>CM070722.1:33326906-33926906 GCA_036346275.1 Otatea glauca
CGGAAGAAGGCGAGTGGGTCGCTCTTCAGCAAGGCGCTCTGGACGCCGAAGCAGAGATGGAGCAGGTCCGAAAGGGTCTGACTCTTTGTCTAGAATCTTCCAGCCGAGCGTTGGACGCGATGGCCGGGGGAGTCCGGCCGATCAGCTTGGTAAGTTGATGAAAAAACCCAACTTGTAAAATTTGACGCACGCGCCGTGAGACTAACGGATAGTCCGCATCTTGCAGCATCTGCGGGCTTGCTCGGAGGGCAAAGCTGAGCTTCTACGGCACTCGGACAGCCAGTGGGCGGCTGCCGCGGAAGAGTGCGACCGGTTGCGCCTTGAGTTGCACTTAGCTCAAGAGGCGCTGAGCGTGAGGCGGTCGGAGGCGGCGAAGGTCTGCCAGGAGTTGGAGGGGGCCACTAAGGCTCTCTTCGATGAGCGCCTGGGGGCCCAGTCCCTGAGGACGAAGGTGGCGGAGCTCGAGTCCTCCCTGGCAGAGGCTACCAGCGCCAGGGACGCCACCGCCACCGCAGAGGGAGCAGCGCAAGCGTAGGCAACCCGTCTGCGGACCGAGCGAGACCAGGCTCGGAAGGACGCCGACCGAGTTCGCTCCGAGCGGGAGGCCGCTCGGAAGGACCTGGCCTCCTTGAGGACCTCCTACGAGGCGGTCAGGCAAGAAGTCGGCAACCTGGCGAACTCTGCGGCCGGTAAGGGTCTCAACTTCTTATTTGATTCTGTGGGCGCTATTCGTAAGTCGCGATCATCTGGCGCCGTTGCCATCTACAGAGGTGCAGAAGAACTTGGGCCTCGCCGTTGAGGAGCGGAAGGACGCCCTGCAGGCCCGAGACGAGGCGGTCACGGCGCGGGACACGGCTCTGGCGGCGCTGAAGGTTGCCGAAGAGGGTCGGGCCTAGCTTGCCACAGAACTGGAGGCCCTTCGCAAGGCCGGCCAGGACGTATGCGCCCGGGTCCTTGGAGCAGTGGCGGGCCCGAGCGCTCTGGCGCCCTCGCTAGCCCGAGTGCCGGAGCGCGTCGAGAGAGGCGGTGATTCTTGGCGCGGGCGCTGGAGCTTCGCTCGGTTGGTCAACACCATCTCGCACTACGATGGAATTGACCTCGCGGTGGTGAGCAGCGGCGTCGCCGGGAACCGAACCGACGGAGAGATCGACAGGTTCGAGCTCTTGGTCGAGCCGCACGCTCGGGAGATTGCCAGCCATGTCTCGCCGCAGGTCGCCCTCGAGGAAGAACAAAGCAGTTAGATTTATCCTCCATTTTAATTGTAAAGGCTATTATGCTTGTAAACAATCTTAAGGTTAACAAGTTCCAGTACGCCTCTTGCCCCCATTGTGTTTTTGGTGAACGTTTGACCGGCCATAGCCTTAAGGACCGCAAGGGTCGCTTATGCGTAGGTCGGGTTGCTTCGGGAGGGGCTAAGAGGATAGGAATCTTGGTTACTCAGCAATTATATGCACTTGTGAGGGATAGGAGTGTTCCCGATCAGGCAAAGATCGCTCCACTGGCATTTCCTTCTTCCGAAGTGCGGAAACATAGCGTACGGGCGTAGACCATAGCACTTGGGTCGAGAGGATTACCGCTCGGGGAGGACCTCGTGACCAGTCGGGTCACCGACCCGCACGAGTGCGTGAGCTAGCCGAGTTCTTGCTGGGAGGAGTGTTCCCAACTGACCAAAAGGTCACTCCACTCGGGCACTTCCTTCTTCCGCGAAGTGCTACTTAGCAATCATAGCCGCTGGGGCGTAGGCCGTAACGCTTGGGTCGAGAGGGTTACCACTCGGGATGGACCTTGTGATCGGTCAGGTCACCGACCGCATAAGCGCCGACTGTAGCGGCTGAGCGGGGCGCCAAGGGGCAGCCCCCGAGCGTCGCATGGCGACCAGGTGCTCGGAAGGGTAAAGGTAAAGACCATGCCAGGGAAAAAGAAAAGAGTTTAGGGATAGAATCGCCTTAACTTTTCTATGTTCCAAGCGTTCGGAAGGATGCGACCGTCGGCGTCCTTGAGTCGAAAGGTGCCAGGTCGGAGAACCTCTACGACGGTGAAGGGGCCTTCAGGGGCGCGATAGCTTGTGCTTGTCTTTGCTTTGGTTTGGACCGTAGCCAGACTAGGTCGCCATACGAAGGATCGCTCGAACTCGGGCGGTACGTGGTAGCGCCGCAGAGCTTGTTGATACTTGGCCGATCGCAGGATGGCCACGTCATGCGCCTCGTCGAGCTGGTCGATGGCGTCTTGTTGCGAGGCGAGCCCCCGAGCCTCATCGAAGGCTTGTAGTCTTGGGGCGCCATACTCCGGTCGTTGGCAAGGCGGCCGGCGCCGAACACCATGAAGAAACGGTGTAAACCGGTCGCTCGGGTGGGCGTGGTCCGCGAGCTCGGAGAGGACGGAGGGCGCTCGGCCACCACCGCCCGCGAAGTGCTTGAGCCGATCAAGATCCGTGGCTTGAGTCCTGAAGGATCATGCCGTTCGCACGCTCGACCGGCCGTTAGTCCGCGGATGGGCCACGGCTGCCCAATCGACACGGATGTTGAAGTCGTCGCAGAACTCGAGGAACTCCTTTCCTGTGAACTGCGTTCCGTTGTCGGTGATGATAGAGCTAGGGACTCCGAACCGAAAAACGATGTCGCGGAAGAAGATGGCCACTTGTGCCGACGTGGACGCCACGACCGCTTGGCCTCTATCCACTTGGTGAATTTATCCACCGCAACTAGGAGATGAGTAAAGCCCGGCGCTTTCTTGAAGGGCCGGCCGGATCGAGTCCCCAAACCGCAAGCGGCCATGTGATGGGGATCGCCGCAACTGGTGGCGATGTGTCTGCCGGGCAAAGAATTGGCACCTTCGCAGCGCGCCACGATCCGCTTCGGCGTCGGACACGGCGGTCGGCCAATAAAAACCTTGTCGAAAGGCCTTTCCTACGAGGGATCGGGGTGCAGCATGGTGGCCGCAGACCCCGCCATGGATATCGAGCAGCAGCTGCTTCCCTTGGTCGGCCAGAACGCACCTCTAGAGGACCCCGGAGGGACTCCTCTTGTAAAGGTCTGGGCCGACCAGGACGAAAGATTTTGCCCGCCGAGCGAGGCGCCGGGCCTCGGTCGGGTCAGGGGGGAGCGACCCGTCCGTCAAACGGTTGATGAAGAGCTTCCTCGGTCGGATTCATTGCTAGCACACCGCGTTCGACCGGCCAAGTCGCGCCGACCAGCGGCGGTCCGGGTGACTATGCTAGGTGAATCGGGAGACCGTTCGCCACCGAGTCCGGTGGATGGAAGGTTGCAGAGGTCGCGAGCGAAGATCCCGGTGGGATCGACCCTCTGGCAGAGGCAAGATTGGCTAGGCAATCGGCATCACCGCTGTAGCGTCTCAGAGTGTGGTGGAGCTCGAAACCCTTGAACCGCTCCTCGAGCTTGCGCACTTCCCGACAGTACGCAGCCATACGGGCGTCTCGCGGCTCCGAAGCCTTCATGACCTGGTCGACGACAAGCTTGGAGTCCCCGCGAACGCAGAGTCGACGAGCGCCGAGGTCGGCAGCGATCCGGAGACCGTTGACGAGAGCCTCGTACTCGGCGATGTTGTTGGTCGCGTCGAAGAGCAACCTGATGGTGTATTGAAGTTTGTTCCTGAGTGGGGAAATGATGACGACTCCAGCGCCCGCGCCGTTCTTGGTGTAGGATCCATCAAAGTACATTGTCCAAGCTCGGGTCTTCGATTACGGTGGCGCTGGCTTCGGTCCACTCGGCGACGAAGTCGGCCAGGGCCTGCGACTTGATCGCTGTCCGAGGGACGTATGTTATGCCGTGGCCGCTGAGCTCGAGCGCCCACTTGGCTATCCTTCCCAAGGTGTCGCGATTGTGGACGATCTCGCCGAGCGGGGACGCGGTCACCACGGTGATGGCGTGCTGGTCGAAGTAATGGACGAGCTTTCTCTTGGCGATGAGCACCGCGTAGAGCAGCTTCTGCACCTGCGGGTACCGAGCCTTGGACTCGGAAAGAACCTCGCTGATGAAGTAGACTGGCCGTTGTACCTTGAGTTCACGGCCTTCCTCCGCTCGTTCCACCACAAGGGCCGCACTGACGACTTGAGCAGTGGCGGCGATGTAGAGGAGCAGCGGTTCGCCTGGTGCCGGGGCGACCAGGATCGGAGGTGAGGATAGGAAGGCCTTCAGGCGGGTGAGGGCTTCTGAGCCTCCTGGGTCCAAATTAAGCGGTCGAATTTTTGAGCGACCAGAGCGGCATTCGCGCCGCCAAGGCGAGACGCGAACGGCTCAAGGCGCAAGGCACCTGTTAACCTCTGGACCCCTTTGAGATTAGGAACCGGGCCCATCCTTGCGATCGCTGAGATCTTCTCCTGATTGGCCTCGATACCTCGCCGGAGACGATGAAGCCGAGCAGCTTCCCTTTGGGGACCACAAGACGTATTTCGGGGTTGAGCTTTATCTGAACCGTCGAAGATTCGCGAAAGTTTCTTCCGGTCGGCAATAAGGTCGTGGGCATTCTTGGTCTTCACGACGATGTCGTCAACGCACGCCTCAACGTTGTGGCCGATCCGTTGTTGAAGCACGCTTGCATACATCGTTATGTAGCGCCCAGCGTTTTTAGCCGAACGGCATTGTAACGAGCGTAACGAGCCGAACGGGCGTGATGAAGGAAGTCGCGAGTGGTCGGACTCCTTCGCCGCTTATCCGTGATAGCCCGAGTAGGCATCGAAAGGAAAGAGACTCGCACCTCGCGGTGGAGTCGATGACTTGGTCGATCGCGGGGCAAAGGAACGGGTCTTTGGGACACGCTTTGTTGAGACTCGTATAGTCAACACACATTCTCCATTGCCCATTTTTCTTTTTACAAGTCTGAGGGTTGGCGACCACTCGGGGTGGCGGACCTTTTATAAACCCCGCAGCCAAAAGCTTGGCGATCTCCTCCTATCCTGCGCCTCTCCTCGTCGAGCGGCGCGGCGTAGGCGACCACTTGAGCACGGTCGGATGCTCAAGGAGTGCTCGGCGACTTCCTTGGGATTCTGGCATGTCGAAGGACCTCCATACGAAGACGTCTTTGTTGGCGCGGAGGAAGCCGACGAGCGCGCTTTCCTATTTGGCGGGGAGCGTGGCTCCGACCCTCACGATCTTGGTCGGATCGCAGGGATCGATCGCGACCTTCTTCGTGTCCTCGGCGGACTTGAAGGATCCCGCCCCCGACTTGCTGGACTCGGGGGCGGACTCGGAGGCTTCCCTCCTGAGGTTGTCGAGCTCGGCAGACGCGATGGCGCCGAGGCAAGCTCACAATCGCTCCTTTCGCGATTGTAGGCAAGCCGAAAGACGATGCCACGGTGATGACTCCTCGTGGCGGGCATCTTCGACTTGAGGTAGGGTAGCCGGGGCGCCATGAACTTGGCGTAGCATGGCTTCCTCAGATAAGCGTGATAGGAGCCGGGAAATCCACAACCTCGAAAGTGAGGGTCTCGGTGCGGAAATTCCCGGTTCCCAAAGGTGATGGCGGTCGACCGCCCGAGCGGATGGGCTCACGGCGAGGATGACGCTGTGGAAAGGAGCCTTGCTTGGTGGAGACTCGAGCGAGGAATCCCCATGGCGCCGGCGTCTCACGAGAGGATGTTGAGGCCGCTGCCACCATCCATGAGCACCTTGGTGAGGCGCTTCTTCCCCATGATGGGGTCGACTACCAGCGGGTATCTTCCCGGCTGGGGGATGTGGTCGGGGTGATCAGCCCGATCGAAGGTGACCGGGAACTCTGACCACCGGAGGTATTGAGGGACGGCTAGTGAGGCGGTGTGGACCTCACGGTAGGCGAGTTTGAGCCGACGCTTGTCGGCGTAGCACGCCGGTCCGCCAAAGATCATGAGGCAGCCGTCGGGTTCGGGGAACTCGTCGTCCGCCTTTTTCTCCACGGCCCGTGGGGCCGTGGCCGGCTTCTTTCCTTTGCCTTGGCGTCGTGAAGCGCGGAAAGGAAATGCCTCAGGACTTCGCAGTCTCGGTACTTATGTTTGACGGGGAATCCGTGGTTCGGGCACGGGCTGTCCATCAATTTCTCGAAGTGGTCAGGCGCGACGGTCGGTCGTACCTGCTGCTTGGCAGGGCGGTCGACAGTGGCGACCACTTGGGACTCGCGGATCTGTTTTCCATGCCGCTTCCGCTTGTCGGAGCGGTCGGAAGGGGATCCGATTCGGACGCCGGGCTCTTGCTGGGCCTTTCCTCCTTCGAAGATAGCCCCCACAGCCTCCTCGCCGGAGGCGTGGTTGGTGGCGATGTCGAGGAGCTCCTTGGTGGTCCTGGGCTTGAGACAGCCCAGCTTGTGCACCAGGGCCTTGCAGGAGGTGCCGTAGATGAATGCTCCCACGACATCGACGTCGGAGATGTCGGGAGCTCGTTACGTGGAGGGAAAACCGCGGATGTAATCCGGAGGGTTTCCCGGCTGCTTGCAGCCCTTCAGTCCCGAGAGTTGCGGGCGCTTAAGTGCCTCGAAGTTGCCGACGAAGAGGGTCTTCAAGTCGGCCCGATTCTCGATAGTTACGGCGGGCAAGTACTCGAGCCAAGCTCGGCCGAGTCCGCAAGGTAGATGGGGATCTTGGATGATGAAGAGATCATCCGTCGCTCCCGCCCGCATGTGAGCCGGTAGTCTTCAAGCCGACACACGGGTTCGTGGGCCCGATGTACTTGGCGATGTTGGTGGCGCCCAAAATGGCAAAGTGAAATTACCGACGGATCCCCGACGTAAAGCCGTGGTCGGGACCATTGGGGCTTGGGCGCGGTGGTGGCGCCCGCCGTCCACAATACGTGAGTGGACGGCCTCCTCCGCCGCCTTTCTCCGCGCCTCGAGGGTGGCCCGAACGTCGTAGGCGTCGCCGAGGCGTTGGCGCACCGGGTTGCGCGAGGCCTGGGGTGGTTTGTGGTGTGGCGCCGCCACGGACCGAGCGGCCGAGCGGCGGTGCGGGCCCGGTGGCCAAAGGTGGCGCCGGAGCGGTAGGAGCCGGAGGCCTGCATGTGTTACACGGCCACGACGCTCCACCGGCCCGGAGGTTCTAGTACGTGGCTTTGGCCTCCGGTCACCCGGCCGGAAGGCCTCGAGCAAGATCGCGGCCAGCGCCACGCTTTGGCTTGCATGGGAAGAACCGAGGGTCAGATTCTTTCGCCAGCTTGTGGTGTACCTGTCGCGCGTGTCCGCGCGCGTCGTTGGGCACCTGCTGGGTCTCGGGCTCATCCTGCTCCAGGTTAGCCTGGAGCTGGTCGAGCTCAGCCCTTCGCTTATCCAGCTCTTCGCGCTGTCGCTGGAATTCGGTGCGGCGAGCTTGAGCGCGTTCAGCACGCTCGCGCTGGTGTTCCTCCTCCTGCGCCTTAGTGCACCGGATGGGGGCCCCCATAGCCGCGGGGGTTATGATTAAATCGACCGTGCCCGCCATGTTGCACTCGCGAGAGTGTCGCCCGCGGGCAGGGTACTCCGTGTCGGAGCTGGAGTCGTGGCTGGAAGAGTCTTCCAGCAGCTCGTGGATAGAGGCCAGCATGTAGCCAGCCATCGCCACAAGTTGTGAGCCTGCGGGAGGTGACACGATCACCTGCCCGGGCCCACGGAGCTACGGACTTGGCGGAGCGCCTCCCGTGCTCGGCTTTGGGACTCGCAGGGCGCCTGCCGAGCTTGGCGGTCGCCGGAGATGGCGCCTGCTTCGGCCTGGCGCCGGGCCTCCGGTGGCAGCGGGGATGAGCGTAAGCCCTCCCGCCGAGGTGACAGCAAAGTTGAGGGAGCCGAAGCGGATCTGGCTCCCCGGCGCAGTCATGCCGTCGCGGGTGGACGATGCCATCGGGAGGCAAGCGGAATCCGAGATGGTGATGAAGACGCGAAGGCCCCTACCGCGCGCCAACCGCCGGCGTTCGAGCAGGCAAGTAAATTTGTAAGTCTAAGGGCCACGCTGCTCCACTTCTGAATGGTTAGACTCGAAGTCCAAGATGTATACTTTGGTTCGGGCCAAGGTCCCTACTCCGATCAGGTGGTGGCGTTGTATTCCCTTCAAGCAGATGACTACACAAAGTTTACAAGTTTAGAGTGCTAATGGCTTAGCGAGATGGGTTCGATCGCTTTTTCTACGGGGTTCCTGCCTCCTTTTATACGAAAGGAAGGGGCAAAGTTACATCGAATTGGGAGAGGACGAGATGACCTACACTAAGAGCTTCGGTCCTTCGTTCTGCTGACTGATCATCACCCGTCTTGCCCATGCTGGGTCGGTAGCCTAGTTGGCCAGGGCGGTTAGGTATTTCCTCGGGAAATGGCGTACCTGCCCTCTACGAACCTTACGAGTGTTGACGTTGTCGCGCATGACATGGGTGTTGCCTCGGGAGAGCGTGTCTTCGTGATTGTATGTGACCGGTGATGGATGGGAGCATGACTTCGGTCACCATTAAACCTTCTTGGGAAGGAGCCACCGCCTTGTATAGTCACTGATTGACCCGTTCGTGGGTACGTGGTCAGAGGGTGGTGGGGCTTGACACGCGGCCCTTGGCAGGGGTTGTCTTGGCACGATCGGAGTCAGGGGATCCCGACCCGCTGCGGGGGTCGGGAGCTCAGCTTAGTCGGAGCCGGGGGACCCCGTCCCGCTGTGGAGGTCGGGAGCCCTGCTTGGTCGGAGACACTTCCCTCGATCGGTTGGGAAGGGATGTCTCGTGTGGCTTTGCAGGTGCTTCGGTCGGTAGTGGGCTGGGAGCGGTCTGTTGGGCTGGAGCTGTGCTTGAGGCCGCCGGCTTGTCGCTTCGGGCCGTTGGGTACCCCTGTTATAAGTATTCGTTAATTACGTACGATCAAAAGTTTTCCATTGGTCATCCGTTTCATTTTTTTTCCTTTTTATTTTGTTTTGTTTGTTTTTTTATTTTTATTTTTGCCTATTTGATGTTTTGTTCCCGACTTGACGAAAAGCTTCGAACAGTGTTGAAATTGCGCGGTGGCATTAGCTGCGTTAAAATCGGTAGTGGCCGGAAGGGGGAAACGGTACGTACATGGGGAATTTTTTTTTAAATAATACTATTTTTATTCTATTTTACAAAAATAATATGCCGAAAAAAATTACAAAACTACCCAGTTATCGTCATTTCAAATGGCGACAGACAGCCTGTCGCCGTTTCAGATAGGGACAGACTCTCTGTCGCCATTTCAAATGGCGACAGAGAACAAACGTCACCTCTGTCGCCTATTTAAACGGCGACAGCCTGTCTGTCGCCATTTCAAACGGCGACAGAGAGTCTGTCGCCATTTCAAACGGCGACAGACAGCGCCTATATAAACCTACTTGTATCCATAAAATACAGGCTAACGGTACCATTTCACGCATCGTTCTTTCCTTTCTCAGCACAAGGACCGGTGTTGCTTCTTCCAATGGATCAACGGCCCGGAACGACGTGACTACGAATTTGTCTACAACTGCCACGACACCGAACCCGCTTCGCCCGAGAACTTCAACCGGTGGGAGAGGCCGCCAGGATACGTCCCCGTTCTAGAGCGACCAGAGTTCAGGGCCGGTGGGCAAGAGGCCAACCAATCGGTGAGTTTCATGCGACGAACCCATGCTTCACTCACAAAGTAGTAATTCTAAACCAGTTCATCCCATACAGGAGTTCAAAAAGAAAATTGCGAAATTGCTCGAGTCAAAGGAGAAACCTCCCCAGGGGCCACCCGAAAGCCCCGACTTTTGCGAACACGGCCTTCAGGCAGTGGTTGATACCTGCCACGATGAACTAGCGGACCGGAGATTCTACCGGTGCCCCTTGGCCGAGGATGAATGGTGCGGCTACTTCAACTGGTGGACCCGGAGACGTACCACCCACATCTCAAACTTTCCGATGGGATAACTGGGGAGCAACCTCCCGTGGTGCTACTACCGCCCGTAAAAGCGGACTCGAGTACGCCACGGTGTTATTCAACGGCCAACGCGGCATACCGCATTGATCGCAGGCACGCTCCGGTTGTACAACGATAAGCCCAACACACACCTCCTGCACCATACGGTGGAGTGCGAGCCAAACAGAGCAGCGTCTCCGCAAGTGTCCGCCAACGGCCAACACACCAGAGGTGCAAGAGGGTACCTCCTCTCGAAGAGGAAGGGACAAGGGGAAGCAGCCGGGTCAGGTAATATGCAGAAAATGTGGGACATCATTCTGGCTGTACCCAGATAGGCGGAACGATCATTTGTTCCACCATGACAACCAGTGCTTTCGTTAGTTAGTTCGGCAAGCAATTTCGTCACATTTGTAATGCCCTTGCAATATAATCTATCTATTGCTTATTTTATCATCTGAACTTTCGATGTATGTGCCCTTATATATATGTTCAACAAATAATTTAAGTGCTTCGTGGGAACTATTTATAACATGCGTTGTTGTCGATTATAATACTTAGGGTTGTTGCACTAGTGAAAATTAGATGCAAAGCAAGGTGTAAATTAAATATTTTCCCAGAATATGGTAGTGCACATATCAAAGAGCAAATCTGGTCTACTCTTCCTAAAAATTACATTTAAAGATTAAATTTTACGGGCTGCCGAAAAGGCTAAAAAATCATTCTCCCAGATCTCAGATTCACACTCTTTTTAATCTCCCTCTCGTAAAACATCACAACAACTAATACTGACTTTTTATTAACTACACTACAGCTCATAATTTACATACATTGCAATTCGAATAAAAAAATGGGCTAAACCTCTCTGTCGCCGTTTCAAACGGCGACAAAGAGTCCTTCGCTATTTCAAATGGCGACACAAAGTCTTTCGGTTTTTCAATCGGTGACATAGTCTGTCCCTATCTGAAACGGCGACAGGCTGTCTGTCGCCATTTCAAATGGCGACAACTGGGTAGTTTTGTAATTTTTTTTCGGCATATTATTTTTGTAAAATAGAATAAAATTAGTATTATTTAAAAAAAAATTCCGTACATGGGACGTGTCGACCTAATTTAATTTGCTTCTAGAAAAGCCATACCAACCAAGCAACCACGACCACAAACCGCCCGTCCCATGCCCTGTACCTGCACAATGGGCTACCATCATTTCGTATCATCCCCTTCAATCTATCTGATATTAAGTGTTCAATTATTCAATTCCTTTGCTGACATATCATCATTAATTACTTTTGGTTTAAATCTTGATCATCTCTTTTATGGTATACTAAATTCAACATAGATTGTTTATTTTTTCGATCCAATATATCAGATTAATTAGTATCTATTTATACTTTCTCTGATAATAAAATAGTAGAAATACTTTTAATAAATTAATGGCTAGATCTGATTTTTATTGATCACTATTACTATCGATACAATATATTGTAAAATTTGTCTAGATCTTTGATACCATGTAATTTCTTAAGCGGTATAAGTTTTTAGCAGCGAGTGAACACATGGTTCCGCCGGGTTCGATCTTAGCTGACCCAACAACTATGTATGTCATGAGTTATATATATTGTTGCCCAGTACGTGTTTGAATCTCACCGACTACACGTCAGATTAATAGTCGGTGGATTTCAAAGATCTTTCGGTGCTAAGTCTTAAACTAGCCGATGAAACGATTAAAGAATATAAATATATATATGCTCGGTACCAATCGCTGACACGTGCTATTTAATGATGTAAGTAATTAACATTCCGGCTTCACTTTCACGGTTTTACACACTGATCACTTGTCCCATGCATGCAGATAATATTCATCCGCGTACTCCTGTACGGCTCAAAAGTAGTAGTACGGACACGGATCTACCATTATGCAGGTACAAATTACTACTATCAGCTAGGCTAGCTAAATGAACCACCGTGCCGTAGAAAAGCAAAATTAATTAATAAGTTACTACTCTACTTGATTGAAACTTAATTTAGAAGGCGTAATTACGCAGGGCCGCATCGAGCAGCAGGCCCTCCTGCGCCGGCTGCTCACTGCTGTCGTCTAGCAGCAGCCACGACTCGATCGCCGACAGCGGCACCTCCTCCCCTGCCGCCGCAGGCGCCTTGCTCTTGATCTCGTACCCAAACAGCGACGATGCGAGCACCGGCGCGGCGCGGTTGGACGCGCTTGAGCCGGAGCACTCGGTGAGCTCCGACGACCCCGACGCGCTCTCGGCCGCGCCGGGCGTCGCGGGGTTTCCTTCACCGGCGGCCTTCCCGGGCGCCCACCCGTCTAGCATCCTGGAGATGTTCTCCGCGCTTAGCGCGTACGCCGTGGACTCGCTCGAGGCCGGGCTGGTGCCGCTCCCCCCGGGCGGGCGGGCCCCGACGTCGACCGAGAGGGCCTCGCGCAGGGCGCGCCTGGCGAGGCTGATGTCCGTCTGCAGCCTCCTCTCCCACTGCCCCTTGTCGTGCGGCGGCGGCCTCTGCTGCTCCGTCGAGGAAGACAGCGCGGCCGTGCGCTGCAGCTTCTTCTTGAGGTGGATGTTCCAGTAGTTCTTGATGTCGTTGTCGGTCCTCTCCGGGAGGTAGGATGCTATGGCGGCCCAGCGGTTGCCGAGCAGCGCCTGGAGGTGGACGATGAGCTTCTCCTCCTGGTCGGAGAAGTTGCCGCGCCTGATCCCCGGGCGGAGGTAGTTGGTCCACCGCAGGCGGCAGCTCTTGCTGCAGCGCATCAGCCCTGCATTCGTGCCACGCGTACACGCGCGCGCACGCATCAAACAAACTCGTCAAAGCCATGCATGGCAAACCGAAGGCTCGTGGCTCAGCTGAGCCTGAGCACACGCGCGCATGCATGCACTGACTGACGGACGCGTACCTGTGTTTGCCGGGACGGCTCGCCAGTTGCCGGGGCCGTGGTCCTGGACGTAGGAGACGAGGATGATGTCCTCCTCCGGCGTCCACGGCCCCTTCTTCACGCCCTCCTTGTCGCAGCACGGCGGGCGGCCCATCGCCGGCGGATGATCAATGGACAAGATAAGATCGAGTGCAGGCGGCCGGCCGAGGGGTGAGCTAAGCGAGCGAGCTGTGAGCTTTGAGCGTTGTCGCGTGATTTATATGGATCAAATACTACTACTAAAAGGCTATTCGTGAGTTGGTGCTGGGTTTAAAGACAAGCTAGCTAGGGAGGGAGGGTCCAAGAGAGCAGGTGTATGCGTGTATTTATATAGACGGATCGAGTGGACTGTAGAGTAGAAGTAGATGGGCAAGGCAGGCATAGCAGTAGTGTATAGCTTAGTGCTGACTAGCCTTTATTCAGGAGAGACCTTGACTACTGCCGACTGCATGAGATCGAGCGAGAGCAATGGCTGTACAAAGTGATACTACTCCAGTAGATAGTCAGAGTCGAAGCTACGGAGAGAGAGCATTAATTTCACCGCGCCCTGCTCTTTTCGATCACAGATAGTTATTATTTTAAATATAGGTATAATTAAAATTTTAAAACTTTAACTCTTAATATCTTTTAAATATTTAAATTGGATACACGAAAACCATATATATGCATAGATTTGTCTTCAAAAGTACTTTCGTAATATTATAATTTTATTAGTTTTTATAAATAAATTATAATAGAAATTAATTATTAAAGATGTATTTTAGAGACTATGTTGATGTTCAAGACGATGACTATTTGTGATCAGAGGGAGAGGGAGTAGGTCTCGTGGGCACGCATGGTGAAGGGTGAAGATTGATGCTGCTGCTACCACTCGCTAGCTTCACAGCCGTGCCTCCGGTCTTATCCGGCTCGATGGATCACCCATGCATGTGTGGCGATCGGTTCTGGCCTCACCACCTCTTGCCGGATACGTACAGTTAGTACATGGTTACATTCGTGGCCAAAATATGAGCCACCACTGGTCGTCTTCCACCAAAGCTTGCACGCACATCAAGTTTGACATGTACAAAATCCAATCAATCTTGGAGGGAAAACTAAACGAAATTAACCAGCAGGCTTGCGAGCTTTCTCAAGTTTGACTTGCTCTTGACCTGCATGCTATCACAAATGCAAGAGATCTATGGATGCATATGTGACCAAGTAGCAGTGCAGTTTTGACCTAGAGGAGTACTGATTTGCAGTGTATGTATGTATGTAGCAGTACGGGAGCACCGAGCACGTCTAGAAGAGGTCAGCCCGGAGAAATAAATGGCAGTGGCCAGAAGTCAGCACTCTGTCCTGTCCGCGGTACAGGGTCAACTAGCTGCTTTGGGATTGAAAGTTGCACTCCAAGAGCTCCAATTTGTAACAAAAACGTACACGCCAACTGGCTACTTTGAGATCTTGTTTGGAACGGGAGAGATACGAAGCGGTCTAACCCAAGATGCAAGAGACAAAGAAACTACTCTCCTACGGCCCTACCAACCAAAGCTAAGTGAAAACGAAGATGATGACCGGGTCAGCCGGATGATCCCTCACGATCGACTCGTTCTAATGCGGTGTACCGCACTGATCTGAATCTGATCATCAATTTGGCTCTCTGACATATGCACCAATCATGCAACATCAGAGTAGCAATTTCGGGGAAGTTTCAAATCCTACTGTTAAGGCCTGCATAGTGTGTGTGCATGCTCAACAGTAATGAGCATGCTTACTTTTCCTAACCCTGAAAAAAAGGACATGTACTACTTTTACATCGTAACAAACTGTACCCAAATGTCCTGCTGTACTCAATAATACAGCAACCAAGCAAGAAACTGACGCGTGTACGAAATTGCTACAATGTTTCCATGACAATTCTGTAAAAGGAGAAATCATCCATCCGACCTTATGGACCTGTTTGAGGAGCTGTGCTTCAGCTTTAGGCTAAAAGCTCCCCCAAACAGCATGGCTACAAAGCAGCTGGAAAGTTAAGCCACAGTAGAAGCACCCCCAAAAGCTGCAGCTGCTGAGGAGGAGCTTTTCAGCTGTGGCTTCGCTTGAACTCCTCCTAACTCGCTCGCTCCATCTTCCCAACCTTTGTCACCCTGCCTCGCCGCCTCCACGTCACCTCCCACTCGGATGCTGCTGTACTTCACTATGTTGCTACCTTCTATTTCAATTATCCCTCAAAAGCTACAGCTACAACAGGCAGTTTGCCAAACAGCATAACAAGAAAAGCTACAGCCTCCAGCTACAGCTGCTTTACAACCCAGCAAACCAAAAGCAGCTTTTCAGTTCAGTCACAGCTCCCCTAAACAGGCCCTATGTGTGTAGCTTGCAGTAAGCTCAGACACGTACAGATTATATATGTGGTAACAATGCACGAACAGGACAATGAACCTGACAACTTCTGTTGTCAACTGTGAGGCATGAAGCATTGGTGGTGGTGGTAGTAGGTAGGAATTGAGATTTTTCCCTGCATGCTCTGAAGAAAACAGGCAAGAAGAAGACCGTTTCTTTCCCTGCTCGCTCCGGTGTTTAGAGTGCGAAAACGGCAAGCAAGATGAGGCCATCCGCCGCTCCGTTTCGTCGAAATTAATGTACCGGCGGCCAGAGTGCCTCGCCGTACCGATGCCGGCTTCTTGATCTCACAAATAGTTATGAATTTGATTGCATGTACACAGCCCTTAATTAATCACACCCCTCCGATCAATCACCATCGATCCCTTCGTGCTCCCGCGCGTTCCAGGACCATTTTCTTGAAGATGTACGTGAGGCCGCCTAGATATCCATTTGAGTTACTCTTCGAGCTACCAAAAGATTTTCTGCTCTCCCAAATGTATTATACATTGCTCTTGCTAAGTCGCGGATTAGTTGAAAATTCGGCTGCGGTTCGAGTCTGACTAACTAACGAAGGGACTGGGATATTCAATGAAGGATTTTATTTAAATAATATATTTTTTTGAATAATTTTACAAACAAAATATGCCCAGAAAAATTACAAAAATATATCTCGTCAAATAAAATTGCGACAGGACAGCCCATTTGTCGCCAAATGAATTGACGACAAAAACCTCGTCCTTATTAACCAAATGAATTCGTGATAAAATAAGTCGTTGACCAATTCAATCTGTGACAAAATAGATATCTGTAGTATATTTTTTATATAAAATTATTTAAAAAACATATTATTTTTTTAAAAAAAAATCTTCAATGAAACAACACAATTGAGATCACAGAGCTAAACGTAGGCAAAAGAAACCGGTTACACGATGGTTAATGTAGAGCAGTCCGTCTTTTTGTATATGAAGGAGACAGTAATAGAAAAACTATCCTGAAAGGTTCTCAACTTCTGACCGAGTAGCTATCTTACCGGTTAAAAGCAATCCGCTTTTATACAAGATAGATGTGGGTAATAATACTCTAATAACTTCAATAGAATTGGTTTAAAATTAACCATCAATAAGCCAAAAAAAGCACATCTCTGATGATTTTTAGTTACATGAAAGCTTACAGCTTTGTAAAAAAACCCATTTAAAAAGATACCTATTTATTTAAGCATTAGTTTTTTTGGCTTTTAAGCTTGAGAAAAAGCTCAAACAAAACGTTTGCCTACCTTACGTCAGTTTTCCTCTCAGTGACTAGCTAGAGTCTCTGCATATCACCTACTCGCGGCTTGCACGAGTCTTATCCAGTCCAATGGCAATTAACCAACCCTGAGGGAATTCCAATTAGATCAATGAGATAATCAGGTCATCAGTATCACAAGTCCTCTTGCAAAATTTATTACAACAGCGACTCGCGCCTTTAAAGCCGTCCTAGGGGTCAGGCCGGGGCGGCGCGTGATAAAAACAAACCGAACCGAACGTGCAAATGCTAGTCGAGCGACCTCATCAGATGCAATGTTAGCGTACGCGTGAGCTAAGCCTTACATTTCTTGGAGGAAAAAAGAACACCTTTGTGTATATCTGAGCAAGGTGGCATCTTCAACTGATCCATGCCATGACACTTCAAAGTCTCCCAAGTCCAAGTACCATAGCTCCTTTATTTTGGTTGCCTCTTAAGCTTGGCTACCAAACCGACAAGCTTTGGCGATACGGACGGTGCTCGCTTGCCATGCCATCGAGCTAACTAAGGGCCTTTAAGCTTGCTTTAGTTTTCGAAGAACCAATAAATTCTCTAAATAGCTTAGTTTTTAAGAGACTTTTGGTATAAACTAGAAGTCATATATAACTAGCAAAAGTTAAAAGCTAGATTAGACCTCATATTACAGCTTATTGCTAAGAAAAATTAAATATTTATCCTATAATTTTTATAAAAAGTACAACTGCTTTTCACTTAAAAAAAAAAAAACAGTTTTTTAACTACAGCTGCCCAAATCATACCTTCATTAAAGGTCAAAGAATCCCGAGCTGTGGGCTCGCGGCTCGAGTCGAGTTGCGAAAAAAAATTTACGCTTAGGTCCTTTTTGCAAAAAAAAATTATGCTTAGGTCCTTTTTGTTAAAAAAAATACATTTAAGTCCTTTTTAGGAAAAAAAATACGATTAGATCTTTTTAAAAAAAAGAAAATAAAAATACGTTTAGATCCTTTTTATGGAAAAAATACATTGCATTTGGGTCCTTTTTGCATTTTTTTAGCATTACGTTTAAGCCCTTTTCCGGAGAAACAAAATTCTGTTTAGGTCCTTTCCCGGGGAAAAAAAGAGTTTAAGTCTTTTTTTTTCCGTTTTTCTCGAGACGGACCTTCCGTTCCAATGAAATCGCACATTGTATCCTTTCAACCGTTTTGCGTGTTTCGTCAATTTACTCGCGTAGGGAGCGGTAATCGCATGTTTTCTCAATTTACTCACGTGAGAGAGCGACGGTCGCGACGTGACACGCCGCGGTTGATTATCTAGTAGACCCTAAGCCGTGCTCGGCTGGTTACGTCTGCCACCGTTCCTCAATTCACATTGTCACGTAACGCGAGGGCCCGGGGATTCTCAAGCTCGGCAAATGGGTGGAGGCCACGTGGCTTCCGTGGCTCATCTCACATCAAGGTCCTAGGCCCTGGGAAGGTAGGACAATGTATTGGGCCTTCAAGGCCAGCTTGCAGCTTGGAATGAAAGAAAAAAGTCAAATGTGTTTAAATGCAGTTTTTTTTTTCTTCCGTTGTAATCGCAAGGCAGAAAGAAATGCAGCTGTCGCGGAGTCACAGAAATCAACTAGTAGCATGTGCTTGTTCCGTCGCGAGTGTCATCTAGTACATGAACGGTCGCAATCATCATGGTATGAATTGGTTTGTACATATCTACAGCTGAATGTCCGGTAAAAAAAAAAAAATCAACGCTAAGATACAGTGCATCCATTTTCCCGTGCTCGACCTGTATGTGAGAGTTTGAGCCTTTCAGGCTTACTGTTACAGTAACAATTTATATTCAACTATTAAGAACAAACGAAAAATAAAGGTATGTTCCGTTCAAAAAAAAAAGAGTATGGGCGTATGGTATCGAGGAAATGATTGTACACTGGGAGAAAGGACAAGTGGATAGCACTATTTAGTTTGTTTTCTTTTGTTAAGAAAACTGATACTTCGCTAACCAAAAGTCAAGAAATGATAAATACGGGCATCTCCCGGACCAAACATCTCCAGAATTATACCAAGGTCACATGGATTACTTTATATTATCTACGCATAATGCCGTCTTCGATGATGTTTCAGTCTCTGAGAAACGGTACATTGAAATTTTATTATTTTCAATCTTTCTCCTTGCAGTGGAAATCAGTAAATTTGCATTTGACTCTACTCCTGGCGATCAATATATGGTCATAGCAATCGCCGTTCACAATGCAGAGTTTGCCATGTACACATGACCTAACTTGATCCAACTTAATCTACCGGCAAGTTAATACTATGACATCATGTTCAAAATTCTTAATAGACAGCATTCCTAGAAAGTTACATTCAAGGGCAACACCGCTTTCCTGCTGATTTAAAACTTAAGAACTCTATCGTGACAGGCGACAACTAGAGCGGTATGATACAGCAAGTCAAATTCTGATTGTGCTACAAAATTAATGAAACTATGAACTCTCACAGGTCATCTTCAATTCGTCAACATATCTACGATAGATGTGTCTACTTCAAAATCAAAAGTAAACGGGGAAACATTTCAATGAAATGCTCATGTTCATTAAGAAATAAATTGCATTTCGGGGCACATGGTTTGAAAATGAATCCATACAAGTATACTTTTGGGGTATCGGTTGGAAAGTTTTTAGGCTTTATGAATCATGAAAGAGGAATTGAAGGCAACAAGAATGGGTCAAAGCTATAGCTAAAACTAAGCCACCAGCTTACAAAAAGGGCTTACAGAAAGCTGATCAACAAGATTAATTATTTGCGGTGTTCTATTTCAAATTTATCTGGCTAAATTAGTTCATTTACCTTTTTATTGAAGTTAAAGGAGAATAAAGAATTTGTTTGGGGAACAGATCAACATAAAGCTTTTGAAAGCATAAAGGAATATTTATCTAAACCTCCCGTTTTAGCCGCACCTCAAAAATATATACCATTTAAATTATATATATCGGCTGAAGAGGCAACGATTGGAGTTGTTTTAGCGCAAGATATTGGTGGCAAAGAGCAAGTTATTTGCTACTTAAGTCAACGATTAATTGATGCAGAAACCAGGTACCCTTTTGTAGAAAAGCTCTGCTTATCATTATATTTTGCTTGCACCAAGTTAAGGTATTATATTTTAGCATTAGCTTGTAAAGTTATTTGTAAAACCAATATTATCAAATATATGTTGTCAACTCTAATTTTACGGGGTCGACTTGGTAAATGGGCCTATACACTCATCGAGTTTGAGCTAACATATGAATCGGCTAAAGCTCTCAAAGGTCAGGAATTTGCCGATTTTATAACAGGACACGAAACTGATATGGATGCCGATCTAATATATGTTGCCCCTTGGCAATTGTTTTTCGACAGATCGGTATGTCGAGAGGGTGATGGTATCGGGATAGTGTTGATTTCGCCAAAAGGGTATAGCTTTGAGTTCGCATTCAGGATGAATTGCATGTGTTTCAATAATCAAGCCGAATATGAAACATTGCTTAAAGGCCTACCTATACTCGATAATATCATAGTTGATTCTGTTGAGGTTTATGGTGATTCTTTTATTGGTGGTCTAACAGATTAAGGGAGAGTATAACTGCTATAATGAAGTTTTGATCAAATGTTTGGAGCAGTGTCTCGATATAATCAGCTCATTTACTCTTTTTTTCCATTTGTCATATTCTTCGTGAGTTAAATGACAAGGCTAACTTATTAGTTCAACAAGCATCGGGATATAAAGTTTTTGGACAATTGGAGGAATTCGAGTCGATAGAAAGAAGGGCCATGTGTGTCACTACAGGAGATTGGAGGATAAAAATAATGCAATATTTGACTGATCCTTCAAAACCCACTGATCGAAGAATCAAGCGACAGGCCCTAAAGTATGTCCTCCTTGATAATGTACTCTATTATGGAACTTTGGAGGGTTTATTACTAAGATGCCTTGAAGATGAAGAAGCTAAAGTGGACATAGAAGAAATGCACGAAGGTATTTGTGGAACCCATCAATTGGCTTATAAGATGAAATGGCTGTTAAGACGTACTGGGTATTTCTGACTGACAATGTTGGAGGATTGTTTCAAATATTATAAAAGGGTGCCAGACTTGTCAGAAATTTGGCAACGTACAATTGGCTCCAGCATCAGCTTTGCATCTGGTTATCAAGTCTTGACCAATCAGAGGATAGGGAATAGACGTAATCGGACAAATATTTCCTACGTCAAGCAAAGGCCATAAATTCATATTGGCTTCTACCGATTATTTTTATAAATGGGTCAAGGCAATTCCGCTTAAAAAAAATTTAAGTGTTGAAGCTATTGGATTTGTTATAGAATATATTGTCCATCGGTTTGGAATTCCACAAACTATTACGACCGATCAGGGCACCGTGTTTATTTCTAACGAGTTTCAAGGTTTTGCTAGAAGTTTAGGTATAAAATTATTGAATTCATCACCCTATTATACTCAGGCTAATGGTCAGGCCGAGTCATCAAATAAAACCTTAATCAGATTGATTAAGAGGAAAATCGAAGAGAAACCTAGGAAATGGCGTGTGACGTTATCGAAGTCATTATGGACCTATTAGATTGCGTACCATGGTGCAACAAAATTATTGCCTTATTAATTGGTTTATGGACAAGAAGCCGTGTTGCCATTGGAAATCAACATTGACTCAATAAGAATAGCCTGGAAAAATGGACTATCGGCTCGGGATTATAAGGATATGATGTATGATAACCTATACGACTTGGCAGAATTACATTTACATACGCTAGATTAGCTTAAGAAGAATAAGACAAGAGTTGCAAGGGCTTACAATAAAAAAGTAATGGCTAAGTCATTTTGTGAAGCCGATTTGGTTTGCAAAACTATATTGCCTTTTGGCTCTAGAGATGATCGATTTGGTAAATGGTCTCCAATATGGGAAGGACCACATAGAATTCATCGGCTTGTGGATGGAAATTCTAATGTTTTGGAAACATTGGAAAGAGTGGTGTTTCTTAAGGCGATTAATGTCAAATACTTGAAAAAATATCACCCAAGTGTTTGGATTGGGTCTCGATCGATTGAAAGGTAACTATCAGGCATAAAAGGCCAAATTAACTCGTTATAGTTAATTTTGGCCAACTAATATAGTAAACAAGCTAAAGACGACTACAAACATCACACTTCATGATAGGAATGAAAGAAATAAAAGCCATAGAATTGGTTAAACAGCTGATTATAAATATTACAAACATTCAAAATATTGTTTCAAGACAAGCCTTCCCCATTGCAAGCATTCAGAACATTAAGTTTAGCCAATTACAAACAAGGACATTAGATGTCTTGAACAAGGCCGAATAAAACAACTATTGCCTTGGCAATAGTGGCCTGGACATCACCTAGTATGTTCTGATTAGCTTCTTCAATTCCAGGCACTAAGGTAATCATGGTTGATTGCTTCTTGAAGGCTGCTATAGATGATGCAATGGAAATCTTCTAGGTCTTGAGGGCCGACGCGCTGTCTGCCATCTGTTTTTGTGTATCAGCAAGAATGGTATTTATTTTGGCCAATTCTTCTTCTAGAGATTTCTTGGTCGATTCTAAGTTGTATAGGACAGTTTGATATCTTTCAATCCCTTCATGTCCTCATCATACTTTGTTTTTTGAGCCTTGGTATCGGCTACCAATTTATCCAAAAGTTTTTTGTCCTCCCTCTAAGCCAATCGGAGCTGCATTCTGGACTTTGCTGCTTCTACTGCCTCTTTCTTATCATCTAGAAAATAGACGTCAAGTGAAGCTGCTGTGGATTCTTCCGGCAACTTAGTCTTGACTGCATCTATTGCCTCACGTATCGACTGAGAATTTTCTAGCAGTGAGGTTGATGGAGAGTGGAGCAGATTGAAGAGGTGCCTATGTTTTTCCTTGACGTCTAGAGCCGATGCAACAGTGGCCGATGCGTCATTGGAAGCCAATATAATCTTTTGAATAATCTTGGGAAAGGACTCTATGCCTATTTCTGGCTCATCTAAGTCTGACAGGTCAAACCCCAACATGCTCGTGACCGACTCGGTTGGTTTGGCGGTTAGCTCTACAACAGTGGCGATGGCTTGAAGAGTTGGTTGTGATGGGGGAGGGGATGAAAGATCGAAATGGCGATCAGAGGGGGGGTGAATGATCCCAAATAAAATTTTCTCCCACTCAAAGTACTCCAAACAATCTCGCAATAAAAATCTGAAACACTCAAAGATTTTCCTTTAAAATGGTGTTTCTCAGATTCGCACACCCTCCAAAAACCCGAACAATTAGACAACTATGTGTACCCTAGCTTGCATGGATGAGAACTATGAATCATGTGAGGGATTTTTTAATCACAATTCTGGTTGTCAAGTGCCCAAACAAAGAGGAATCAACTCAATGACTACTTTTCTAAAAGAGATAAAGCTAAAACACCAAAGTCTCTTTCAAAAAAGTAAAAGCAGATTTTCCAATAATTATCCTCAATTGGAGCAGGTGGTTGGTGAGTTTCTGTTGATCTAAAATTTTTGGGAATTTTTTTCCCTGTGATAAGTTGGGTCATGAAACACTCCACCAAAAATCACCTCAAAAATCTTTGTAGAATAAACATGAAAAATCAAACAATGCAGACAGTCAGGAACTTTGACCAGAAAGTTTGAGGCTCGATTTTCACTTCATAGCGCTCAAACGGTGCAACCAGTGGACTCACAAATGTCTCTACATATGTATATATGAGTCGTGCACCTTTGTCAACAAGAATCACTAAAACATGATTTTTCTAAATTTTTATAAAAATCAAAGACTGACTACTGCGCGAAGAACAAGTTCTTTGATCTCTAGTCTATCCTAGGGTGAAGAAAGATGTAAAACCATATGAACACCCTTAACACATCCTAAGAACAACATTTCGAAGGAGGGGAGGCAAATCCAAATTGCGATAAAATAAATTGCGAGAATGTAAATGCGGAAAAGTAAATGCTGAATTTAAATTGCGTAATTTAAATGTGTAATGTAAATTCGTAAAGGAAATAAAACATGAACATAAATGAAGAACATTTCATTTCTGGAAGGAGAGGTTACAAAGCCTCACATTTCATGTGGGCAAAGCTCAAAGGAGCATCAAAAACCTCAAAACCTTCAAGGGGGGAAGGCTACCCCTCCACCCGTATTTATAAAACTCTTGGGCCACCTACCACCCTTGGATGAGCCTCTAAACCCTAGAGTATCCATCAAGGGTTAGGATTTACCCACTCAACCAGCCATGCAAGGGTTCACCCAAAACCCATAACACATAATGGATTTTCTTGCACGGTTCTCAAAGCACACTAACTAGACCCGCTATCCTATCAACTAGACCGCAATCCGACGGCCCTCATCGATCCGAGCAGTATCTAGCTAGCATCACATACATCCCTTGTCTTCACGGCTTGCACGGACTCCGTCTACGATCATCTTCCGGCGATCCCCAACCGTTCGACGCTCCTCGCCTAGTCCCGGCCATCCTTCGCCTCACCATGACCTAGCACCGTCGTCCTGCAACCATCAAAAACAAGGAAACTCCTCACATAGCAATGCCCACAAAGATGTGAAATAAATCCATCAAAGTACACTCATTAAAATTCATTTTTCCTCGTTCTGGCCGGTAGCACCGGGAAAACAGAGAAGACCTCAAATTGCTTCCAATTAAAAATCCAATTCAAATCAAACTCAAACAAGAGCAACCCAAGCTCAAATTAAATTCAAATACTCATCACAAAATGGATGGACCTCCACATAGTCCTTCAGGGGAAAGTCCGTCTCTGTCGGTAGGTCAGCTAGGATATCAGTGATATACATGGTAGGAGGAAGAGAAGGTTGCAGAAAATATTTAGAAGTTAGCCAATATTAATTTGGATTGAAGATCGGCATAAAAGATTATTTTACCTAATCCGTGCCTGATGCACGTGGAGAGCTTTCAGCCGATTGTTCGAGGGGTTTTTGCCCCCTTGACGCCAAGACCATATGAGGTCGGCACCGTTTTTTCTCTGAAAAGTAATTGACTAAAGAAGTTAGTCAACAGAGATAGTAAAAGTGTAAAATAAAGCCAACGGATACTTACTTGGCTGTTACCTTTTAGGGTCAGAGAGGGAAGGATATTGAACTCCCAAGGTTCTCGATGAGTAGCCGGTTAGAGCAGTTGTGGGGCGTGGCCTTTTGCTAAATTGGCTGATAGCTTTGGGCTCCATGGGTTTCTTCCCCAGCTGCTTTGGTCTGTAAAACAAATTGAAAGCCGATTAGTGAAGTTCAAAGGATATAAAAGATATTCAAAAAGAAGAAAATTCTACTTTAGCCAATGCCTCGCCAGTTATATCAATAAGACTTGTGTTAGTATAACCTGAAGAACTAGCATCACTGCTAGAACTCGAGCCACTACTAGCAGAGTTAGTATTTGTCGGCTCTGAAAAATCTGGAAAAATTCAAAGTTGATTCATGCGGTGGTTCTTTCTGTCAGATATAGAGCCAAAGAGATAGCTGACCACCAACTAGCAAAGTTGCTCGCCCTTTGAGTTTGCAGGAGAAAATGTGAGAAGTCTGTGACTTGGATATCATCGGCTATATGCAGCACAACTTCAATCGATGAAGCGCATCGCACTTGGTCTCTTGGTTGCAGCCGATCAAAAAGTTGAAAACTTGGGGGACTTGTCCAAAGCCGAGCTGTCTTGAATATACTAACGGATGGTACAGCTCATAAGACGGCTGATATGTCCTATTTTTTGGATGCAAGACGATGGACAATACACTTGGGGAGATGAAGATTTTATACAGATCCAATGTTTCCTCAATCATGGTGTCAATGCCTCCCGTCAAATGAAGGAAAGATGGGCATGGATAGTCATTGGCTTCTTTATAACGAAAAAATGACATGCTAGCTGAAATCACTTTAGCTGAGCTAAAAGAAAAAACCAAGAATTTTCTTGCTCCAACAGCTGTAACCTTGGAGTCACTGCCCGAATAAAGGATGCATTTTTCGCCGTAGGATCGGCTATTCCTAAATTGCATCGCTTGGCTTTCAGGAATTTCTTCACGAGGAAAGGACGCTGTTGCTGATGGATGAACCTCAAATGGTCGGCTAAACATGCAATACAACCAGGTCTGAATGAACCACAGTGGGCCTCCCACATTGTCGACTGTTAACTACCCTAATACAACCAGGTCTGAATGAACCATAATGGGCCTCCCACATTGTCGACTGTTAACTACCCTATGCTGGTGAATAGCCGACTGTGTATGATGTGCATCATTTGATAAACTGCGCTAAGAAATACTTTTCCTAAGGCTATTCGACGGCCTTCTACTAACTGCTTGGCCAAGACTTGATACACTTGAGTCGGCCCAAGAGACGCCCAGCAAAATAAAAATTAGCCAAGCTAAATGTTTATAAAAGCGATATGTTCCTTGTCCGATACTGGACCGGTTCCTTTGTTGTTACTAATGTATTTGTTCCATCCATCTCACTTGGTGCGGATAAGCTTGTGTTGAGGCTTGGCACTGAAAGCTTATATCGTCCCCGTTGGGCCTCAAACAACAAAGTTGCGCCACGTCTAGGAGCGTTGGGTCGATTTGACCAGTTCTAAACATGAACGCGTTAAGCGTGTCCGACCAGAAATAACAGGCTGTGATCACTAAGAGCTCGTTGGCTTCTGGATCGGCTAGAGACAAAGGAAGGCACTCTCCTATCCCCATTTGTTCCCATTGAGGCAATTTCGCTGCTATAAGCCGATTGATTGTACCAATCTCTCCATCCTTTAAGTGCTGTCAGCTAAGCCCTAAAGCTCTTACTCCATCCAGCCAAGGGATTTAGTGCTCTATGACAGCCGATGGATCGATGTTTCCTACTGGGCCTAAGTAATACTGACTATTGCTATCGAGAACAGGGATAAATACCTAGTAAGGGTCCATCTTTGTTGAAGCCGATGGGAGGTTGTCAAGCCGATGGAAGAAGATATGAATGAAAGCTTGAAGTCTGAAATTGAGGGTGAAGCCGATGACAGAGAGTTTGAGAGCTTGTGTGCGTGAAAAATGACGAAGGATGGGCCCCATGTTTATAGAGGGGTAAAAGGAACGGTAAGAAATGAAAAAAATTACCGAAGCGGCGGCTGCAGTTATGGTAAAAACAGTGCATTTTAAAGGATTGTGGCGCAATAAGTGGAGCGGTTACCAAAAAACGGCAGTGAAAATATTGTGAAAGTCATGGTTAAGCCGATAATGGTTGAAGCTAACGAAATTTTTTTTGGAAAATAACATATTTTCTCCTAAAATGTGGGGCATATGTTTACACCATAATTTGGTAAGGTATAACCGATTTGTTAGGCTAAGGATAAAATTGGATATTTCTGACCGATATCAGTTAAAAAAGGAAAAAAAGGTCAAGTTGAAGATAGAATTGTGCACGATGTTGATTCAAAGATGGAATTTTATCTATCAATACGGATCACGGCTGGCAACGCATTGGAGAAGGATATGATCAGCCTATACACTATAAAAAAGGGGATGAAGGTCAAACGGGAGGATATCCAACAATCAATCAAACAACTCGCATTTACTTTTATCTACTTTTTCCTAGCAACTAGGAGTAGTGTTGTAATTTAGATCTCTTGTAATATGTCGTTGATCAATAAAGTTGCCCATCGCCAATTGTTGATCTTCTCCGATTACTCCAAGTTTGGTTTTCTTCGATCTTGTTGCACATCACCTTTTTTGGGAAAATATACCTTTATCAACCATCTAATCAGCCCTAATAGGCTGTTTAGACTTATCGTTACCTTTGATTTAATCGGCTTAGTATAGCTGTTTAGATCCTTGTCGATTATCACATTAGATCAGCTTTGAGCGTAATTTTCAATCTATCTTACCGATTGTAGGATCAAATCGGCTGGCACGCCCCAAACCTCTTGAACGCGGCATTCGTTTGTGTTTGAGCAGATCAATCTATCATCATATTTTTCGGCGCCAACAGAATCCTTCGTAGAATCGAGCTTCTTGATGCCCAAAGTGGCATTTTGCACTGTACTTGCACAGTGAATTCCACGAACACTTGCCTTAGCTTTATGGCCGATCCAACCCATTAAAAACCAAAGAGCAAGGCACAATAATCCATCTGTCAATTTTGTACTGTGTTAACTATTCATACATGCATCCAAGTTTCTAGCATGTCCATATCACGCATCCAACTTAATCGATACATGAAAACGAGTTGCAGAAAAACACATATGGATAACTACTTCGTTACATGCAATTTGATTAGTTACATTAGTTTGCAAAGAAGATGAAGACAATTGCACAGGATAACAACTTTCCACCTTATCATTGGACTAGTCGTAGCACTTCTTTCAAGTACTCTACACACGCATCAGTAGACAACACCAATTGTGCACTTATGTGATTATTTTAATTTTTAAGAAAATAGTAAAAGATAATGTGACATATGTATTAGGCATAATAGATACTACTATTAATAGCATGATTGCATAATATATTACATATACCTCAAACATATGCATTACCATGATAGAACAGATAGCCGAAATACTACTAACCAAGAGTTAGATCACATGTATTGTCTCTACCGGTACAATTCTATCCAAATGAACCATAACTTATATATTTTGTTGCAATGAAGGTTGCGGTAGGGTTTGATACAAAGAAGAAGACGTGCAACAGTTTGAGGAAGGAAGTAGTAAGCAGCCGCACGAACGCTGCCCAAAAACCTGATTAACGCCAGCCTATGTGGAATCAAAAGAGGTGGTTGTTTTGGAGACACGGCTCTCCTCTTACTTGGTGCATGCTGAGCACATGGATGAAGTACTGTCCCCTAGGGATGAAAACGGAAATGGAATTTCTGACTGTTCCGGAGAAAAACAGAAATGGAAGACTTTTTTTTTAAACGAAAATGGAAAGTTTTTATTGGAAACGGAAATGGGGGAGCCAGTTCCGATAGAAACCGAAATGGGGGAGCCAGTTCCGACGAAAACCGAAACGGAACAGAAATTCCGTATAACTCAAACCGGAAATTCCGATCAGGAAGGCCCACTACTCAAAGCGGTCAAGCCCAACTGGCCAACCCTACTACCCCGTCCCCAGCTCAGCGTCAAGCCATCAACTACTCAACCCTAACTCAGCCACTCGTCTCCCCATACCACGCCTCACCGTCTCCCGACACCCTGAGCGGCGTTGCCCCCTCGTCTTCCCCTCCCCCCACGGCGCCTCCCCCCATCGGCGCTCTCCCCCACTACATCGCCCCCCATTGCGCAGCCCCCCACCGCGCCTTCCGTCATCTGACACCCCAAGCGGGGCCGCCCCTCATCCTCCCTCCCCATAGCGTGCCCCCACTTGTGCCCTCCACCACCGTGTCACCCCCTACTAGCGGCCTCCCCTCACCGCACCTCCTATCTCCCGACACCTCGAGCGGTGCCGCCCCCTCGTCCTCCCTTCCCCCCAAGGCGCGGCCCCCACCAGTGGCCTCCCCCCACCGTGCCTCCCCCTACTGGAAAATAAGTAATCTTCTTTACATTTCAATTGGTTGATATTAGAGTATTAAAGATTTGTGGGTATGGATTAGCTAATATAGTTGTTGTTTCACTGGATCTGAGAGCGGATGTAGTTTCGTTTGCAATTTGTGGCTGCTTTTCGGTCGAATGTGCTGTACATGTGGTAGGTTTGATGATTGATCTACGTAGGTCCCAATTTCAAAAGTGATGCCTAGTTAAGTTTGAAATGCAATGTTTTGTACATGCTCTTTTGGATTGTTTAGGTTTGGACCATGTCCAGATGTCAGTGTTGTCTGGAATATTATAGGTTGTACGACCAATCTCACACTTAAGCAATGTAATTCTGTAGATCTGATATGTTTTTAATGATAGTTCATGGCATATAAGTTTGATTGATTTGTCCAAAATCACACTGTGCATACAAAGGCCATTTGTTTGAAGTAGTATTGGCCATCACTTGATCAATCTTTTAGTCATGCCCAGTGCCTGTGCATGATGTTCTACAATGACTGCAGTATGCATGTTGTTTTTGCAGTCGGTTGCATTAATGGTGAAATAGGCCAGCTATTCCATTGATGGGAGCAATGAATTGTAGTTCTACAAAGTAAAAAACCATCCTTGGCAGTATGTCAATATGGAATGAGATTTCATTGTGATTGAAAGTGTATGGATAGTGAAAGATCAGTGCACTCTTTTCGTGAAAGATCAGTGCACTCTTTTAGATAGGTGTTCTTTTTAGATTGACGTGAATGGTACTCGTGAGATTCGTTTGATCGGAAATTAGACGCAATGCCTGAATTCAGGTGAAAAATGAGTTATCTAATATGTTTTTAATGATAGTTCATGGCATATAAGTTTGATTGATTTTTCCAAAATCACACTGTCCAAAATCAGATACAAACATTATTTGCCGGAGTACAACTAATCACTTATTGCAATTTAACATATAGTCATAGACAATGTTGCAAGTTAGAGTAGCAGTGCAAGTGCAAGCGCAATATCCCCTGCTTTGCCTCGGTCACTGATGGTGCTGGAGCCCACCTGATGCTACTTTAACTCCAAATGTTGTTGCAGCTGCTACTCCAACTCCAAGTGTGGATTTGACTGATGAAACTGAGGGCAAGCCTTCTCCTAGAAAGAGAGCTAAGAAATCCACCCCTGATGTTTGGGAGCACTTCATCAAGTATGAGGTTAATGTGAAAGATGAGAAGGGCAACGATGTCGTACAGCTATGGGCTAGGTGCAACAAGACCGGATGTTGCTACAAAGGTGGGTGCGAGAGCAGTAAAGGAACATCGTGTTTCAAAAGTTACTTGAAACACAAGTATTTTATCTTGACCAGGCAACAAACAATCAACCTGAAGAAGATTGAAGGCGACGAATCTATTGCATCTATTGAGACTTATAGGTATGATGAGGCTGTCAGTTTGAAGAAATTTTATCTCGCAATTATCATGCATGAATATCTCTAACATTGTTGAGCATGAGTACTTTGCGGACTTTATCAAGTCTTTGCGTCCTACTTTTTCATTAAAAGTCGCATTACTGTAAGAAAAGATATATTGAATATATTTGTGGAGGAAAAGAAAAAATTGTATGAGTACTTTAAAACACTCGATTGACACTTTAGTACAACCATGATATGAAACATCTAATCAAAACAAAGGCTACATGTGCATCACAGTACATTGGATAGATGACAGCTGGTGCATGCAAAAAAGAATTATCAAGTTCATGCATGTAGAAGGACATCATTCGGGAAAAAATTTGTGCTTAGCGTTTTATGATAGTATAATGGATTGGAATCTTGATAGAAGATTGTTTGCACTTACTTTGGACAATGCTGCAGCAAATGATAAATGTGTTCAGGGGATAGTAAGCAAACTCAATAAGATATCTCCATTAATCTGTAAAGGCATCTTTTTCCATGTGAGATGTTTGAATCATATTTTGAACCTCGTTTCCCAATATGGTTTAAAGACAATTGCACCAGCTATTGCAAATATTAGAAATACAATTGCAATTGTGAAGAACTCTCCATTGCAGTATGAAGATTTTGAGCAGTCTGCTTCAGAGTGTGACTTGGATGTGACAAAGGGTCTCTCCTTGGATGTTCCTACAAGGTGGAACTACACATATCTTACGTTGAAGAGTGCAATTTAGGGCGAGCGCGCGGTGGGACTCGAAGGCGCGACCAGAGGCTTGAATGCGAGGGAGTTTACCGTTGCGCCGCGCACGCGTTGTTGATGAACGGCAGTGTTAAAATACTTAACGTGTACGAAGGGCTTAACCACGCGGGCGACGTGGCCTCTCCGCGAATGTGCCGTACACACGGCGCTCCGGTGCGCACGGAGAAACCACGCCGCCCCGAAATACACGTGGCCATGCTGAGAAGCCACAAAACCTGCAAGCCTTAATATACGGAGTATTCAGTTTCAAGGGACATTGTTGTAACTCAAAACTTTGGTTCAACAGGCTATGCATAGTACTGTCAGATAATCATTTGCTGCTACCGCTTAGATATTTTTCTATAATGCAGTAATCTTGTTTGCTCTAACTCTACATTCTTGCAGCTCTTTTCTTTGTTGTATTCTCTTAAGGTTAATTATCTGATGCTTTTTAGTTCAATCAAGCTGTGTAAATTTGCTTGATGAAGTCGATGATGTAAATCTGTTGAAGATTACTTGGTCCTATTTTTTGGGGTGTGAACTTACTAACTGGACTTCTAGTGTTTTGCATGGTAGGTTGCTGATCAAGTCTGAGATGTTTTCTTCTGATATATATAGCTTAATTCTTTTTGTTATATGACTTTCTTTTTTCAGCTTAATAATTGTGTGTGCTAGTGGATAGATCATGTACTATATTCTGGTAGAATTTTCCGCTTTCGTTTCCATATCCGCTCGGTTCCGTTTAGCATCCGTTTCTAGGGTTTCCGAATTCGTTTTCATTACCGGTAAAAAAATATGGAAACGAAAATAAAACAACCATTCCTTTTCGTTTTCATCCCTACTCTCCCCCTTACCCGGTGCACTCTGAGCACATGTATGAAGTAGTCGCCGGAGCGCAATGCAGTGGAACAACGACAGAGGAATATATATGGTCGTGGATTGTGAGTATGCTTATGAAGGTCTTCCTTATTCATCTCATATTGATGTCATGTGAAAGGAAGGAAGGAAATAGCACGTCAAATAGAAACCACATTAAAACCATTAATGTGTATCATATGAACCGCGCTAATCACTCAATTGTTAGATTTAAATGAGTCTTGTCTTTACATGTCCACTCTAATTTGCCACATCATCATGAATGGTGATAAGGTAAAAAAGAAGCTGCCGCTTTTGCACACAATCGGACTCGAAATCATCGCACCGATCACGCGCATTCCCCGTGTGGGCAGGCGATGGTGTGGCGAGCAAGTGAACACAGTGTGTTCTCTTTTTTACTTGTTTCAATTAGGCAAGATCAAGCCCACTTTATATGTTAATCTACTCCCACCTAGATTACCAATATATATTAAACTCACCACCTTTCGCCATTTATGAGTAGGCATTTGGAAATTTTTAGGATTTATTAAGAATATTAATTGGGTCAGGCCCATAAACTCTAACAATTAGCAAGCAGCATGGGTGTTCTCTTTTGTTGGAAATCCTCTTTGGCAGAAGGTTAGGACTTGGTTGTAACACATAGGGCTGGAAAAAAAGCTCGGTGGTAGGACTCGTTGGCTCGGTTCAAAATTGTTTCAATTACACTCGTTTATTGATTAAACATTGAAATAAGTCAATTTCGAATGAAATTGGATTTTGATCTAGCTCAGCTCGTTGGCTCGATTCTAAAAATGCCTCCAAACTATAAATAAAATGATATTAAATCAAACTGTGTCAATTTCGGAAAGAGCACGAAAAAATGAGAATTTGGCTCGATTCCACTAACACAGTAGCAGTCTTCCCAGGATGCATAAACCCGTGGCTGAAGTCATGGTGAGTACAACATGACAATATTTGCCAAGTATAAAATCTGTGCATTTGAAATTAAAAAAAAACAAGAGATGGTGGAACATGCAAAATCATGAAATGCTGGAACACATCGAGAGTTAAAATTAGGGGTGAAAACGGAAACGAAATTTCCGACCGTTCCGAAGAAAAACGGAAACGGAAAAAGTCGGTACGAAAACGGAAATTTTTTATCGGAAACGGAAACGGAAATGGGAGAGCCATTTCCGTCAGAAACGGAAACGGAATCGGAAATTCCGTATAAGAAAAATCGGAAATTCCGTCAGAAACTTGGCCCATTTGGCCCAAAAAGGAGAGAGGAGAATTTATATTTATTTTCGAATTAAAATAATTTCAGAAATACAAATGGCTTTATAGAAAAATACCAAATAGAGTTCAAAAATTCCAAAAAAATCTCAAAAATACTTTGAAACATGTTGAACCTAGGAAAATTATTTCTAGCATATTTTTGGCTTCATTTTTCATGAAAAAATTAATTATATAAATCTAAAAAATAGTAAAATGGTATTTATAAACTCCAGAAAATCCAGGATAAATCTCAGAAAATCATAAATGAACATTGAACAATAATATGCAAATTTTAGGGCATTAAATTTTTATAGTTGAAGGAACAAGAGGATGTCGATGATAATGATATGAAGAAGGATAATCTTAGGATATGATGGTTTGATCTGGGGGACAAATAGCGAGCCTTCAACTGACAAACCTGAAAAAAAACTTTCTAGTGATACCGGTGAACATAATATTGTTCTTGTATCCACCTTTGTGATGGAATGAGTTACATTGTTTTTGTGATCATATATATTGTGATCATGTATTACGTTCTTGTGGAATTTTCCACTTTCGTTTCCGTATCCGTTCCGTTCCGCATCCATTTCGATAATTATTCGTTTTCGTATCCGTTTCTGGGGTTTCCGATTCCATTTCCGTTACCGTTACCGGTAAAAGATGTGAAAACGGAAACGGAACGATCATTTACCGACCGTTTCCGTTCCGTTTTCATCCCTGGTTAAAATGGTGCATCACTTTTTATCAGGTACGAGGAGCAACAAGGATCATAAGCTGCATTTGACACAAAAAGAGGCAAGCCAAACTATGATATGTAGATCTCCACTCTGGCACGCAGATAAGGGCCTGATGCTTTACCTATCGCATTGACTTGTCGAACCTTCCCCACAATGCTTGCAATCCTCGATCCCCACCTCTGGTTCATCCAACCAAAAGGCAAACTGAGAACTCAAATCCAAATAGCCAAATCCACGAGGGAATGCGACGGGAGACACAAGAATGACACGCCAACACCGGCGCTTACTATTAGGCTCCAATCTGTGGAGCACCGATAGCACCTGAGCTCTAGAGGGAGAAGATTGATGCCCTGTTTGGTATATCTGTAGTTTTTCTCTCAGAAGTAGTTTTTGGCTCTGCTGTATAGTTGAAAGGCTACACGGTTGAACGGTTGGGTTGAAGAAGTTTCGTATTTGGTACCCTGTGTTTTAGGTGTGAGGGGTGCTGGTTGGGAATGGATGAGAGGGGTGGGATTTGGGATTTTTTATTTGATATGGGTAATTTTCTTCAACTCTATTGGTAAAGTTAGAATCTCAACTCACCGACGTTATGGAAAGCTAACCTAAACCTGCTCTGCTTTCGGCTTTCAATTTTTCCTAATACAAATGGGATACTGGTTTTTGGCTGCAGAGAAGTGTAAGGCTCCCATTTTTGATAAATAAATACCAAAAATGGATACCATGTGCATACAGTACTAGTCCCATGATCAGTAGCTAGTACGCACAAATACAAATTGATATCACAGTCATACACAAACTTTATTACACAGCGGAAGTAAGATTACATATTATTTTTTGCAATACCAAAAGTAAAACTGCAGTGGAGACAAATTCTTGTAGTATGCCTTTTTAACCCATTGTTCCACAGGCAACTGATAAGGGAAAATCCTTAGATAAATTCATCCATAAATTTCCCGTATCCTACATCAACGTAAGAATCGTCGGAAATCTGTTTCCTCACCTAAAAACATCAACATTGGCAAGTTGAGTACTTACGTACTCGCAAGACTTATGCAAATCCTAAGATACATGCAGGCCATTCCAATGAAAGGCTATTAAGGTTAATTTGCATAAAGCTGGTTTGAAATGTAAATACAGAATAATAGATTGCAAAATAGAATTTAAATAAAAGCAATTTAATATTGAAAGTGATAGAATGTAAGCATCAATAAATCACGAATGTTTGGGTATCTTGATCATACTTAAAACCATTTCCTTCCGCACAGTGAAATGACCAACACGTGGAAGAAACCACTTTTTATGAAAATAAGCAAAGCGCTAACTATGTGATGACTTTACCAAGTGTCCATGATCATGACGCGCTAATCGATTAGTTTTACACTCTGCAGAGGTATACAATTTTCCCACAAGACATGTGACTCTTTGAGCAATCGATATTTGCACACCGCCTTTGGTGTGCCGCAGAGTCATGTTATAATGTTACATTATTTAAACCTAACTTTGCACCAAAGACGGTGGCGATAACCCATTCGTGGTGTAAGAACTCGAGCATAGAAATGATGGAACTACCCACGTATGGCATACACCGTTATATTGGTAGACGTTTAATCCATGATCACCTCGGTGTGGGCGTCCGTCGAGCAATTCATTAAGAAACAGCTCGTACTACTCGGCCTTCCAAGTGCAAAGCTAGTTTTAAACAACTTAATAAGTTAGAGCTGTCCCATACCGGCACTTGTGGTTGTATGAATATTCTTGGCCCGAAAACAACTCATAGTTCGGTCCTTAATCCGACACGGGCAATAATCTCCACCCTACACTACGTGCAAAGACATGCACAACGGCTATTGCCAATAATTGCCCGCATCTAAACCATAGTTTTATTTTCATTTTCCAACCAAATACCAACCACAAAAATGGTCATACCCATTTAAATGTTATATCAAAGTCTTTAATCATTTCACGCTTTATCTTCATTTAGCTTTGGCTAAGCATTTCACTAAATGTGAGTAACCAGATTGACATTAAATATTGTCTAAGCCATTCTAGGGTTTTCAAGGTTCAAAATTTTCTACTTATCAAGGAAGTTCTATAAGTCTCTTGGTACAATTACCATTACAGAAATATATGAGACTTTAACAAAATAAAGTATGCAGTAAAACATTTAATGAAAACATTTATAAAACTGGAATCAATATGATCAATGGGGTTTGCTTGCCTTGTTGATTATCCTCGACTTCAAACTCCTGGTCGTCGAATGTACCGGATTTGTCGGGTTCTACACGTCGTACGACAACATATAACAAATACCAAATTTCAATAGAGCCAAAAAGAAATCAGATGGAAATATTCAAATAAAATGATTTCACAAATTCAGGAATGATTACATGAGTTATTTGTTCCCATTTACAATTTTAAAGATTTAGTTTAATTAAACCATTATGGTATTATTTACTACCCATTTTATAACTTAAATTTTTCTTACAACACACCCTAAGTATTTCTACATATTCTGGTTTCTGAGATTACATGGATTCTAATAAAATTTATTTTACTAAATTTGGAGGTTACTTGCAAAATTTTCATGAATGACATATTTCTAACCTTTCTTTTGAATTTGACTTCGAATTTCAAATAAAATTCAATTTTGAAATATTTTTGCATATTCTGAATCTACTAAATTTTATATGAATTTAGAAATTTATTTCATCGAATTTGGTTAAATGATTCAAAAGTTATAGCTAAATGAACCTCTAGGTTTTGAATAAATACTGAAAAATCGGAAAAGCGCGAAAATGGAAATGCGCTTTCACGGAAAACGCGCTTTCCCTTTTGGCGGAACAAGCCGAGGCGCCGACAGGGCCGGGCCCATCGGTCGATGACCGATCTGTATTGCTGCATGGCCGCGATGGGTTCCATGGATCGCGGCAATTGCTGAGGTCGACAAGCGGGTCGCATGTCGATGTGTGACGCAGACGCCAAGACGCGATCGACCAATGGCCCAGATGCGCGACGACAAGAAGGCGCTTAGCGCGTCGGTGACGACCCGGCCCGCTTGGCGGCGACCAGGAAAGAGCTGCGGCTAAGCGAGCTCGCGGCGACGAACCGGCCGGAGGCACGGAATCGATTCCACTCGAGCCAGCGCATCCGTGCGAACCGGGGACGGTCGCGCGTGTCCGAGGCGGCCGGAAGGTGGATTCCACCGGCGAGGCGGCGGCGGCTCTGGCGGAGTTCGCCGACGGCGGAAGCGAGCCCTCGAGGTGGAATGGGTTCCACCACGAGGTTCGAGGCATCCGTCGCGCACACTTTGGTGGCGACGCGATGGCACGAGGGCTCTGCGGCATGCCACCGTCGGCGGGCGGCGGCAATGGCGGCGGCGCGACGCAAAACTAGAGTTAACCAAGCTTCATTTTCACTCGGTGAGCACTGCGCGACTCAAGGAACCAATTTCATCAATCGCTTTGAAGAATGAATGAAGGAGGAAGGCTCTCACCGTCTGTGGCGGCGGAAGAAGAATCGAGCGGCGGGCTCGGGAAGAAGGGCTTTACGAGGCTTGGGACGAGTTCTGGAGGTGCTAGGGTGCTTGGTCGAAGGAATTGGGTTGGAATGGACTGAGGCGGAAGATTTGAAGTTTTGCCCTCTTTGCGGTTTTTGCCGTCGCCGGAGAAGAAAGCCAAAGCAACGGTGGAATGGTTGGTACAGAGGCTAGCTGGGTGGCTGCGACGAGAGGAGGCTTTATAGAGGCTCAAGGCGGTTAGGCGAAGAGGCGCGAAAACGCAGAAGCGTCGGCCAGGAGAGAGAGAGGAGAGAGAGGGAAGAAGAAGGCGCGGGCGAGAGGCTGCCACGCGGGGGCCAGATGGCAGCGGCTGACGACTGAGCTGTCTCACTGACAGACCGGGCCCACATGTCAGCGAGAGCGAAAAAGAAGTCTGGAGAAGACTCACGACCGAACAGGATAAAAACGGGGATTTCGAGGCTCAAACCGACTCTAAATTTTATAAAAATTTTACCAGCAGTCGGCAAGATAATTACCATACTCCAGTAAAATTTTAGCTATTTTATGATGCATACAGATTTTTATAAAATTCTGACATTGCAATAGTTGCTGCATTGCCCATTCGGTTTTTCTTTTAATTTGCGATTTAAATGAAGTGATTATTTTACAAAACTTTTTATTACGGTTTGAAATGATATTATACACCTTCTGTAAAAATTACAGACTTTAATTATTAATATTTAAATTTTAAAAATTCTGACATTACTGTTTTCCAGATTATTTATTCACTGTTTTTGAATTTTTAAAATTATAAAATGAATTAATAAATTCTTGATATTTTTACTGAAGGTTGATACTGTTTTTATGTCGGCAAGATAAAAAAGATTGGGTCAGGATGACTTATAGATATTTTTACTAAATTGTTTTACCATTTTACCCTGAGATATTCACTCATGATTATCTTTGATTAATTGTTATTTTTATTAATCCAGCTTACCCACCGACTTAAGCAAGCTGAGGAGAGCCCTCAGATATTTTTGGGGGCTTTGGTAAATTTTTGTTGAATTAACATTTTTACTTTTTACCATTTTCTATTTACCATATTCTTTGCTTCACTTTCTTGCATTAAAGAAAAGCCAAAAGAATACACAGAAAATCCAGGAAATTCAGAAATTTCGAAAATAATACACAAAAGATTTTTATTTCATTTTTCTTTATTTTATGATTTTTGAGGCTGTTACAAGAAGCCAGTCAGTCGTTTGTGACAGCTTTTGGCTTCAAAGAGAAGTCGAAGCAGAAGCCGTCCCAAATAGAGCCTGGCAAGAGTCTGTTGGAGCAACTGCCTTAAGTCACTTCGAGTTTGAGACTCAGGAGATGAGCAAGGGAGAGAATGGTGACCAGATTCCGTTGCTTGCATCACTAGCGCATCGCTCTAAATATGGTTCGTGGCCGGAGAACGAAATCTAGGCGAGATCTTGCCACTTCAATCAAATTTTGGACAAATTGTAAAAACAGAATTTGAATTTGGTTTTTTTTTTCTACTAAGAAAACCGAGACCTCGGCCGGTTTTACCGAGATCTTAGCGAGATTTGCCGAGATCTCGGCAAAATTGCACGAGCGAAAAATAGCTCAAATGAACATTTTTAATTTTTTTTGTGGAGGTTCCTGACACATCAGTGATGTTCCCATAACAATTTCAGATAATTATCAAATCTGAGTAATTTTTAAAAATTCAAACATTGCAACTGTCCTCATAAAACGCTGACAGACAAGTTTGAACCGAATGAAAAATGAAACAAACCACGTTAGAAAAATTTTAATTTTTTTTGTAATGGTTATGATGCATCAATAATGTTCACATAAAATTTTCAGATGATGATAAAGCTTCATGAATTTTAAAAATTCGGACAGTGCTACTGTCCTGGTAAAAGCCATACCGACAAACTTCAACCAAATGAAAAATGGTACAAACTACGCTAGAAAATTTTTGTGGATGTTCCTGATGTATCATTAACTTTTCTATAAAATTTTCATATGATGATAAAGATTCAAGAAGTTCCAAAAATTCTGACAGTGCTACATCCTGACAAAAGCCTCATGATCAATACATAGATTTGCTTTAATAATAAAAGAAGTTTAAAACTTTTGAAAATTTTGCAGAAGGGTTATAAGGAAATTATTAAGATCCCATAAAAATTTAAATCATGATCACACTCCAGTGAATTTATAAAATTCCTACAATTGCACTGTACCATTTATTTCTTTCTATTTTTGATTTTTGAAATATAACAATAGAAGTTCAATGCATACATAGATTTGATTGAGCAAACAAAAAAAGTTAATTTTTTTTAAAATTTTAGATAATTGTAATGAGGAAATTATTAAGCTCTCAGAAAATTTTTGGATCATGATCACACTCGAGCAAATTTATAAAATTCTAACAAGGTTACTGTCCCAATTATGTTCATTCTGTTTTTGATTTTTTAAAGATAACAAATGAAGTTAAATTATTTTTAAAATTGTTGTGTATGATCCTATAATTCTTAGTGGTACCATAAATTGTTTACATCATGATAAAGCACATACAATTTTATAAAAATCCGACAGTGTTTCTGCAGTTTTTAAAAAATGTCTCAAAAATTCGGGTTTTCAACAAATTTTCGTAGGAGAAGACTTTTTTAAGGGTTATTGATCAATTTCCTGTTAAATCCGGTCATAAACGTCAAATTTCGGATAAAAATCTTGAGATCTCGGTGGTTTATAGCAAGATCTCGCCGAGATATAGCGAGATTACTGTAGCAATTCAATGTTTTTGAATTTTTTCACTCCAACCGGCATTTCAAAACTCATGCACGTCTAGTAAGGAAGATCTCGTGTGAAACCGGCGAGATTTTTAACCTTGATCCCGAGTGCACCTACGCAACCATGCACCTACATCACTTAGCAAAGTTCAATTCCAGAGGTGGTCAAATGGGAGGCCGGGCCGGGACACAAGCCATCTAGGTACTGTCCATTTGGGCATGGGAAAATTTGGCGCATTACTTAGCGGGAGGCCATCCCGTCCTGACCTATGGGCTGAGGCACCAACCTAAGCATGACTTGAAAGCCTCACAGCTCATGTCAGGCTGGCCCGAGCATGGTTAGCTCGCTGGGCCAATGTGGCCCATTTAATCCATCTGGCCTAAAAATTTGAATAAAATGTACAAAAAAATCTCCATAAAATATATAAAATTCAAAATAATTACAAAATAAGCCTGGGCACAATTAGCTTTTTGGGCCAGTTTTAGCCCATTTAACCCATCCATCTTGAAAATCTAAATAAAATGTAAACAAATCCCATAAAATATATAATAAGTAAAAAATACAAAATAATATTATATAAACTTAAAAAAAAGAAACTATATTGAATTTAACAACTGCAAAATAAAGTCTCATAAATTAAAAAGTCAGCCGAATTGAATTCAAAAAACATAAAATAAAATCATACCAATATTAAAAAAATAAATGGGCCTAACGGGCCATGTTAGGTTGAGCCATGCTTGGGCTATGCCATGCGAGGCGCAATACAGTGCATATTGGGCCTAGTCGGCCCGCTGGGCCAAGATTGTGACCCAAACACGGCACAGTGCGTTGAGTTGGGCGAACATGGCCCATTTAGGTGGCAGGTTATGCCATCCTTCGCCAGGCCAATAATACCGTGCTTCGGGCTAGCCCGGCTGGCATAGCCCATTTGGCCACCTTAGGTCTCGGGCTTGGCTTGGGGAGGAATCTTGCATTGCTTGAGCCAGGCCCAAACCAACGTCAAACAACCATTCCCTACATCTACATATGTGAGCCAGATCTTATGCAGGCAACCAAATACACTCTTATAAACCGTCTATTGTATGCTAAACGCCTTCTTTCTTTTTCCTTGTTATCTCTTATCAACATAATAAAAATCTTACATAGCAAGGATTATAGACAGTTGACGTAACACTATTGTACATGCTCTAAGACACCACCTATCAAAAAACAGTATAAGAGACTTTTGATGTCTTGTTTGGAATGAAGAATTTTGGGAAAGAATTAGAAGTATACTATTTCTTTGCACAACATTCCAAAGTAGCTATATTCTAGGCTTTGCCATACAATAACATGCCTAAAAATTACAAATAAAAAGTATGTTAATTTTTTTTGCGCATTTTGTTATATGTTAGCATGGCACAAACTGATATTGGTAGAAATAGCTTATGCCTTAGCTCAATGGTTCAACCAAAAAAACAAGTTTATTGTCAAGAACGGCATTCGAACCAGTACCTGAAAACTGGCGCCTCAGACCAACTCGGCCATCTTGACGTTTCGCTTGCTTTGAGATTGTTATATCTAATATTTGTTGGTAGCCAGCATAACAGATCCAGATTACAGTTATGTACAACAAAAGGCCTAGTTTCCTTGCATGCTTCACAATTAGGAATAGCAAGGAAAACTATACGGTATACACTCATGCATGACAGAAACGCAGAATATCAAGATCACAACGTGAGACAAAACTAATACACTTAATAATCAAATAAATGCAATTAGTACATCACAAAATGTTCTACAAGTGCTTCTGTACATACAAATGTGCTATTCTTCATTCTCCACCCACCCAGCTCTCTTACCTAAGAGCAAGAATACAAAGAATCGAAGTTGTACAGAACAACATCTATTCCTGTCGTATATATATGGTTCTCTGCATATAGGTCAGCGTCAGCTGATGCGTGTTATAATGTATCGGCCTTTCTCTAAGTCATATATAATTTTTGTCTTGGGCTTCCTCCATCTCAACACCAAAAATACTCCGCATACAAGAAACGCTCCCAGCACAGCAATCAACAGTCTATTGTTATGGACTGCTGTTGCGCCAGTGCTTGATGGCTCTAAAACTGTACTTTGTATGTTTGTGATGAAAGCTCCTAGGGCCCATTCAACCTGAATGTCTCCAACCTGATTTGAATACTCAATCCTGCTCAGGAAAAAAAAATCAAGTTTGCTAAGCATACAAGATTACTCAAGAGTAAATTTCACTGAAGGAGAATAATGTCCTGATATGCTTGCCTCTTGTCATACAGCGGTACACCAAGACTGTCGTGCAGTAGAGCTACAATGTATGCTGACGAGAAGCAATACCGTGAGAAATCTTCATCTAACTGATTAGGATACTTTTGCCTAAGAGTGGAATAGTCCTTGTTACAAAATTGCTCTCCAGCAAGCACAAAATCAGATAGTGATGAAGACTGCTTCAGTCCAAGGAACTGGCAGAGAATGTATAGGAGTTAAAAGTGTCGAAACAAAAGGATGGCACGTGCAAGGGGATAGAGAGAGAGAGATGAAGTGGACCTTTGATGTAAAATAGAAATTTTCAGTTGCCAGGAAGTGTCCACGTAGCTCAGGGACGAAAGTAGGTCCCAGATTGCATTGTTGATACTGACACTTTTCTGCATTTAGGATATAAAAGTGGTACTAACCTCTAACACATCATGCTCAATTGAGTTTCTAAGGTCAGAATAATGAAATGTTCAACAAAATATTGAAAGTGCATAAGATTTGCAAAATATGTTAAGTCAATGCAGTCAAGAACCTCCATCTTTCTTGCCATTGAACAATTACAGGTTGTCCTCTTATTATCCATTATAACATTCAGTTCAGGATGGTAGTGCCAACTTTCTTTACTTCAGCTGATTTCTTTGGTACTCTTAAGCACAGAAATAGTGAAGAAAAAGAAGAAACGTGTTTACATCTATAACCAGAAAAAAGGCATGCCTTCAGGAATAAATAAAAAGGGAACAAAGTGTTCACAGGTATTTCTTACCTTTCCCTTTCTGCAGCAGCATCAGCGAAGAAGATCTGCATTCCGTAAAGTTTCCATTCCCGTTATCAACATATTGGTTCTCTAATTTTGATCTTGAAACACCGTTAATCCTCACCATTACTTCTTCATTGCGAGAGTATCCTTTAGGAGTACAAGGATCAACAAGTGTACCATTTTTGGAAGAGTCTGCAATGGCATGAGTCACGATGAGACACTGGTTGGTACTTGGTACTTGCAAGCAAGTAATTCTATAAGCTAATCAATGGAATTATCAAAATAATTTCTTTATCCCCATGGTTTCATACATGTTTTGCACTCTGTTCTGTTACCAAGTGTATCGTAAAACCGATATAACGACAGATATAACACTTCAACAAAATTTAACCCAGCATTCATCAAACAGGAAATATGACACCTGTTGCTTTGAACAGCAGCCCTGGGACACCAAAATAGCTATAGTAAGTATTACTTATTGACATTACATTGACTAAGTAACATAAGGACAGCTAAGTGCGGTTCTGTTTATACTATTCCCATTTACGGGGTATATTTTCAGGGTCTCAGTGTTCCCTGTTCCCTTCATCCATCAGATACTGAATTCCTTAGTTATCATCGCGAGGGTTGGCAAAAATCTAGAATGGCTATATTTTAGCATTGATAGAATTAAAAAGTAAAAAAAGATACCTCTTGACCTCAGTATTTCATGGAACCAGACTTGCGCTGCATTCTGTGAACGTAAATGATGAAATCATATGGTTAATCTACTGTAGAATTTTACAAGATTATCCATAGAGGGTTGAATGGATACAAATAACTCACTTGTCCAAAGTTTAGAAAGCTGTTGCTGTAGAGGGTATATGTTATTTCACCAAAAGTAAAATTACTTGACAGTTCTGGAGGAAGTACTTCATCAGAAACAAACGTCAGCTGAAACAAAACAGCAGCAATTACATTAGCAGAAAATTAAGATTCCCTGGGATATAACCAGGACATTAAGCTATTGTGTGTATTGACATTGAGAAAGCATAAGTGAAATTTGGCCATTCCTCATCACCAAAGTAATTTACAGAGCTACTGGCAATCAGCATATAGGGTAAGGGAGTCTTTTCTGATGTATAACTACATTATTAGTATCTTACTAGCATGCATTATGGTTTAAAAAGATCCAAGACCCAAAAGCAAAGGAAAACTAAGACTGTCTGTGTTCACCAGAGAACCTGAGCAGAAGCGCCCCCAAGTTCAATTATTCCAATGGTTTTGTGAGGATCCCCTCCAAGTGTGCCAAGAGCATAGTTTGCCGCAACCCAAGCATAGATGCCTTCATCAGAACCTACAAGAAAGGTACCAGCCAGAGTTAGAATCCATATAGAAAATATTTCAGCCAATGACACAAAAGCCATCTATATTCACACATCCAATGGTGCCCGGCGCCCGGATTCATTAGTTGGCCATAGATATATGTATGCTTGTAAGTCTATTGCTCTTTGGCCAATTAGTTAATTGGCCCTCTCTATTCTACACTGCCATCATTTCTTTTCCTCTCAAAGCTTTAGCCTGTGGAATATGGTCTCTATTGTCTTGCAATGGAATATAGTGTTTGTTAACAATTGCCATTGGCCTAGGGGTGCAATTGGATCGGATAGATGCCGACCGACCGGATCTGTTTGGATCGAATTCGGATAGTCGTGTCAGATAGTTGTCGAATTCGGCATCGGTTTTGGATAGTTGGTTTCGGATTCGGCATCAGGTTCGGGAGATCGCTATCCGTCGAATCGGAATATTCTGATTATATTATCAGATAATTCCGGATAACTCTATTAGGATGTTTACAGCCCATATTATATCAACTTCAATTGGGCCCAACCAAATAACCCAAGCTAGACCCTCCCTCCACGGCTCCATCCTCCTGCTCTGTCATCCCATCTGTCATCCCATCTGTCATCCCGACGTCAGGTGCCGTCACCACCAGAGCTTGACATGTAAGAATATACTTCCACTTGCCTACGTGAATACTTGGTATTCTTTTGCAAAACATAAATGAATATTTGATACTTTTGCAACTTTGTTCAACTACTATATAAAATAACTTGTTAAATTACGATAATCATGTTGCATATTGAACTCATATGATTGATTAATCATTACTATATGTGTGCTATATGCAATACCTGTTTTTGCACGATATCCAACAAAAAATATTTTGTACCATATAGATTCTACTCTGTATTAGCTTTGAATTTGTGACCGATATTATCCGCGCCGTATTCATATCCGGCACTAGCCGTATCCGACTCTGAGTCCGACAAAAAATATGGTTCATGATACGGAAAGAACGATATCCGACTGAATCCGAGCCGATTGCACCCCTACATTGGCCACCCCTTATTTTTGGACCACGCTCCGCCACTGCACAAATCCCAAGAGCTTTTACATTTACTGATTCACACTACCCACATCATTTTAGATAGCTGCTTTCCTTTGTGGATGGTTAGTTGGTTTGTTGATGTTCTCGTAGTAGATCAAAATAAAGATCATCTAGGAACCTCTCTCAGAACTGAATAGAACACTTTAATAGTGAAGGTATTCACAATTCAAGCTATAAAGGAAGCAATTGTACCAAAGCAAATTCCTTCTCCACTACATGTTTCAGCAAGTCAGTTCCGAATTCACCGGAGCACATCCGGACCACAACAATAACAAATAAACAGCAATTGGCGCTCTCCCCACAACCCCGCATGAAATCACATTTCCAGGACGCATTTCCAATTCATCACGGTATCATCATATTCATGCCCCCATTTCAATTCAATACCCCAGCTACTGACCATGAAACTGGCAAGGAACCGACAGTACCTGGGATCACCTTGGCCCACGCGTCCTCGAATCGGAACCCGGAGGCCCGGAGCACGTCCCTGCAGGACGCCAAGATCGCCTCCTGGACGCGATCCTCCAGCAGCCGCAGCCCGGCGGTGGCCATGAGCCGCACCTCCGTCGCCGCGACGCCCCCCGAGCCCCCGACCCTCTCCCTGGCGAACTCCATGAGCGGCCGCAGCGACTCCCCCGCGCGCGCCGGGTCAGCGGCGAAGGAGGAGAGCCCCGGGGAGACGCGCATCACGGCGGAGCGCGCCAGATCCGGGCGCCTGTCGGGCCCCACTGCGAAGACGTGGGCCCGGGTGCCGGTGCTTCCGCCGTCTATGATGACGGAGAAGCGCGGGGAGGGGGCGGGCTGCGGCGGTGGGGAGAGGAGGTGGACGAGGGCGGAGACGAGGAGGGCGAGGAGAGCGGTACCGAGGCAGAGGCCGCATAGGCGGCAACGGCGGCGGGGGCGGGGGGAGGGGGGTTTGGTGGGGTCGGGCATGGTGTGACGCGGCCAGGGTGCCCGGCCGCTGCCGACGCCGCCGCCGCAACTCGTCGACGGCGAGAGAGGTGGCGACGACGTCGAGTTTTATTTGTTTTTGTTTTTTATATGGTATTTTAAAATTGCGGGGGAGGGGCGTCTTTATTAGTACGGGAGGCGCTTGGACGGCGGAGGTGAAGGCGCCATTCCGGTTTACGTAAACTCACTGTAAAATCGTATTTCCATCGAATATTACAAGCTTGGATATATTCCAGCGAACATTCCAAGTGTTCCCTAGTCCCTACCATAAAAAAAAAGGGTGACGTTTTTTTTTCTCTTATTTGATCTCTAGATTGCGTATCATTTATTTAAAAAAGTCATAAAAATGTAATATTTTGAAAGTATTTTTTTATGGCAACTTTAATCGTACGTATCTCATATATTCAAACTATTTATTTTAAACAATATCTTTAATCAAAATTAACAGTGTTTTGACTATACATATTATAGGGTATCACTTTTTGTAATTAACTAGTAACACTGGAAACGCAAATTTATTCTTATTTCTATCACAAATTCACAATGATAGAGAAAGGTACATCTACATGCCTGCACTGCTACAGCTAATTTAATTCTATGCAAAGAACAAACAAGAATCCATTCATCGGTTCCATCGATCTGACAGATAACGCATGGTGGATCGATCTAGCCACAGTATACTAACAAATACATCGATCTAGAGTTTGAGCTCCAGGTCCAGTTCCTCCACGGCGGCGGCGGTGGCGTCCTCGTCGTCGGAGTCGACGAGGTCCACAAAGGCAACGACCTGGGGCCTCCTCATCTGGCCGTGCTGCTCCGGCTGCGGTCGACGACGGGGATCCTGAAGAAGCTGCAGCTTGTACGACCCCTGCATGTACGTACGGATAATCAAGCGTTGATTATTAAGTTCATGAATGTACGGCAAATCAACAGCCTGCACGACAGTGGCATGCATGCTTGCATGCGCGCATAATGTACCTCAGATGATGCAGGCTGTTTCAGGGGATGGATCGCGGTAACGACGTTCTGATCAGCCTGATTGATCTGACGCGGGAAAGCATGGCCATCTGATGCCAGGAACCTGCTAATTAATACACAGCAACAAGGAGAAATATTGGAGGATGATAAGTGCAAAGCAAGCTTTTTCTCTATCTTTCGCAGCATCATGCAAAGTTGGTCGATCAGAACGCCACCATAACTTAAGCAACAGGATACATTGCAGAAGGGATCGTATATATGTATGTATGTATGTATGCATGCATGCATGTACCTCGGCAAAACAGCATTAGTACAATGCTGGGCGCCGTAATACGGAATATAATAATCTCTCTGCACAGCTCCATTCCCAACCTGTATGTATCACACGGACGTACACCAGGTTAACAATTAACAGAAATTCTTAATTTCTTCATGGGTAAAGTAAGAAATTCTTGCAGTGAAAATTCCTCCTGATGCACCTGACGAACGCATGCATATGCATATGGACAAACTGATTTAAGCTACGATTGCATCGCACAGGACATACGTACGCATCGATCGTATCGCACGCCGGGCAAGTGCCCAACCAGAGGCGGCGGCGTTGGCGGTACCACCGGCGTCGACAGCGACGGGACCAGGTAGAAACTGTCCGCCGTCTCGAGCTGCGCCCTGATCATCTCCAGCTCCGCCACGCCGAGCCCCCGTTTCGGCTCCCGTCTCGCCGGCAAGTCCCCGGAGCCGGGGCTGCCGGCCGACTTCCTCTTCTTCCCGGCCAATCCATTGCTGCTCACGCCGCCGCCGCCGCTCCCCATGGTCGATCGATCACTCGCCACGTTAACCTTAACTACGACGTACGCGTCGATCTACGCACGTACGCGCGCTCCTATTTGAAAGGAGAGGTCATTCTCGATCGGGAAACCGAGATGTATCTCAGCATTGACGCCGGGGAGATACGATAAGCACGGATGAGTTTGCATTGCTGGATTGCTGCCATATATATTTTCCCGCATTAATTTCTTCTCCTTAACCGGATCCCAAATGCGGCAAGTGATGAGATGGATGGTTCCAAGATTTGCCCGCGCTACAGCGTGTGCCAATTATTGCCGATCGCTATGCTTGGAAGGAAATCCCGACTCGATCCGGACTAATCTTCTCTGGGTGGCATGCTACAATTAGTATTATGATCTCTCTGTGCTAGCTAATTAAGAGCCAGTTCCAGCTAGCGCTTTGCGTAGATTTTGTGTTTGGTTTGGAGCGTACGTAATTGCTGGGGGCAGTTTTAATTTGTCAGTAATTTTTGAAAGATCCACTGCACAATAGGATGGGATTTATGCGCAGCCTTTCTGTGATCGTCGTGAGATTTGCAAAGATTTCTTCACATCGAGTATGTACTACAGTACTGTATGAACAAATGCCGTTTACACATGAGTCTTATTATGTATCTGGACGTAGACTTGTCCAAAGGCCGGGCCGGCAGGGCCTTTCGGCCGCAAGAAAATTTATTTATTTTAAGTTTTTCCAAACAAATTATTATTTGAAATTCCCATTCATGAATAAAATTATTATTTTAGTGTTCTTGTCGGGCTTTTTTTTTTCCTTTGATCAGACCCGTGGACCGAAAACCTAGGCACGAACTCGGCTCTACGTCAGCCTCGATCAACCAGGACGGGCTACTCATGAACCACTACTACACAAATATACATCACAATCGGTTCTTTTTTATCATCACAGTCGGTTCTGGTGGCGACACAAAGTCATGAGACAGAAATGAGACGGCGCTATTACAGTCGGTTCTTGTGCGATAGAGATGAGTACGTCATCTCTATCGATTCCTTATAAGAACCGATAGAGATGAGGTGGTCATCTCTATCGCTTCTAACAAAGAACCGATAGAGATGAGGTGGTCATCTCTATCGCTTCTTACAAAGAACCGATAGAGATGACCCCTTTTTCTCTATCATTTTCTTCTCAAAACCGACAGAGATGAGGGGGTGTGCTGTTTTTCAATTCTCGCTCCAATCAGCACATATTTCACACAGTATGCACATATCACATTCACACAGCAATAGCACACATTATGCACATATCACGTTCACAGAACACAAATATTTTATTACAACACATATCACATTAATTCGTTCACAAAACAGAACTCAAACATGCATCATAGTCAGTACACATGCAATCGCAAGTACATACACCACGCAAGCACATGTATGGAAGTGTACTTTCTAGCACACTCATAGAAACATGATAGTGGTATATTTTTATATTAATTAATTATCAGTACCTTTTTATCTATGAATTTCTAGAGACCCTACTTTTTAGTTGTTAGTTATGCGGTCAAAGTCATGTGCCTGTTTTTCCTGTTGTACAGAAGATAATAATGTTTGCACTCAGTTGGTATTATGAGGACACAAATTGTGACATATCCTATTTCTAAGACCTAATTTTTGTGTTAAGGTGCAAGAGGGAGGAAGCAAAGATCACTGCTTGGGAAAATCTGCAGAAAGCAAAAGCATAGACCATGTTTGTATTAATTGTTGAATGTTACTATTTCTTTGCTTTTGCCATTGCACTTACATGCTTTGGCTTTTGTGCTTCAGATGAAGCTTGAAAAGAAAAGATCATCATCAATGGATAGAATTTTGGGCAAACTACGACCTGCTCAGAAAAAAGCATGACATGCGTAGTGCAGTCACACATATCCACATAAAGTTTAATTTAACATATTAGAGATTTCACTACTTCAAGTGTCAATGCTCTGTTGGCTACAAGATTTTCTACATGCTAATGGGCAAACAGCCTTACTAGAGCTTGTTTACTTGATACAATTACTAATATTACACATGTATCTTTAGAACATTGTAGCTCATGTCAGTCGATTTTTCTGGAAGCTGATTCGAGTCTACTTCAGAAAATCAAGGTTAAGCTGATACGAGACTAAGCAATGCTGATTGTTTACATCAAGAAGAGCATATACACTCCTATCAGCAGGCGATATTCACGTCTTTCTCTCTATCCACATTCCCGGTGCTTTCCATTTAAGAAATTTCCTCTCCAGTGCAACATACTGCAAAAAGAAAAGAAAAGAAATAAGGTGCATTTGCAAATAGGAAAGAAAGTGAATTCAAGTTTAAAGGCAGTGAACTACAAAATTACATAAGTATAAACTACAAGGATAGACCATTTACAGTAGGGACAAGCCCACACCTTAGGTATAACAGTGCATTGTGAACGACTTTTGGCAGTGTCAAACGTATGTGAAGCAGCAGCTGTTACAACTCCTGAAAACTCCACGGATGCTGTTTCAAGGCACCCATCATGTCAGGATGCTTTGGGAAAAGATTGGACAAAAGGTTGACAGTGTTGTTCCATACTCTGATGTCAGGGACATAACCAGGTAATAGTTTGGAAAGCACTGAAAATGACTCGTGTAATATTAGCAGGATCCATAGCTTTCAAAGTTGTCGTAGAACCAACTTGGTTCCGAAGTTTTAGTAGTTCAAATGGTGTACACATGACGGCCTATACACACACGAACCAATTGTATTCGATAATGGTCGGGCTGTAACCTGCATAAGCAAATGCACTTCCTAACACAACCATAAGCAAATGGTAAACTTCATATTCTGAAGCTAAACCACTAAATCCCAATCTGGAAGATAATGGTGAAAAAGAGAGGCTCAATTCTCATAAATAAAAGGGAAAAAAATCAAAACACAAGAATGATTAGGAAGATGCGATCGTAATTTCCAAAGCTATTGCAGAACAAGGTGGAATTCCAGTGCAACATAGACAAAATTACAACAATATGAATAAAATTTACCCTCCAGTTCGATTGATGCCCTCCAGACTCCAACGCGGGGAGTTGATACCAAGCTGTGCTCTGGTCAATGACAACCAAGGGGCAGACCAGCGGCTTTGCGGCGGCACGAAAAGCTGCTGCTGCTAAACCATCAGTTCGAGCCCCCGGTGGCACCGAACAGAGGGATCTAGAAACGAAAAGGGGAAAAAAGGAAGAGGAAGAGGAAGAAGGAAAGCAAAAGGTGATACCAAAGCGCAATAAAGCTCAGTTCTGGCAATGGACGACGCACAAGAGAGCAACCAGCATGTTGAGGCGGTGAATAGCCGTGGACGGCGCGCACGAACACAACGGACGGGAGAACCAGAGGAAGGCGAAGCAGTCGACACGGAGGAAAGCGAAGCAGCCGAGGCAGAAAGATCTAGAAGACACGGAACAAGCGGAGCGGTGGTGACGAAGGGGAGGGGGCACCCCGGCGGCGACGAACTCCACAGCGCTAGCAAACCCTAGTCATCGAGAGCAAAGTCGAGAGACCTACACATGCGCTTGTGTTACTGGTGTATGTAATGAAGCAAGCCACAACCTGTATCGGTTTTTCTAAAGAACTGATACTAATATGACATGCATGTATATTGAAGGGAATTATCTGTGTCGCTTTTTTCAAAACACCGATAGTAATAAGTAATTATCTATATCGGTTTTTCTAAAGAACCGATACTAATACCCCTTGCATGTATATTGAAGAGACACAACTATCTTTATCGGTTTTTTTAGAAAACCGATAGTAATAAGAAATTATCTGTGTCGGTTTTCCTAAAGAACCGATACTAATATCCCTTGCATGTATATTGAAGAGACACAACTATCTGTATCGGTTTTTTTAGAAAACCGATAGTAATAAGAAATTATCTATATCGGTTCTCCTAAAGAATCGATACTAATATCCTTTGCATGTATATTGAAGAGACACAACTATCTGTATCGGTTTTTTATAAAACCGATAGTAATAAGAAATTATCTGTATCGGTTTTCCTAAAGAACCGATACTAATATCCCTTGCATGTATATTGAAGAGACACAACTATTTGTATCGGTTTTTTTTAGAAAACCGATAGTAATAAGAAATTATCTGTATCGGTTTTTCTAAAGAACCGATACTAATATCCCTTGTAGGTATATTGAAGAGACACAACTATCTGTATCGATTTTTTTTTAGAAAACCGATAGTAATAATAAATTATTTGTATCGGTTTTTCTAAAGAACCGATACTAATATCCCTTGCATTTATATTGAAGAGACACAACTATCTTTATCGGTTTTTTTAGAAAACCGATAGTAATAAGAAATTATCTGTATCGGTTTTTCTAAAGAACCGATATTAATATCCCTTGCATGTATATTGAAGAGACACAACTATCTGTATCGGTTTCTTAGAAAACCGATAGTAATAAGAAATTATCTGTATCGGTTTTCCTAAAGAACCGATACTAATATCCCTTGCATGTATATTGAAGAGACACAACTATCTGTATCGGTTTTTTTAGAAAACCGATAGTAATAAGAAATTATCTGTATCGGTTTTTCTAAAGAACCGATACTAATATCCTTTGCATGTATATTGAAGAGACACAACCATAGAATATGAGCTGTTTTTTCTGGTGGCGGCGAAGAAATCTCCTCTGAAACAACAATAGAGGAGAGTTCAGCCTGAGTAATATAAATAACCTAGCGAGGTATATCACAATCGGTTCTTACTTAAGAAGCGATAGTGATATGTATGATCATCACTATCGATTCCCACATAAGAAGCGATAGTGATGTGATCATACACATCACTATCGGTTCTTATATGAGAAACGATAGTGATGTGTATAGTCATCACTATCGGTTCTAAAAAAGAAACGATAGTGATGTGCACATAGTCACCACTATCAGTTCTCTTGTGAGGAGCGATAGTGATATGCATAAATATCACTATCGCTCCTCACAAGAGAACCGATAGTGATGTGCGCGGGCTCATCACTATCGGTTTTTTTGTGAGAGTCGATAGTGATGTTCATGCATATCACTATCGGTTCTCAAAAAAGAACCGATAGTGATGTGCATGATGACATCACTATCGCTTCTTACGTGGGAACCAATAGTGATGACTCTGCACATCACTATCGCTTTTCACATAAGAATTGATTGTGATGTGCCCAGTGCTATATCACAATCACTTCTAATCTGAGAACCGACAGTGATTATTATTGGCACCCCTCCTAAGTTATCTATCACAATCGTTTTTTCTTAAAAACTTAAGAACCGACACAGATGAAGCGATAGTGATGTACCATTCTGTAGTAGTGAACATGTCTATTTGGAGGGCTAGGCAAAATCATCAGTGTTCATTCAGGATTTAAAGTCTTAATTTAGTGTGAAATATCTTTGGGGCCAATATATTTTAATATCTCTGGGATCAATTCTCTAAAATTTAATGGGTTTTTCCGCAAATCCTTATAACTATTGTGCTAATTTGTGAAAAGTTGTGGGTTCCATTGACTCCACGGCTTGTTCACAAAAAATCAACGCTCTAAGATTGCAAATATTAATTCTACAATAATTTGAGGATTTTAGGGGGACTTTTATGATTATTTTTATTCTACGTCCCAATAGGAGCTAATGTTGCTACCCACAAGTGTGCTCAGCATACTTTGGCAGATAGAACTTAGCTTGTGTGGAATGTCCCGTGATTGTAATTAACTCTCTCAATGATGAATAAAATCTAAGCTCCAGCTTGATTCTCAAGAAAAAAAAAACAGAAAAAATGCCGTTTGTGCAAGAAAGTTTCAATTTTCATGCTCCTCTTGTGCTTTGTTTTGGAAAGGGGAAAATAAAATAAATAAACTTCAGAGAATTTGAAGGGAATTTTTCTTTTGTTTTGAGGGGAAAATATCATGGATTTTGTTTTCTTATAATGACATATTTGGATTTCACAAGTTTTGTAGAGGGAACCACCACTTAGTAGTAGGGTGGTATAGTCGTTGGTGTACAACTCTCACCAGGATTCAAATCCGATGCTCATCTTTATGCTCAAGCGTTTTTACTGAGGATTTTGTGAGGTCGCTGATTGTGACAACCCCTATTTTTATATAAATGCAAAAATAGAAATTTAATGTGTATTCCGTACTAGTCCCATGATCAGTAGCTAGTACGCACATACACAACAATTGGAATCACAACCATACAACAAAATTAATAAGCGGAAGCTATTATACAAAAAAAACTTACAACTCAGAGATTATAGCAGCAAAAGAAGTAAAATCCTGCAGTGTGCCCAACCAACCCGCAGGCAACTGACCAGGCATAAACTCTAGAAAGAACACGACGAAGATAAACCCGCAACCTGCGACGAAAGAGGGAACTTCGAAGCTTCGCTAACTTATCCACCTAAAAACAACATATAAGCAAGGGTGAGTACTTTCGTACTCCGCAAGACTTTAGCAAAACCTATAATATATACAGGCCATTTCAAAGGAGGCTACTATGGTTAATTTGCATAAAGCAGAATTGATATTATAAATCAAGTTATTTGCAAACAGAATTTACTAGAGCAAGTTGACTGATATGAAATAAGTAAAGCATAAGTAATACTCACAACCCTTCGTGAGCATCGAATAATCCAGAAATGGAATCCAACAATGTCGATCTTTTGACATGAAACAAAAGATGCTAAAACAAGCTCAAACCATAACCCATTTTAGAAAATACAAAGCATTTAACTAGTGCAAGTTCACCAAGTTTCCCATGACCGAGGGGACGGCTAATCGATTAGATTTACACTCTGCAGAGGTGTACAACTTTACCCTCAAGTCATGACCTTTTCTTTTTGCCGCATGTTTCACGCACCTTTGGCGTGTAGCCAGAATGTTCATGACGAAAACCTTTACATTATCTAAGTTAACTTTGCACCAGCACCGGGACAATAAAACCCATGCTATGATGGAAGAACTCACAGCATAGAAATGTTGAAACTTTCCATAGACATGGCGTACACCGTTATATTGGTAAGTGTTGTTCCCAACATCTCGGTGTGGGCACCCCGTAGAGCAAACCTCGAAAGGAGAGCCCGTACTACTTCAGCCTACCAATGTGCAAAGTTAAACTAGATAACTTAATTGGTTTATGGATGTCCCATACCAACACTTGTGGTTGTACGGATTATCTTGGATCATACAACACAAAGTTCGGTCCTTAATCTGACACAGGCGATACTCCACCCTACACTACGTGCAAATCCCTCTGCACATCCGGCTATTGCCAATAATCGTCCGCATCAAAACCATAGTTTTATTTTGGGTTTTTAACGAAAATACCCATAACCAATAGCTTCATTTCCAACACTTTTCATTTCTCAAGAAACAAGTTTTGATCTAATCATCATCCTCAGTGATTCTAAAGCATGGCTAAGCATGGATAAAATATAATCTCATATACCCATGGTGACATTAAATAATGTCTAAGCTTAATCTATGGCTATCAAGGTTCACATGTCCATACTTATCAAGGAGGTTTCATGAGACAACAGGTATAACTACCAGCACCAGAAAATAGCAAATTTACAGAAAGTAAACGCATGCATGAAACATTTTAATAAACCCAATGCGGATTAAATACTGGGATCAAGATGGTCAAAGGAGGGTGCTTGCCTTGCTTATTTATTGCTTACGATGAAGACGAGGCAACGACTGATGGAGGCATCAATGGAGGAAGGGATGTTGAATTCTACACGTCGATCAACCGAAAAAATATAGCAAATAACCAACTTCAATAAGGGTAAAAAGAAAACAGACAGAAAACCAAATAAAGACTCACTAAAGAAAACAGGCATATATTAGGGTTGAATTATAATTCTAAGTCCTCACGATTAGGTAAATACACATCCATATGCTTTATGGCTTTTATGATGAGCAAAACATGGTTCCTTCTATAGGTTATCAAATCTTGACTTACTAATTCAAGAGGCTAAAATTATGAATTTTTGCATTTATAACTTCGAATTATAGATGCTAAAATTACTTAGATTAATAGAATTAAAACATTAGCTAAAGGGGTTACATGAATAGCACTTAACCTGAAGTGATATTACACAAGGAATGATTTTGAATAAGGTATATCTGTTAAGTTAGGCTACTAGACTTATTTATGGCTTTTAAGAAGTTTCTGGTGATACAAATATATTAACTATGGATTTCATCATTATTGCCAAGTTGCTGATTCATATTATGAAGTTCATGAACCATAAAACTTAGAGTTATTTGGCTACTAGGATTTATATACAAAACATAGTGAAATAAGATTATTTCTTCGGAATTGGATAGCATATACTTTGAAGAACATTTCTAAATTGATTTCATACATCTTGGTGTTTAGATGAGACATTCTATTTATTGTTGAAAAAGCTTATATGATAATAAGGTTTATGTTACAAGAAATTGGATTAGAAGTGTAGTGAACAATTATCACTTAGGGTTATAGCACTAGCTGGATTCAGATGAATATTAAGCTATAAACAAAATATTTTTCCAGAATATGATAGTCCATATCCTAAATATCATTTCTGAACTGATCTTCGTAATATTAGCATTTAAAAGAGATCGATATTCTACAGGTTGTTGAAAATGCTTAAGTGTTTCATTTATTTAGAAAACATAACGTTTAGGGCTATGTTGGTAGTTCAATTTATATGTAAACCATAGTAAAACGAAATACTTTCTTTAGGATAATGAAGTATGCACTTTATAGAGTATTTCTATGCTGTTTTCATAAATCTTTTCATTTGGATGAGATACTTTACAAGCTTCTGAAAAGGCTTAAGTGATCACAATATTAACACAATTAGGCTCAGTTTTCAACATAAGTTTGCAATTTCACCCTATAAGATAATCTACCCATTTTTTTAGGTATAAACAGGGTAGGATCCTAAAATTGTTTTAAAACTAATTCCGCGATATTTGGCTTCTATTCGAGATGGTTTCCATATAAGCGATCATTAGGGCCTAACCAGGACTTAATTCAGATTAGCGCAAACATAAGATATTTTTGTATAATCAGCAAGGGCACTATTTTTCAAGGTTATAGGAATTGGTTTCATCAAATTTGAAGTTAGTCTGAGGAAGTTATGACTATTTGAATCATACAAGCGTTGAAGCTTCGACTACTAAACATTTACTGTTTTCCATGGTAAACCTTAAACATTTTTACACATCTGGGATACTTGTGATGTCAGGAGTGTAGCAAAACTGGTTTGGTGATTATTTGAATTCATTTGATCCATATTTTAACTATTCAATTTTCAATGCAAGAGAAGCTTCTTTTGCTTACTTTTTAATACAAACTGAGTTCAACTCCAAATGTTTTTGCAGAAATGGGACATTTACAACCTCAGGGACATGTGAGAATAATTTCATGATTTTAGGAGCTATAGTTTGCATAGCTACTATATGTTACATAAAAGGGACTTTAAACAAACTTGCTTGAAATAATTTGAACTACAGTGATCATCTAAATTCTGTTACATATTCCAAATCCTTATGGCTTGATTCAAATTTAGAAACTTATTTCATCTTATTTTAGATTTCTTTCATATAAGTTATGTATATTTGAGTTTTTAATGTATTGAATGTACCCTTGAATAGAAAGTACCTCAAACATAAATGAAATTCAAATATTCTTACATATTTGAACTTCTGGAAGCATATGGATTTCACTAAAATTGGTTTCATTCAATTCTAAGTTCGTTTGCATAATTTTTATAAAAAGCATCTCTTTAGGCCTTTTATTCAAATTTGAATTTCGAATTCACCCAGTGAAGATTTTCAAAATTTTATTGCATATTATGATGGTATCTGATTTTACATGAATATAGAAATTCGTTTCACAAATTTTGGAGTTATAATGCAAAAGTTACAAGTGATTGAATTATTTTGGGTATACTAAATCAGGAAAAATTGAAAATACGCTTTCAAAGCCGAGAGGCGCATTCGTTGGTTTGGACCGGAGGCGCTTACTCTGGCTGACAGTAGGGACCCGAAGGCAGCGACTCAGAACAGGGGAGGACTAAGGCTCGCCGGCGTCGATCCTCCGGTGGGTCTCCGACCGAATCGGTGGCACGGTGAGCATCAGTGCTCCATCGCGCATCTGATGATGGGGTCAATTACCTCCGGCGATGGCCGGAGCGGGCTGCCACTGTGGGCCTGCGGCGGAGGGAAGGGCGACTCGCCGGGGACAGTGAGGAAGAACTCGCCCCTAGAGAAGACCGGTTGGGAGAGCATCAGTGGCACGCATGGGTTCCATTTTTGCAGTCGGATGGATCGGGGACTTACCGAGGAGCTCCACCACCGAGCGCCGGCTTTGGGGAAGAAGGCGCGCACGCGGCGGCGCTTCGGCGGGGAAGAGCTGAAATCGATGGGTGATACAGGTTCAGGGATGCTCAAGGATGCTACGGCTGCGAGCAATTTAAGAATGGCTCACCGATTTGCTTGATTTTCCACCTCTCCCCTCTTCTTGCTTGCGGTGGCAATGGCAGGGAAAATGAAGCTGAACTCGGCAGCGCTTTGGAGGAGATGATCAGGCTGTGAGGTTCCTGAAGGCGCGCAAGGAGACGCCGCAGCCGAGCTCTTCACTTGCTCCACTGAAGAAATTTGGTCTGAGGATTGCTTGATTTCCTTGTTCTTCTTTGCTTGCTCGCTTCTCTAGAATGAGCTAAGCTCATGTGAGGGAGTGGATGAAAGCCTGAGGCTTTTGCTCAAACGATTGGAGCTTGATGGCTTTGTGCTTTGGGGTGAATGACTCAAATGGCTTGTGTTCTGGTTTGGTCTTGTGAGAACGACTCAAAAGGCTGGCCTAAACTCTGCCCTGCGAAGGAAGGAAGGCTCTGGAATGCAAGGTGTCCCCAAAGCACAGGAAAACAGAATGGCTCCGGTACTGGACATGAAAACGGCTATCAACCAAGTTGAAAAATTGCGAAACTTTTTGACCATGATCTACTGGGAGTGGTTAGCTTCCAGTAAAATTTTGGGACGAAAATACCGTATGGTTAATTAATAAAAATTCTGACACTGTGCACTGCTTAGAATTTTGATTTAATTAAAGGTGAAAACATTATTATTTATTTTTAAAATTTTTTTAGTCGTTTATATTGGGTTAATTATGTCTCTATAAAAATTTAAAGTTAAAATATGGCGTAATTATTTTATAAAAATTCTGACATGAAATTTCTCAGATTTTCAAAGCCTCTGTTTTTGAATTTTTAGAAGGTCTAAATTACATGATAAATTCCTGAAATTTTTACTAGAGATAAATTATACTCTTAGGGTGTTATGGTAATTTTGTTGCTCCAGATAAGCTTCGAAAATTCTACATTAACTCTGACTCACACTGTTTTTTAGTCAAAAAGAGATGTCACTCATTTCATTTATTTACTTTTGTGTGAATAAAATTTTTACTTGTTGACTTTACTGACTTACCAACATGCATAGGATTCCATGGTAAATTTTTCTAACTTTTTATGTTTACCATTTCCTATTCTCTTTTGTTTGATTTTCATTCAATACAAAAATTCAAGACAATTCCAATTAAAACAAATAATGCCAATAAGATTCAGAAATAAACATTTTCAAATTTAAAATATCCATTTTTATTTTATTATATCTTTGGGGATGTTACACTGATTTATCCTCGACATTTGTCTTTCTAAGCGTGTGCTAAGAAGACGCACTTGCATGCCTTTGGTTAAATATTGTACTTGTTTGTCTTTTGTTGAATCCTTTTTCACCGCTCGATAGAGAATTTTGTAAGTCAATAATTTTTTTCGTCTTTCATAATATGGTTAATCACAGTGTTAACTAATCGATTACGAAAAATTAGATTGGATTTTGCAGTAACGATGTGACATGAGTGTGAAAGAGTTATAACAATCCGTTTTCTTTTTATAAGAGCTAAAAACGAATTACTCCTTCTTTTTTGCTCTTTGGCCCCATTTTTCTAAAGTTTATATTAAAACTTTATTTGGTACAAATGTGCCCTATATATTTGTAGATTTGGTACAAATGTGCACTATATATGTATAGAAAACTTTATTGTGTACATGAAATTGTTTTTTTCAATTTGCAGAGAATTCTTCAGCATGCACAATCTTTCTCATGAAGTACACTAGCCAGGGCCACGCGCTACGCTGTGTCGCACGATGCTGCGACGTGCGAAATTTGGGAAATTCGGCCGCACAACGCGCGAAATTTGGTCCGACAGATATTTTTGAAAAAAATTGTATATTTTTGGCTTTCTTTGTTTTTTTAAAAAAAATGGGCTGCCAGAGGTTGTCGGCGAATCTGTGTTTTTTTTGGGGAGAAAAACGTGGAGGGACCTAAACGTATTTTTGTTTTTTTTGCGTAATTCCGGTTTTATTGTTTTTTTTAAAAAAAATGGGTCATTATGACCCGTCAGCGAATCTGTGGACTGCTATAAACCGTCAGTGAATTTGTGGTTTTTGTTTTTGGGAGAAAACAAATGTATTTTTGCGTAATTCCGATTTTCTTGTTTTTTTTAAAAAAATGGGTTGCTAAGGCTCGTCGGCGAATCTGTTGTCTTTTTTGGGAGAAAATCGCGGAGGGACATAAACATATTTTTGTTTTTTTTGCGTAATTCCTGTTTTCTTGTTTTTTTAAAAAAATGGTTCGCTATGACCCGTCGGCGAATCTGTGAACTGCTATAAACCATCGGCGAATCTGTGTTTCTTGTTTGGTTTTTGTTTTGGGAGAAAACAAACGTATTTTCGTTTTTTGCGTAACTCCGGTTTTCTTGCTTTTTAAAAAAAACAAATATGTCGCTAGGACTAGTCGACGAATCCGTGGATTGCTATAAACCGTCACCTAATCTGTGGGGTTTTTTTTTGAGAAAAGCGCGGAGGGACCTAAACATATTTTTGTTTTTCTTTGGGTCCAATATGCTAAAAACCTATTTCTTGGGACCCATACGTAATTTTATTTGTTTTCGGTCCATTCTGCTAAAAACCGTCGGGAGGAATTAAACATAAACCTCGGAGGGACCTAAATGTAATTTCAATTTTTTCAGATCCTTTCTGTTAAAAACCGACTGAAAGACCTAAACACGATTTCGAATTTTTCGAAGGACCTAAATACATAAAAAGTGATGTGGCATGTAACATCCCAAAATTTGTCTTAATTAAGTTTTATTGTTTAAAAGTGCATTTGTGATTTTCTGGAATTTATTTGGATTTTTCTGGATTTATTTGAATTAATTTCTATTTCAAGTTTATTGCTTTTCATTCAAAAGTAATTAAATCTGTGCAAAGTCAAAATAAAGTTTTGCCAAAAATATTTTATTTAAGTCCGAATGTCTCGAGTATTTTTGAGATTTTCTCGGATTTTTTCCGATTGTTTTATTGCTTAAAATAAATAAAATGAATTTGAGAATTGTTTTAAATGAAAAGTTCTTTTAAAAGTGTGAGCAGTCTTTGGGCGGCCGTGAACCGCATGCCCAAGTCACCAGATCGGCCGTTCGCGGCAAAAACTCTAACCTAATCGATCAACCGTTGGATGGAGATCCAACGGTGAACCTTCGCCGCGTCGGAGGCGTTCGGGGCCATCGGATGGATGACGCGTGGGCGTCCGGATGCGTCGCGTCACCTCTCCGAAGTCGCCGCCGAGTCCGCCGCCACGGAGCCAACCTTGGAGTTCGGGCCTTGCACGCCTTCCCAGGCGACTATTTAAGTCCCCGAGGCGGGCGCTGAGATCCTCATCTCGAGCCGCGTGTTCTGTGCAATTCCCGAGCCTGTTTCGCCGCCGTTTCCGCGAAAGAGCTCGTCGGAGTTGTGTAGGAAGCCGCCGCGGGTTTGACCGTTTTCCGCCGTCGCCGGGTTGTCTTCCGTCGCGTGTGCCCCAGATCGGAGCTCTTCGGGTTGCGCCGCACCGGATTCGAGGGGTTTCGTCGCTGAAGGACCCCTGTTTCACCGCCGCCGCCATCGTCTTCTTCACTGCCGGTAAGGTTGCGCCGCCGCGTCGCCATCTTCGGGAGCAGGTGTTGACAACCGTCCGATCTAGGGTGGACGCCTCAGATTGAGCCGCGTAGTCGCCGTCAGCGCCATCATCCGAGATCGTCCGATCTTCTGCGGGCGGTCCTGATCCTGCCACGCGTCGATGATCGGGCGCGCGATCGCGTCTTGGTCTGCGACCAACGGATGCGACCGCGTGTCGGACGCAGCCGCGAGGCGCCGTGGACCGTGTCCACGGTGGGCCGAGGTGGTTCCGTGGACGCGTCCATGGACCAGACGCGTGGCGAAGATGGATTGGCTGGCGCTGTGGCTGACGTCAGCATGACGTCGGGCTGACGCAATAATCGGTTTTTCCGAATAAAAACAAATCTGTTAATTTCGAATTTCGATTTTACGATTTGATGATTTATTTCAAACTTCAAAAGGCTATATCTTTTGCATCGTAACTCGGATTTGAGTGATTCCAGTTTCTAAAAATTTGTAAAATTGAGATCTATTTAATGGTGAATTTTATTTGATTTTTGGAGTTCAATTGCTCTCTGTTTTGCTATTTATTTGCTTTTCTCTTTCGGTACGCGTAGACGTTGAATTGTGCGACGCTTCGGAGGAAGATCAAGCAACTCAAGAGCAAGCTCCAGATCAAGATCAGGACCTATTCCAAGGCAAGTTGTGCTTTGATCATGTTGAACCCATGTTTATAAAATTGCTACGTTTGATTTACACTATTGCATATATTTCAAGTATACAACTGTTTCAAATTAGATTGGGCTTAGCTAATATACCAGATTGATCTATACCCTACCTTGTCATTGTATGCCATGATCCATTGTCACCCTAGATTGGTTTAATATAGTTGGTTAATAACTACAATCAACATTGGAGGTTTAGTTCGTAATAGTTGCTTAGCCATGCCACGTCATCACATGTGCGTAATCATGGATAATTAATCTTGATTAATGGAATATGGAACAATGTTATGAACTTGTGTGTCATGTGGGATCACACGATGAGATTGAGTTGTTGTGGCGAGTCATGTCACGCATAGCGATGTTGAATTGTTGATGGCACGTGGTGCTTGGTAATCAAGCGGGTGATAATAACATGGATCGGGGCAAGTGGCAAGGCGAGGAGGCCAAGGTGGGCCCGATGGGCGATGGTATGTGGATGTCTTGCCTTGATCACACTAAGGACTTAACCTTGCAAGCCTTTGACTGAGTCAATCATGCAACCACATGTGCGGTATGGGCGGCCTAGTGAGTAATTTGCAAAGTCTTAATTTTGATACTATCGTGGTCGGTGTGAGTTCGGGTCGGTGTAATTCACATGGCGCAAGAGGGGGCCACGGATGTGGTTTCTGAGACCGCTTGATGTTGAAACCTTAGCGGGTAGTATCAGGTTAAGATAGAGCATTGTAAAGGCTTTGTTATGATCTCTCGCCTTTGTGGTGTTTGGTTGTATCACGTGGGTAAAGTGCATAACCTCTGCAGAGTGTGAAACTATTCGGATAGCCGTGCTCATGTATTGAGCAATGCTCGGAATTCTGATTAAGGGTTAGTTTAATTAACTGGACAACTTAGTTGGGATGGCGGAATGCCATATGGAAAATGAATTTGATTTAGGATTGGAAACTTGGTTTATTGGAGAAATACTGAATTTATTTATTATCATTATTTGTTTTACATTCTTTACAATCTATTTACTGTATTTGTTCGTAAATGCTGCTTATTGCAAAATAGCCATGATAGCCTACCCTTTGGAATAAGCCTTACATGTAGATAAATAGAATTGCATTCTATGCACAACTTGTTGAGTGCTTTAAGTACTCACCCTTGCCAAACAACAATAATCAACAGTTGAAGAATCGACACCTGTGTTGGAAGATGAAGTCCAAGAAGACACGAGTCATTAGGGTCCGAGCCTTGTCGGTTGCACGTGGTGGTGATGAGCTATTTACGTTTCTACTTTCCACGCTTAATAATTAGTTTATATTCTCAGTCTTGCCCTGCGTGGCTTAATAATGTAAGTTGGTCATAAGATCATACATTTAGTTATATCAATAAATGAACTATTATTCTATTATCGTTGTGTATGATGTGATATGTACCAATGTTAAGCTGTGTGCACTAGCGTTGATCCTGGGAATAGTGCAGTAAACACAGTGGGTTCGAATCAGTGGATTCGGGTCCTTACATGGCATAGCTGGGAGGGCGCTAATTCTCCCGGCTATAATATAAGGTATACATACATTATCGATGCAGGACCAAGGTTCAAAATCTCGCCGAAATTTCGTGAGATCTTGCCGAGATCTCACCATATTTGACCGGAATTTGATGTTTGACCACCGGATTTGACCGAAAATCGATCAATAACCCTTAAGAAAGTCATATTCTATGAAAAATTATTGAAAAACCGAATTTTTGATATATTTTTTAAAAACTTCAGAAACACTAATTGGGATCATACAGAAAAATTTTCAAAATAATTGAACTTCAGAAAAATTATTGATCTAAAAAATTTATGGTACAATCCTAAGAAATGTAGGATCATATAGAAAAATTTTCAAAATAATTGGACTTCATTTGTTATCTTTAAAAAATCAAAAATAGAATGAACATAATTGGGACAGTAACATTGTCAGAATTTTATAAATTTTATTTTGTGTGATCATGATCAAAAAAATTTATGAGAGCTTAATAATTGATTTAGTACCACTATATAATTTTTTCAAAAAATTCAACTTTTTTTGTTTGCTCAATCAAATCTATGTATGTATTGAACTTCATTTGTTATATTTCAAAAATAAAAAATAGAAAGAACATAAATGGTACACTGTACCTGCAAGAATTTTATAAATTCACTGGAGTGTGATCATGATTCAAAATTTTTATGAGATCTTAACAATTTCCTTATTACCCTTATACAAAATTTTTAAATTTTTTAAATATTTTTGGTTGCTAAAAGAAATCTATGTATTGATCATTAGGATTTTACGAGGACGTAGCACTCTCAGAATTTTTGGAACTTCTTGAAGATTGATCATCAGATGAAAATTTTATATAAACATTGATGATAAATCAGGACCATCCACAAAAAACTTCAAAGTTTGCCGGTAAAACTTTTATCAGCACAGTAACACTGTCCGATTTTTTAAACATTGATGAAGCTTGATCATCATCTAAAAATTTTATGGGAACATTAGTGATGCATCAAAACTGTGAAATTTTTTTTCAAAATTTTCTAACGTGGTTTGTTTCATTTTTCATTCGGTTCAAACTTGCCGGTCAACGTTTTATCAGGACGGTAGCAATGTTTGAATTTTTAAAAATTCCTCAGATCTTATAATTGTAACATCCCAAAATTTGCATTTAATATTATTTAATTGTTATTTATGTGATCTGTGATTTTTCTGGAGTTATTGGATTTTTTTCTATAATTTAATTGAATTAATTTCAAATTATGTATATTGACCTTTTGTGAAAATTGATTAAATTTAGACAAGTTTAATATAAAGTTTTGCTAAAACTATTTTATTTGAGCTCAAAATATCTCAAAGTATTTTTGAGAATTTTCTTGGATTTTTCTTGGTATATTTATTGCCTAAAGGTAATTAAATGAGTTTCTATAGATATTTTAAAAAGGAAATGCGGGGAAAATAGATGTAATAGTATTGGGCCGGAACCCAATACCGTTTTCGCAAGGCCCATCGTTGTGCGGCCCAGTCCTTTCGCATCGTCGGCCCATTTCCCAGAGGCGTGGATTTTGACCGTCGGATCAAGGATTGGTGGCTGGGATTCGATGTTAAGGGTCTCGAAACCCTAGCGCCCGTAGACTGTAGGATCAAGATCAAGCGACGCCAGTTAAGTCAGTGCGATTAGGGTAAGAGAAGATCTCATCCGTTGTTTTGGAAATGGTCAGATCCGATCGTGCCGCGTCAGGTCGCATCTTGGCCGTTCGTTGGCGATCGGATGGTGTGTGGTTGTTGTCTATGATCGGGACTCAGAGTCCGCCGCCAGCATGCCTTCGCCGCCGTGTAACCTTGGCGTCCGTGTAGGGCTCGAATCGCAGCGCTATAAATACCGCGCGTGCTAGTCCGAGGTTCCCTTTTGAACGTCGTATCTGCTGGACCAAGAATCATCGCCGAAGTCACCGTCTTCACTGCTCAGGAGCTCGCCGTTGTTCCTTGCTGCGCCTCCGTCGGGTTCGTCGTGTTTTCGTAGCCGTCCGGTGTTTGTTCGTCGTCGTTGAGGGCAGATCTAGAATCCCCGCTGCGAGACGCATCGGTTCCGGGTGTTTGCTTCGCCGTTTGGTCGCCAAAGCGCCGTTGGGCTCGCTTTCGTCTCGGCCTCTGGCGACCGTGCCGCCAAGCTCGTCGTCGGACCTCGCGATCATTTGTAGCCGTTGAATCTCAGATCGAGCGCGGCAGATCTCGCCGCGTGGAGTGCGTGTCGGTAAGCCACGTCGTCCCTAGCTTGAGCCGTCGGATCAGTGGCGGAGGGCCTAGATCGCACCGCTGGTCACGCCAATAAGACGATGCCGCGTGGCGCACGGAGCCCAAGCGCCGTGGACCGAGTCCATGGTGATCCAACGCGATTCTGTGGACTCAGTCCATGGACCGAGGCCACATGGCAGCATCTGGTTCGCTGGGTCAAGGGCTGACGTCACGCTTGCGCAATAAAAGCCTTTTTCAATATAAAGATAGTTCGGTTTATTTCGAATTTCCTAATTTCTGTATTTTCAGTATTTATTCAAACTTTAAAAGGCTATAACTTTTGTATTTTAACTCGGATTGGAGTGACTCAAATTTCTAAAAATTTGTAAAATTGAGATCTATTTAATGGTGAATTTTATTTTATTTTTGGAGTTCATTTGCTCTCTGTTTTGGTATTTTTTTTCGCCTTCGGTACGCGTAGACGTTGAATTGTGCGACGCTTCGGAGGAAGACCCGTCGATCCAAGATCAATTTCCAGAACAAGACCGGAACCTATTCCAAGGCAAGTTGTGCTTTGATCATGTTGAACCCATGTTTATACAAATGCTATATTGTTCTACTCTATTGCATAGTATTTCAAGTATATAATTGTTTTCAATTAAATTGGGATTTAGCTATTACACCAGATTGATCTATACCCTACCTTGTCATTTGTATGCCATAATTTATTGTCACCTAGATTGGTTCACTATAGTTGGTTAGTAATGATAATCAACCTGGGATGGTTAGACCGTACTAGTTGCTTAGCCATGCTATGTCATCACATGTACTTGAATCATTGATAATTAATCTTGACTAATGGAATATGGAACAATGTTATGAACTTGTGTGTCATGTGAGATCATACGATGAGATTGAGTTGTTGTGGCGAGTCATGTCACGCAACGATGTTGAATTGTTGATGGCACGTGGTGCTTGGTAATCAACTTGGGTGATAATCACTTAGATTGGGGCAAGTGACAAGGGGTGAGTATGCCAAGGTGGGCCCGATGGGCAGAGGGTATGTGGATGTTTTGCCCTGATCACTCTAAGGACTTAACCTTGCAAGCCTTTGACCTGAGTCAATCATGCAACCATATGTCTGGTATGGGACAGCCTAGCTGATTAATTTGCAATGTCTTAACTTTGGTACTATCTTGGTCGATGTGAGTTCCCGAGTTATGAAGTAATTCACATGGCGCAAGAATGGGGCCTTGGATGTGGTAACCAGTCCCACCAGTGTTGAAACCTTAGCGGGTGGTACCGGGTTAAGCCAGAGCATTGTAAAGGCTTTGTCATGATCTCTCCGCCGACACACCAAAGGAAGTGTGTTAATTGCATGGCACGAAGAGATGATCATGTCTGTGGGTAAAGTGCATAACCTCTGCAGAGTGTAAACCAATTCGAATAGTCGTGCTCGCGGCATTGAGCAATGGTCGGGAATTACAGTTAAGGGTTAGTTTAATTAAATGAAAAACTTGGTTGGGATGGTGGGATTGCCATATGGAAGGTTGGAATTTGACTTAGGATTGAAAAACTTGGTTTACTTGAGAAATGCTGAATCTATCTATTATTGATATTTGTTTTACAGTCTTTACAATCTATTTATTGTATTTGTTCATAAATGCTGCTTTGTTGCAAAATAGTCATGATAGCCTATCCTTTGGAATAAGCCTTGCATATAGCTATATTAGAATTGCATTCTGTGCATAACTTGTTGAGTACTTTATGTACTCACCCTTGCTAACAACAACATCACCAGTTAAGGAGTCTGCATCAATCCTGGAGGAGAAGTACCAGGAAGAGACGAATGTTTAGGGCGCAAGCCTTGTCAGTTGCCTGTGGTATACTGAGGGGTTGTCTTCGTTTTCATTCCGCTGCAGTTTAATATGTTATTCAACCTTGCGAGGCATAGTCATGTAAGTTGACCATAGGGTCATTCCACTAATAGTATATAATATATGATGTCTTTCATGATGTTTTCGCTGTGTATGATTGTGATATTCATCGATGTTGAGCCTGTGTGCACTAGCGTGATCCTGGACTAGTGCGGTATACACAGAGGGTCTGGATTTGCATATTCGGGTCCCGACAATAATCATCTGAAATTTTTATAGGAACATCACTAATATGTCATAAACCTACAAAAAAAGTTCAAAATTTGTCGACGTCGTTTGATCTATTTTTTGTTCGGTGCAATTAATTTTGCCGAGATCTCGGCAAAACCGACCGAAATTTTGGTTTTCTTGGTAGAAAAAAATCCGGATTTGAATTTTTGTTTTTGTATTTTGTCCAAAATTTCTCAATCTCGTCGAGATTTCGTTCTCCTTTCATGGACGAGATTTGAAACAAAACTAGATTTTGAACCATGTGCAGGACAAGTTAAGGGCCTAGTTTAGGGGAAAATATAAAATATATGGCAAGTACAACATCCATGGCACCCCTCTACAATAAAGACATGTGGCAAACACAATCTCAAAGCAGCGTCATTCTTCCCTCTCTCCTCTATCCTTCCCTTCCTGCAGTCAAGTAATTCTTCTTGGTTATCTCGTCGTATTGTCAGTTTGTCACCGTGATACCGTCCAAAATGAGCCACGGCGCCAGCGCTGTTCGCCTGCGCCCTCGTCAAGACGTCTGGACCGCGCGCGTCGCCGTAGATTTGGCACGATCGACCCAAGTACCTAGCTTGATGGCACTGCAGATGCGAGGGCTCAGTAAGTCGAGGCAGTGGCATGGCGAAAACAGCGCGACAGGATTGGAGGTGGCGGCATGCGCGTCTCCAGCGAGGGGCAGCCGTGAGGCGAATAAAACTGGCGACAACGGCGTGATCTGGCATGCGGGTTCACCGGGGAGAGCAGCGGCGAGGCGAGCGGAAGGGGCAGTAACGATGGTGACCTGCAGGTCACCAGCAAGGGCACGAGAGTTGCAGGTGTGGGTCAACGCTGTGAGGAATCAGTTCGACTGACCGAGACCACGGTGATGACTACATGAGGTTGTTGGCAGCGGCACCCGGATCGCCGGCGACGGGGTGAGGCCATTGAGGGATCGGCCTGATGCAATGGCGAATCAAGATTTGTTTGATTTACAAAACGTGGAATATATATATTATGAACAGGATTTCTGGACTATTATGGGATTCCGGAATCTCGGATTGCCCGCAGGAAGATGCAGCCATCAATGATTCCCCAACTGGATACTAGTAAAATACGCTACGTATTTAACAGGATAGATAGACCAATGATTCCCCAACTGGATACTAGTAAAATATGATACACATTATATTCAACTAGCTCGCCTATCGTGCACCATTCGCCGGATGCATCTTAAGTCCTTCCGGATCACGATCTGATCAGCGTAAGCATCCTCACGATGCAAATTCTTCTTTTGACTTGCCTTGCAAAACCGGCTCAACATATGCAACTTAGAGGTAGGCCAAATCAATATTTTTGTCAAATATGTTATCGAAATCTTACGACTATATACACATCATCTCTTCATCGACTGCCCTCAAGTTCGACGATTGTGGTCGTCCGTTGCTCGTTGGGTCCACCTACTAGCACTACGACTGGACCGGTGGGAACCGACAACACATCTAGAGTAGTAGAACCTTGACTGGGTAAACTCCTTTCTAGTGTTTCAAAAAAGTGCCAAAACGCTTATCATTTTGGCATCCTGGCAATAGTGGAAAGAGAGCAATTACAAAGTCTTTGAGAACAGATGGTCGACCGATGGAGCAATTCTTGAATCAATCAAACATAAGGTGACAAACCGGAGTTTCACGAGTTCCACGGGAGTGATAGAGCTAAAGAAAGTGGTAGCACAACTAGACACACACCCATGAGACAGATGTTCTACTTTTTGCTTGCCTTGTATCTAAATCTGGCGTAGTCTCCTACTCCTTATAAAACTTTCTTTCTTGATAATATAATCACAGCTCCTGTTGTCTTTCAAAAAAATATGCTACATATTTAACGGGATAGATAGACCAGCACTGAAACTTTAATTTGCACCGTTGAAGAAAAATTCATGTGAAACATTTTATCGAAACTAGTATATTAGGGACTTTGTCCACGAATTTTATTAGCCTAGTTTAGTCACAGTATTGTTTGTTGTACTATGGATGGGATCTCCTCTCTGTATATAAAGGGTGTGTAGGGGATCTAATTGCACACCACGTCAAGAGAATAGTTGTCGGGACCTAGCATTCAAATTTTGTTTTCGGATAAAATCTCGTTTGGGAATGAAATCCGAAATTTCGCCGAAATCTCGAAATTTCGGACAAATATTGGCCAAAATTCAAAAAAAAATCCAAATCCGGTACGTTTTCAATCGAGAAAACCGAAATTTTAGCCGGTATACTCAAAATTTCGGTAGTTTTCCACGGAACGAAAAGTGGATCAAACGACAATGGCAAAAAAAATTGAATTTTTTTTTTTGAGATTCCTAACACATTGATGATATTGCCATAAAATTTAAGATAATTATGAAGCCTGTGGAATTTTTTTAAAATTCAAACATTGCTACTGTCCTGACAAAATGATGGCCGGCAATTTTGAACTGAATGAAAAATAGGACAAACCATGTTAGAAATATTTGAAATTTTTTGTGTATGATTCTGACATATCATTAATCTTTCCATAATTTTTTCAGGAGATGGTGTAGCTCGAGGGATTTTTAAAAATTCGGACAGCGGTGATGTCTGGATGGAAAATGGTTGAAAGTAAGTTAGAAAATTTTGAAAGGATGGTCTTGATGCATCGTTAACCTTGCCATAGAATTTTTAGATGATCATCAATCCGTGATGTTAGAAATTTCGCCAGCATTTCGACTGAAATTTTGATTTTGAGAGTCACAATTGGAAACAATCAATGTATATTTGCATGACAATTAATAGGCATGAGATAAAATTGATATATATGATAATTTATCACATATTTGCATCACAAATAAAATAAATGTATATTTGCATTACGTACCTACGAGTAGTAGTATGCCTGTGGTGCAAACTCCACCTCTGCGTTATCTATAATGACCTCGTGATACCTCCTCTCGTGTTGTTGCTTGTATTCTTCTCAGGTCATGTCCCGTGGTAGGTAGGTAGCCCTCTAATGTTCGTAATGAGCCATCTAGCCACTATAATTCTCTGACCGGTGAAGGTAACTAACACTGACAGATGAGTGTTGTGAGTACGGATCTGCATATGGATCAATGTAGTTAAACAGCCAAGAGATGCTCGATCCGTCATAACTCTGTTTGGAACTATACTCACCCTGATCCCATCTATAGGGCATCGAACTGTACCCACTATACTCAATTGGGAAGCCCAAATGGCTAGAAGATTGGCTACTACACCATAAGCCTGCATCATCTTGTGGCTGTGCTGCCTGCAGCCCACCCCCACCATGGGACACGCCCTTCCCCATACTTCGGGTCTTCCTTTGTGAGCCCCTCGTCGGGGGGCTATCCCCTGTTGCGATCCTACCGACGATTGTGGCTGTGAACGGAGGTGCATAGTATATCAACCAATTTATATCCCATCATCGCCGAGAGAGTCTGTCGTTGTTGCTGAGCTACTACTGAGGCACTACACATTATTAGGAGGTGTATCCATTTCGTCGTCACTGCCGACATCAGGCTCAGCATTAGCTGGGCCTTTTCTTTTTCCCTTAGCACGCTGGCTGCCTGATAACTTCTTCAACCCGCCTAAAGCTCCTGCTAGCATGTCATCGGTGGCGACGTCGGTAGCACACTTCCTCTTCGTTGTGTGCGTGTCACCAACCATGTACTCAGCCCAATCTGGGAGGCTCTTCTCACCTGTGGCCAATTAGAAGTAAGATTAACACTGTTGTGAGGTTTCGACATACATGATTAACAAGTAGAATGGAAAACAATTACATTGGTTACCTGTGGCCTTGTTCATCTCTTCCGGCGGGATTAGGGATGGCAACGGGGAAAATCCCTGCGGGGAGCGCCCTCCCATCCCCGATCCCCGATAAGCAAAATTTCCCCACCCCCGTCCCCGTCCCCGTACACGGGGCTTAATTCTCCCCCGTCCCCGATCCCCGACGGGTTTGTGGGGCCCCGACGGGGACTAATCCCCGAAAATGCTATATAAAATATCATATGCTACATGAATGAACTACTAGAGTAATGGTGCATGTGTGGTTGAAGTGTGTGTGAATCACTAGAGTAATTCATATTTAGCATTTATTAATAATAACCTCACATATATATTTTTTCTTTTGAGAATGATCATTTACTTCCACCTATTAGTGATAACACGAGGACGGGGACAAGGATCGGGGCGGGGCGGTGGGCGTCCCGCCCTCGCGATCCCGACGGGGCAATATTTCCCGATAAGCCCCAGCGGGAGAGATTTCCCGTCCCGTCCCGCCCCTAATAGGGAATTCCATGGGAAACGGGGATCGGGGGCCCATTGCCATCCCTAGGCGGGATGGACTCAACCATGAATCTCGCTGGGAGGGGTGGGTCGTACCCACTGTCCTCGTCGAGTAGGGGCTCCCCACTAGACTTGGATGAGTTGAACCACTCTGTAATAGGGTCACTGCCAGGTGCATCGCACCCTCAATGAGACGATCGAGTGGGTCTTCGTCCTGGGCCTAGCGGGTAGATTCGTAGTCCCGCAGGCAAAGTCGTAGGCTGTAGTGCACGAACACGAGCTGCTGGAGCTTCGCATAACTTAATCGGTTCCGTAGCTGCGTGTATACTAAAGCAAATGTGCTCCAATTGCGCTTGCAACCACTCGACGATGCACACTGAGACACCAACTGCAAGGCGTACTTCTGCAATGCTGGCGTCTCATTCCCGAACGCCATCCACTATTGAGCTGCAAGCAATACGACAAAAGAAAAGTGCGTCAGTCTACAACGTAACAATATCTGAAATTACGTACTTACTTGCCGTCATTTGGTGATCGACGGTGCTGGACTGTGCAAGCTGGGTGGCAAATCGTTCCCTCCGAAGATGGTATACTTCAGCTTCCCGTAGGGCCTACACCGTGGAACTGTCGTCATCAGCTATAATGCCTAGTATAGTAGAGAGCACTCCCATGTACTAGGGAGTGCTGCATATATTGTACGAGAACTGAGACTGTGGGTCGAGCACGAAGGCTATAATGGACAAATCATTGTATAATTAGCATAACATATGCGAACATTGCATAGTTAGCATAACAAAATTAAACATGTTAACTTTACTGACCTACTTGCACGAATGTGGTTTCCCTCATATCGGCAAACCTCTTTTCCAGGACTTGCAGGAATATCTTGTAGTGGTCTCCATGTTCCTGTAAGCGCTTGCTATTCTCATTCCGTACAATTGCATACTGCATCATGACACCACTGACTGTTGGTAACTTATCTTGATCCGCAAACCTCAACATCTTGTATAAGGTTCTACAGCCGAGACAGTCCACTCTACCCACTCCCAAAACTCCCTGTCCACGAGGTGGTCATATGCATACTTACCCTCCTCTATCCCAACCCACATGCTACCTATCCAGTCAGGATGTGTCATCCACTGCTGGAATTTCTCTTTTTTTGTGGAAGCTATCCAGGAAAACAAAGGTCATACCAAACCTAGTGGCATTTGGCCTCACCAACTCTCCACCAATATGTTACCTCATCTGTGCATGCAGATTCTTGTGGTTGTACAAGAATCTGCAAATCCTCTTGGCCTCTCCCACAACCAGTTTGATTTGTGGGACATCACACATGTCTTTGAGCATAAGGTTCACAGTGTGTGCCAAGCACAACTGCCATATAATCTGTGGGTACTACACTCTTAACACCTGGCATTCTTTCTTGAAGTTGGCACCGTTGTCAGTAACCACCTGCACGACGTGCTCTACCCCAATATCCTCGGTCAAAACCTTTGTTATCTCGCGTAGTAGGTACTTGTGGTCCTAGACCTTGCCTGTGAATGAACAAGCCAGAAGTTAGTACACATGGCATGGACGGTCTTATGGAAGAGTAAAAACTAAACCGAGTATTGGACCTATTGCATTGACGGTCTTATGAAAGAACATGACCCCATTGCAGTACGTCATGAAGTTGACGATGCTATGCTGAATAGGCCTAGTCCAGGCGTCACACATGATTGTAACACCAAATGTGGCCCAATCGTCCCTGAACCTCTGAAGGTACCGAATAATCTCCTGCTCGTTCTCGTCCAAGTACTTTCCGTCTATCTCGTGGCCCCGTGGTGCACGAACCTTTCGGCCTAGCTCCTGTGTTATCTTGAGTGCACCTATCTATTACGGGCATAAGAGGTTACTACAATCATCATAAGAGTTGTAACTTACGAACATACGATTGTTTCGTACATGTAAAAAACAGGCACTCGGCCTTCCTTCCTAGAATTGCATTAGCCTAGAACCACTTGGACTATGCCCTCCCTAGCTTCTACCTCACCCCCTGCTTGAATGCATTGTCAATACGGGGTTGCTGCGAGGCACCACTTTGTGCAAGGTCAACATCAATGGAGATATGGCTTTCTCGTGTCGATTTGGACATCCCGAATATTTTGTTGAGAGTAGATTGGACTGAGATCCTCACTGCACCACTCCCAGACCCTAAACCTGGGTCAAACCTTGCCTCCTGAGGTAGGCCTCTTCTTTGGAGGCCCTTATGGCCATCTTGAGTTGCTCCTGCTCGGTACGGTACTCCGTGGCCAAGGTGGCCCAGCCATCGCAAGCCTGTTCCTTACGGAGGCGCACTGCCTCCTTCTCCTTCTTCTTCTCCCGACATCCATAGAGGTCCGCGAGCATGGCCTGCCTAACCACTTTAGGCATGTCGGGGCAGGCCTTCACATCGCTGATGCACCCAGCCAGATGTTGCTTCAGACGGGTCGCCCCTCCACCCTTCATAATATGACTACAGTAGTTACACTTCGACCCTTGGCCGACGCGCTCCCCGTGCTCCCATACGGTACCCTCACGATCTAGCATCACGAGAGCCTGCAACGGAACACAAAAGATGCCAATGAGGTAATGAGTCAACAATGAAAACCTGCCTTATGGAGCTAATGAATTGAGGGACTTGATATGAACTAAGGAGGCAGAGCTTCCTTTGACATTGATTGCCACTGAGTTAATTTCACTACTTAAATTTTGCAATGATAAAGTAATTATACCAACTATCATATAGATAAACACTGTCATCTAGACGAAGTGAGCCTATCATGCTAATGTCAAGTTCCTGACTATTTCATGTTCTTGGATTGGACGATCGATGGAATATGCATGATCTATTAATTCCGATGTCTTCAGCTCATTAGCATATTAAAAAACACTTATAGTTCCGTGCACCAAAAGTGCAAGCCATGCTACTCCATCTAATGACAATGATAGAGAATAATGCAGGCATACCAATGCGGTTAAAAATAACAAGCCAAATACCAAACAATAGCGCATCTTGGCTTGCTTAGCCATATGACGTCTGAGTATGTTTTCTTTACAATTACTACCTGGTGCACAATCTTTTGTTCATGTCTAATCTAGCCATGATAAAATACAACAAGAATATGATCTCAGGCTTCTACCAACCACAGGTGAGCTCCATAAGAGGACATTAAACTAACAAAGGAGCTAATGAGGCCGAAATTTCCAAACCTGCAAAAACGAAATTTCGCTGCAGTGAGCCGATATGTCTCTCCTGGTGGCCGGACATGGCTGGAGTTTGGCCGGATTGGAGAGAGGAGATGAGGTTTGTGCTTGGGGAAGTGAAAGAGCAGAGGGGAAAGTGAAGGCTGTGAAGCTTGTGCATTGTCTGTGAACCAAAAACGAATGATTGAGGAGGCATTAAAATCAGTGTGGTTCATAGGTATAAAACAATTTAGTTCTTAATCCTAAAAGCCATCAACAACCCTAGCTTAGTTGTAAAGGTAAAGTCTAGCAAACACAAGGTGAGGGGTTCAAGTCCTGGCTATAGTGTTTTTTGCATAGTTTCGAGCATGCAAAAATTATAAAAAAATTTGTGGATAGTTGGAAAGCATCGATGATGTTCCCATAAAATTTTGAGACCATGATCAACCATAACAAATTCCCAAAAAATGTGAAAGTGATACTTCACACTAACTTTTTTTTGCATAGTTCCGAGCATGCAAAAACTATGAAAATTTTTGTGAATAGTCAGAAAGCATCGATGACATTCCCATAAAATTTTGAGATCATAATCAACCCTAAAAATTTCCCAATAAATGTGAAAATGGAACTTTAGAGTTTTCGGACTTCAAAGCGCGTGCTTGTACCATATACAATTTTTTATTGAGCAACCAACACAGGTTTACATTTTTTGAAACTTTTACACAAGGGTTATGACGGAATTATTAAGCTCTTCTAAAAAATCTTAGGTCATGATCAAACTTAAATTTTTTTATAAAATTCCGACACGGTTACTACCTCGTTTATGCTAATTCTTTTTTTTATTTTTAAAAGATAACAAATGAAGTTAAAATTTTTTATGTATGATCCTAGACTTCTTAAGATAGTACCATAAATTTTTCATAGCATGAAAAAGCTTATTAAATTTTATAAAATTTCGACAGTGTTTCTGCCAAAATTTTAAATTGTCTCAAAAAAACAATTCGACAAATTATCATCGAAGATCACATTCTTATGAGTTATTGATGTAATTCTGGTCAAATCTGGCAATAAAACAATAAAATCCGGTTTAATTGCATAAAATTTCGGCCGGTTTAGGCGAATTCTCGCTGAAAAAGTGAAATTACTGTAGCAATTTCAAAAAAATTTATCTGATCGGTAATTTGGATCTCGTAGTGGCCCGAAATATGAGATTTCCGTAAAATTTCACCACCAGATTTCGCCGAAATTTGTATCTGATCGGGACTATATCTTGTACGGATCCTTATTTATCTACTTTTTTTTGTTTGCGCGTGATTAATCGTCGGTAACGTGACCATTATCCTCTGACATGCACAGTTGTACTTACGTATGTGACTAGTATAGAAGCATTATTTTTTTTAAAAAAAAAGAAACTTAATTACCAAAACAGGCTGGTCCATATGTACTGAATTACACGGATTGGTCCATTAGATAGATTTGGTTTCGATCCAAAGGCTTCTGAAGCTCATCTCCTTTCTTATGCACGCAAGCATGACATTAAAGTAATTAAGAGCAATGGTACCATATATGGGGAACTACTGTTGCATCTCCATTTTCTAGGGAAAGCCAGTGTTCAATTCTCATCAACTATGTTTTATTTGTTTAACTGTATTTGATCCTGTGGCCTAGTTGCCTCAGGTAAATCTTAAATAGATTTCCCATTCTATATACATGGATAACCTTCATGGGCAGCAAAGCAGCCGGTGTATATAATACCCAGATAAGAGAAGTAGGCAAGATAAAGAAACAAACTTTAGATTATGAGGTATGCCATCATGACCTTCTTAGATTACATAGGAATGAAGATGGTGATCTAAGCTAATGTTTCTTCATGACAGGTGTTCCTCACCAAATCCTTCAGGATGTTTCTCGTAGGAATCGTAAGCGGGTTAGCTCATCACGGCATAGTAAGTTTCAAAATTTCGGCGAATTTTCGCTGAAATTTCGGATTTCGGACCACCCCGAAATCTCAAGTACCGGACGGATTTTTTTATTAAAAAAACGTGAAATTGTACAGTAAAAATCCGAAATTTTGGTTTTTTTTGGCGAAATTTCGTGTTTTTTGGCCGGTTTTGAAAGTTTTAGGGCCGGATTTGGTCCAATAACACTTAGGAAAATCATCTCCTATGAAAATTTGTTGAAAAACCTAATTTTAAAACATTTTAAAATTTTGGCAGAAACACTGTCAGATTTTTATAAAATTGTACAAGCCTGATAATATTCTGAAAATTTTATGGTACTATCCTTAGTAGTTTAGTATCATACATAAAAAAATTAAAAATAATTTAACTTCATTTGTTATCTTTAAAAAAATCAAAAACAGAATGGACATAATTGGGACAGTTATATTGTCATAATTTTATAAATTTTCTTGAGTGTGATTATGATCTAAATTTTTTTGAGAGATTAATAATTGACTCAGTACTATTATATGATTTTTTTTTAAAAATTCAACTTTGTTTGTTTGGTCAATAAAATCTATGTAACTATTGAACTTCGTTTGTTATATTATATTTCAAAAGTCAAAAACAAAAGAACATAAATGGTACTGTGCCTCGTAAGAATTTTATAAATTCACTAGAGTGTGATCATGAATCACGATTTTTATGGGATATTAAGAACTCCTTATCACCATTCTTTAAAATTTTCAAAAAAATTTATGGTCTACACAATTTTTCATTTTGTTCAAGTTTGCCGGTAAGCCTTTTAACATGGCAGCAGTACTGTTCGAATTTTTAAAAATTCATACAATTTTATAATCATCTAAATATTTTATGAGAGAATTATAGATACATCATAACCATGCAAAAAAAATTTCAACAGTTTCTAACTTCATTTGTACCATTTTCCATTCGGATCAAACTTGTCGGTCAGTGTTCTATCAGGACAGAGCCACTCTCCGAATTTTTAAAAATTTCTCACATGTGATAATAAGCTGAAATTTTTATGAGAACATTAGTTATGGATCATAACCATTCAAAAAAAATTTCAACAGTTTATAACTTGATTTGTACCATTTTCCATTTTGATCAAACTTGTCGGTCAGTGTTTTATCAGGACAGTATCACTCTCCGAATTTTTGAAAATTCATCAGATGTGATAATCAGCTGAAATTTTTGTGAGAACATCAGCATTATGTCAGAAACCTCCAAAAACAAATTTAAAATTTTTCGATAATGTTTAGAGCACTTTTCAGCCAGTGCAAAAAACACAAAATTTTGGGTTTTTTCGCCGAATTTCGGTTTTTTTTCCGGATTGGACCGGATTTGAATTTTCAAATTCAAATTTCGTCCGAAATAATTCCAAAATTTTGAAATTTTGCCAAAATTTCGTTATCCGGTCTGGGACGAAATTCATTCCGAAACCGAAATTTGAAACCTTGCGGCATACTACCTTTACTAAAGCTCGCAAGTTTCCGGCCACGAGGTTCATTTGAGCCGTGGAGCAAGCCGGCTCGGCTCGCGGCTCGAGCCGAGCCGCGAAAAAAAAATTTACATCCGGGTTTTTTTTCTGAAAAAAATTACATATAGGTCTTTTTTCCAGAAAAAAAATACGATTAGATCCTTTTTCCGAAAAAAGAATATATATTACGTCTAGATCCTTTATGAGTTTTTAAGGCTTGCCCTTGCGTCCTTTTACCAAAAAAAATAATTACGATTAGGTCCTTTTCGTAAAAGAAAAAAGCGTTCAGTTCCTTTTTTGGAAAAAATATATATTGCATTTAGGTCCTTGTTGCGCTTTTCTAGCATTACATTTAAGCCCTTTTGCAGAAAACACAAAATCTTTTTTAGGTCTTTTTCGCGCGTTTTCTCGATTTGCTCGTGTGTGGAACGTCGATCGCGTGTTTTTTCGATTTGCTCGCGTGGAGAGCGATGCCCGCGGATATTTTCTTTCGAAACGGTGGCCTCTGCTCTTATTCCAAGATTATACAAATAATTTATTTTCATTTTTTTATGATATGTTGTACACCTGTAAAGTGTAAAAACATACTTAATTATATACTAACCTGGATATTGTTTTCTTGAGGTAGGTGGCCTCTCGCGGCACCCACTTCTAGCCATTGATAAGTCACTCCTAAATCGTAACTAACAAAGAACAACACAGAGCTGCTACCATATTTGGCACCGTACTTTTTTTTTTCAAAAAGAGCTCTTTTTGATTTTTTTTTTTTGCAAAAATAACCCCTCTCCGCGCTACAGTACCACAGGGAGGTAATCCTATGTTACTGCAGCACATAATTGCTACAGTACCGCAGATGCAGTACCATATGGTACTGTAGCACAGGATTTTGGTTTGCCGTGGAATGAGATCAAGGGAATTTGATTTGCCGCGGAATGGGGTGCGGGAAATCGGTGGGGTAGAATCCACCGGCGGCCGCATAATTGCCACGGAATGGGGGCCCGATGATTGCATTTCCGTGGAACGAGGGTACGGAAAATGCAATTTCTACGTACGAGGGCGCGGCATTTGGATTTTCTGCGGTGGGAATGCGTGGCAATTGAATTTGCTGCAGTGTGATGGCCCGGCAAATTTCGAACTCCTCCTACATGAAATGAGACCATTCCTGTAAAAATAAATTTATGGGGACTAATTCTGTAAAAAAAATTAAAAGGCCAGAAGAGTGAGCAGTCCAACAACAGACAATGAGACACCAAGTAATTAATCGCATTGTCTTTGCAGATTGCCGCCCACAACCACAAGTCCACACTATAAGTTGTTATTTGTTGTAGGATTACATCCCCGAACCATCCATTTGACCTATACCCCTTTATAATGCACCTAAGCAATTTTTCCTATTTCCACCCTAAATAATACACCTCATTAGAGATGGCCCAATGTTCGTGCACCCAGCAAAACGTCCCCAGAAACTTGCATTCATCAAAATGAACGTCTCAGATCTTTCCTCAGTTTTACTCACCCACATCCGATGGCCATTATTTAGTGTGTCTAATCATCCCTATGGCCCACAACAGACCTCCCCCATCTACATATTTGAAAGGAGAGCGAATCAAACAAGGGAATAAATAAGGGGGATCCGCATGCAAGGAAACCAGACTTGAATTTTTTACTGACCAAAATTGTACGTACTACATATTTGGAAAGAGGGTGAATCAAACAAGGAAATAAACAGGGAGGATCCACATGCAAGGAAACAAGACTTGAATTTTTTATTGTCCTGGCATTGTGATCGTATTTTTTTCCGAATATGACCCTTCTCGAGACTTTTTTACGGATCCATAGAGCCTAATTTCAGCGCACTGAGAGCGTTGAATTTTTTTTATCTAAGGAACCAACGTTTGTGAGTGCTGCTTAATTTTTTTCAATTTTTCATGGAACCAACGGCGTGAGCTTTATTTAATTTTATCTTTTTTCCTTGCGGATCCAAATGGTCGACGAGCGATTTATTTTCATATTTTTCCAAAATCATCAGTGTAGCCCACAAAGACCTTCCCTCACCTCTAGCATCAACAAGGAAAAGGAAACAAACGTCTTGAAATCAAAGAAAAGGAAACAAACGTCCTAGAAAAGGAAAGGACCATACATTACGTGCTGGGAAAAGGAAACCGGGAGATGGGGCAATGGCCGGGAGAACGAAATGCGCAATGGCTCCACATGTCGCCATCGGTGGCTTTGCCGACGCGGGCGAGGTTCTTTGTCGGTCACGACCTCGCGGCACGCGCGTGCCTCGGCAAATTTATAATTTAATTTTTTTTGAAAATAATTTTATTAAATACAAAATAATCGAAAGGTTTTTTTGAGAATTTTTCTAGAATTTTTTAATCTAATGTGCTATCTTTTCAAAAATCCTTCTATATTTAATAAAAATGAAGGCAACTCACCTGTAGCTTCTTCTAGTCTGCACTGCACGGACAGAAGCTTCTTCTCTTCCCTTCCTCCATTAAAGCAAGAAAGAAGCTCCAAAGCTCCATCAATCCCGCACCAAATCTCCTCTTTCCATCTATGGTGTTAATTCTCTAAATTTTGTGCTCCATTGCCAAAATTTTCTCCCAATCTGATTTGATCCCAAATTATGGTTTCCATAAATATGCTTGTTTGGGGCTATAAAGCCGTGAGCTCTCCTCCACCCCATCGCATTGCGTAAATCCCCAGTGCTCCCTCTTGTAAAGATCATTTGGATTTTGGAGGTAACCAAGCCATCACCGTCATCTTTCGTGAAATTCACCGCAGTGACTCCTCCCATGGCGCCAATGCAGTGATCTCGCCGCACTGATGCCGACCCACTGCGACCGCCGCCACCCTGGCCTTCCTCCCTTGCGCTAGCCAAGCCCGAGAGCACGCTGTGCTCTCTGTGGAAACTACAAAAAATAATCTAAAATCGAAAATTCTTTTTCTTTCTCTTTCTTGATTTAAAATCTTTTGGGAGCCGTTTACGCCCATTCGACCTCCATTTAGTTCCGTTTTCTTTTAAATTCATTTCAAATTCTAAATTTCTCTTTTATTATTAAGTGTTGTATTCATACTTATCTTCTCATTTAATTGATAAGCGGAGCACTACTGTCGTAGCGTTAGCACAGGCACTATACTAGTTATTTAAATTAATGGTACATTTCAATGGTACTGCTGCCTTTTCTTTCAAGAACGAGGCACAGAATCACTACAAGAATCAGGGAAAAATTCGTGGGCCAAAAACCCACGAATTTAAGCTAAAACCCACGAGTTTAATTTAAATTCGTGAGCAAACCGTCGAATTTAGTTCACGAATTTAACTCGACCAAATTAATTAATTAAATTCGTGGGTACCCACGAATTTAAGTTAAATTCGTGGGTTTCTACTAAGCCCACGAATTTAATTGGGTTTCTGAGTTAAATTCGTGGGTTTAATAAACCCACGAATTTAACAGATTAAATTCGTGGGCTAAAAAACCCACGAATTTATAAGATTAAATTCGTGGGTTTAATAAACCCACGAATTTAATCTTATAAATTCGTGGGTTTTAGCCCACTTAATTTAATCATTAAATATTTTACAAAAAAATGTATATATATCCAAATGTATGTATTTTTATATATATATATGTATCGCACTCAATACATATATGTATATATATCCAAATGTATGTATTTTTATATATATATATGTATCGCACTCAATACATATAACAACTAAAGAAGAAAAGAAAAGGCAAAAGAAAATTGAAACTAAAAATTGCTAAGCGAAGAATAAATAAGAAGGATCATCTATTTTGTTCAAATCGATCGAAATCAGTAACACAAAAGACAAACTCCACAATGAAGTTGAAGCGAACGAATAATTAACAAGCGAGACACCAAACCTATTACGATTACTAAAATACTGAAACCAACCTTTTAACTCTTCAAAATCGGCTTAAAACTAAGTCTCGAAATGTACAAAATTTCGCACGACCTCTCTTGTAAATAGGACATCCACTCGTGAGACAAAAAATATTTGCGATTATAATATATATATCAATCTCTCAAACGAAGGAGACATTCTAGCAGATCCTTAGATAATCCAATCACACATCCAACGGCAATTTGTAAACTACGCAATGACGTACAACACATTACAACCACAATAGATACAATCCACGATCCATTAAAATAAGTCCATCACAATAAGTCGATCACAGCGTATCCATCTCAACAAGTTATAAAGTACAACGATTATACACCAATCGAGCTCACAATGGAATTCATGCCTCGGGGTTGTTGGAGTTGTGGCGCTACCACCACCGTCGGTCTTTGTTGAAGATGTCTTCTATGATGTCATCGTTAGTACGTCTTTGGGCGTGACCTAGAAACCCGCAAGTTCAAGATTAACTTAGGTTGTGCTACAAGTAACATTATGCTGATTCACATGAATGTCAATATGAGAATATCAATAGTACTATTCAACCAAGACACAATATGAGAATATCAATATGACAGGTCAAGCTAAACAAGAATAGATACTATATATAAGAACTACACGTACGAACTAGTCAAGATATGCTGCAATAATCATATGAACATCAATCTCATATTCAATGAAGTATCAAAGTAATACTCTCTAGTATTAACATAAGGCCAAGATTACAACTAAAATTATTTAATTCAACTTCCAAAGACCCCAATTGCATCACTGAGTATTCAAAAGATAACAAACAGTGAAAATAGTTCAAAGAAGCAATAAGAGTTCAATATACAAAGTACAAATATAAAGCATTCTACAAGGATAAACAATCAGATTGTACATGGGCAAACAACATTCTACAAGGATGCCATATAAAGCATTTAAAACATAAGTTCACAATTGAACAAGTTGTCTTAAGATAACTTTTCAATTCCAAGAAATCGACACAATATAAGGTTGAAATCAAAAAGTTATTGTGAAAGAAAAATCAAATAGCACGTAATGGGTTAATAATTTGGTAAACCATCACTTATCTACAGGAGCACAAAGAATGAACTTTCATAAGCACACAAGTTAACCTTTTCAAGCATGAACATTGAGATGATTTGTGCAAGGTTTAAGAAAGAGTTGCCTAAATATCCTAAAATCGACTCAGTTGTGCATTTCAACAAAGATTATCACTTTTGCAACAGATTACTAAGATTGATATATACTAAAAGAATGAACTAGATTTCCTACTAAGTATATGTCCATCCATTGCACACATAATCTCATATTCAATGAAGCATATGTAATCTCATATTCAAAGAATGAACTAAAGTTCCTACGGAAGCATATGTTCCTAAATTTGAGCAAGAGAAAGGAGGGATGGGGCGGGTAGCTCACCAAGTCATCAAACTCCACAACAAAGTTCAAGCTAACGAAAAATTAATAAACGAGACACCAAACCTACTACCTCTACTAAAAGACCGAAACCAACCTTTCAACTCTTTAAACCGGCTTAAAACTAAGTCATTGAAATATACAAAATTTGGCATGACCTCTCTAGTAAATAGGACATCCACTCACAGACAAAGAAACATTTGCGTTATAATATATATACCAATCTCTCAAACCGAAGGAGACATTCTAGCAGATCCTTAGATAATCAATCACACATCCAAAATGGCAATTTGTACAAGAATTGACAAACTTAGCTCGTGTCGCAAACTTATAATATTTTCGACATCCATACATGTGGTGTCGTCGAGTTGGTGCAGGCCCACGGGTTGAAGTACATAGGCATTCCTTGGCTTGGCATAGGTGGTGGGTACATGTAGAACAGGTTTGGAGGTGGGAGCCCTGTAAGGCATAGACAGTACATCATGCCACATATAAATCATTCATTCAAATTTTAAATAACGAATTGAACCGATCCGTCTTTACTGTGGTGCCTCTCTGTAGAAGGTGGTGCATCTGTGGATTGAACATGTAGAAAGGAGGAGGAGGTGGGAGCTCTGTGGATCATAGTTTGTGATATGAAGTACACATAATAGAGTTTTTGAAAATAAAGAATGCATGAGAATATCATATAACTTTGAGGTGCATCTCCTGGGGTGGTGCTGCATCCGAAGAGGGTTTATGAAGGGCCGGGGAGGTGAGCACCTTGTGATGCTTCTCCTTGTGGTGGTGGCTGCATGTGCGGAGAAAACATGTAGAAGGGAGGTGGTGGGAGCCCTATGACATAATAGTCCAGTTTGTGAATTCGTGATTTCTGAGCTAAGTGAATTAAAGCGTAATGAACTCAAGTATCTTTACCATGAACAGGAGGCGAAACAACGCACGTTAGGTCCAAGAGATTGTGACGATTCTTGCATATAGATTGTTTGTTAGATTTTAATCACAAATGTAAACTTGAGCGTTTTGTTCAAAGTTGAGATTGTACTGCAGATACATTTTCATGTATTCGAGTCTTCTAAACCTGCGAGCTTCCTCTCGTGCTTGACAAGACTCTTCTCGCGCTTGACGAGCCTCCTCTCGCGCTTCACGAGCCTCCTCATGCGCTTGTGCTTTCCGTGCGAACCTCGACGAGCGAGCACTCCCCTGTGAGGAAACCGAGCCTCGTGGAGGACGATCGCATTCCACAACTCCATCCCCCATGGCCCACCTACAAACGATATATACTGAAATGTGACCATGCAATTTTTTTCCCTTAGTAGAGCGAAAACAAATAAAATCAGTTTTATTAACGAACCTCCCATGCTTTAGGCCCCCTCCAGCGTGGTACAACGCTTCCACATCGACCGGTGTGGCCCTCCAATCAACCTCCGGCCCATGACGTTGTGTCATTTGTTCTGCATACGACGCCTACAAAACAGCATTTTGGTGCTCCTGGATGTAAACTTGCACAAAACATATTGTGTCATTTATACTTACCATCCTCTCACTAGCCCCATCGTCGCACAACACATCCGGGTTCTGCGGATCCTCGCCTTGGTGCCCCCGGATGTAAACTTCCACAAAAGTGGGAGTACTCCCACTTTCAGCCTCCTACGATGCAAAGTTATAAACATAGTGACAAATTCACTAACAATTATAATACCGATACTTACCATGCGTTGCTCTAGGCCAATGTGTCCGTCTGTGCCGTACTTGTGCTTCCCCAATCTACTTCTTCTGTTCCCTCGATTTCTATTTAATTTTTCTTGAAAATCCTCCGACCCCAAGATCTGGCACATCCACCTCCAAGCCTCCATGTCCTTCATTATCCAATCGACCGAGCTCTGGAGATACTCTTGTTCATCGGTGTATCCTCCTCGCCTCGTCCTCTTCTCATGTTCACTTTCTTCACCCTCTTGTAAAATTGATGGCGACTTGAATGTGTGCATTCTTTGAATGAATCTCAGACAACCTTTTGTGCGCTACTGTTGAAGGCGCTTTTGGCCTTCTTCAAAGCGTTGTAATCGTCTTCGTTCTCAAGGCGGAACCTCTCCGCATATAATCACACCTTTGTCAAATTGTACTTACATTTAAAGCAATACTCAAATAGAGTAAATACATAACGCAAACTCACCCGAAGCCACCCACTGCTATACGACATGTTTGGTTGTCTTCGCCTCCTTCCACGTTCTTCTTCAACTCCCGGTGCTTCCGGTTGTGGGCGCGAATCTTTCCCTTTGACTCAACCATGCGGGGTAGTAGTACCGCCAAGGGCTCCCAAAGACAGCGTTAACCTTTGTAATGTAGCCCGTCCCAGTCCAACCCGGCTCTTTCCGGTGCCTACAACAAAATACAAGACAAAGATGCATCAAAACAATAAGTTGTCACCTAGCTAATGCTAAAAGAGAAGATATAAGCATTACTGCTCCCGTGTACCTCTATCAACCTCCTATCGGCGGGTTGCATCTCGGATTAACCGAGACGGTTTTCTGAAACACGAAATGCAAATAATTAGTTCATAGACATTACAATGTAAATATGGAGATTAAATGATAATCCAATACTACACATATAGCGATGGTACCGAAGAAGACCCGCCCTCTTCAAGCGGCTCTAAGGTCGCCTCCAACTCTGCATCGCCATCGCTTGCCTCGGCCTCGGCGTGCATCAGATCTGTTGTCCCACCGCCACCACCCCCAACGACCTCCTCGTCGTCCGCCTCGCCCATGTCGTCATGCTCACATCCCAACTGCCCCATTTAAACTAAATTTAACCTCGAGCCACGGCCTAGCACAATGATCACCCATGTCTTTCCTAGCACTCACGTTATCCTTTGTTTTGTCGGTTACATCAAACACCATGCTTATGATGCTTTCTGCCACATTGCGCTCTTGGTGCATCAAATTTATGTTATGCGGCAGAATCAAAGCTTTCGCGTAAGGCAGCTCCCAAAGAAAAGAAATATGAGTCCAGTTGTGCTCCTTTCCATAGCCAGTGAAACCCACTTCCGTAGATCGTACAAGCCGACTATGCCACTTAGCTATCTCCTCTCCTGTGAGTCACTTCGGCGGCCCTTTTTTAACTTTATGTCCTTTTCGAAATGCTTTGGCGTCGTTCCTAAAAGGGTGCCTCGCCGGAAGCCATCGTCGATGGCAATCGAAGAATGTGATCTTTTTACCGTGCGTGAGCCTGAATGCATCAGAGTCAGCCATACAAATTGGACAACACAGGCAACCATGAACACACCAGCCGGCCCAAATGCCATATGCCAACAAATCATGGACCGACCACAGGTATGCGGCTCGTAAGGTAAACTCTCTGCCACCAACGCTGTCGTATGCCTTTTCCCCTCGCCACAACTTCTTCAGTTCATCAATTAAGGGCGCATGAACACATTGAGATCCTTCCACGGATGCTTAGGACTGGAATGACAAGAGCAAGGAATATGAACCCCTCTTTCAAGCAAATCTCAGGTGGAAGATTGTATGGCATGATGAAGACCGACCAACAAGAGTAGGGGCTAGCGCTTGTGCTGAAAGGTGTGAAACCGTCCGTAAACAAACCAAGACGGACACTCCTAGGGTCGCTTGCAAATGCAGGATCGAATCGGTCCAATGCCTGCCATGCCTCGCCATCAGACGGATGCACCATTATATCCGGGTCTTGGTCCTCACGTCTACCTTCTTTGTGCCACCGCATATGTTTCGCTGTTTCTTTTGACATGTATAGCCGTTTAAGCCTATCCGTGATCGGCATGTATCGAAGCTGTTTAGTCGCGACCCTTCGTAGTCACTGATACCCCTTCCTCATCTACCACCTCAACGAATTTGCACTTACCGCAATGCATACAATGGGTATCGTTGTCATGATCCTTCCAGAACAGCATGCAATTATTCTCGCACACATCAATCTTCTGGTAATTCATCCCGAGGCCGGCCATCAACTTTTTCGATTGGTACAAATCCTTTGGCATCTTGTGGTTAGGCGGAAGGACATCATTCATTAGTTCAAGCAAAGCGTTGAAGCATTTGTTCGAAAAGTTGAACTTCGACTTCATCGACATAAGCCGTGTAACCGCCTGCAGGACGGTCACATTGGTCAAGTCATGCAGCTTCTCGTCCGAGGCGTCAAGTAGCCTATAGAATTCCTTAACCTCCTCCGACTGTGACCCCTCCCCGGAGTTAAATTCAGTCCCCCTGCCAAGATCATCCAGCATGTTTTCCATCCGGTCGTGATCCTCCACATGGTCCAGCATCTCTTCTGTCTCGATGGCCTACCCTGCGGCCTCTCCATGACGGTGCCACACCAAATAGTTAGGCATGAACCCGTTTTTGCAAATGTGATACTGCACTATATCCTTCTTTGTAGTAGCCGTTATTCTCGCAGAGGGTACACGGGCAATACACATATTGACTCCTCCGGTGAATGCTTGCTTCAAGAAAGCATCCGTGATCTGCCCCCATTCCCTTGAGTGCCCCCCATCACTCCTCCATCCGTCATACATCGCCCTTCGATCGTCACCCATTATCAAAGCTAAACAAACGAAACAATGTCAACGTACGACCGTGGCTTAGGTGACAAAGACAACCCTATTAGGAAAGATTTGTCCTAAACCCACCCAAGAATGGAGGCTATTGCATGCGACCTATGACGTGCGCTACTGAATCGAGCGAAATTTGGCGAGATAACCCATTTGTTCTCCAAGCGCACGCTGATCTTTGGTGCGTCGGAGAACAACAGGTTATGTGGCTGAAATCACGTTCGGATCGCTAGCACGTCCACGAGCCCTATGCAACAACCAACATTCTCGGTTTTGTCCAAAATACGTTGGACAATTAGGAACCGCGCACCTCACAAGCAAATGTGAGATCGCCGTTCAACAGGTGACGCCTATGCTCTCTACTTTTCGACACAAACCTAAACTCTAACGTTATATACAACGGCGAGAAAATAAAAATATATATATCATATGCGTGAATATAAAATGAGATGAAATAACTTTAAGCGAATATAAAAAGAGACGAAATATACCATCTCTAACGCGTGGGGCGTCGCGAGGGTCGGGAGGGCGGTGGCGCGAAGCGACGGCGGCGGCATCAGTGGGGCGGCGCGGCGATGGCGCGGCGATGGCGCGGCGGGTGGAGGCGGAGGCGCGCGGCGGACGGACGAGGGGGTAGGGGCGCCGCCACCGGGCGGCGGGCGGCGTCTCGAGCGAGCGGGCGATGGCGCGGGCGAGGCAGCGGCTGGAAGCGCAGCCGCGCCGGGAGGCCTGCCGAAGCGGCGTCGCGGCGCGCGCGGCGTGGCGGGCGCTGGCGGCGGCTGGCCGGGGTGAAGCGGGCCAAGGCGGGCGGGCGGCCGGCGGCGGGCGCGGTGGCGGGCGGCGGGCGAACTGCGGCGGCGAAGCGAGGCGGCAGGCGGCGGCGGGCGGCGGTCGGGCGGCGCACGTCGGCTGGCCCGCCGGGCAAAACAAGCAGCGTGGCGGCGTGGCGGGTGGGTGGCCGGCGGGCGACGGCGCAAGCATGGTGAAGCGGTGGCTGCGTGGCCGGCGGGCGTCACGGGCCGCCGCGCGTCTGCCGATCCTGCTAGGCTGTGGGCGGGAGCAGGGCGGGCGGCGAGGTGGCGGCGAGGGTGGCGGTGGTGGCCGCGCGGGCGAGGCGGCGGCGCGGGCGGGCGGCCGACCGGGCGGGGGAGGGTGGGTGGGCCGCTGCCTTGGTGGGTCTCGGCGGCCAGCGGCGGTATTCGGCGGAGGGCGGCCGGGAGGGTGGCTCGGCGCCGAGTGGAGCGGCGCGCAGGGGCGGGCGGTCACGCAGCGGGCGGTCCTACGTGGGCGGTGTGAGCGGCGCGGCGAGCGCAGGCAGGCGGGGCGGGCGCGGCGCGGCGGCGGCGCGGCGGCAGGGCGTGGGGATGAGGATGGCGTCTCTGGTGGGCGCATGCGGGCCGTAGGGTTTTTTTTGCCCGGGCTAAATTCTTGGGGAAGGTGGGCCCACGAATTTAAAAAGTTAAATTCGTGGGTAATTGGTGGCCCACGAATTTAAATTTTTAAATTTGTGGGTAATTTTTTTTGCACCACGAATTTAAATGATTAAATTCGTGGGTTTCATTTTGGCCCACGAATTTAATTAAAAACGTGGGTTTTATACAAACCGACGAATTTAAATAAATAAATTCGTGGGTTTTTTTTTTTGCCCGCGAATTTAAAAAACCCACAAATTTTTCTCTGTTTCTTGTAGTGAATGCTTGACACCCATTTAGAGCTTGTGAGATTTGTGTATTTAAAATTTTAAAACTTTGACGGTCAATATATGTAAAAGTTTTTTTTTAAAAAAAAGCAAGAGCAGATTTCCATATAAGAAGGAAATAACATAGTACAATTCTTACAATCTGCCTTGCTCGAATATAAACATCTCCACTCAGGACATGTTTAGTAGTAATGCAGTATTCTCATGCAGAAGCAACTGAAGAATAGCACAACCAACTTTTCATCCATGTAGTTACCCAAACAAAGTACTTGTCCAACATAGAGAATTGGAACTCTTCGTCACTCAAACAAACTAATCACAGCCTTTCCAACCCACTAAAATAAGAGTCGTCGTGTATCCACCAAATTGCCCAAAGCACAGCTGCCAAAGTATATAGGTTCATCGTACAAAAATAATATTATTAGATTTATCTAAAAATATATGTTTTCTCAAGTATATACTTTTATAGGTTATAAAAAGTCGAAAATAATTCATATTTAGTGTCGGAGGGAGCGACCATCCCTTCTAGCCCTCGATCTACTAGGTAGTTTTTGCGCGCTACGCTGCGCACAGATAGAAATATAAGATAGTGGCGTTTGCATTAGTTGAGTAAAGAATTCGGCGTTAATTCGAGATTGATGTTTATATAAGGAAATACATGGACAATTACTTAAAGAGATTAAATTTGGGGTGAGTAATCAGTGTCTCAAGAGAGAACAAATACGAAATGTTGGAATCAATATAGCTTTGTCTATACTATCGTATAGAAACCATATTTTAAAGAATCGGTATCTGTGTCGAGTATTTGGAAGCACGTTTTTTTACGAAATAACCGGATATAAACATAATTTCAAATCTTTTGGGTCGAAAGAACCAACGTACGTATCGAATTTGCGGAACTACGGGGTCCTTTTTGAGAAATAAACAGTGGAAATTTCAAATCTTTCGGGCCAAAAGAACCGACGCATGTGTTGAATTTGCGGAACTACGGGGTCCTTTTTGAAAAATAATCGGTGGAAGGATCTGTTCACGTTTTTTTACGAAATAACCGAATCTAAACGTAATTTCAAACCTTTCGGGTCGAAAGAACCGGCTCCCGTGTCGAATTTGCGGAACTACGGGTTTTTTTGCAAAATAACCGGTGGAAGGACCTATTCGCGATTTCAGAATCTTCCGGGTCGAAAGAATCGGTGTCCGGATCGAATTTGCGGAATCACAGGGTTTTTTTTGCAAAATAACCGGTGGAAGGATCTGTTCGCGATTTTGGAATTTTCGGGGATTTTCTTACAAAATAACCGATAGGACCTATGCACAATTTCCGATTTTGGGGGGGGGGGCTTTTTCAAAAGCGTGACATGGATGGTCTCCACGCGCTTGAAATCTTCGGGCTATTAGGATGTTTTTACAAAATAACTGATAGAAGGATCTATGCGCAATTTCTGATTTTTTTTGGGGGGGGGGGGGGCTTTTTCAAAAAAGCGTGACGTGGATGGTCTCCATGCGCTTGAAATGGTCCAGCTATAATAATAGAGGTATTATTTGCCAGGTTGGAGCAGTTGAATTTGAACAAAGCAATCCATCGATCCATAATACACTCCATCCAAATAATTGGTCAATGCCCAAAATGGCAATGCTTCCTCTCTTCATGTGCATATTTGTCACAATTCAAGGCATATTTGAAGCAAAGGAGTCTAAACAGATTTTTTTTTCATTTTTCTTTTTTGTAGAAATACAATGTAATTAACTCCAAGTTGCCATTGACCATATTTACCAAAAACACGGTTTGTCTGAGTCACGATACATGATTCGACTTCTCAGTCCGCTACTTTTTTCTTCCAATTTCTACTGCGAACACGAACCCCGTACCTTTAACTGGTTCGGATTCGACGAATAGGTGATTCTTTTATGTGTTTAAATTTCTCCATAAAGTTCTTCAGGTTATAATTACCTCACAGATGGTGCTTTTTTTTTGGAGAGAGGGTTAATTTGTATTTTGTATAGTCACAAAAATATCTATATATAATATTCACATGTCTGCTTATAGAGAGCCCTTGCGGAGGATCTGCGGTAGACTGCTAGTAAAAAAGACAATCTAATTTCAGGAGTTGCTGGTTCCTTTGGGCATGGAAGGGAGCTAAGCTAAACTGCTAAAGGGATTGTTGCAGGGTTTACATTATCGATTTGATCTTGAAAATCGCCCACTGGCCGGTACCGATTTTCATCGATAATCGGTTGAAAATTGTTAAAAATCGAAGGGTTTCGAAATCAAACTTTTTGAAGAAATTTTTTTAAAAAAAATCAATTTTCACCGATAATCGCTCGATATGCCTCAATAATCGACCGACCAAGTGAACTTCTTCGGCGGTCAATTTTTTGAGCGATTTTCGCTCGATATTCACCAATTATCGTGATATTTACGTCGCATAAATTTTTCTGAATTTTTTGATTTTTTTTTTTAAATTTAACCGATTTACCGACCGGTATTAGATATCGAACTGGCTCGATATGGTCGATAATCGCGATATTCGAGCGATCATAGACGATATTGTGAACCCTGATTTGTTGAACGTGTTGGGTTGAATTTTCTCGAAACGGAGACAGCGGAGGAGCCATGATTCTATAAGAGGATGTGCGGACTTTCAACAACACTGAGTTGCAACCTGCAAATCGCCGTGGTCAAACAACATTTACCAGCCTAACATAACAGAAAAACCTTCATCTCAGATCCGAAGTTGACCCCCAGGAAGGTGGGAAAGTTGCCCAGGTCGCTCCATTCTATGCCTCCGCCCCTGTGGAGAAGACGAATAGCCAAGAGCTCAAGAATGGTTTGTGTGTGTGTGAGCCTTTGATTCCTCTTGCGATCAGTGGCTGTGATGCCTCCTCCTAAGGAGGAGAAAGTTAGCAAAAACCCAAGCTCTTGCTCAGATGAGAGCAAGGGCCAAGGAGTGATAGGGCAGCACACACAAACAAAGAGAAAGATGAGGAGGTTAAGCATTTGTCCAGTGGTTTAAGGGTTCTTCACATGGGCGAATCCAATGGAGCGTTTCATTAGGCTCGAGACTACTCTCCACTCAGACGTCGGTACCCCTCCCCCCTCTGGCGGCTATGGCTTTGGCTCCATGGGCGATCGGGCACTCTATTGAAGAGAAGAATGAGGAAGAAGACCAGTGGTTGGGGAATGAATTTCTGGGTGCAGAAGTACACAAGGCCTAACTGTGGCATCATATCCACCCCACGACCCGCCCTGCCCCACGTTCCTCAATCCCCACCTAGTGGGTGGCGGTCGGCCAATGGATCTGTTAGCAAATACAAACGATATTTAGATAAACAGTTTTGGATGTTGTCGGGATTCTTCAAAGTTTCAGAGAAAGAATAGAGCACATCAATTTGCGATGCGTCAAGAACCCACATCCTTTTCTGGTTTATATTCTCAACTTATATAGTCCAAAGAATTACAGATAGATTTGTTAAACACAAAAGCTATCAAAACTGACTCAAAAAACGAATCAACTACTGACTTATCTTAATACACTGTTCCTTATCCAGCAACAGTTCAAAAACAGACTCTTTAACCGAAACTGCTATCTATCCAGGCAAAACAGAAAGATAAAAACAGCAAAAATGCCATCCAAACTAGAGTGCAAGATTAGATGACTACAAATCACCTCCTTAATCTTGACACTTTAGATGATCAACCAATCTCATCTTCTCCCTGAGCATTAAAAAACGATGTCTACTCAGCGGTTTTGTCAGGATGTCAGCTATCTGATCTTTAGTCCAAACATGCTTGATTTCTACCTCCTGCTTCTGAACACAATCTTGAATGGAATGATGCTTTGTTTCTATATGCTTGCTCCTTCCATGATGAACTGGGTTCTTTGCAAGATCAATAATCGAATTGTTGTCAATCCTCAACACTGATTTCACAGCATTAGTTCCATTCAATTCTTCGAGAAGACGCCCAAGCCAGATTCCTTGACATGCTCCCCCAGTTGCAGCCACATATTCTGTTTCACACAATGACAATGCTACAACTTTTTGCTTTTGTGAGAACCAAGTCAAAGGATTCTCTCCCACGAAGAACATTACTCCTGAAGTGCTCCTTCGATCATCAATATCTCCTGCCATGTCACTGTCTGTGTAACTGATTAGTTCTTTAGATGTATGCCCTCCTCTTTTGTAGTAGCATCCAAAATTTGTTGTGCCATGCACATACCTTAGAACTTGTTTGAGAACTGCCATATGATTTGTTGTGGGTGACTCCATGTATCTACTCAGCACACCAACCGAGTAGGATAAATCTAGTCTTGTGTTAACCAAGTTTCCGAGACTTCCCATGACACTCCTGTATAAATGCGAACCCACAGGTGGAGAAGTGTCATACCTACTCATCCTCAACCTTGGTTCCATGGGTATTTTGCAAAGATTACAGCAACCCATTCCATGTTTCTCCATAATCTTCATAGCATAAGCTGATTGACTCAATTTGATATTGCTGTTGTTTGCTGAACTTCTATGCTGAGATAATATGACAAAAGTCCCAAATCACTCATGTCAAAAACTTCTTTCATTTGCACCTTGAACCGAGCTATCTCACTAACATTAGTGCCTGAAACAATCAGATCATCTACATATACTCCAACCACAAGAACTGAGTCCTTTTATCTCCTTGTATAGAGTGCATATTCCAATGGTGATCTCTTGAATCCAAGAGACACCAAACATTTGTCCAGCTTGTAATTCCAAGCTCTTGGGGCTTGCTTCAGGCCATACAAAGCCTTTCTCAGCCTAAGAACCTTTCCTTCTCTGCCTTCTACTTCAAAACCTTGAGGTGGCTCAACATAGACCTCTTTCTCTAGTACTGCATTCGGAAAAGCCGATTTCACATCAATGTGATACACTTCCTAGCCTCTTTGAGCAGCTAGAGCAAGAAGAAGCCTATTAGTTTCCAATCTTGCAACAGGAGCAAATACCACATTATAATCTATACCTTTTCTTTAGACATATCCCTTTGCTACCAATCTAGCTTTATGCTTTGAGATCTTTCCATCAGGTGTTTTCTTGAGCTTGAAAATCCATTTGTGTCCAATTGCCTTGAACCCTTTTGGCAGTTCCGAGAATTCCCAAGTGCCATTTCTTTCAATTGCACTAATCTCGTCTACCATGGCCTGCTTCCAGTTCTGATTCCCTGCAGCCTCTTCAATCTATACCCCTTTATAATGCACCTAAGCAATTTTTCCTACGTCCACCCTAAATAATGCACCTCATTAGAGATGGTCCAATGTTCGTGCACCCAGCAAAACGTCCCCAGAAACTTGCATTCATCAAAATGAACGTCTCAGATCTTTCCTCAGTTTTACTCACCCACATCCGATGACCATTATTTAGTGTGTCTAATCATCCATGTGGCCCACAACAGACCTCCCCCACCTACATATTTGGATGGAGAGCGAATCAAACAAGGAAATAAATAAGGAGGATCCGCATGCAAGGAAACTAGACTTGAATTTTTTACTGGCCAAAATTGTACGTACTACATATTTGGAAGGAGGGTGAATCAAACAAGGAAATAAACAGTGAGGATCCGCATGCAAGGAAACAAGACTTGAATTTTTTATTGTCCTGGCATTGTGATCATATTTTTTTACCGAATATGACCCTTCTCGAGATTTTTTTACGGATCTAGCCCCATATAGCCTAATTTCAGCGCACGGAGAGCGCTGAATTTTTGTTTTTATTTTTATCTAAGGAACCAACGGTGCTGTGAGTCTTCGCTTAATTTTTTCAATTTTTCTCATGGAACGTGTAGCCAGGGAGCAACATTTAATTTTATCTTTTTTCCTTGCGGATCCAGTGATCGGCGAGCGCAGTTTATTTTCCATATTTTTCCAAATCATCCTCATGGCCTACAAGCAGACCTTCCTCACCTCCAAAGCATCAACAAGGAAAAGGAAACAAGCGTCTTGGAATCAAGGAAAAGGAAACAAACGTCTGAAAAGGAAAGGACCATACATTACGTCTTTGGGAAAAGGAAGCGGGAGATGGGGCGGTGGTCGGAGAAAGCGCAGTCCGCAATGGCTCCACAGTCGCCATCGGTGGCTTTGCCGACGAGGCGAGGTTCTTCGGTCAGCGACCTCGCACGCCGACCTCGACAAATTTATAATTTAAATTTTTGAAAATAATTTTGTTAAGTACAAAATAATCGAAAGTTTTTGAGAATTTTTCTAGAATTTTTAACCTAATGTGCTATCTTTTCAAAAATCCTTCTATATTTAAAAAATGAAGGCAACTCACTGTAGCTTCTTCTAGTCGCATGCCCAAACCAGAGAAGCTTCTTTTCTTCCCTCCCTCCATTAAAGCAAGAAAGAAGCTCCAAAACTCCATCAATCCCGCACCAAATCTCCTCTTTCCATCTATGGTGTTAATTCCCCAAATTTCGTGCTCTATTGCCAAAATTTCCTCCCAATCTGATTTGATCACAAATTATGGTTTCCATAAATATGCTTGTTTCGGGACTATAAAAGCCGGCGAGCTCTCCTCCACCCCATCGCATTGCGTAAATCCCCGAGTGCTCCCTCTTGTAAAGATCGCCGGATTTTGGAGGTAACCCAAGCCATCACCGTCATCTTTCCCGGCAAAATTCACCGCAACCGTGACTCCTCCCCCGCAGGCGCCGGTGCCGACGATCTCGCCGCACCAGTGCCGACCCACTGCGACCGGCCGGCCACCCCTGGCCTTCCCTCCCCCTTGCGCTGGCCAAGCCCAGAGAGCACGCTGTGCTCTCTGTGAAAGCTGCAAAAAAAATAATCTAAAATCAGAAAATTCTTTTTTCTTTCTCTTTCTTGATTTAAAATCTTTTGCGATCCCGTTTTCGCCCATTCGACCTCCATTTAGTTCCGTTTTTCTTTCTAAATTCATTTAAAATTCTAAATTTCTCTTTTATTATTAAGTGTTGTATTCATACTTATCTTCTCATTTAATTGATAAGCGGGTGTACTGCCGTCGTAGCATTAGCACAGGCACTATACTAGTGCTTGATGGTTCCTCTATTGATAGAAAACAAAAACTTGCCTCTTCTACTACCTCAGTAGTATCATTATAGATATCATGTAAATATCGATATTTTAGAGGTCCCTCTGGACTCTGAAGCTCATCCTCCACCTCCTCTAAGTCATTGTTATGTGTAGACACACCTCCAGAATTCTGTACCGAATCTTCTGTAGACTCACCATTCACAATTCTCCCCTGAGGTAATGCATCTGACTGACTTGCAATGTCACCACCATGATCAATAGCATTGTCCTCATAATTCACAATGAAGAACTCCGGTGCCTCTCCTACAGTATTCAATTCAAACTGTTCTGAACTCCAGTCCCATTTTCTATCTTCAAAGAAGATCACATCTCTGCTGATGCAAATCTTTTTGCTGACTGGATCATACAATCGATAGGCCTTTGAGCCAACTTCATATCCGACAAAGACCATAGCCTTGCTCTTGTCATCTAGCTTCTTGAGATGTTGGCTAGGAACCTTCGAATACACCAAGTAGCCAAACACTCCCATGTGATGCACACTCGGTTGATGACCATACCAACATTCATAAGGTGTCGAGTTCTTCACTGCCTTAGTAAAGGATCTATTCAGAATATATTCCGCAGCTGTAACACTTCTCCCCAGAACACTCTAGGAATTTGTTTGCTCTTCAATAAACTTCTAGCCATAGCCACAATGGTCATGTTTTTCCTTTCAACCACTCCATTCTGCTGTGGTGTGTAAGGTGATGTCAACTGCCTTTTAATGCCTTCATCTCCACAGAAACTTTCAAAGCTTTTGCTTCTAAATTCCCTACCTCTATCAGTTCATAGTGTTTGAATCTTACAATCTGACTCCAATTCAGCCTTGGCTTTGAATTTCTTGAATGCAAGAAATGCTTCATCTTTGGTGGTAATAACTTCAATCCACATATATCTCGAAAAGATCATCCACAAACAGCACAAAGTATTTCCTTCCTCCAAGAGTTGATGGGGTGATCGGTCTACAAATATCACTGTGAATCAGCTCCAATAATTTCTCAGCTCTGTATTGAGTTGCTTGACGGAATGGAGTTCTACTGTGCTTGGCCATCACACAACCATCATAGACTTGTGTAATATGTGTGATTTGTGGCATTCCTCTCACCAGATTGTTCTTTGTCATCAAACTCAATGCATCAAAGTTTAGATGTCCAAATCTAACCTGCCACTTTCGAGCACTATCATCCATATTATTAAGCAAACACACAGGATATGCTAAATTCAGTTTTAATATATACAATCTATTCGGGGTTCTCTTCAGTTTAGCTAGCAGCTTTCTGGATCTATCATACACATGAAGGTACCCTCCCTCAATAACAGCTTTACAACCATTTTCTTCTATTTATCCAAGACTTATAATATTACTCCTAAGTCTTGGAATATAATACACCGAGGAAAGTATTTTATGTTCTCTTGAAAGCGACTTGAAACAAACTGTACCTTTGTCTTGTATTTCAACAACAGATCCATCCCCGAACTTTACTTTTCTTGTGATCCTTTCATCCAGGTAAATGAAACAGCTCCGAAATCCTATCATATGGTTACTTGCACCAGAATGCAAGTACCAAACACCATTGTTTTGTTTGATGTCCTCATCTTGACTTAGCTTGGGCTTATTTTTCTCTTCAAGAAACATAACATCATCGGTTTCTGCTGAATTGTTGTACTGAATTTCACCTATCGTCGTCCCAATTTGGGTAATCCACGTTGTCTTCATTTTATGTACCCATCTTTACTCGTTTTCAGTGTATCGATAGTACCTCAGCAGCTAGCAAGGCTGGTTCACTATCTTGATCTTGTCGCTCTACCAAGTTGACCCTCTCATCCTTCTTTTTCCTTTCTGGGCAATCAGATTTGAAATGCCCCAATTCTTTGCATTTATAGCATCTGGCTTTATTTATATCAAAACCAGACTTCTACTGAAAAACTTCACCAGCTTCATGGTTATTGCCGTGCTCCTGATTGCATCCACGCCCACGCGAGTGTCCTCGTCCTCACCCTCTGAACGATCCTCCATCATGATCGTCCCTAGTTCTCCCCTCGTGTTGTGCTAACAAAGCTCACTCCTCCACCCTTTCACCGAGATGTGCAAGCTGAAGTTCATGAGCTTTGAGGGACCCAAGAATTTCTTCCAACGTCTTGACTTTCAGATTGCCAAATTCCTCAATCGTTGAGGCAATCTAGATGAACCAGGGTGACACAGAATGCGGCAATATTTCACAACATACATCTCCTCCACCTTCTCACCAAGGCTTCGAATTTGACCTATCGTGGATATGATCTTTGTAGCGAAATCATCAATCTTCTCAGTATCCCCCATTCTCAATCCCTCCAATTCCCATCTCAGGTTCTGGACATTGACCTCCTTTACTCGATCTGCACCTTGATGCAGTGCCTTGAGCGCGTCCCAGGCCTCTTTTGTTGTCTCCTTCTCTGAGAGCATTGCAATGGAGTCTTCTGGGATCGCTTGATAGGTCGCCGCTAGAGCTATTTGATCCTTGCGTATATCAACACCTCCTGGTGTCACAATTGCATCCGAGACTCCTTGAGCACGCATATACACCTTCATCTTTAGTACCCATGTTGTATAATTGGTCCTTGTCAACATCAGGTATTGAAGTGAAACTGAACCGCTGCTATTCGAAGCTCTGGATGCTCCAGAGTCGAGCAGATCGCCGACGCCTTGACCAGACGCACTCCTGCTCACCGATGCATCGCTTCCTGCCATGAACTCTTAGCATAGAACGCTTGAGAACAAGTCTCTGATACCAAATGTTAGCAAATACAAACGATGTTCAGATAAACAGTTTTGGATGTTGTCAGGATTCTTCAGAGTTTCCGAGAGAATAGAGCACAGCAATTTGCGATGCGTCAAGAACCCGCATCCTTTTCAGGTTTATATTCTCAACTTATATAGTCCAAAGAATTATAAATATATTTGTTAAACACCAAAGCTATCAAAACTGACTAAAAAAACGAATCAAATACTGACTTATTTTAATACACTGTTCCTTATCCGGCAACAGTTCAAAAACGGACTCTTTAACTGAAACTAACTGAAATTGCTATCTATCCAGGCAAAACAGAAAGATAAAAACAGCAAAAGCGCCATCCAAACTGGAGTGCAAGATTAGATGACTACAGGATCAAAGCCAAAATGAGACGAAACAGAGGGGAGAGCGCACCTGACCTGAGGGCTGAGGAAGAAACCCTAGGTGGCTAGGTGGCTAGGCCGCTAGGCAGACAGCATAGCGCGACACGGAGGAGGGGAGGCACCGTCGAGCTGGCCAGCCAGGGAAGGGGCGCTTCCAAGCTGAGAAGGCACCAAGGCAGGGGCCTAGCCTCCCATTCTCCCAAGGTGGCGATTCAAGGAGACAAGGAGGTGCGGCCATGGCCGTGGCAGCGGCGCGACGAACTGGGTGGGGTAAGCCTGGGAGGAGACAACAGAGGAGCCGAGGAGTGTCCAGTGGGCTGCACGGATGCGCCGCTGCTTGTGAGGTGAGGTCTCTTTTCCGTTTGATGTGCAACTTGGACTTGGAGGTATGAGCTGTATTGCAGTCTTCGACCATTCCCAATCTAATTTGATTGCCCTCTGCATTTGGAGATCAATTCTGAAAAATTATCTTGATTAGTTGATTTCTTTCATTCTTTGCTCTTTAGCAATTAGCATATAGCCGTACTCTTCTATCTATTGTATAGTTAGTAATATAATTGTATACTTGTATTTGATCGTAGATTTGAATTGCACGAGACTATGTTTGCCATATCTATCTCAGTATAGCGTAGTCCTTCGATCCGACTTTCTATTTTCATCCTTGATTCACTGTTGGGTTCTTGTGTGATATTCATCAAGTTCATGATTCTGCTCACTTGTGGTCATATCGACTGCAAATTTAGTCTGCGCATATTTGTTACCCTTCAATTTATATGGTTGGAATGAAGATTGGGTAAAAGAAGCATTAGGTTTGAGAGGTTTAATTTGTGAGTTCAAGTAGCATTAGATTCAGAACAATGTAGTTCTGGCAGAAGATCAGTTTAGATATGCTTGATTTGGCTGAAATTTTAGTAGCTTGTTAGGGGCTCTTGGATGCAATCTGCAAAATTTTGCTCATTTGAATATGTGGTTTGTTAGTTATGAGCTGAAACTCGGAGTAAATTGTTGCTTTTTTGTTTTGTAGATTAGTTACCTCTTATTATCTCTTGTTAAGTGTTGTTGATATTGTTGCTTGTGTCAAGGTTGCACCTTGTTATCGTTGCTGCTGACTGCTACTCTAGATGTTTTAGAGGAGATTGTTTGTGCCCATTGTTGTTTATGACGGACTGTTGGGAGTGAGCTGGAATTGCCTTGTTGTTTTTATCTCCTCAACTTGAAGATGCCTAGGTAAAACCGTTGTGTCAAATATGTTGGTTCTGTTGAATGCTTCCACTTGCCTGTTGGTTGAAACTCCCGTCCAAAAAGACTAAGTTTAGTGCTTAATTATTGTGTTATCTAGCCCAAACAGATGGACGTGTACGAATGCCAAAGGCACCTAATGTTGCGGGGGTGTACATTTTGTGCGTTAGAAATGATTGATTATTTCAAATCATAACAATAATTATTACTGTTTTTGTCTCCAAATAAGCCGAGTCCAAAAAGGCAAATCCAGATCTAAATCCAAGCCAAACTCCGGTAGCTCATGTGCATGCGGCGCTTTGGTCACCATTTGCATGCTCACAAGTCACAAGCCTTGGGCCTACGGTGCATACTTGTCAATCGTACAGACTCTTAGAATGGTATATTTCATGCTATCCATACCAACGTACTATTTCGGATTTAATATAATAATATATATTTATAAGTATACGTATGTTTAATTATATATACACCAAAGTTCACTTATAAAATTAATCCAAATACACATTAAAAATATCAAATATAACATATAGTTCAATAGTCCATATTATCAATTTCACCAATATGTCCAGTATTGACTGGTATCGAAGCCGGTATAACCAGTGTTGATCGGTATCGGGTCAGTATAACCAATATCATGGCTGATACGGTATATAGGGCTATGTTATATTAGTTTAAGTGTCGAAATTGTACATATCAGCTATACCGACCAGCCCTTATACAGTATTGATAACACTACGATCGAAACTCTAACAGACACGGAATTGCTTCACGTGGCAGCCGGTGGCACCACCACACGTCATCGTTCGTATCCACTGTCCAAATCCAGTACTAACATGATGTGCTACGAACAACCAACTACATGAGGGCGGCATAAGCCACCGTTCGTCGGACCTACAAAGTCCGAGCCCAAAAGGCTCATCGAACGTCATGGGAGAAAAGATCGAAAGAAAAGAACGTTCTCAAACCCATGCACCGACTGCAACCATTGGCACCATGTGCGTCAGCACCCACAGCATCAAACCCTATCTGACTCAAACTTGGAGATGACCCCACGTAATTGCTAAATATTGCTAGTGGCAACCCATGGAATCATACTTCAAATCTGTGACCATTAATTCCTCCCACTCCATCTCTATTTACATACCTTTGTTGCAAAATCCCAAACTAGCAAACTAGAGAACAGCTCAAAAGGGGTGGAAATGTTACGCACCACAGTTCCTCGACTCCAAGTCGGGTCCGTAGAGATGGTGGAGCCTTCACTGGTGACCGTTGTGTCACCGGCGAGAAATGGAGGACGTAGGGTGGTGGGAGTGCCGCCTTTGCTTGTCGGGGTGTCTGTATCGTCTACACCGGAGCTGCAAGGGCAAGCGTACCTAGTACACAATGTTTTCTACGAGAGGGATGGCACCGACGAAGGAGGTGTGCCACCAGCGACTAATGCGTCAATCATGGCGTTGAAAGAGGTCAAGAGAGGTGAGGAGTGTGTGATATGCCTCGAGGCGATGGAGGCCGGTGGGAAGGAGATGCCATGCAGGCACCAATTCCACCGATGTTGTTTGGAGAAATGGCTGCAGATTCATGGGAGCTGCCCATTGTGTCGTTACCAAATGCCAAAGTCAGATTTGGAGGAGGAGGTGGTGCTGGTGGTGGGAGGGGAGAGGGTGGTGATGAGAGGGAGACGTGTGGTGCTCAGCGTGTTATTGATTGGCCCCCTCCGTGACAACGGGAACGGGCCAGAGCCTCCAAGTGTGCTAATAGATGATTTGGATTAGGATATGTTCTTTGGTTAGGAAATTTCTTTTCATGTTCTTTCTTATATGTAGGCTTAGGATGAATAGAAGAAGATAGTTGAATAGTGTGATGAATTGAATGTTGTGGTGTACTCAAATGCGAAGCGTGCGGACTCTCTCTCTCTTCTTCTTCTTTTAAAAAGGTGTTCTTGTCCTTTAAATAAAGGGAATTCATAAATATGGTGATTGTATTTTTGTGCCAAACTTTTTTTTTGTATGATTATATCTCTAGTTGGAAGTGGATATCTCACACCCTAAGCCAAAATTGAGGGTCACCCAATGGACCGCTCTTGGATGCATGGGTCCATTTGAGCTTTTTTTTATTTATTTTTGCTGAGAGTACAAAGCAGATGTACACATTCAACGCACATCGTACTCACATCATCAACGCACACACATGCACATCTCCTACACGCGTTAGAAATCTATCGGAGGCACCCAAAGCCTAGGTACATGCTTGCCCATTGAACATGCATATGTGTACACTCATAAAAATAGTGGTCACTAGCATCAAGTCTAAGACTTGTACTCTGATAGATAGGTGCATACCCACACACATGCCAGTTTTCAGGTCCATTTGGGCTTTTAGAAACGAAACAAGGTAGATATTGTTTTGGGCCATATCTTTATAGGGTTCCCCGTGGGTTGCAGCGGGATGCGAGGAAGATGCCATAGGATCTAATTGAGAAAAAAGAGTAACCAAAAGTGAAATACTGCCGGGGTGAATTTGTCATACACTCAACGACAAATATCGAATTAAAGTTAAGGTTAATGTGCACATATGGAGCAATGGATGCATTATATTGAACTTGTCATTTAGAAAAAAAGAAAAGGTATATCTGCGAAAGACCGAAATAACAATCAGAGAGGTTGAATGATCTCAAATAACTTTTCCCACCTACCGGACAAGAAGAGTCAACCAAAAAAATCAAGAACTTCACCCTATATTTGCTTGTGGGGTTTTGATGATCAAGAAGATCTTAGATAATTTCCTACAAGTCACAGCAAGTATGAATAAAAGAAAAACAAGTCTAGAATACGATCTACTAATCTTTCTTCTCAAGCACAAAGAACTGTTTCTTGCAAAGATTGAAGCAAAGTTTGCTTACATTATTGGGATATAATCTAACAAAAATTCATCCATCAATCGTTCATCCTTGACAAAAAATCCAAAAGCAATTAAAAGGAGGGGAGGTAAAACCAACTTGCAAGAATTTAAAGTGCTGAATGTAAATTTCAAAATAGTAGAGAAAATTTGCATAGATAGGAAGGTTTACAAAGCCACACTAACAGGCGGGCAAAGCTCACAAATGAGCACACAAGAAAACCCTAAAATCTTGCTACAAACCTTGGGAAGAGGCATTCCTCTACCCCACTATTTATAGCCTAAAAGCACACTAACTTGACCGCTACTCTATCCGTGAACCTTGATCCAACGATCCTCTTTCCCTTGAGTAGGGCTCAAGTTGGCATCCCAGCCATCCACTTGTCCTAATAGGTTTTATCCATTTATGCTAACTTGACCTCTACTACATCCAAGAAACTTGATCCAACGATCCTCTTTTGCTTAAGTAGAGCTCAAGTTGGCATCCCGGCTATCCACTTGTCCTCCTGGTTCACAGCAACTCTTGACCTCGGTCATCTTCAGTAACACCTGATCGTCTGGACCTTAGCTCTTCTAGTCTAATTCCGGTCTCCTCCGCCTCACCATGGCCTAGCTCTAAGTCCTGTAACCATCATAAACAAGGAAAGCCCATCATATAGTACTATTCACAAGATATGCAATTTATAATTAACACAGTATGAATTCCCAATTAAATGCATCGCTCAACCTCACTGGGAAGGCCGACGATAACTCAAAATTGCAAATGCAGTTTTCTAAACTAAAACAAACTTACACAAATTGACACAAACCTAACAAATGTCAAATACTTATCACACATCTATGGATTGACCTCCACATGGTCTCGCAATCTCCCTCTTGATGAGTATATCGACAAACACGGAAAGGCATCAAATTGAGTTTATTTTGTAGTAAATGCAATTTTAGTTGCAAGAGCCTCACTTGGTCCAAATGCAAGAGAAAGTAAAGATTATGACCAAGTTGACAAGATAAAAATTTAGAGCAAGCAAAAGGAAAGAACAAATTTTCCACAAATGCTCTAAAAACCAAGAAAAACTCACAAAAATTCAAATATACTTATGATCCTAAGAACTAGCAATTTTTCACCATCATCATAACATGCAAAATACATTCCCATGTAGGCATCAAGGGAGTATTTTCTTTCCCGTTTAATATGTATGCATGAAATGCATCTTAGAAGAGCTTTAAAAATTATCCAAGTAACCATATAGACAAAGTATGACATCAAGCTACTCAAGTTCAAATTATGCTAATCTAAGACTTGTCCAAGTGCAAATTGTAATAACTTTGCTAGCAAGCACAAATAAGACTATTATTTTTGCATGATTTCAACAAGTGCAACACTTAGCATAATCTCCAAACTAGAAGCAAAGCCATACAATGGATCAAATGGATGACCTAGAGTTCAACCTAGTCAACAATTTAAGGAAACTACATGTGCATAAAAGATTCTTTGTGCTCAATCATCTTTAATGCAATTTTTTTTTAAAAAAAACTTTTGCGCACATAGTGGGGTGCAAATGTTTGACATTATTTGTATTCTTTAACCACTTTTTCTTTTGAGCACATAGTGGGGTACAAATATTTGACATTATTTGCATTTTTTACCCACTTTTCTTCTTTTTTTATTTGTATTTTTTATTTTGATCGACTCAAGCCATCGTCGATCATCTCAAACAAGAAGCTTAAAAGAATGGTCTTGGTCATACACAATATATTCCAACTTCATCCCAAGTGCAATGGGAAGCAGTCTCATAAATGTTGAGTGTTGAGTTTAATTTTAGCACACAAAAGTCAACATTTTATCATTTTTAGAACTTAGATTTATGAGCAACAAGAAGGATTCTAGTATGGATCAAATTAACTTCACCCAAGCTACTATAGGGACTCTAGTAGAAATCCAAGATTTCACAAAACATGGCATATGCATATAGTGAAGAAATATAGCAAATGCTACAAGTTTTCATTAAAACTCAATTTTTATTTTTAGCAAGCTTAGCATGATGAAGCAAAATGAACATATACATGGCTAAACTGGCAATGATCTTCAAAAAAGTAGAAAGGTGCATAACATGAATGATAGTTCATTTGCATAATAGACAAAGGTCATTAAAACAGAAAATGAAGTCTATATGCAATGCATAAAACAGCTTCTCAAACTCCCCTTCAACACGTGAATCAATTTTCAGCTTAAAATTCTGGTTCAAGTTGAGTTATTGATAGAATTAAGTGCAGAAAACCTCCAAATAAACTCCACTAAAACCAGAAACACAGAACACGAAGAGGAAGCTAACAAAATGAAAACTGGTTGGACTATAGAGCATAGAAAAGATGATAGAAAACACTATAGTTCAGACTCGCTCTCATCTTCCCCAAATGGCTAACATAGGAAAGCTGACCCTACATACTCTAGATAAGGAGTACACACAGACCATGCCTACCCATGTGGCCCAATACCAGCTAGATCTATAAGACTGTGAGGGAACTCAACCTAGAGAGATGAGAAAACATCTAATTAAGTATGATAGCAACCTATAGATAACATAAGATGAGAGGTCCATGTAAAGCATGCCAAAAGTCTAAGTGAAGTGAACTCAACATTCTAGCACTAACCCCAAATGCACCCAAAAAATACAAAAGAAAAGGAAATACTGAAAGAAAATATATAATACATAATATACAAGACCAGCTCCCCCTCAAGATATGTCGTATGGACTCATAACTCCAAGCTCTCCTCTCAAGACCACAAACCTAGAGCTATCTAAAGACTTGGTGATAATATCAGCTATCTGGTGGTCACTCTCCACAAACTGGAGCACTATGTCACCATTCTCCACATGGTCTTTAGGAAGTGGTACCGAGTATCTATATGCTTGGTCCTGAAATGCTACACTGGGTTCTTGGTAATGTGAATGGCAGAAGTGTTGTCATAGAAAAGTAGAATATTATTTATGTCTATCTCAAAATCCCGTAAGGTCGATCTCATCTAAAGAACCTGACTATAACAACTAGCTACTGCAACATACTCAGTCTCAGCGGTGGACTGTGCAACTCCAAACTGCTACCAAAATGACCAAGAAACAAGAGAAGTGCTAATGAATTAGCAAGTGCTAAAAATGCCTTTCCTATCTAACCTAAGCCAGCAAAGTCTGCATCGAAAAAGGCTCTGAGGGATAGACAAGAAGAGGAATAGTACAAAAAAACCATAGTCAGTAGTAGCTCGAAGGTACTTGAAAATGCGTTTCACTGCCTAGCGGTGAGAGGCACGAGGAGAGGTCTGAAATCGAGCGCATAAACATACAACAAAGTATATGTCCAACCTCAAAACCGTGAGGTACAAGAGGGAACCAATCATACTTCTAAACTCTTTCTGATCAACTGACTCACCATCCTCATCAGGCTCAAGAATGGTCGTGGTGGCCATATGAGTCATTACTGGCTTCCCTTCAGACATGTCAAAGCATCTCAAGAGGCCTCGAGTGTACTTGCCTTGATGCAAGAAAATACCCTCCTGAGTCTGTTTGATCTGAAAGTCGAGGAAGTAGCTCAACTTACCAATCATGCTCATCAAACTATATGTTTATCACATCTGAAAACTAAAATATAAGAGCATGCGAGAAGCCACCAAAGATAATATCATCCACATAGATTTGGACAAGTAGAAAGTCCAAGTCTAGGTGTCTAACGAACAAGGTCTATCTACCTTACCCATCTCAAAACCATGACTAAGAAGGTAAGACTTAAGCTTCTCATACCAAGCTCTAGAGGCCTTCTTAAGTCCATACAAAGTCTTGGAAAGCTTATAGACATGATTTGGGTATTTGGGGTTCTCATATCCCAGAGGCTGTCTCACATAAACCTCTTCCTTAATGTACCAATTGAGGAATGAACTCTTGACATTCATTTGATATAGCTTGGACTCCTTGGATGCCGAAAATGCAAGCAGAATCCTAATAGCCTCTAGTCTAGCTACAGGGGCAAAGGTCTCCTCAAAAATCAAGACCCTCGACTTGAGAGAAGCCCTGAGCAACTAGCCTAGCCTTGTTCTTAATGACAACCCCATCCTCACTTTGCTTGTTCTTAAACACCCACTTGGTCCCAATGACATTATGACCAGATGGGCGCTCAACAAACTGCCAAACATTGTTCCTCTCGAAGTTCTTTAGTTCCTCATGCATTGCATTGATTCAGGACTCATCAGATAATACATGAGAAATATCCTTCGGCTCAAAGGAAACAACGAAGGTAGAATGGAGACAGAAATGAGAAAGACCCGTCTTTGAGCGTGTGACGCGCTCAAATAAATCGCCGATCATCGGATGACGTCTCTGAATGTGATGGGGAGGTCCAGAAGTAGAAATGACCTCTACCTCATGCAAAGAAGAGGTAGGAATAGAGCCACTGACTGTTAAAGAGTCTGAAGGTAAGGGCTAGTCTCTCTGAGGTGTAGAGGTAAAAACAGGAGGCACCTCAAGTGCAGAGGGAACTAGATCAGGCAGAGAGCAGTCATCTCTATCATCCACATCCTCTATAAAGATGGTCTCAGAGAGAGGGGAAGAGTCTGAAATATCTGGTCTAGTGCCTGGACTAGCCTCATCAAAGGTCACCTCACAGTCTCTATAATCCTACCCGCCTCATAACTCCAGACCTTGTAGCTACGAGAAGAAGTCGAGTAACCTAGAAAGATATCGTCAGAATAACGTGACTCGAATTTATCTAGGTTCTCATACTTCAAAATGAAAAATTTGCAACCAAAAATACAAAAGTGAGAGACATTGGGCTTTCGCCCATATCTCAACTCATATGAAGTACGGTGCAAGTGTGCACTCAAGAAAACTCTGTTGGACACATGGCAAGTAATAGCTGCAGCCTAAGCCCAAAACTTCCTAGCTGGCCATCTCGACTAAGGTCATCTTCTTCCTCTCCACTACGCCATTCTGCTGAGGGACATATGGAGAAGAGAACTGATGCTTAATACCTGACTCCTCATAGAAACTCTCAAAGTAGGAGTTTTTGAACTCCGTGCCATTATCACTGTGTATAACGCGTAAGGCACCTGGAAGCTCAATTGATAACCTGCAGACCAAACCCCTAAAGTGAGTAAAATACTCATCCTTCGACGCCATGAAGAACATCAAAGAATACATCAAAAAATCATCAACAATGACAATAATGTACCACTTCCCATCCGCTGACTGCACTCTAGCTGGACCAACAGTATCCATATGTAAAAGCTGTCATAGTGCATCATTCATCACAACAGTAACTGGGAGGGATGAGAAGAAGCAACTATCTTGCCATGTCGACAAGGTGAACAAACCAAGTCTTTGACCATCTTGAGTTTGGGCAAACCACGAATGAGATCATGGTTGCTAACTTGGGTCATGTGATCAAAACCAATGTGACCAAGTCTCCTATGCCAAAACGAGAGATCACAGGACTCTAAAGCAACTAGGGAACAAAGAGAATCACGAGAAGAATCTACAAAATCAGCATGAAAAACAATCCCATTCCAAAAAATCTCGCAAACTAACCCTCCAGAAGAATAGAGAATTCTACAAGCATTACGCTTGAAGCTCACATCGAAATCGTCATCAGTGAGCTGAGACACAGAAAGCAAATTATTCTGCAGCTTACTTAATAAGACAACGTTCTTAAGAATGAAATTATCATTAATGTGAACGTTACATGTAGCGATGACTCTACCTGACGAAGCATCCCCAAAGGTGATTAGCTCATCACCGGGGACATGGGCTAAGGAAGAGAACCAACGAGAATCTCGGATCATGTGGCGAGAACAACCAGAGTCTACGATCCAAACCTCTCCCTTCCCAACCTTCGAACCTGAATCAAAGAGAGTGAAACATCGATGACTCGGTATTAGGGCAGAACAGTGCAGATCTAGGAACCCAATACTGAATCACCCGACGAACAGAAGTAGCAGTCAAAGGAACAAAAGACTGAACTCTAGCGTCTCTCCGTGGCTCAACTCTCACAAACTCAGAGGCAACTCCTACAGGATGTCTGGGAGCTGGTGCTAGGTTGGCCTGCCAGTGTGCAGAGGCCGGACCATCCAAGAAACACTACCCAAACCTCCTATTGGAGGAAGCAAACTCACGCCGCTGATATCCACCTCGATGAAAAGAATGAGAAATATCAAGACAACGGTAGAAAGACTAACCACAGACAGCTCCAGGACCAAAACTCGAGTGAACAGCCTGAAAACTGAGTCCTAGACGCTGTCTAAAAGCAGTAAACTCTCTAACCTGTCTAGAAGCCATATGTGCCTTAGAAGCACTAAGAGTCTGGGGATGACCCTGAATACCCCTAAGGGCACGAACACACTCGCACCGTGAGATCTTGGCACGTCTGAAAGAGAAATCAGCCAAATGTCCATCCTTCTAATAGAAGGTGCAAGTAAACTTTGCCTTACTAGAGGCAGAAGCTGCAGGAAGGGATACCTTCTCGTCAAAGATCCCATAGCAACACCTGCTGACCTAAACAATGTATTACTAGTCCTAGGAGCAACCACAATCTTTCCACTCTTAGAGGCACAAGCAACTATAGGCGGATGTACCCGTATGTGTTCCAAGTAGTCAAATCCTAGACCCTGATTGAATCTGCTAATCTTATATTGGTCTAGGATGAGATTGAACTTCATCTTGCCTCTAACGAACTTCTCGAGAGTGCTTATGAGGTACTCACACTCTCGAAAGATAGAGGCACAAGAAGAACATAGGGAAGATGAAGAAGTGCCAGAACTAGAAGAACGAATAGCATGTGCATATCTCTCCCTATACACGATTGCCTCAATCTTGAGGGCCTCACAAGAAATGCATGGGGCATTCATAATCCTAACTTTCTGGGCCACTAGCTTCTTCCTAAGTTTCTCATGGATCTTGTCCATGTCCTCCTCAATCTCAGCACATCGCAAGCAACTTTCTTGTGATTTAGCTAATAGGTCGTTAGTCAAATTTGCATACTTGATATTTAAAGCATCATTGTGAAGTTTTAGTTGTCTACAACCCTCACATGAGCTGACTGGGTCCTTAGAAGTATGTTATTCAAATTCATCATTTCTAGCAGAAAGCTTTCTAAGGTCAGTGTTCATGGCATCGATTTCAGCAAGCAATTTTGGGCAATTTTCACAAGAAGCGCTAGTGTGAGCATAAAGAAAACTAGCATCAACAGGAATAATATGAGTACTACTACTAGCATTCTTCTCATTAAAGGACCTCTACTTCAGAAAGCACACTATCATGCATGGTTCTTAGGTTTTCAAGCTCCACAAGCAAAGCATCGCATGGAGTACACACATCAGCGTCACAAGAGGAAGAAGATCTAAGCGAAGCGAGCTCCCGTGATAGACTACCTACCTCTTTCTCTAACTTCGAACACCTCGCCCTAGCCTTAGCATGAAACTTGCCTAATTTACAGAAGGCATCATTAAGCTCATCATAGATGGGTACCTCGTCGGAGTCGCTGTAGAGGACGTCGTCGTTGATGCCATTCGCGTCGGCCATGAAACACATGCTGGTGAAGTCATTGCCGCTCTTGTTCTTCTCTTGCAGATCATCCTCTCCCTCGTCACTCTAGGTCTCAGTGTCGGAGAGGCTGATATCGTTGAGGATGGCGAGGACGCAGTGAAAGAGCTTCTTGTTCTTGGAGAAATTGTGGTATTTCTTCTCACACGCAGGATCTCGATCTGGAGCCTTCTTGTTGCGGTCTTGTCGGTATAGTAATCGAACCGCCATGCTCGTTCTTGCCCTTCTCCAGCTTAGGGCAGTTTGCCTGAATGTGGTTGAGACCACCACACTCGAAGCAGGTGATAACACCTCCCTTCCTCTCTTTCTCACCCTCTTGTATACATGTGAAAAATTAAAGTCTAAGAGAGCAAGTTTATTTTTAGAGAATCTCTCCAGCTATTCGTCGATCAACTCGCAAAGAGCGAAGAGGGAAAAACCAAAAGAAGACTCAGAACTGGATCCAGCGTGATCGATGACCAAGGCCATCAACTATGACTTCATCTTACAAGAGACGACGTCAATTTCATGAGTCTTGAGTCAGGAATAAAGCCCGTTAAGAGTCAGAGTAGACAAGTCAGTGGTGTCCTTGATGGTGGTCACCTTCATCTCCCAAACCCGAAGATCGAGTGTTGTCAAGAAGTGTCGAGCGTTCTCCGAGTCAGAGTATGTGCACCCTACTGCCAGGAGATCTCTCAGAATCTTCATGAATTGCCCAAAACACTCATCCAAGGACTTACTAGCGTGATACTCAAACTTGTTGTAGTCACGCTTGTATTGATCTTGCCTCACCATCTTGATTTGAGTGGTTTCTCATGGTTGCATCAAGGGTCACCCAGATCTGATGGGCAGATCGAAGGTGAGAGATCCTGTCGTACTCATTATGGATAAGGCTCTGTATGAGGATGTTCCTTTGTAACATCCCAAAAATTTGAGTTTTGGAATGTTTGAATTCAAAAATAAACCATTTGCACTTTTCTTGAATTAATCCAAGCTTAATTTGATTTTTCTATTAATGAAAGGATTTAATTTGACTAAACTATTCATCAAACTAAATATTTTCAGTTTTAGTTGGGTTCATTGTGCTCCAAGGAATTTTTAAGTTTTGAGCCCAATGATTATGTTTATCTCAGGGTCACCCCTCTCAAAGGAGTTAAGAGATTTCAAGTAAAAGGAAAGCTTGCCCCTAGATATGTGGGACCATTCAAAATCTTGGAACGAAGAGGCGAGGTTGCCTACAAGTTAGAATTGCCTCACTCTTTTGCCGGAATCCATGATGTGTTCCATGTATCACAATTGAAGAAATGCCTGCGTGTGCCAGAGGAACAGATGCCAATCGAAGCTATTGATTTGCAAGAGGATCTTACCTACAAGGAGCAACCAGTGAAAATTTTGGATATAGCAGAGCGTATCACGAGGAGCAAGATCATCCGTTTTTGCAAGTTCCAGTGGAGCCATCATTCAGAAGAGGAAGCTACTTGGGAGCGCGAAAAGGATCTGAAGTCCGAGTTTCCCCACCTATTCCCTAGCCAGTCAGAATCTCGCGGTCGAGATTCCATTTAAGGGGGGAGGTTTGTAACATCCCAAAAATTTGAGTTTTGGAATGTTTGAATTCAAAACTAAACCATTTGCACTTTTCTTGAATTAATCCAAGCTTAATTTGATTTTCCTATTAATGAAAGGATTTAATTTGACTAAACTATTCATCAAACTAAATATTTTCAGTTTTAGTTGGGTTCATTGTGCTCCAAGGAATTTTTCTGTATTTTTGGGGATTTTTCTGAATTTATTTGATATTTATTTGAATTTATTTGCATTTATTCGAATTTCTTGATTTTTCTTAAATCGGAAAATGTTTTAATTTCAAAGCCCTCGGGCGAATCTGCTCCGCCCGTTTCCCGGCCCCTTCGCCGGCCCGGCTCCACCTCATGCCCGGCCAGCGACCGCGCCACGGCCACGGCCGCTCGATGCGCGACACGTGTGCGGTACGGATCGCACCACGTCGCCGCGCCCGTGAACCCTAACCCTAGCGTCGGAGTCCCGCCGCCGCCATTCTTGGAGTCCGGGTCGGACACGGCCTCCGAGACCCCTATTTAAATCGCTGTACGCTTCCCGGGATTCCCCTTCACGCGCCGCCCCTTTTGCCTCACCTCTCACCGCCCGAGACGTCGCCGTTTCTTCGCGCGAGCGCGTCGGAGTTGTCGCCGTGCACGTCACCTTCCGCCGATTTTTCCTTCGCTGTCCGTGCGTCTCCACCGTCCCCGCTTGCATCTCCGAGTCGTCGTGACCTTCTCTTCCCGATCCGCACCGAACCGCGCCCGATCCGCCGCGTCCTCATCGTGCGCCGCGCCTTCTTCTCCACGTCCGGTGAGACTTGCCTCCGCCGCTCACCGTCGGTCCTCGGCGAAGCTTTTGGCCGTCGGATCCCGCTCCATCGTCCCAGATCTGGCCGCGTCACCTCTGCCGCGCCCTCGTCCTCGGCCGTCCGATCTCGCGTCGTCGATCAGATGCATGACGCGTGGCTCGTGCACGTCAGTGCCACGTCCGAGCCGAGTGTGCGCTGCGTCAGCCGCCCGCGTTAGCGATGACGTCGACCGTGCGCTGGGTGCACGGTGAACCGAGCCCGCGCCGTGGACCGAGTCCACCGAGAGCCGGCTGACGTCAGCGATTGCGCAATAAATCCTTTTTCCGTATAAAAATAAATCCAGAAATTCCGAATTTCTGATTTTCAGCCTTTTTCTGTAATTTAATTTTCCAGAAGCTCGTTCTCCCTCATACGAACTCCGATTGAGGCGATTCGAGTTTCTAAATTTTTCTAAAATCAAGATCTATCTTCCAGACCATTTATTTTCAATTTTGAGCTTGTTTGAGTCTCTGTTTTGTATTTATTTGGTTTCGTTGCTTCTTTTCCGGTAGACGCTAATTCCGAGGGAGCGAACGAAGACTTTGAAGACCAAGACCCAGCACTAGATCAGCAAGGCAAGTCGTAATCCTTTGATCATATTGATCCTATGTTTGCAAAAGTATTTTACTTTATTACAATTGCATGCTATTTTGTATATCAATCCTTATTTAATGGGAGTAGATGTATACCTAGTTGACATTATGCCACCTTGATTAATTGGGACGCCATGTATCCATTGTTAAACCTAGGTTGGGACATTACAAGTTGGACATAATCATTATATCAACACCGGGTTAACGTAGCTATGCTTATACATGCTTAGATATACGTTGGGATTCATATCACATATTGAATAATGTTAATCTTGACTTAATGAGATATTGAATCGTGGCCGTTAGCCACTGTTGTAAAATTTGTTGTACCATAGCGGGGTTTGCCATTGGTCTTGGTTGAACGAATTGTTTTCCCTCGGGCAAGTGATCGTGCAGTAAAGGGGGTGCTTTCTAGCATATTGGGATGTGGATGTCTTGCCTGAGACAACTTAAGGACTTAATCTTGTGTGCCATTGAACTGGGCCTAACCGTACTACCACATGTCTGGAATGGGACAGACTTAGCTGATTAATTTGCAATGTCTAGCCTTGAGTACTGCCAGTTGGTGGTGTGGGTTCCGGGGTGGACGGGTAAATTCGCAAGGCGCAAGAGGGGGCCCTAATGGGCGAAACCTTAGCGGGCGTCTGAGAGTTTAGGCGATTGCATTGTAAAGGCTTTGTCATGATATCTCTGCGACACACCAAAGGAAGTGTGTTAGTAACGTTTGCACAAAGAGATGTTCATGTCTTGTGGGTAAAGTTGTACAACCACTGCAGAGTGTAAAACTATTCGAATAGCCGCGTCCGTGGTCATGGACAAGCCCGGGAATTTCACACGGGGTATAGAGTGTTTCATAAAATGTGGAATGTGGAATTGTTGGGATGTGAACGGGGAGTTCACTGTTGTTTTGTTGTATATCATTGATCTATCAATCTTTTATTTATCTTTTTATAAATATGCTTTCAATCTATTTATTGTATTTCAATTCAAGTTGCTGCTTTCTGCAAATGAAACATATAGCCATCCTTGTCAAGCCGTGCATGAATATATTGCATCAATTCCCTACGGCTTGCTGAGTACCTTTGTACTCACGGCTTTATGCCCTTGTTGATCAGTTGCTGGAGGAGATAATGAATATCATGAGGAGGAATTCTATGAATACTACGTGGATTAGGAAGGCGTTCCCCAGACGATTGCCTGTGGCATGTCGAATGGCTCAAGTTATCTTTTCTGCTGCAATAGTATTTGTTTCTTAAGCCCTTAAGGCGTAATGGTGTAAACATTGACCATAAGGTTGTTTGCTTTATTCAATACTAAATCGCTTCTTCTTAGTTAATTCGTTGTATGGAATGGTATTTCATCTATGTTTCCCTTGTGCACTAGCGTGATCTGGATCGTGCAAGTATACACAGAGGGTTTCGGATTTGCAAATCCGGGTCCCGACAGAGATGGTATCAGAGCCATATCGACTGTTGGTCGCATCCTAGTTAGCATGGTCTTCAAAACTATTTTCTGAATCAAACCAACAAATTGGTACTTAATAGTTTTCGTCTCCTCTCGCCTTATTCTTTGGTTCTTATTCCTCTCCTTTGCTAAAACATTGATTCAAAATTTAAATTGATCTTATCTCATGAAACTTCTCAAAGCCTCGAGTCTTTTGCAAGGAATCAATCAAGGAAGATGATGATCTAGCCGTCCAGAGTTTGCCCAGAAGACTACCATATAAGATAGGTTTTTGGTTCTCAGCGGTGTTTGAGCATGTACCCTTTCAGTTTAGCTACGTTTAGTCTGCGTATACTAAGATTTTCTTTGCTTGTGTGCCGGTATGTTGTACACTTGCCCACAAGCACGGTGTTGCAACCATGCCTTTAATTGAAAAAAAAGAAGCTTTATTTGCCTCTTTATTTTGTAGCCTTTCGGCTGTGTTCTTTTGTCCCTGGGTATTACCTTCTCCCCTAGATGATCTTACCACTCATCTACTGCTTTTCCCTCTTATCTATAAAACCTTGTGCTGCATCTCAGTTGGTTGACACTCGTTCTGGAGCCAGTCGCAGTTCACCCGTGGATACCAGTGCCAACACCAACTCCAACCCCAATGCACCACTGCCACCACCAAAGAAGTGATGATCAAAACATGGGATATTTTCCGCGGCTCGGACTCACTAATGAACACCATGATGCAGAACATGAACAATATGATGAATCAGCAGAACTGCATCGCAGATTGTTCTAGCTAACCTATTGAACCAACAGAACCAAGATGCTGCTGCACCTCCTCAAGCTCGTCCCCAGTCCAAGCTAGCAGAATTTATGAGGACTCGTTCGCCAACTTTCTCCAACTCTTCAGAACCATTGGATGCCGACGATTGGATTAGCTCCATTGAGAAGAAGCTTGCAATTGCTCAGTGCACAGATCGTGAGAAGGTTCTCTATGCCGCTCATCAGCTGGAGGGCACCGCCGCTTAATGGTGGGAGAACTACAGTGCCGCCCATGATGACCCTCAGACTATCACTTGGGCAGAATTTTCCACTGCTTTTCGCCACTCCCATATCCCAGATGGAAAAGTGGAGATGAAGAAAAATGAGTTCCGAGAGCTCAAGCAAGAAGGGATGTCAGTGAGTGAATACCTTAATAAGTTCACTCAACTCGCTTCGCTACGCCCGGAGGATGTAGCCACAGATGATGCTCGCCAGAAGAAATTCAAGCGTGGACTCAATCCAGGACTAAAGGTGCAAGTCATTGGCAATGACTATGCAGATTTCCAACACCTGGTAGATAAAGCTATGCTCATTGAGGAATCTCGCCGTGAATTGGAAGAATCCCGTAAGAGGAAGATGATGCAGCATGGAGCCCATCTGAGTCATCAGCAGAGAGTCAGAATCAATGCTCAACACCGCTCATTTCACTCCTCCGAATGCATTCAGACTTCGCACAAAGACTCGCCCAATTCCTTCAGCAATCGCAACCTCGGCACCAACAAAGAATCCACCTCGGAGGACCGAGAATCCGGATGCAGAGTCACATGTTTCAACTATCATGAACTCGATCCATTTGTGCCAATAATTGCCCGAAAGCAAAATGTGACGCTTGATCCGTTTCAACTTGGAATCTACGCCACCAAGACCCCGCACCAGATCGGGGCGTGGAGTGCCCGGACTCTAACCAAGCCACCAGACTCCGCCTTTCTTTGGAAGAGGCCGTGTGAATCACGTCACCATTGAGGACGCCCACCGCACTGGCGTCATACTAGGTAAGCTCCTAGTCAACTCAAAGATCTGCCATGGTTTTGTTTGATTCTGGAGCTACGCATTCGTTTGTTTCTCGGAGTTTTGCTGCAAATCATCAATTAAAGATAATGCCTCTTAAGGCTATTTTATTAGTGCAATCTCCTGGTTCTGATTTGAGTACAAACCAAGGCTGCCCCGAAGTTAAGATATTAATTGGAGGGGTAGAATTTCTAGCCAACCTGATTGTCCTAGACACCAAGTCCCTAGATGTGATCCTAGGAATGGATTGGCTTTCCAAGAACCAAGCAGTTTTGGATTGTGGGAATAGAGAGATCACCTTAACAAGTCCAGATGGAGCCAAGTTAAAAGTTCAAGCCGCTTCAGATCAGTCCGAAGGAATGAAAGTTTGTAGTGCCAAAGGAATAAGTTTGGAAGATGTACCAGTCGCCAGCGAATTTCCTGATGTGTTTCCGGATGAGTTGCCTGGGATGCCACCGGACCGAGATATAGAGTTCTTGATAGAACTAGTTCCTGGAACGCCACCCGTTTCCAAGAGACCTTATAGGATGCCTGCTAATGAGTTAGCCGAAGTAAAGCGACAGATCAAAGAGCTGTAAGATCAGGGTTTTGTTCGACCAAGTTCTTCGCCATGGGGAGCGCCAGTTCTTCTAGTTGAAAAGAAAGATGGGACTCAGAGAATGTGTGTGGATTACCGCTCACTTAATGAGGTCACCATCAAAAATAAGTACCCTCTGCCAAGAATCGATGATTTATTTGACCAACTTCAAGGAGTCGGAGTGTTCTCGAAGATTGACTTAAGATCAGGTTACCACCAGTTGAAGATTCGTCAGGAGGATATACCCAAAACAGCTTTTGTTACTCGGTATGGACAGTATGAGTATACTGTGATGTCTTTTGGATTGACCAATGCCCCTGCCTACTTCATGACCTTGATGAATAAGGTATTTATGGAATATCTGGATTGACCAATGCCCCTGCCTACTTCATGACCTTGATGAATAACGTATTTATGGAATATCTGGATAAGTTTGTTGTTGTTTTCATTGATGACATTCTGATCTACTTCAAGAGTGAGGAAGAATATGAGGATCACTTGCGCGAAGTTTTAACGAAGCTAAGAGAGAACCAGCTTTACGCAAAGTTCAGTAAATGTGAGTTCTGGATGAAAGAAGTTGCTTTCCTAGGACATGTCGTATCAGCAGAAGGAGTCGTTGTTGACCCTGGTAAGGTACGAGATGTGCTAAGTTGGGAGTCACCCAAGACGGTACCCCAGATCCGAAGTTTTCTTGGAATGGCGGGATATTATCGCCGTTTCATAGAAGGGTTTTCTAGAAAAGCTAGACCGCTCACTCAACTCTTAAAGAAGGAGAAGAAATTCGTTTGGACACCAGAGTGTGAGCAAAGTTTTCAAGAGTTAAAGAAGTGTTTGACAACTGCCCTAGTGCTTATGCTGCCAGATAATAGGAAGGATTTTGAGATATTCTGTGATGCATCCCGACAAGGACTCGATTGTGTGCTAATACAAGGTAAGAAGGTTGTAGCGTATGCTTCGCGACAACTAAGGCCACATGAAGTTAATTACCCTACCCATGATTTGGAATTAGCAGCCGTAGTGCCACATGAAGTTAATTACCCTACCCATGATTTGGAATTAGCAGCTGTAGTGCATGCTTTGAAGATTTGGCGTCATTATCTCATTGGTAATCGTTGTGAAGTTTATACTGATCACAAGAGTTTGAAGTATATCTTTACCCAAGCTGACCTCAATATGAGACAAAGAAGATGGTTGGAATTGATCAAGGATTATGACATTTGGATCCATTATCATCCAGGCAAGGCCAATGTCGTAGCCGACGCTTTGAGTAGAAAGAGCTACTGCAACACTCTGATGATTAAGGAAAGTCAGCCAGCCCTTAATAAGGAATTCCAGAAGCTCAGTTTGGAATTGGTTCAGGAAGGGTATTTAGCTACTTTAGAAGTACGCCCTACGTTGGAAGATCAGATTCGGGAAGCACAGGTAGATGATGCTGATGTCAAGGAGATTAAGAGCAATATGAAGAAAGGAAAAGCCCCAGGGTTCGGACAAGATGAACAAGGCACTATTTGGTATGAGAAGCGTATTTGCGTACCAGATCAGAAAGAGCTTAAGGAGTTGATTCTCAAAGAAGCGCAAGAGACTTTATACTCCATTCATCCTGGAAGTACTAAGATGTATCAAGACCTCAAGGAAAGGTATTGGTGGCCTAGTATGAAGCGTGAGATTGCAGAATATGTTGCACTTTGTGATGTCTGCCAATAGGTCAAGGCAGAGCATCAGAGACCAGCAGGATTGCTGCAGCCATTGAAGATTCCAGAGTGGAAGTGGGAAGAAATTGGTATGGATTTCATCACTGGATTTCCGAAGTCCCAAGCAGGTTATGACTCGATCTGGTAATAGTGGATCGATTGACTAAGGTAGCTCACTTCATTCAAGTTAAGACTACGTATGCAGGAGATAAATTAGCAGAATTATATATGTCAAGGATCGTCAGTCTTCACGGAGTGCCTAAGAAGATAGTGTCTGATAGAGGAAGCCAGTTTACCTCTCGCTTTTGGCGAGTGCATGAAGCCATGGGAACTCATCTCGATTGATCGCCTATCACCTCAAACCGATGGATGATCGAGCGTGTGAATCAGATTCTTGAGGATATGTTAAGAGCTTGTGCCTTAACTTATGGTGCTAAGTGGGATAAGTGTTTACCCTATGCCGAGTTTTCGTACAACAATAGTTGTCAGGCTAGTCTGCAAATGTCGCCTTTTGAAGTCTTATATGGAAGAAAGTGCAGAACCCCTCTCAACTGGAAGGAGTCAGGAGAAAGACAATTGTTTGGCCCTGCCATATTGCAAGAAGCCAAAGAGCAAGTCCAATTAATTCGAGACCGTTTAAAGAACGCTCAAATCAGACAAAAGAGTTATGCAGATAATCGTCGCCGAGATTTAAGTTTTGAGCCCAATGATTATGTTTATCTCAGAGTCACCCCTCTCAAAGGAGTTAAGAGATTTCAAGTAAAAGGAAAGCTTGCCCCTAGATATGTGGGACCATTCAAAATCTTGGAACGAAGAGGCGAGGTTGCCTACAAGTTAGAATTGCCTCGATCTTTGCTTAGGAATCCATGATGTGTTCCATGTATCACAATTGAAGAAATGCCTGCGTGTGCCAGAGGAACAGATGCCAATCGAAGCTATTGATTTGCAAGAGGATCTTACCTACAAGGAGCAACCAGTGAAAATTTTGGATATAGCAGAGCGTATCACGAGGAGCAAGATCATCCGTTTTTGCAAGTTCCAGTGGAGCCATCACTCAGAAGAGGAAGCTACTTGGGAGCGCGAAAAGGATATGAAGTCCGAGTTTCCCCACCTATTCCTAGCGGTCGAGAATCTCATACGAGATTCCATTTAAGGGGGGGAGGTTTGTAACATCCCAAAAATTTGAATTTTGGAATGTTTGAATTCAAAACTAAACCATTTGCACTTTTCTTGAATTAATCCAAGCTTAATTTGATTTTCCTATTAATGAAAGGATTTAATTTGACTAAACTATTCATCAAACTAAATATTTTTCAGTTTTAGTTGGGTTCATTGTGCTCCAAGGAATTTTTCTGTATTTTTGGGGATTTTTTTGAATTTATTTGATATTTATTTGAATTTATTTGCATTTATTCGAATTTCTTGATTTTTCTTAAATCGAAAAATGTTTTTAATTTCAAAGCCCTCGGGCGAATCTGCTCCGCCCGTTTCCCAGCCCGCTTCGCCCGGCCCGGCTCCTCCTCGCGGCCAGCCATGGCCAAGCATCCGGCCCGCTCGATGCGCGACACGTGTGCGGTCGGATCGCACCACGCCGCCGCGCCGTGAACCCTAACCCTAGCGTCGAGTCCCGCCATTGTTCTGAGTCTGGGTCGGACACGCCTCGAGACCCTATTTAAATCGCCGACGCTTCTCGAGATTCCTTCATGCGCCGCCTTTGCCTCACCTCTCACCGCCGAGGCGCCACCGTTTCTTGCAGCGGCGCGTCGGAGTTGTCGCCGTGCACGTCACCTTCCGCCGCTTTTTCCTTTGCTGTCCGTGCGTCTCCGCCGTCCCCGCTTGCATCTCCGAGTCGCCGTGACCTCCTCTTCCCGATCCGCACCGAACCGCGCCCGATCCGCCGCGTCCTCATCGTGCGCCGCGCCTTCTTCTCCACGTCCGGTGAGACTTGCCTCCGCCGCTCACTGCGGTCCTCGGCGAAGCTTTTGGCTGTCGGATCCCGCTCCATCGTCCCATATCTGGCCGCGTCACCTCTGCCGCGCCCTCGTCCTCGGCCGTCCGATCTCGCGCCGTCGATCGGATGCATGACGTGTGGCTCGTGCACGTCAGCGCCACGTCCGAGCCGAGTGTGCGCTGCGTCAGCCGCCCGCGTTAGCGATGACGTCGACCGTGCGCTGGGTGCACGGTGAACCGAGCCCGTGCCGTGGACCGAGTCCACCGAGAGCCGGCTGACGTCAGCGATTGCGCAATAAATCCTTTTTCCATATAAAAATAAATCCAGAAATTCCGAATTTCTGATTTTCAGCCTTTTTCTGTGATTTAATTTTCCAGAAGCTCGTTCTCCCTCATACGAACTCCGATTGAGGCGATTCGAGTTTCTAAATTTTTCTAAAATCAAGATCTATCTTCTAGAGCTATTTATTTTCAATTTTGATCTTGTTTGAGTCTCTGTTTTGTATTTATTTGGTTTCGTTGCTTCTTTTCCGGTAGACGCTAATTCCGAGGGAGCGAACGAAGACTTTGAAGACCAAGACCCAGCACTAGATCAGCAATGCAAGTCGTAATCCTTTGATCATATTGATCCTATGTTTGCAAAAGTATTTTACTTTATTACAATTGCATGCTATTTTGTATATCAATCCTTATTTAATGGGAGTAGATGTATACCTAGTTGACATTATGCCACCTCGATTAATTGGGACGCCATGTATCCATTGTTAAACCTAGGTTGGGACATTACTAGTTGGACATAATCATTATATCAACACCGGGTTAACGTAGCTATGCTTATACATGCTTAGATATACGTTGGGATTCATATCACATATTGAATAATGTTAATCTTGACTTAATGAGATATTGAATCGTGGCCGTTAGCCACTGTTGTAAAATTTGTTGTACCATGGCAGGGTTTGCCATTGGTCTTGGTTGAACGAATTGTTTTCCCTCGGGCAAGTGATCGTGCGATAAAGGGGTGCTTTCTAGCATATTGGGATGTGGATGTCTTGCACGAGACAACTTAAGGACTTAATCTTGTGCGCCATTGAACTGGCCTAACTGCACTACCACATGTCCGAATGGGACAGACTTAGTGATTAATTTGCAATGTCTAGCCTTGAGTACGCCAGTTGGTGGTGTGGGTTCCGGATGGACGGGTAAATTCGCAAGGCGCAAGAGGGGCCCTAATGGGCTAAACTTTAGCGAAGATCGAGTTTAGGCGATTGCATTGTAAAGGCTTTGTCATGATATCTCGCGACACACCAAAGGAAGTGTGTTAGTAACGCTTGCACAAAGAGATGTTCATGTCTTGTGGGTAAAGTTGTACAACCTCTGCAGAGTGTAAAACTATTCGAATAGCCGCGTCCGCGGTCATGGACATGCCCGGAAATTTCACACGGGGTATAGAGTGTTTCATAAAATGTGGAATGTGGAATTGTTGGGATGTGAACGGGGAGTTCACTGTTGTTTTGTTGTATATCATTGATCTATCAATCTTTTATTTATCTTTTTATAAATATGCTTTCAATCTATTTATTGTATTTCAATCCAAGTTACTGCTTTCTGCAAATGAAACATATAGCCATCCTTGTCAAGCCGTGCATGAATATATTGCATCAATTCCCTACGGCTTGCTGAGTACCTTTGTACTCACGGCTTTATGCCCTTGTTGATCAGTTGCTGGAGGAGATAATGAATATCATGAGGAGGAATTCTATGAATACTACGTGGATTAGGAAGGCGTTCCCCAGACGATTGCCTGTGGCATGTCGAATGGCTCAAGTTATTTTTTCCGCTGCAATAGTATTTGTTTCTTAAGCCCTTAAGGCGTAATGGTGTAAACATTGACCATAAGGTCGTTTGCTTTATTCAATACTAAATCGCTTCTTCTTAGTTAATTCGTTGTATGGAATGGTATTTCATCTATGTTTCCACTGTGTGCACTAGCGTGATCCTGGACCGGTGCAGTGTACACAGAGGGTTTCGGAATTGCAAATCCGGGTCCCGACATCCTTGCCTTAGAATTTACCTCAACGTCAGCCTTATTTGTGGCATTGATGTTCTCATCGGCGGGAACCGCATACGGTAGCTTCACCTTATTCTAGATCATGAAGCCCTGGGTAAGTGATGTACGACTCCATTCGTGACTTCCAAAAAGGTAATCTACCCCAAAAAAAATTGTAGGTTTGGTGGAATATTTGTTCGATGCCATAGCTCTTGAGACAAGTAAATATCTAGAAAAAAGTAAAACCGGGCTTTGATACCAATTGAAAGACCAAAATAGCGATCAGAGGGGGGTGAATGATCTCAAACAACTTTTCCCACCTACTGGACAAGAAGAACCAACCAAAAATTAAGAACTTCACACTATGCTTGCTCGTGGGATTTTGATGATCAAGATGATCTTAGATGGCCTCCCACAAGTGACAGTAAGCACAAACAAGAAAAAAATAAGCCTAGAATACGATCTACTAAATCTTTCTTCTCAAGCACAAAGAATGGTTTCTTGCAAAAATTGAAGCAAAGTTTGACTAGATGATTGGGATATGATCTAATAAAGATTCATCCATCAATAGTTCATCCTCGACTAAAGATCCAAAAGCAATTAAATGGAGGGGAGGAAAAACCAACTTGCAAGAATTTAAAGTGCAAAAAGTAAATGCTGAATGTAAATTTCAGAATAGTAGAGAAAATAAAATTCGCATTGCATAGATAGGAAGATTTACAAAGCCACACTACCAAGTGGGCAAAGCTTACAAATGAGCACACAAGGAAACCCTAAAACCTTGCTACAAACCTTTGAAAGAGACATCCCTCTACCCTTCTGTTTACAGCCTAAAAGCATACTAACTTGACCGCTACTCCATCCGCGAACCTTGATCCAATGATTCTCCTTCGCTTGAGTTGGGCTCAAATTGGCATCCCAGCCATCAACTTGTCCTAACGAGTTTTATCCATTTATACTAACTTGATCGTTATTCCATCCGCAAAACTTGATCCAACGATCCTCCTTCGCTTGTGTAGGGCTCAAGTTGGCATGACAACCATCCAGTTGTCCTCTCGGTTCGCAGCAACTCCTGGCCTCGGTCATCTTCAGCGCCGCCTAACCATCTAGACCTCAGCTCTCCTAGTCTAATCCCGGTCTCCTCTGCCTCACCATGACCTAACTCTATGTCCCGCCACCATTATAAACAAGGGACACCCATCACATAGCGTTGTTCACAAGATATGCAATTTATAATTAACACATTTTGAATTCTCAATTAGATGCATCGTTTAAGCTCATTAAGAAGGCCGATCGCAACTCAAAATTGCAAATGCAGATTTCTAAACCAAAACAAACTCACATAAATCGACACAAATCTAACAAATATAAAAACTCATCACACATCTATAGACTGACCTCCACATGATCTCACAATCTGACATTGAACTATTAGGTACATTACCCTTTAGGTGACAAATCCGTCTAAATACCTCCCTTAACCTACACAACCGATGCAAATAATCCGAACCGACGGTGATAATATTTTTGGAAAATATTAACCTTTTCATACGGAGTCGGATGGAGACAAAATTTATGTGAAAATTATAGCTCTCGATGAGATCTACAACTTTATAGTTGACAACCTTTTTATTTGAAGTTATTTAGATATCCAAATAATCGTTGAAACTTTCATATACGAAGGGATAAAAGAAAAATATATCTTAAAGTAGTTGAGAAGTTTAACGCGCACGTATTTCGCGTGAAAATCGCGTGACTTGTGACTTGCGACTTGCGATGAGCGTGCGACCGTGCGTAGTAAATACAGGGTGGTCCAGGTGCAAATAGTTTTTTTTTATTTTACCGAGTGATTTTTGGATTTACGTAGTGATATCGGTATCACTGCCGGTTCTAGAACCGGCAGTGGTAGTCGGACTATCTCTGCCGATCAATCATTACCGGTTCTATATCCGATAGTAATGAGAATTTGAAATCGGCAGTGATCACGTTTTCTATAGTAGTGTGAAATGATTCTGAAGACGGTTTTGCCCATCGTGGCGGATAACACGGCTGGTGACTCGTCAAAATCAGATTGCCCACGTGCCAACTAAACCATCCCTCTTCTTCCTCCTCTTGATAATCCGGCGGCATCAACAACAGAAGACACTGCATATTTGCGTGTGGCTGGGATTTATGTGGCTAATGAGCTGATCACCGACAAAACACAAGAGACAAGGACAACAGCTAGCCGCTACTCCAATTGCGAACCTGTGTCTGTGTGTAGTAGTGCGTGAAACTAGATCGAATTGCAGCGAGGAGCCGGAGCACCTAGCGAGGAGTCCTTGCAAGCTACCGGACGCACGACCGGCCGGCCCGACGGACACGCAGCTTATTTCTCTTCTGTTCTTCGTTAACTTCCACGTTGCTTAATTTGCAGGCACGCAGCTTATTTCTCTTCTTATTTGAATCCAGGATTGTGCCCGCTGATAAGTTTAATTAGTACGTGGCAGCCATCACAGAGGTCAGAATAGTGCTGTGTGTTGGAAATCTCCCTGAAGTAAGTAGACGGGCCACTTCCCTGTAGTGCCGGTTCTCTTCTCTCAAGAAGTCGGAAAAACTTCCCGGAAGAAAAAACAAATTTGCTTCTCTGTAGCGACTAGAAGTTCACGCAACACAGAAGCATACAGGCGACAAGAAACAAGCAGCAAGCGAAGACCCACTTCGGATTTTAGTGCTGCGGAAATTGCTTCCCGCAGCTTTTCTGGTTATCTTCTCTATTGCTTATATAGCAAATACAGATGCAGTTACAAAACCGAAATCTGGACTGCTTAACCTATTTGACACCAATTGGACTCTTTAGAATCCTAACCGGGTAAGAAACAAATTCTCGTCCGGCAAACTGAATAAGTAACAGACTCCCAACTAGGGGTGCAAACGGAGCGGATAGTTTCCGACCGTCCGTCCGCTCGAATAAATTCGGATCTTATTCGGAGCATAATTTCGGATATCCGTGATTTTTTTTCGGATACGGATACGGATTCGGATAATTTTTATCGGATACGGATACGGATTTGGGATAAAAGTATCCGTCGGATTCGGATATATCCGTAAAGCTAATCGGAGCTATCCGGTAATTATCCGGCAATTATCCGGTGACCGCAAAACTCCAAACCCAATCCCATTCCCCTAGTGCCTGGTCTGATTCATGATCCCCTCTAGTCCCGATCTAGATTCGTAGCCAACCAGCCGCCCCCGCGTCGCCCGACCAGTCGGCGGCCGCCACCGCCAAGGTTCCCCCGGCGCAGCCCTCCAGATCGGCCCCACCCTTGCCGTGGTGTTGCGTCGTGTGGCCGACCGCCAAGATCTCCCCACCGCTTGCCTCTGTCGCCGCCAAGATCTCCCCGCCGCTTGCCTCTATCGCCGCGAAGATCTGCTGGACTCCAGCTAGGTGCTTTCCTCGCCAAGATCTTCGGGACTCCGGCCTCCCACCGTCTGCAGTCCAGTCCGCGTCGCCCCACCGGCTAGCGGCCACCACCGCCAAGATTCCCCTGACGCCATCCTCCCTAGCATCACCTCGCCTTGTGCAGGACTCCAGCCGGTAGCTGCCAGCCCTCCTGTGAGCCTTTCTCCACCGCCAAGATTCTCCCGGCGCCGGCCTCCCTCGCGTCGCCTCGTGCAGGACTCCCAGTAGCCGCCAGCCTTCCTGTAACTCTGTGAGCCTTCCTCCTTCTGAAATCTGAAGTTCCAATATGCAAACTACAATATGCTGAATTGTTCCTGTGAGCCTTCGTCCTTTTGACTTCCAAATATGCATCTACAAAATAACTGATAATGAATGAGCTAACACAAGCTTGTTTGTAACACAAGGATTATCTGTCACTGTAATCCGCAGCTGCAAATTCAACTTTGGATGAAGTATTTATAGAATTATAGTGAAGATCATCTTTTTTTATGGGATACTTATGCATTCAACTAGTGTAGCAATAATCACAATCTAACATTTTCTACCCACTATTATCCTCCTCAAGAAACAAGCATATTTATCATTTGATGTTTCACATGCTAAGCATGCTTTTGATCCTATATGATTTGATTATGTTACAATAAAAAGAAAATGAGGAATCATGCTCTGTCTGCCCACATGGGAACTTGCTTTAGTGTTCATAAGATGCTTGGACTTACACAAGAGTATAAGAGGCAAAAAGAAACTTCCAAGCTTATTCTTCCTTTTCTTCCAAGTTTATTATGATGGCACACTGACTATTTGCTCAGATATGGGTACATGAGAAATGAATTCCTTCCTGGCTCCCTCATTGGGCTCACTTTGGAGGGCTTTTCTAGCATATATGCTCACTAACATTTGATGCTAAACACTTTCAGTACTGCATGTTTTGGACTTGTGGAACTGATTGCTTTAAATTTGAATGAGGTCTTTTCACTTGCATTCGGTCATTCCTATATTTGGGACGCGTCGAGGCTTTTGGAAGCAAGCTGTTAAAGCTGCATTCTGGATATTGAATTATCTTGTTTCTGGAACATTTTGCAGATCACCAGCAAGATCCCGATCCCTAAAGGCTTCTGTAAGTTTTCTCAACGATACTTTGTAAAATCTATTTTCGTAACTTACTCTAGCTGTTTCTATTGATTTATGGTGCTGATGTAATATAACCCTTATATGGTGCTGATTTATCATTGATGGCCAAGCAGTTGCTCTTATACTAACTAATCCAATTGCATTTTCAAGCCAAATCAGAATAAAACGGATGTGATTGTGGGGATGGAGCCATGGTCCTGAAATGCTTGGAAGTGGATATTTGTCATCCTCACCAACTTCTGAATTCATTGTTAAAGTGCTATTCATATGTTCAGTGATCTTTTAGATTGTCTTCGCCTCGTGGGTATTGTTGAATGCAAGCTGGATCTTATGTATGTCGTGGTTCTTTTTTTGCAACACTGTTTGCATTTTGGTACAGATTGCTTGTTGGACCCAGTTATGCAACATAGCTTCACATCAGCTTATTTGGACTTAGAATAGGGTATGCTAGCTACTTGGAACTGAATATTTTCATTTTGTGCATGACAATTGGTTTTGACGCTATTTGTAACATGTAGGGCATTGACTATTTGTAACATGTAGGCCAAATGTTTTCTTTGACCTTATGTTAAGGGTTGCTGAAGTGTTGACTGTTGAGTCATTGTCCCTTGCATTTTTTTTCATAATACCATGTCTGATGAAGCCATAGTGGGCCATGATATGTGACTACATTAAGTAGTGAATAGTTTAAATTATAATTGTATCATATAGTATGGTTGATTGATCCAAATATGTGCGACATATATGGTTTTTGTTTTTACGTATTATCCGACTAAATATTCGTGACCGAAACTAACCGTATTCGGAACGATCTGTATCCGCTCCGTATTCGTGACCGAGGTAATCCGCATTCGTATTCGAATCCGGCACTATCCGTATCCGACTCTGTATCCGAGAAAAAATTTGGAATAGGATACGGGATGAGCGAAATCCGTCCGTATCCGCTCCGTTTGCACCCCTACTCCCAACTCTGAAAGACCAACTTCCGATACTTGTTCAGATAACACCCTATCTGAACTAAACTCAAACAAACTGGACTCTAAACCGAACTAGATTATCTAGCCAACAACGCTGACACACGCGCATGCAAACTAAATCAACTAACTTAATATTTCTCAAATTACTAAGCAACAAGATTATTTCCAATACTGTGCTGTCTCGATCTGGACTGGCCTTACCAATGAATAATTTTTTTTGAAAGACAGCTAGGCTGTGAATTATATTAGATAGGAGAAGAAATTACAGGTAGAGGGTGCAGGGTTCTGCACCCAAGTTAAATTACAAGAGGTAGTACAACAAAAACATTTGGACGGCCGTCTGTTTTGTCAAGCATGCTTTTGCAGAAGATTTTTTAGTTGAACAGCTCCAGTGATGATCCAGACCCTTGCCTCGTCCTTGATGGACTGCAAGATATCCTCGTTGCCGTTGTATTCGTTCCAAACACTGTTATTTCTCTCTCCACCATTTCCAACATGTTAGAGTGATCGTGGTTCTAATACCTTTTTGTGATCTTGGTGTCAGACTAGTTTGGTAAAGGCACCAATCTTGGAAGGTCGCATCGGCATCCAATGGCTTGGTTGGAGCGATGATAATTTTACCCATGCGACCACTGACCTCCCATAGCGCCAGAACTTGTGGGCGTCTATGAATAGGTGATATGAAGTTTCAAGATTTCGATAGCACATCGGGCAAAAATCTTGGTTTGGCCACCCCTACGTTGAAAGCGCCATATTGTCCATAGCCGGTCATGGTTTGTGAGCCATAGGAACACTTTGCACCATGAAGGAGCCACGCCGACCGGTGTGTGATGGAATGATCTGAAGGTACTTGCCGCGAAGCGCATTTGGTATCTTGATGATCTTTGTGTAGGTCTTGGAAGCCGTTTGATTCAAGATATAGAGTCGGAACTTGAGGGTCTAATTGCACGGATGAATTTTGACCCATAATTTTATGTATTGAAAGTGATTCAGTGTCGAGCCATGTCGTATGTCTCTAATCCGATTGTTGTTTGATAGTGCTTCGCCACCGAACGCGACTTGCGCTGGAGTGCTGAAGAGTTACGGTGCATCGAGAAGCGCCATTCCTTGGAGCCATCTGTCCGTCAAAAGTTGATTTTCGCCCGTCTCCAATGGTTATCTTTGGTGGCGCAGAGAAAAGCTCGCGATCAACAGTCGCACGGCGTAGACATCCCAATCCATGGCCTATCCGTGGTGTCCAACCGAGCCACAACCAACGGAGACGTAGCACCCTTGCAACCGTCTGTCGGTCGAGCACCCTAAGCCCCCTGTTGAGCGGGCGGCACACTGTTGTCCATCGTACTTTGCAGTTCCCACCGTGAATCGCCCCTTTGCTTGCCCATAAGAATTTTCTCTGTAGTTTATCAAGAGCAGAGAAGAAGCTTTTTGGTGCCCGGATTGCAGTGAGCAAGTAGACTGGAAGCGATGAGAGGACCGCTTTGACTAAGATGAGGCGTCCCCAATGGTGAGATGATCTCGCTGCCCGACCCGCTAAACGACGTGCCGCTTTGTCCAAAAATGGTTGCAGATTCGCGACGTCGTAGCCGCCAAGAGTGGCGGCATGCCCGGTATTTGATAGGAAAGTTTGAAATTCCTCCCTGAAAGGGCTGCAGGATGCTATGAAGGTTGAGATGGTTTCCTCGATCGGTGCTATAGAACTTTTGTGCATGTTGACTCGGAGGCACGAGGCTTGTCAGAAAGAATCAAGGATGCGATAATCCCTTCAAGTTCGGTTTTAAGCGGGTTGAGGAAGATTCTTGTGTCATCCGCAAATAGTGATAGCCGAATTGAGGTGCACGTCCTCTTAAGCGGGATAAGACGCCATCTTGGGTGGCTTTGGTGAGGATGTAATGCAGCGGGTCAATGGCAAGCGAAAGAGGTAGGCGATAAGGGTCGCCTTGCCCGAGCCATGCTGATGTCGATGAGAGGCCCCGGCACCCCATTGAGGAGGACCGATGAGGTGGATGTTGCAAAGAGATGGATAACCGGTCTCGCCATCCGGGCCGAACCAGCGTGCTTGGAGGAGGTCAATAAATATTCCCGAAGCGGAGTCAAAAGCCTTTTCGATATCGAGCTTTAGCATCAGAGCCGGGGTTTGACTTCGGTGGTATGCTCTAGCACAGTTCTGAACCCACAGAAAATTGTCCTGTATACATCTCCCTTTGATGAAAGCTGATTGTGACGTTGACACGAGGGAGCTTATATGTCTGGAGAGGCGTAAGGCTAGAACTTTTGAAAACATTTTAGCCACCGAGTGAATGAGGCTAATCGGTCTGTAGTCTGCAGCGCTGCCTGCAGCTTCCTTTTTCGGGATCAAAACTATCGAAGCCATGTTTAGGGATTGGAAATCTCGAAAAGAGAAATTTTGAATGGAAAGGAGCACGTCCATGATGTCTGGCTTGATGATTTGCCAGCAGTGCCTGTAGAAAGTGCCAGTGAAGCCATCTGGACCCGGTGCCTTCTCCGCAGGCAGTTGGCTAATCGCCTGCAGTACCTCGCCCTCTGAGAAGGGCGCATCAAGGTCTTGGACGTCGCAGGTCGGGAGGCCGAGGCAAGGCCAATTTATTACTTTGCTGCGTGTGGCCTTTTCTCCCAGCAAGGAAGTGAAGTGGTGGAACAACACCTGTTCCTTCTCGTCGTGCATGCTGACTGTACCTAGAGGGGTATTGAGGGACTGAATGAAGTTTTTCCTTCGCCGGCCATTTGCTCTCAGGTGGAAAAAACGAGTGTTTGCGTCCCCCTCCTTTAGCCAGCAAATGCGGGAGGCTTGCCTTTTGCGCGCTTTTTCAACAGCTGCGTAGCCGAGAACTCGATCTTAAGCGCCTTCCGAAGAGTGCGTTCGGCAGCTCGGCTCCTGGATTCTGGCGGTGTCAAAACGTAGGATTAGGGTGTTCGCAAGGTGAAACTGGAGCTTCGCATCGCTCAAGAAGGAGGCACTCCAAGCGCGGAGAGCCGTTGCAGTGGCCCGTAGTTTGAAGGAAAGCCGCTTCATAGGGTTTGAGTGGACGAGCGGCAAAGACCAGGCTCGTTCAACCGTCTGAAGGAATCCCGGCAGCCGCGGCCAGAAGTTTTCAAATTTGAAGGATCGAGGCCTGCGGGGACCGCTTTGATTTGTTAACAAAAGCGGCAGTGATCAGACATAGACGAGGAAAGCGCTTGAAGAAGGTGAGTGGAGAACAAAGCATCCCATTCAGGATTGCAGAAAACCCGGTCAAGCTTGACCAGCGTCGGATGGCTTCGCTCGTTGCTCCAAGTAAACCTTCTATTCTGAAGCGTCACTTCCCTGAGGTTACATCGATCAATCATCGTCCGAAATTGAGCCATTAGCCGAAGATTCAGGTTGTTATTGTTTTTGTCCCTGGCCTCATAAACGAGGTTAAAATCTCCTAGGACCAGCCAGGGGCAGCCCGGGGGGGGGGCGCCAGCGAGGCGATTTCGTGCAAGAAGGCAGGTTTGTCACGGTCTTCAGTTGGTCCGTAAACCGCAGTCAGAACAAAGAACGAGCCATCTTGAGGTAGCCGAACATGCGCTGTTAAGGAGAAATGATTGACAGTGGGCGAGGTTACCAGAATCTTTTGACTGTCCCATAACATTAGGACTCCTCCCCTCACACCTTGGGCAGGCAAGTAGCAAGCACTTGCTAGATGCTGCCCACCAATTTGAAGGATTAAGCGCTGGTCGATGCACTGCAGTTTTGTTTCCTGGAGAACTGCAATCGAAGGAAGGGCTGTTTGAAATGTTTGGTGAACTGTCGCTCGTCGAGCAGGCCCATTTAGGCCACGGACATTCCAACAGAGCACCGTGCAATCAGCCATGAAGACCAGAAAAATCAACGGAGGCAGCAACAAAGCCAAAAGGATCCTTTACTAAGACAACAATACATGAAGCAGGTCCCGGACCAACGCTTAGGTACTGGGGACTTGTACATGAAGCAAAAGACATGAGCTTGTCTTGTACATCTCTGCTGCATAAGGAGCAGCAGCCAGATCCTTGAAGATAGCATAAGCAAAAGCAAGACCACATAGAGAATAGAAGTGCTGACAGAAGACTAGCAAAAAGACTGCTAAGTAGGACGCCGAGCATTTAGTCCTTTAGATCCCCAGCGTAAGGCTCCGCCAGGGCGGCCAAAGCCTGGTCATTTTTGCGAGCTTGGTCATCCAGATGGCAAATGTTATGCAAAGCTGCAATTACACTTTCGGAGAGTGGCTCGTTGAAAAGATTTCTGAAGCTTTGCACCGCGTCTGCAGGCACTCGGTTTGCCTCTGGCGAGCAGAAGCCAAGGCGACGAGTGAGTAGCTCTTCTGCCATTTTAGCTGTTGGAATAGCTATCTTCTTTGATGCCAAGCTACCGCCCGGCGTGGGAAGGCTCCACGTCGACTTCTTTGTAGAAATTCGGCAAAGAAGTTGCAAGCATTTCGGCCGCTAGTCGTCGTCATTGCGCACTTCGTAAGGCGGACTGAGATGACCGGCTCAGGCGGCAGAAGGAACACCTGCTGGATGAGTTTCTGCGCCACCAGAGCTGCATCCCTTGAAGGGGCCTGGCGCCGATGGCTCACAGCTTCAGGAGAGGAGCGCCCTGGCCGCAAGCACGGTGAAGCTGCTTGGGAACCACAGCGCTGCTCAGGTGGTGAAAACTGGGCCGCCTCATTTTCAAGGAGGGGAGCAGGGAAGTCACATCTGTTTGCCCGCAGCAAGATGCGAGTCGGCGAGGGCCTGCCTTTGAGGCTCTCAGGCGGGGTGGTGGAGAAGGAAAAAGATGTCGCAGGATGCGAGAGAGCAGCCTCGTCCACCATTGGGTCGACCCTCAGAATGAGGGGAGCATCTGAAAGGCTGGGAAACAGCGAGGACATCTCTGGGTCTGGAAGTGCTCCGCTTGGAGGTGAGACGTCCATTGGCTCAGGACCTTCGTCAAGCGGGCGGGCAGGCATGGGGGCACACAGCATGTCGCTCTGGCGTAGAGAGACTTCATGGATGCAAAGGATGTGAGGCTTGCATTGAAAAGACACAGGCGGCGTCGCCGAGCTACGAACCGTGAGCAAAGCGGGAGCAGCTGCGGCCGAGGGTGCCCAGACGGTGATCGCCATGCAAGGGCCTGCGATGGCCCCGCGGGCTCCGTGTGCACCGGTTTTCGCGGCCGTGCCGCGGCGCAGGCTCCCTGGTGCGGCTGCGGCCGAGAGCACGCCCAACCCGGGAACGACGGTCCTGTCGGCCTCTGCGACGTGCAACATCTCGATCAGAGCCGTTTCGGTCATCATCATCTTCTGGGCGGCTGTCGTTTAGGCGGTCACCAAGGCGACAGCGAACATTGGGTTGACGAGCAGGCCACGGCTGCACCCCGTCCACAACGCCCAGGGTCCAGTCGAAGGATTTGGTTCTTGGCCAAGCCTCCGCGCAGGAGGGAGAGCGAGGCGAGAAGTCTTCAATGCGGTCCAGGTGCAGGAGGATTTCGTAGGAAAATCCTTCAGGCGGGGATGATCGCGGAGGAGAAGCATCACGAGCGCCGCTTGAGGGGCGTGGTGCACGGCCATTCCTATCCTCCGCGAACACGGAACAAGAAACAATCTTCGGAATGGAGTCTGCATTGTGAACCCAGACCCACACCCAGAAGATGTTTGATGCCTCACGCCGCAGGATCGGCCATCCACCCGATCGAGCAAAGACCAACCTTGGAGCAGCCGCGCAGTGATCGCTCCGTGCACAAAGAGGAAGGCCTTCCAAGCCCACGCGCGCCCAGGTCAGCAGAGTCGTCTGGCTGGCATTGCTGTGGACGAGCCAGGGCTTGATGTCATACCCAACGCCGTCGTGCTCAATGTGCCTGGCGTGCACCGCCAAGTTTCGCTGCTCCGGAAAGTCGAACCAGGCTAGGAAATCCTCCGGGCAGTGCCGCGTAACGCGCATATTAGCCCATGGGATGCCTAGCCTAGCTTGAATGGATTTCGCCGCCTTGAAAGTGTTGGAGACCGCCGAGGTAGATCTACCACTGGTGACGACGAGCAGAGCCGCATGGTGGCTAAGCTTTGCCACTTCGGCAGCCATGGTTTCTGAGTAGGCTAACGCGCCGAAGGAACGCGCAGGGCGATCTTCCGGGCAAGCGAAGACAGAAGCCATGGAGGAGCGATTTGGAGCTCGGGGAGGGACGCGGCACGGCGGAGGCGCAGGTTGGTTGCAGCGTCGAGCTAAGTGTCCGAACCGCTTGCAGACGAAGCACTTCACTGGGTCCCTGCAACTGCGAACTTTATGGTCTGAGGCTAAGCAGCGGAAACACCTGCCCTTCAGAGCAGGAGGGACGGTTCTGAAGTTCGCCTTATGCCTGCTCTTAAGAGGGGGCGGAGAAGGGCACTTCCTGGAGTTAATGAGCTGAGCGCCTGGTCGTTTCCTCCACCAGAATCTTGGTTTGACTACACGCCAGTCAGAAGAAGCAGCCCCGAGCGTCGTGGCCTTGAAAGCTTGAGCAGCGAGCAATGAATTGGGAACTTCAAGCTTGCTGGATGGTAGATGGACGGAGCGTTGGGGAGTTGATGCCATGGCATTGTTAGCAATTAAGGCTCCAAGGGCAGCTTTGCTGGGGCAGTTGCTGGGAATTAAAGCTCTGCTTTGCACCGAAGGAGAAGCAGCAAAGTGCTCAGACTACGACGCCTTGAAAGCACTTGAAAGCCTCGGAGGATTTGCGAATGTCGACTCAAAGCATGGCGATACCCAAAGCTGAGCAGTCTGCCGCTGAGCCTTGTTCACCTCCCTCCATGCACTGACTGGCAGAGGGGATTGGATTAAGCTCGGAATCCCGTGTGAAAAGCTCAGCTAGCGGCGAAGAGGCGGACAGCAGATCAAAGTCATCTTCATCATCGGAGATGTCCCAAAGCAGCCTGTTCGGGTGTGGGGAGTAGCTGCGAGGAGAAAACAGATCTGAGGAAGCTGACAGCTTGGGGGAGACCTGACGCTCGGGAGGAGAGGGGGGCACGACAGATGTGCCGAGCATCGGCGGATCGGAGGCATCGCCGGCAGGTGCGGGGGATCCAACACCAGCGGCTAGAGCGCCGGGGAGGCAACAGCGAGTGGAGGGGATTTGGAGCGCTGGACGCTTGGCAGGCACGGGATTAGGGGAGGAGCCTTAGGGGAGGAGCAGATGGCGGCGGGGGGCTGCAGGATCTGGTGGTCGTCGCGGGCGGAGCGCACCACGGCGAGAGGCTTCATCCTCCCACTTCCCACTTGAAATTTCATGCCCTCATCCAAAGTCCCGCCGGTCGTTGATTAACTAGCTTGATTGCAGGAAGACTAATGGTGGAAAAATGGAGGACTAACGGTGGAAAAAGGAGGCACTGGATCGAACAACCGGATGGGACAAACCAACTAGGAAGGCAAGACGAAGATACATATACATCCGTACAGATGCAAGTGTTCTAAGGCCTTCTAGGATTAGCAAAAGCAACACTGCTGCAAAGACACAGGAATTGTGTAGGAAATTTTAAGAGGAGATCACGTGTGAAACATCCACTCGTAGCGAGTGTACAGATCCCTAGGTGTTCTTCTCTTTTGGGTGTTCGCCGACGTGCTTAGTCGGGATTTGATATGTAACTGTATTTTTACGCTATTAATCTTAATATACTCAGTGGCGTAGTTTGTTAGTCAAGCTGCATCAAAAACACCATTTGTGCTAAATAAAGCAAAATAAGATCATGAATAATATATTCATTACGTCGGGAAGAATTTGCGAGCTCCGGAGCGACGCCGTACGCTTAGACACTGCTGCGCCCAGACACGCTTTCCTGCGCGCATCCGTTTCCTGTTCTATTTCCGATCCTTTCTGTTGTCATCAGCAAGGTTTCAAATTTCGGTTTCGGAATGAATTTCGTCCCGGGCCGGATAACGAAATTTCGGCGAAATTTCGAAATTATTTTGGACGAAATTTGAATTTGAAAATTCAAATCCGGTCCAATCCGGAAAAAAAAAATCGGCGAAAAAATCTGAAATTTCGGGTCTTTTGCACTGGCTGAAAAATGGTCTAAACGTTATCGAAAAATTTTAAAATGTTTTTTGGAGGTTCCTGACACAATGCTGATGTTCTCACAAAAATTTCAGCTGATTATCACATCTGAAGAATTTTTAAAAATTTGGAGAGTGATACTGTCCAGATAAAACACTGACCGACAAGTTTGATCGGAATAGAAAATGGTACAAATCAAGTGATAAACTGTTGAAATTTTTTGTCCATGGTTATGATCCATAAATAATATTCTCATAAAAATTTCAGCTGATTATCACATGTGAGGAATTTTTACAAATTCGGAGAGTGGCGCTGTCCTGATAGAACACTGACCGACAAGTTTGATCCGAATGGAAAATGGTACAAATGAAGTTAGAAACTGTTGAAATTTTTTGTGCACGGTTATTTTGTATCTATAATTCTCTCATAGCATTTTAAGATGTTGATCAAACTGTATGAATTTTTAAAAATTCGAACAGTACTACTGCCATGTTAAAAGGCTTACCGGCAAACTTGAACAAAATGAAAAATTATGTAAACCATAAAAAATTTTGAAAATTTTAAAGAATAGTGATAAGAAAGTCCTTAATATCCCATAAAAATTTTGATTCATGATCACACTCCAGTGAATTTATAAAATTCTTACAAGGCACAGTACCATTTATGTTCTTTTGTTTTTGATTTTTGAAATATAATATAACAAACGAAGTTCAATACTTACATAGATTTTATTGACCAAACAAACAAAGTTTAAATTTTTTTTAAAATTTATATAATGGTAATAAGTCAGTTATTAATCTCTCAAAAACAAATTAGATCATAATCACACTCAAGAAAATTTATAAAATTCTGACACTATAACTGTCCCAATTATGTTCATTCTATTTTTGATTTTTTAAAGATAACAAATGAAGTTAAATTATTTTTAAATTTTTTATGTATGATTATAAACTACTAAGGATAGTACTATAAAATTTTCAGAATATTATCAAGCTTGTACAATTTTATAAAAATCGATGATGTTTTCGCAAAATTTTAAAATGTTTAAAAAATTAGGTTTTTCAACAAATTTGCATAGGAGATGACTTTCCTAAGGGTTATTGGACCAAATCCGGCCCTAAAACTTTCAAAACCGGCCAAAAAACACGAAATTTCGGCGAATTTTGGCGAATTTTCGGATTTTACTGTAGTAATTTTAATTTTTTTTCCCGGCCGGTACTTGAGATTTCGGGGTGGTCCGAAATCCAAAATTTCGCCGAAATTTTGAACCTTGGTCATCAGTGGCCCGCCTGTTTCTTTCTGCGTCGCCATTTCATGCGTCGTTTCGTCGGTCCGTTCGCTTCTCAGGTGGCCTCCCGTTCTCACTTTCTCGGCCACTCCGTCTCTCTACCCGCCGACGTTTTGTGCAACGCCGCTTCGGTCCGTGTGCTCAGCACTTAATGTCCTGTCCTCACTTTCTTCGCCTAACGCCTCTCGCTCTTCCCCATGGTGTATCAGTTTCCTCCCATGGCCTTGCCCTCTTCGTGTTGTTGCCTATCGGTGCTCCCGATGGTCCGGCATTGCTCTCATTGGCTGCTCATTGATGGTGCGCCTGTTGTCCCCGCCCCCCGAGTGTACCGCCGATGCTTGCGTGGACTGCTCCTCGCCGCTGTATCTGCTGTCTCCCGCCCCCGAGCGTACCTCGATGAGTCCATCTTGCTCTCACGTATTACCTTTCTACGCCCCTTCGTTTCCGATTAGCCCTCATTGTTCTCCTAGTTCGGCGAAATTGCTTTTCATCTGGTTACGGCTTACAAGCCATATCCTGCATCACTCGCCCTCTCCGTCGGTCATTTCGTTTGGTTCTTGCCCTTACCCTTGTGTTTTCCCCTCACAGATTGCTTCTTCCTACGTCGTGCGCACCGTCAATTGTCTATTTCCAATAGCCTTGCATTTTCCCCTCCCGGTGTTGACCTTGCCATCGCTCCTATTCCTTCCGATTGCTTTCTCCTTCGTTGTTCTTGTTGTTTTAACTCGTCTGTTCTTGCTGTTCTCTTCTGCTTTTGCTTATGTCCTTGTGCGTCATATTGTTTTTCTCTTGATAGCCTCTGGCGTTGCTAATGTACGCCCTTCTCCCTCTTGATGCAGGCCCGTAGTGATTCGTTGTTTAGCGAGCGTCTCTTGCTACTTGGATCCGTTTTTCTTGATCCTCCTTTACCTCCGATGTTTTGGTCCTTGGTGTTGTCCGCTTAGGTTTTTTGTTTATTTTCCATCCTTTTGCTTTGCCCGTTCATTTCTGGCGCTGGTTACGACGTTGTGCTCTTAGTTCCTTTGTTCTTCATCCGATTTTGTTTTTGATTCTTTTGAATCTTGGAAGTACCCGTGGCCCTTTTTAGCTATGATTTCATCCTTTACATTCCTGAGATTTCTTTCTTTTCATTTGTGTTTATTTTGTTTAACCCTCCCGGTCTTTTTTGTTCGTGCAGCTCTTCTGATCTCGCTGCGATGTTCTTCTTACCCTTTTACGCTAACATTGTGCACCCTTTTACCTTTGGATGCAGGTCGCCGACAGTGGTGCGTCGTTGTTTGGCGCTGATTCATCCGTCTTTATTTCGTTCAGCCCTTTAGATTTCTTTTACGCATGTGCCTCTTCTGATTACGCCGCGTTGTTCTTCTGCCCCTTTTATCCTTACCCTGTTCGTGCTTTTCCTTTTGGATGCAGTTTGGCGGCCGTGGTGCTCTGTCATTTGGTGCCGACTGTGCCTTCATCGACCGTCTTGCCTGCTTAGTAAACAGAGGTAGCTGCGCTGTGTGCTCGGTTTGTTATGTAGGTTTCTTCTCTGTCTATGAGATGTATGCTATATTTACTCTGTGTTCCTAGCAATTATTCATGATCCATGTTGTTGTCCCTCATGCTATTAGATTATTTATTTTTTATCTAGATTCCTTGTTTAGTCAGCCATTGTGTTCATCCTTTATTCTCCACGCCTGTCTGTTGTTTATAATATATACTCTCTGCGTATGTCTATTGTTCGTGGTATATTTAAAAAAAATAATAGTTCCTTGTTTATCTCACCGATGTATATCCTTTTTGCTCTCTGTGCCTGCCTGTTGTTTATGATACATGTTGCGAATTTTGTGCGGTTGGTTCCCTGAGTTGGCTTGGTTCATGTCCTTAACTTAGTTTAGTTTGGTTCATCTCCTTAGTTATGTTTGTAATCTGCGCATGCCTTGCCTCAAGGATCAGTGGTTCGTGTTACCCTTTTTCTTTTTAGATGTTGCTGTATATACAGACGGGTATAGCGCCTTACCTTTGTTGGAGTTTCCTGATGTGTAACCTTGATTGGAGGTTTCTCTCAATGTGGCATATTGTTTTTGGTTCAAGATACTCGCCTCTGTCAAAAACATGTGGCCTATCGTAGTTTGATTGATGTTCCTTTCCTGGCCATGAGGTGCCCAATCTATATGGATATGAGGGTTGTGTCGGATCATCATTGTGGTTGTGCTATTCATGGTATGTGTACTTAGGCACCGTTGGTTAGACCGCTCTATTGTAGTGTGCTTGATTAGGATGCTGTTCTCACAGAACTAGCACCATCCGGTTTATTTTTGCCTTTTTTTGACGCCCCTGTTTACGGTGTGTAGCTTGTCCGCATCATTCGTTATATATCGAACCTCCGGTGCCACTGCATAGCCCTTCTACATATGATGGAGGTATATCTTATACATTTTCCCATTCTTGCGTTTAGTTTCCTGATTGTGTAGCAACCCGACCAGATCCTCTTTCTTTACTATTATCGTTTTGTTATAGACCGTGCTCTCTCTATATTCCAGCATTTTCCTGCTACGATCGTTCGCTGTGTTCGGCCATCATCCCTCGTTCTTATCTTTTCTATTGATCCTCAATGCTTCTTTGTCTTTTAGAAGCTATGTATCTACTATACTGATTTTTTATATGTGCCCACCGTTGTCTCTTGTATTTGTGCCAGGAACGTCTATTTTTGGTTTGCGACATTCATATCTGACAGGTGCAGGCTATCATGTTATAGCTATACCTCAAAGCCAGACTGTGCTAAGTCAGTGCGTTGTCCTTTTCCTTTTCCATGCTCAACCTTCTTTTGGTTATAGCATCATAGTTTCTATATGTTTTTTTTACTTAGGAGACCATTTCTGCCCGATTGTCACACCGGTTGTTGCACGCGAGAATCGAGCTAAGCGGCGTAAGATCAATGTTTTTTGGTACTTCGCGTCGCAAGGTTATTCTTACATTATTAAGCGATGTCCTGCTTGCCTCTTTGAATACCTCAGTATATTTCTAGAATTCGATCATCTCTTCAATGACTTGTATTTACATAGTGATGTCTCCTTTCTTTTTCATCTCTCATAGGAATCATCCCGTCCACTCCGTCCGGAGCTCTTATTTGTTCCCTGCCTAGGGAATACGTAGATATGTTAAAAGGTATATCTACGGTTCTTCTTGCTTTAGTCACTGCTGTATCGTTAAGTCGATTGGTTCACCATATTGATACCAGTCTGTCCGTTTGTTTCGATGTGTTTCCTTTTTCCCACGGAGCAGCCACATACGAAGAGCATTCATATTATGGTGGCCCTGATTACACCTAAGCTAAGTGTTGTGCCGTGTTCTGGTATCAAGAGAGGATACAAAACAAGAGCTCTCATGCGCACCATATCATCTATAACCTTTGTTGCCATGGAGGAAGGGTATCTTTGCCTCCGCATAAGCAGTACCCTCCCTTGTTGCAAGACCTTATATGTTTTGATGGAGGCACCCGGTCTAGCAATTTTATGCAGATGATATGGCGGTATAATTCTCTATTTGCTTTTGCCTCTCTTGGAGTCAATATCGATAGCAACATAAACACTAGTGATGGCCCTTATGTTTTCCGCATTAACGGTGTTGTTCATCATCGAATTGGCTCTCTTCTGCCTAGAGCCGGTCATTGTCTAGAATTTGCATAGCTCTATATCTATGACACACCAAATGAGCTTCAGAATCGTCTTGATATTTTGGGAGTTGACGACCGTAACCGAGAACAACCTGACCCCACTGTGGTTTCGGCAATTATTTCTATGCTTGATATTTGCAATCCTATTGTTCGACAGTTACGTCTTGCTTGTGACAGATTGCTTTCGCCTAATTCTCCTAAGGTTGCTATCAGATTGATTGGCCCACGCAGGGAAGCCGATGGTCATTATGCTCTCCCTGCGGTATCAGAACTTGCTGCTTTAGTGGTTGACGATGTCTCTCCGGATGTTTGTTCATTTGACATTGTTGTCCATGCTCATTCAAGGGAATTTAAACGTATCCCATCGGTTCATCCAGCTTTGATGTCCTTACAATATCCTTTTCTTTTCCCTTATGGTGATAAGGGGTTCCATCTGGGTATAAAGCTGAGAGAGGTTGATGATCAGCCTCCTAGAGGACGAGAAGATGTCTCGATGTTGGAATACTACTGTTATGAGTCACATTATCGTAAAGATGATCCTAACCCGTTCACTTGTTGTGGCAGACTTTCAGATCAGATCAGTGTTAATGCCTACTCATGTATTGAGTCCAATCGATTATCCTTTCATTTCTTTAATTAAGACAGACTTAGATCTGAGACTTATCAAGGTATATCCGATGCTATTTGTGAGGGAAGTAGCCTAGGCAAGGAAGTTGGCATAAAGACCATGTTACCAGCTAGTTTTATCGGAGGAAAAAGATACATGATCCAAAATTATCATGACTCTATGGCAATTTGCCGAGCCTATGGCCCGCCTCAGTTGTTCATTACTTTTAGTGCAACTCTAAGTGGCCGGAGATAATCGTTGCAATCAGATCTGAGCTGGTTCAGAAATCATTTGATTGGCCTGATATGATTACGTGCGTCTATCACATGAAATTAGATGAATTCATTGTTGATATTAAAGATGGGACAGTATTTGGCCCAATTCGTGCAGGTGTGGTTCATTTTCCCCCACTAATCATCTTTGTCTCATTCGTATTACTGTGCTGTATCTTTCTCTAAAATATATCCTTGTTTTTACGCAGTTGTGTATTCTATTGAGTTCCAGAAAATAGGCCTTCCTCATTCTCATATACTTGTATGGTTATGTGTTCAAGATAGAGATCCTTCTTCGTCTTTCATTGATAACATTATTTCTGCGGAGTTACCCGACATAAGTGCTGATCCATTGGCCTATGCACTTCTTGAGGAATTCATGATCCATGGTCCATGTGGTGATCTTAACCCTAAATGTCTTTGCATGAAAGAAGGGCGTTGTTCTAAGATGTACCCTAAATCATTTCATTCTGAAACATCGATAGATCACGATGGGTTCCCTATCTATCGACGTCGCGACGATGGTAAATTCGTCATTAAACATGGTATAAGGCTTGACAATAGATGGGTGGTCCCTCATAATCTTCAGTTGTTAATGAAGTATGAGGCCTATATAAATGTAGAATGGTGTAATAAGACATATCTTGTTAAATACATGTTTAAGTATATCACTAAGGGCCATGATTGTGCAACGATGGCCCTCCATACAATGTCCACCTCGGTTAATTGTGTATTGCCTACACAACAAAGAAACAATCCCCATATAGCCTGATCCGGGCATAATGAGGTCAATGAGGACAGGTTTACTGTTGATCATGATGGTAACAATCGTAATAAACTTGAAGGTGTTGACGAGATTGCCGAGTATATTAAAACAAGGTACTTATCTTCGTGTGAGGCCTATTGGCGGATGTTCAGCTTTGATATTCATGGCAGAACACCATTTGTAGAACGATTATTTGTGCATATGCCGGGGATGCATATAATTACTTACCATGAAGATACAGATATTAGTAGTATTATAGAAGATCCTGCTTCAGACAAAACTATGTTGACAGAATGGTTCGTCGTGAATCAGAGATTGTCCTCTGCAAGAGAATTAACATATTGTGAGTTCCCTAAAAAATGGACATGGCACCCTGATAGGAAAATATGGTCAGAGAGAAAAAGAGGGACTAAAATTGGCAGATTATGCCATATCCATCCCAATACTGGTGAATCTTTTTACTTGAGAATGCTACTGATGGTTGTCCGTGTTGCCAAATGCTATGAAGATGTTAGGACATATGAAGATGTTCTATATAATACCTTTTGTGAGGCATGTCAAGCGCGTGGTTTAATTGGTGACGATGCTAAATGGACTACTCTGTTTGATGAAGGAATTGTTTGGGCAACAACGTATCAGTTGAGGAATCTATTTATGACAGTTTTAGTGTATTGCGACGTTGGTGATGTTCGTACCTTATTCGATAGATACTGGAAATATATGGCCGATGATATCGCCTATAGAATTCGTTCTTCTGTTGTAAATAGAGATTGCACTATTCCTGATGTTCTCTTGCAGGATAGATTGTTACAAGAGCTTGATATTATGTTTCTAAGTAACGGATTATCAATTTCATCCTATAACCTTCCGCCGTCATCTAGCACTTTGTCTCATGGACTTGCTAATCGATTAATTCTTGAAGAACTATCTTATGGCGGAGGAAATCTTTTTATATAGGCCAATTCCATGTACAGCAGTCTCAACAGTGACCAACGTAGTATATATGACACTGTGATGTCCAAGATATTGTGCCATGAAAAGTGTGTGTTTTTTCATCTCTGGCCATGGAGGGACAGGCAAAACATTCCTATGGAATACCATCATTACAAACCTCAGATCACAGTCACATATTGTTTTGGTTGTGGCATCCTCTGGGGTGGCTGCTTTGCTATTGTTGGGCGGTCAAACTGCCCATTCTAGGTTTCGTATACTGCTCGACATAGACAAAAGAAGCATGTGCAATGTACGGCGGGGGACCATCTTGGGAGAGCTGTTAAGAAAAGCATCGCTTCTTCTGTGGGACGAGGCTCCCATGACACATCGTTTGTGCTTCGAGGCTCTCAATCGTACTCTTCGTGATTTACTCTCCCTTGATAATCCAGTTAATGCTGACAAGCCATTCGGTCGTAAGCCAATTCTATTAGGCGGTGATTTCAGACAGGTTCTACCTGTTGTTGAAGGGAGCGACTGTGCAGATATAGTGGCGGCTTCTCTTATTAGGTCTCCTCTATGGAAATCTGTTGATGTCATGCGTTTAACGGTGAATATGTGCCTCATGAACCCTACTTTATCTTTAGAGCAAAAGATAAGTATGCAAGAGTTTGCCTAGTGGGTTCTTGATATTGGAGAAGGACGAGTTCCCACACATGCCCAGCCAGGCAGTTCAAACCAAACATGGATAAACGTGCCTGAAGATATTTTATTGAGACCAGAAGGGGACAAGATGGAAGCCATAATAAGAGCTGTGTATGATGCTTTTGACGCTAGCTATGATGATCCTGTTTATTTAGCTCATCGTGCTATTGTGTGTCCTATCAATTCGGTTGTTGATGAGTTGAATAGCACTATGCTTGCCAGAGTCCCCACAGATATGAAAGATTATTTAAGTTATGATACAATTGCCAATACACATGAACTGCTTGCAGACATAGACATTTTATATCCACCGGAATTTCTTCATCCGATCGTCATCAACAACTTTACTCAACATAGACTATCTCTAAAAATTGGCGCCCCCGTTGTACTTCTTAGAATATAAATCAGTCTCTTGGGCTATGTAATGGCACACAGCTTATATTAACTCAGCTCAATGATCGCATTCTAAAAGGTAGAATCATGACTTGAACCCATATTGGTGATATGGTATGTATACCTCAGATAATTCTTAATGGAACAAGCCCAAAATGGCCATTCACTCTACAACGAAAGCAGTTTCCAGTTAGACTTTGCTATGCGATGACAATAAATAAGTGCTAGGGACAGACCTTAAACAGAGTTGGAGTCTATTTAAGGAACCCTATCTTTACACATGGATAGTTTTATGTTGCTATTTCTAGAGTTACATCAAAAGAAGGTCTTTCCATACTGATTGAGAATGAAGACGAAACAACTAGCTCCACAACAAGAAATATAGTCTACCATGAAATCCTTCCTTTTGTTTAGTTATTGTTCTTTTAGTTGTGATAACTACGTCCAGCATTTTGCTAATTCCTGTTCGTGTTAGTGTGTACTGCCCTCTTTCCATTAATGCATTTTTTATTTAGCACTAAAAATTCTCGATCTTTACCTTTATATTGTTACTAATCTATAGTCATTGCTGTCCTATTTTAGATTTATCTATATATGTTGTGAATTCCCAGCGCTTCCCTGGCATAGGTTCCTTTCTTTTGCTTAGTAATCGTTCTATGTGTTGTAAACATTCCGTACACCATTATAATGCTCTCTGTACGCAGTTGTCACATCAAGAGAAAGTATATCCATACTGATTGAGAATAAAGATGGAACAGCTACCTCAATAACAAGAAATATAGTCTACCATAAGATCCTTTCTTTTGTTTAGTTATTGTTCTTTTGGCTCTGATCACTGCATCCAGTATTTTGCTAATTCCTGTTCATGTTAGTCTGTGTCACCCTCTTTCCGTTAATGCATTGTTTATTCAAGACTAAAAAATCTCTATCTTTATCTTTATTTATTACTGATTTATAGTCATTGCTGTCCTATTTTAGATTTGTCTTTATATGCTGCGAATTCCTAGCACTTCCTTGGCATAAGTTCTTTTCTTTTGCTTAGTTATCATTCTGTGTGTTGTGAGCATTAGTACACCATTATAATACTCTCTGTATGTGATTGTCTTTAGTTTCCTCTTTGCGTTAGTGTTTTTTTTTTTTTTTGCTGTCAAAGCCAAAAAAACGTAACTTTATCTCTGCGTTATCGTTTTATTGTCATTCCGATCTTCTTTTAGATTGTCCTTTAGATACTATTAATTCTATCTGCTACTCTGTGTGTGTTTACTCTGCGCATATTACCAGTAAAATGCTTCTTAATATTCCAAACCCTTTTTTGTTCAGATCGCTTCCTGTATTACTTTGCTCAGTGTTAACACATAAATTATTACGTTACCGTTCAACGCATACTAGCCGTTTTCCCTGGTGGTCTCTTTTTTTCTCTATGCGTACGATCATCGAGTTGCTGCTCCATATTCTGATCACTGCTTTGTACAATCCGCTTCCTATAGCGTTTTGTTCATGACTTCTGCATATAGTTTTTCCCTATATCGCACCTATTGGTTAGACTTAATTGTTCCTCTTTTCTGCACATTGAAATCGTTACTGTGTTTGCAAGGTTCTTCTTCTGAACTATTTCACTTTTCTTACACATATGGAGTATACTTTGCTGAGATGTAACTTAGGAATCGCATCGCTGTGGTGTGCATGTAAAAGTCACCCGGTTTTCAGAATATGTTGATGAAAACAAACCTGACAAAGTGCTACGCCTTGATATGATTTTACTTGATGAGCAGGTTACCGCTACACTGCAATTTTCGTTTTCTTCACTAGCTCTATATATAGCCGGCCTCCATCTAATGTTATTGTGTTTCCATTTAAAGTCTACTATGATGGATGCTCATATCCCATAATGCCATGTGCCACGATTCGGGCCTTTACTAAAAGAAGACTTGATATATTATTTAGAATACTTTGATGTTACCGATGCCCGCTCAACTTATCGTCCTGTCAACAATACTATAATGGCTAGAATCACTGCTCATACCTAGATCAGAGAAGTTCCTCTTGCTCCAAAACAATTTCCTATGTATGCATGCTACCCTGTTTTATTCGAAGTTCTTAGGACAGGATCAATTAATGACAAGTTACTGTTATCTGGTATCAGCTATTGTTGAATTAAAATTAGATCCATTCATGTTCTATTATGAGTCATTCTTTACTGATTGTTATTATATCTAGATACTATGGGGATTATCACTTTTGTATCACATATCAAGACTGTTACTGTCAGAGGTGTTCAGAAACCTATTCGAAACATTGAAATCACAAACGGCAGGTTTGCGTTTTACGAAATCTAAATACTTATTATCTTTTGTAATTGGTACATAATCATATACTAACATCTCTGCATCAAAGAGAAAATGCGAAAGCCACGTTATGGGGGCCACATGCTATATGTTTTAACACCGATGACATCCAGTATGAATCACAGCACCATCCAATCGTCCTTCTATTGGTTGGTTTTACAATTAAACTACATAACGGTCAGTCTTCATTCTTTTGGCTGGATCCTCTAGCAGAGCATTTCCGTGGACACCTGATATGAGTAGCGTAGCTCTTAATCGCACGTTGAAGGTTACGCGTGGTGGGAAGAATGATCCATTTAAGGAGGAGAACCTAAGTAAAGTGGTGTCCAAATTGCAAGAGTGGCGCCCAACATTACGGAGGCATAACGTGACAACATCTGGCCTGAACCTTGTGACTGCCGAATTCTTAGTGATATATATGCTCTTCGACGGGGGTGTGATGCCTGGTTCTCGCAGAAGATACAGAAGCGGATCTAACTGGAGGGGTAGAGATCGACATAGTACTGCTACAGCAGCAAGTTCAATAGGACGTTCAACCACCACCGGAGGGGTCTTGCTTCTAACTATGCAAATGACGATGAAGATGATGATGACGATTTCGTATCACCTCCACCTCGACGTTCAAGTATTATCGGAAGAGGCCGTTCAAGCACTACTACAGCAGCTCGTTTAAGAAACAATGCAAGAAAGCGTTCAACCACCACTTGAGGCGGGCTAGCTCTGAGCCATACAAATAATGATGATGATGACGATTTCATGCCACCTAAGCTAGAAAACTTGCGTCATCGGAGTCCTCCAAATTCTGATGATGATATTACATTAAGCCCTATCAGCGATCCAAGCGTAATACCCCGTCAGCCACCAATATATAATTATCCTATTTTTGACCATTTGTACCAACAACCATGACCATAGAATGTATGATTTTTGTGACTTATGTTGTATCCTAGTTTGTGACTTAGCTCTGCACTTCGAAATATAAATATCGGGTTTTATTCAATAGTACTATGATTTGTCGCACACCGAAGGAGAATGATGAACAACGAAATTTGATTTTTTTTTCCCTGAAAAAATTAACTGACAAATAATTTTGTAAAACACCATATTAATTATGACCAACAAATAGGAATTTTTCAAAATTTATTGACCCTACTTTGAACTATGCAATTCTTGCAACCGTTAAACTAACACTGAATCGTTGTCTCCTTTGAAAAAATGTTGAACAACGATATCCAATTTTTTGGTCACAGCATTTTGTCAAATACTACATGAATTATCAATGACATATGTGAATTTTTCTGAATTTATTGGACTCTAGTTGAATTGTAAAACTATAAAATATATGAATTATCACTGACATATATGAATTTCTCTGAATTTATTCGACTCTAGTTTGAATTGCAAAACTGTGAAATACATGAATTTTTTTTTTAAATTTATTCCTGTCACAATTTAGTCACAATTCTAAATTGCGACAGGCTCTCTTTCGTAATTTGGAATTGCGACAGGCTCTTAGTCGCGGTTTGGAATTGCGACAGAGAGTAATCGCAATTCCAAAATGCTACAGGTGGGTAGAAATGCTATTTTTTCAGCATATTATTTTTGTAAATGTTTATTAAAATAATATTATTTAAAAAAAATCTTAATTTCCACTTAATTATTTCCTACTAGGATAAGGGGTAATTCTTTGGTAGATTTTGAGATTTAAATCTTAAAACATTGCAACGAAATACCTCTAATTCAAACACCCCTAATTGTTTTCTTGCCCTGTCCATTTCATTCGTTTCCGTATTCCCCTTTGTGTCTCCATAATTTAATCCTCCATCTCTCTCATCTCTCTTCCTGGAGGCTAGAGAGAAGCACACAAGCAGCTTCCTACAAACATGTGGAGCAAGTGAGCTTCCTTCTGCCTACCATGCATGCATGTCGGGTGAACCTTCCAAACCAAGACCAGACTGCTATGGCCATGGATATATATAACCTAGCTAGCTCATCCATCGCCCACCTCACCAAATTAACCAAACAAACTCAAGCTGCAATATACTAGCTCGATTTCCATCAATGGCCGTCGAGACGATGTCGGGATCATCGCCGCTCCTCCTAGTACCCTACCTCCTCGTCTTCCTCACCGCCGCCTCCGTCAAGAGCTTCCTACGCCGCTGGTACTCCTTGTTTCACTCGCTCGCAAGATTGCTCACTGCTGCCACATCCAGTGCATACACATCACCCAAAGATGATCGTCGGCCAAACGGCGGCGACGACGAGCATGGCCTGCAAGAACTCTCCGCCGCCACCGAAGACGAGCAGCAAACACTACTAACCGGAGAGGAAGTGGAGGAGATCCTACGAAGGATAGGCCTAGTAGGCGAGGAAGAGAGGTTTGACGAGGAGGAGGAGGTGTCCCGGGTCTTCGACGCCGACGAGCCGAGCCTGGAGGAGGTGAGGCTGGCCTTCGCGGTGTTCGACCAGGACGGCGACGGGTTCATCGGCCCGGCGGACCTGCGGAGCGCGCTGTCGAAGCTGGGGTTCCTCCAGGCGGACGTCGGCGCGTGCCGGCGGATGATCGACGTCGCGAGCTGCGGGAAGAGCAGAAGTACTGGGGATGGTGGGAGGATGAACCTCTCCCAGTTCGTCCGGTTTCTCGAGAGCGGCTTTTGAACAGTCGATCGTTCATTCATTAACTGCGAGTTGTTAGAGATTAGTTAGTCGAGAAATTGCGTTGTACAAATCACAATTTGGGGAAAGCTTAACTGTACTGCCAGACGAGAGAATGAATTGTGTCTTGACTGTCTTCTGCTGTTTTCCTCTGTCATTAGGCGGCACTGCTGGTACTACTAGAGGAATTTGCCAAACCAGTTCATTAGTTTAGTTTATAGGATTAATTTGCAAATCGAATTTATACTTCGGTTCCTCGGTTAATGATCATGCAGTTCAATGTGCAAAACATGTAGTAGATAGGCTATGGCTCAAGTGCTTAGCACCACTGACTCACTATTAATTTTCAGCTGAATTGAGGAGAAGGGCACATAGAAAACCAGGGAAAACCTGGCCTCATTTCATAATCCCCAGCAGAACAATGGTTGACGCCGCAGATCGGTGGAGTAGTAAATCAGAGTGAGTCGTGAGATGTCTGTTCTCCTGTGATTTGGCAGTTCAATTTAGTACTAGTGCCCCGGTAAACTTTGTACATAGCGATCAAATTTTAGTAGTTCGCTTCACTCAAAAACAAAGTTGTGGTACCTATCGTCGATCAAACTCGTACTACAAAAATAATGGTAATAAAAGTTACATTACTCCTGGTAGCTATTTAACACGATAGATTACCGCACTCGTTATTACTCTCACCGTTTCGCTATATCTATCCGTGGCCTTTGGAGTATCTCTTTCAATATATTTGTCCATTAAAATAATTTAGAATGCAATTATTGTTTTAAAAGAGATTAAGTGGTTGTGGACTGCCATTTAATAGGGATTTTTGTGATCATTTCTTATTAAATATTTTTAGATTTAGGGCCTGTTTGTTTCAGCTTTTGATTCTCTAAAATCTGATTCTGGATTGTGGTTTTTGAGAAGTTGATTCTCCAAAAGCTAGAATCCAAAAGCACATATGAAGTGGATTGTAAATTCTAGTGTATATGAGTGAGGTGGATTGTCAGAATCGGATTCTAGAATCAGACTGTTTGTTTCTGATTTTGCTTTTGGGATCAGAATCCAAAATCAAAAGCTAAAACAAAGAGGCTCTTAGTGTTTCTTCGATCTGTACGTATGATAAGATGTGGACAATAATAGTGAAACAGGGGAGTATTGCTTAGCAGAATCGATACAGAGAAAATTAACTAAGACCACAGTGTACTCGACGAGCTGTGCTCCTCACATTGGCCTCTGAATCCTTAACTCCAAACAGAAGAAGAAAAGACCACCACCGATACACGAGCGAAAAGGGTTCCTCTGCAGTTTCCAAGTTGCAGTCTCAGTCCATTCGGATCGTTGGATCGAGATGATAACAGTGTTTGGATCGTCCAATAGTGCTAAGCTACATTGTTCGTCGCTTTTTATCCAACAGTCAATGCGTGCAACTACCAAAGTTGCAGTTACAGAGTGACTATCTTCAACAATGTAGCCAACAAGGGGGCTTCATTGGGCTCGAGCCCACCCTCCAGTCGTCAGACCCTAAGTATCTTCTTTAGCATCGACACTCAGTTTTTGGTATAGTGGTAGCGAATGCATACCCGCTCAGGCGCGGCTGGAGGAAGAAGAAGCTTTGTTGAATGGGTGAGATGCTTCCTAGGTCATGTGGCTTGGTGGGTTGTTGCTTATTGGAGTATTAATTTAGCAGTTGGTGACTTCGCTTGCTGCCTACATAACTGAACTCAAACCCTAAATACACACAAAGAACACAAAGAGAAAGAGAGTGTGGCTCGATGCCTCTCCTTCGCGAGGACATGGCAGCCACTGAGTCAAGGGTGTTTGACATCCATCACGAAGAGTCTGCGATTGTGAGGCACGGCGAGGGCGTCGAGTGGATGCCGGGGAGCTAGCGAAGGTGTGGACGTGTGATGACGGACAACTCATCGCGGCGATAGTGAGCAAGCAGGGAAGGCAGCGCAATGTGAGTCAGTAAATGCTTGACTGGTTGAGTAGGCTGACCACAATAGCAAATAGACAATGTGAGTCTCTCTTCTGATTTATAATATTTTTTTAATTATAACTATATCAATAGGTTGAATAAAGATAATAACCAATTTGTTTGATTGACTAGTTTGAACTTGTTCATAGATTTTCAAAAGTTCGACAAGCGAGCGTTACATAAGTATTTCTTAAATAATGAGGTGCTATTAGTAACTCTCGAACCGATGAAAACACAACACAACCTATTTAATATATGTATCTCAACTTAGCCTAATCTTTTGAGTCTACTCTTTATTTTTATTCTGGCTTCGACACTGACTTTATTGGATCTCTTTCGGGCTAGCGGCGGCGCGGTTTGCCCTAGCTACTCGCCTAGTATAGCCAATCACATTCTACATTTTTATTTGGAACATGAGAATTCTATAGAATTTAATAAAATCTACAATACCTCTTATAAAATTCCTGCGTACTAAACACGTATGAACCAGAACGTTACGCGTGGATTTCAGCGTCTGTATCCCACTAAAGCACACCGTACTTGTCCTGTTTATTTACCGACCCCAGCATGTATAGCAGCGGTTTTTGTCTGGTCTGGTCTCTCTCAACGGAACTGGCCACCGGTGAAGGTCTGGCCGAAGGCCCAGCCGGCCGGCGCGACGTTGTATGACACGACGGAGCGGCGGTCGCTGGCCGTCACCATGAAGGACAGCACCTGCCCGTCGAGGAGCGCGCCGCTCTGCCAGTTCTGGCCCCAGTTACGGGACATGGCCTGCCACCGCGTCCGGGCGCCCTTCACGGCCACCGCGTGCACGTCGCCGGCGCCGCCCACGTTGCCCACCAGCACCAGGTTGAAGTAGGAGTGGCCGTTGATGGTGAACCGGATGCCGCCCCTCCTCTTGCACGCCACCCTGCATTGCCAGAAGACCAGCTTAGCGTGTCTGGAGCAGAGCACGTGTGTGCATTGAGCGTGTTAGTGCATGGTTGGTTGCTCACCGGCGGTAGGAGACGGGGACGATGCCGGCGCGGTACCTTGCGATGCGGAGGAAGGCCGGCTGCGAGAGGTCGAAGTGGTGGAGCGGCGGGTTGCACCAGCCACCGTTGTCGTTGGGCAGCGCGTAGTTTGGCGGGCAGAAGTTGGTGGCCGTCACCACGATGGAGCCCGGCAGGCACCACCGCGGCTCGCCGGCGCACCGCAGCTCGAAGCACGCGCCGCAGCTCAGCCCGTTGGCGAACAGCGCCGTGCTCAACGCTGCCGTGTCGGTGCCGTACCCCTGGCTGTACAGGTTGCCGTACCCGCACGCGCCTCCTGCATCACCAACACGTAGGTATATACATTGCAGCACTCACACCGATCGAGAAACGCAAATGTACACATCTAAATTAATCTGCAATGCATAATATGCTTCTCCTGCATGCTTATGGACACTTCTACTTTCAGACATTACCCATGGTTCCGGAGGCGTCGCCGCCGCCGTAGAAGGTGGCGTGGGCGTTGATCCAGCCGCCGGGGCCGTAGCCGTCAGCTGAAGAGGACAGCAAGAGCAGGCCAAACAAAAAGAGCATCGCTAGCAAAGCCATTTCTGACCGTACGTAGCACGTGCAAGTGAACTCTAGTCTACTTCGAGAGTGCAGGAAAGGGGCTATAAATAGATGCTTGGACAAAGTAAATATCAAGAACTGCTCAATTGACAGTTTGACACGCTAGTAATTTGTAATGCTACTGATTAACTGCTGCCTTTTGTTAAGTTTTTGCCATGCATTTACCTCTCTCTCTCTCTCTCTCTCTACCAAATTTGTTGGCTCAAAGCCATTCAGATTTCACTGTTCATGAACAAGGCTTCCATGCCAGAGAGGAACACTGCAGCAGGGAAAGGATCAATGTGACAATATTATATTAATTGGTTGTTGAATGCACAATAATACAACTATGAAATTATTATAAATTTTGATGCACGTGTATCCTCGAGCTTAACTGGAAATGTCTTTTAGACCTTTTTTATAATTAAGCACAAGTGGTAAATGTGACAACAAGGTTGTGCATTTCCCTGTGACGGGCCAAGGCTACAGCAGAACAGCACATGCATGGTCCCAGCCCTGTTCATTTCAGGGTGATGAACGCTTAATTGATAACTCAAGGCATGTAAATTAATTGACGATTTACTCCCTTTTTGTTCTAGCAGAAAACCTGGTAGTCACAAAGCTAGCAGTAGGTAACTAACTACATGTATGAAGAGAACAATTTTTTTTTTTTGAAACAGCAAAAGCTGTGATTAGATTAGATTAGATTAATGGTGCATGTTTCAGCCTGCAAGTGTAAGTTTTTCATTGCCGTATGCAGTGATTCCCCTTAACAGATTAGCCTCCACTTTTGTGATTTGCATTTGTTTCAGTTCATAGAAAACATAATGTTTGCATTTGTCACTGAACTTGTAGACCTCATGTAACCATTAGCGCACAACCACCATTTGGTGCACAAATTTTGGTTTGTTCATTAAATTAGCATAAAAAATCCAGAAAAAAAATTCTGGATGTAATCTATGGTGTGGTGAATCACACTTCAAAATTTGAAGTTTAAATTCAAAGTATGTTAGAAGAAACAAAAGAGATAAGTTTGTTGTGAATAAGAACATTTCTCTTTTTTTTCCTTTTGTTTTGATTTATCATTTGTTAGACATTTCTTTTTTTTTTCTGCTCTCAACGTGGAATGATTTTGAACTTGAAGTTTTATATATAAGTAGAGTAACTTCATAAGTGCATCTACAATTTTTGTTTCAGAATTATTCATGCAAATTTGATACCGAAACTAAAAGTTTGCGTATATGTTCAATAAATGATGTTTGTCCACTATATATCTTCGCTAACTTAAAATACTGGGTGCAAAATGGTACACTAGTCTTGGGCTAGACATGAGATCCATTAATGTGCCAACATGTATGACAGCCAGTTAGTAGCTCCCCTGTGGTTGCAGGCCTGAGGCAAAATTGAATGCTAGCTGCAGCTATATAGCACCAGCAGCGTGACATATCCCATGATGTCAACATCTCTAGACCAGCTCCAACAAGATTGCAAAGGAGGCTGCATGTGGGGGCACTAATTGTGCAGGCAAGACAAGGCTTTAATCCATTACAACTACTTGAGATACCTCTGTGTTGTTCTGAAGTTGCCGTCCTCTTCTTGTCTTCTCTTTTCAGCAATCTGCTATGTAAGTTGTAAACTAGGTTCAGTTTGATGCCAATGCCACTGGTAGTTACTGTTCTTCTCCAGCCTAGTTGATACATTTGGTTGTAAGTCCAGTAACCAATAATTTGGTGGATGAAACCAAGACTTTTTAAAAAAAAGAACTGATGAAACCAAGATCCAGGCATATTTATGAACAGAGATAGCCCATGAATTCAGATCATGCCCTGTTGGCGTCAAGGAGAGGGGACTATGCAGAAACAGGACAAATAAAAGAACAGCCTCTCGGGGTACACGCACAACACCTTCATTAGTAGAATCTCTGTGCGCTAGATCTAAGAAGTGCCCATGGAGATTTCTGCTATTATGGTTTGGTAATTGGTACACCGTGTACTGTTTCAATGTTGACATTTCTGCTGTCTTGTCAGAATAAATAGAACCCAATTGAGGCAAGATTTGCAGACAATTTTCTTGTTGGTAGCTAACTCAGCAGAGAAGTTCAGACAGATGGATTTAATGTCAGACAACCGAAATCTTTTATCTTTTTGAAGTGTGATTAACTAATTGTCTTACATACAATTCTTTTTTGTTAAGTACCTTCTGCATGCATGATTTCAGAAGTTATAACTTATGTACCTTGATAATTTGGCATGAAAACAGTTTCCCTTTTTGTTTTCTTGAGCAAATGTACAGCTCCAACCGCGTGCGACCGACTTTGTCACTTTATTGTAACTTTAGATGCCAATGGCTAACCACCTCGGCTTTCTACTTTTCCTGCTATTTAACCTTTTCCTTACTGTCCATTAAAGAAGCCGGCCATTCTTCCTAATCAAGATTTCAGATTTTTTTTAGCCACCGAATGTCTGAATTACAAAGGAAAAGTTTTTTTAGTACTATGTTCAATTGCTGAAAAATATCTTTGGATACAGACATTTCCAAAAAAGTTGCAAGGAAGATGTTAAATATGGTGATTCATATCTGGCCTTTGAGGATTTGGAAAGATTTGTTAGATGAATCTTAATAGGAGAAGGATTTCTATTTGTTTTGGAGGAGAACTAGGGTAGGGAAGTAATATAAACCTAAGGAGTGGTCATGAAAAACCCAAGCAACTACGAAGAACCCAAGCAACTAAGAAGTCACAAACCAACTCATCCAGAGCAAGAGGTGCACGAGAGGATTAGAGGCTATGTTATTCTTTAGCACTAGATTCTTATATAGAGCAATGATCCAAGGGTCCTAAAAAGTTAAGAGGTTGTGAGAGCGCAACAATCCCTTATACTCTTTTAAGGTTGTGCTTAAAGAATTTGCAGTCGGCTTCGCCAAATCTTTCTCTCTCATCATAGTTGCTTCAACATTATTATTTTGGTTCTCTATATGAGATTCATTTTCTTCTTTCTTGAGACTGTACATACTCGTGCATTATCTCACAAATCTATGATCTGATCCGGAGGTGTTGTGCATAAGAAGGGGTATCAGAATATAACAAGTGGTATCAAAGGCAAGGCCAGATTAATCAAATTAGTGAGAAGGTCAGTAAAGCGTTAGGAGGCACAAAATCAAGATTGATGTCGACAATGTGGAATCAAGTAGAAAAATTTGATAGTAGAGGACATTTCAGTGTGTGGCAATATGTGAAAGATGTCCTTGTCTAGCAAGAGTTAATCGTTGCTTTGAACGAGGCAAACATAAAAAGATGTTTGCTGAAGACTAGAAGGTGATGGAGCGGAAGACTATCAATACAATCCGTCTATGTCTCTCCGATGAGGTAAATTACTCGGTGATCAAGAAGAATTCGCCAAAGAAATTATGGAAGGACATAGAAGAATTGTATATGGCAAACTCACTAACAAACCGGTAAGTGCTGAAACAACAACTGTACAAGTTGCGCATAGAGAAAGGTACATGGTTCATTGACTATCTCAATGTTTTCAACAAGCTTATACACAGCTGATTAGTGTGGATGAGAAAATTGAGGAGAACAATAAAGTCGTTATACTGGCATCATCTCTACCACCATCATAGGAGCAATTGGTGATGAATATTCTCATCGAAAAAAGCACCATCAATTTGAACGAGACAGTTACATATCTATTGGAGGCAGAAGCCTTGAAAAAAGCTATCTGAATCTTCATCATCAGGTGATCAAATATTAGTTATAGTAGGTGTTGCAAACAAAAGCAATAGTTATAGGAAGAAGGGCAAGAATAAGAGCACACATGTATGTTATCTATATGATGAGAAATATCATATGATAAAGGACTATCCGAATTTGAAGTAAATGAAGGGTGCATGCTCAATGATGGTAGCAAAAGGTGATTCAGACGTACTTGTCGTTAGTCAACCAGGTACTTCTCATGGAAAGATATTAGATTCAGATTGTTGCTTCTATATATATTCGGCGAGGGAGATGGTTGACGAAGGATCTCTACGCCCAGTGCATAGAACTGTTCACTTGGCTGATCGCAAAGAGTATGTAATTAGTGAGGTGAAAACAGTTACATTAGAGATGTATGATGGAGCACATCACACATTCATAGGAGTTCTGTATGTTCTCGGCTTGAAAAAGAATCTAATATCTGTGAGGTCGCTTGAAATAAAAGGTTGTGAGGTATCACTTCAAGGTGGAGTCATGCGAATTACTTGCAAAGGGTAGGTAATCATAAAAAGTATCTGGAGTAATGGATGATAACGATTGATAGGTAAACCTAAAGTAGGGTCACCTGTGGGAGGTTTGAAAAAAATTCTGATCAGCAGAGGGAAAGCGTGTCATTAAATCAGATCTCAACTGTAGTTATATGCAGAACTGCAAAGACAGTTGCAAAATCTAGCAGACGTAAAGGCGAAGGTACTAGCTGTTGAAAGAAGGAAGACGTGGTAGGACCAACCACGTAGTACCAACAAGCAGGTGAAGCTCGGAGGTAGTACAAACCTATAGATGGACGATTGTAGGAACAAAAGTTGTAGTTAACCAAACTATACAAAGAAAGTGATCTCAGGTGGAGGATTTAGGAGGCCAAGCCCAAACACCAATACACATATTACGGTGATATTCATAAGCCCCTATAGTGGGGGCACTCCCAAAGGTGGGAAGAAGAAGAAAAAATGTGGAGCTAACTTAGAGCGAGTTTTTGAGGAGCACGATGACTTTAATGGATAAAAGTCAAGGTAGAGATCGTTAAATACGGGTGACTCATATCTAGCCTTTTAAAGTTTTCAAAGGTGTGCTAGATAAATCCTAATAGGGAAAGGATTTCTATTTACTTTGGAGAAGAACTACGGTAGAGAGGCTATATAAACCTAAGAGGTGGTCACGGAGATTTGCTTACAACCGTTCTAGCTCTCATGCTGAGATTTTCTTGGACCCTGTCTATGATGACTCCTGCCTGAGTGTGGAGAACAGATATTTTGCCAGCAAGTAAAGAAAAATGCATTGTAAAAAACCTCTGGTCTTTGACTAAAGCTGAGTTTGGTGGCATGGCAGATAGAACGTCCACATCGAATTGGTTGATCCATATGGTTAGTGTCACAAGATTCTATCCAGTGCTTGCCACTCCATGGCAGGCCGAGGCCGGTTGTTGGCTGCTCCCAAGTGCAGTCTCTAGGTTCTGTCCATGGTGAGTCGACTTCATGCATGAGGCAAATCGATGGGCTCGAGTTCTGCGTTTAATCATTGCTCTTCCAAAACTGAAGAGGTTGCACAGATTGACAAATGCACAGTCGACTAGCAGCATCAGGGAAAAGATAGAGTTAAGGACACATTGAGAAAGCACAGTTGCTTGGCTTTTGCAGCATGGCATGCAAGCGCATCCGATGATTTCATCCAACGGCGCTGTTTCTGGATAGACTTCTCCAGAACGACTCTTTCTTTACAGTGATTCCTCCTAGCAGCGTAGCAGACTGCTCTTTAACCAGCCGATCCTCTTTCTATTGAGCCTACCATTCAAATGAAAGGAAGTGACCGGCTGACCATCTTTTATTGTCTTGTTGTAACTGGATTCGCGTCCTCTGCCGATGTGTAGACAAAGTATAGTGGCACAGGACCGTGCCTTTTCCTCGTAGATTCAGTATGTTTAGTTGGTATCCACACTTTATCACACCTTGCTATCTTTTAGGTAAACTAGCTATCAACATGTGCATTTGTATGGCTAGCTTCTTAGATAAAGTCACTTAGGTCTGTTAATTTGGTTTGTATGTGATAGTCACTATAACATGGTTCCGTTATATGGGTGCTAAATCGTTTTCTTTTCTAGATTAATGTGAAAAATTTTCCACAGTTTATAATTAGTACGGTAATAGATCTTATTATGAATTTTAATATTTTAGAATTTAGCATTTTAATTCGCATATAAATCAAATCTCTAATCATCCTTAATTTATTCCTAATTCGCATTTTTTGGATCGTACATTGGGCAGATTTTTTATTTCATTTTAGGTTGGACTTCGTATAAAAGTCTATTTTCTATTTTATTTATTGTTATTCTAAATTTTATTTTTAGGGTTTACTTTCAAATTCGTATGGAAATCAAATCGCTAATTTTTTTATTTTTTATTCTAATTTTAGTTAATTAGTATGTACTTGACAAAGACTCACTCTATCAAAAAAATATAGTGCGTATTTTTTTAATGGTCTTGTTCATAAATATAGGCCATATTTCAATAAAAATTAGCGTGATCAATATCACCTTGGTCAATGTACTAAGAGAAAATAATCTAGCTTTACAATAATTAAGGGCATTCTAGTCATTTTCAATATCATATTGGTCTATGTGTTAAGAGAAAATACGTTTGAACATTTTTATTATGTTTCTAAATTCTAGTTCTTTATGGATTTACTTTGGAAATCATATGGAAATTAAATTTCTAATTTTCCTTAATTTGTTATCCCTAGTTTTAGTTAATTTAGAATCTACAAGGCATGGCCTCTTTCTTTTAAATTAAGCTATTACAACTCGGAGTTTTTTATTCTGAATTTTAGTTAATTTGGTTTGTACTTCACATAGACTCTTCGTTTTAAGTAGCTAATTTTTATTTAATTATTATTCTAAATTTTAGTTATTTATAGATTTACTTTGGAAATCGTATGGGAGTCAATTTGCTAAGTTTTCTTAATTGTTTGTTCCGAATTTTAGTTAATTTTTTATCGTACTTAGGTTTTATTTTTTCAGTTTTAGACTGGAATTCATACAAAAATTTATAATTTTATTTATCATTACTATGAATTTTATTTATATGGTTTACTTTGCAATTCGTATGAAACATAGACTCTTTGTTTTAATTGGATATTTTTTTTGTTTAATTACTATTATGAATTTTATTTATTTAAGGATTTACTTTGAAATTGTATGGAAGTCAAATTGCTAATATTCCTTAATTTGTTATTCGAATTTTGATTAATTTAGATAATGCTTGATATGGACTCTTTCTTTTAAATTAAGACGTTATAACTAGGGTATTTTGTATTCTGAATTTTATTTAATTTAGCTTTACTTGACATAGACTCTTTGTTTTAATTAGCCAAGTTTTATTTAATTTTTATTCTAAATTTTAGTTAGTTATGGATTAACTTTGGAAATCGTATGGATCTCGATTTTCCTTATTATTTATTTGGAATTTTAGTTAATTTTTTATCATACTTGGGGTGAATCCTTTCAATTTTAGGTTGAAATTGTAATGAAAAACTATTTATTTATTTATTATTATTCTGAATTTTATTTATACATATTGCTTTGAAATTTGTATGAAACATAGACTCGTTGTTTTAATTTGATAATATTTATTTAATTATTATTCTAAAATTTATTTATTTAATTAATTTCTTTTGAAATTGTATGGGAGTCAAATTGCTAATTTTCCTTAATTTTTTGTTTGAATTTCGGTTAATTTAGATTGTACTTGATATGGATTCTTTCTTTTTAAATTAAGTTGTTATAACTCAGATATTTTTTGTTCCAAAATTTAGTTAATTTGGGTTGTACTTGACATAGACTCTTGGCTTTAATTAGCTAATTTTTATTTAATTGTTATTCTAAATTTTAGTTAGTTATGGATAAATTTTGGAAAATGCATGGATATCAATTTCCTAATTTTCCTTAATTGTTGTTCCAAATTTTAGTTAATTTTTATCACACTTGTGGTGGATATTTTAAGTTTTAGATTGAAATTTGTATGAAAATTTTTATTTTTATTTATTATTATTCTAAATTTTATTTATACTGGTTACTTTGAAATTCATATGAAACATAGACTCGTTGTTTTAATTTGATAATGTGTATTTAATTATTATTCTTAATTCTAGTTATTTATGGATTTACTTTGGAAATCATGTGGAAGTCAAATTGCTAATTTTACTTAATTTTATTCCAAATTTCAGTTAATCTAGATTATACTTGATATGGATTATTTCTTTTAAACTAAGCTGCTATAACTCAGGTATTGCTTATTCAAAATTTTAGTTAATTTGGCTTGTACTTGACTTTTTAATTTGCTAGTTTTTATTTAATTATTATTTTAAATTTTATTTGTTTATATATTTACTTTGGAAATCGTATGGAAGTCAATTTGCTAATTTTGCTTAATTGTTTATTCCGAATTTCAGTTAATTTAGATTGTACTGCTGGGGAACGGGTAGGCTACTCTAGCGAAAAACAAAATTTTCTACCACGTAACCAAGGAACCATTGTAAGTTATAGATCACAGAATTACCACTAAACGCGCAGACTCGTAGCGAAAGTAGAGTCGATGTAGTGCGGTGGTGCAGATATAGTCGTACTAGCCTCGCGCTTTCCTAATAGCTCCTTGCGACTGTCACAGGTTGCGGATCGTCCTAGCGTTGAAGCTTCGTAGCAACGCCTCCAAGGTATCCATACGTACGGGGCAGGAACACTACGCGCCAGAGTGCTAGCGCCGGATGCGCGGTTTTGGGCAAAGGAGGGGTGGCGGTCAGGGTTTTGGGAATTCAGAATTCCTGATATGTCTCTTCGTGTATCTCTCTCTCCCCCCGCAAAACCACCACCCCCTCTCTTTATATAGACATTCCATAACGGGTTTCAACCCTTGAAGCCTATTAGGAACTCTAAGCCCATTACAACTCGGATCCCTATCCGAATTGGTTACAGCCCCTTAAACGTGCGACCCTATAGGTTCACGTGCACTCAGACATGGCTGGAGTACCCCTATCGATCTTTGAGTACTCCTACTCGACCATTGGGTATTCCTACTCGACCATCGAGTAATCGAACAGTAGTCAATAAGCAGCCCCTAGCAGAACTTACCGACTCCCGAGTACATGTAAAGATCAGACGAACCTCAACAATATTCTATATGCATTTCTTTTTGCCTTACGATATTGGTCAAACCCAAGGCGAGTTGTTGTCATCTTTATCTGGATGGCTCGACCACTCTTTCTAGATGCCGTGACTTGGATTCCCCGAATACATCGAGTTAACTCTTTAACTCGATGACTCGAGTAACTCTTTACTCGACTAGTATGGCCATGCGTTTCTGGAATCCGACCACTAAAGAGGCCTAGAGATATCTCTCCCGTTGTATGGAGGGTCAAATCCTATCTTGATCGACCATGTCTCACAACATGTTTCATGACAAACTCGAAAGCCATCTTTACAACTACCCAGTTACAGAGTAGCGTTTGACGACCCCTAAGTAAGCCATTACGCATCTTGAGAACATGCGACAATCTCAAGTCGAAGGATATAGCATACACATCGTATATGAGACGAACTGATAACATGAAATAAAACAACGTTCTCGTAGTGTCTCATAGTGGGTCGATGTCCAACACCATGTTCTCTAACAAGTCACGTACTTTGTTAATCAATATCCATGATGTTATTCAAAGAACAATCTCATAGTTCATGAACATTTATGGAAATATAATTATCTATATAATTGCCTCTAGGGCATATTTCTAACATGTACTTGACATAGACTCTTCGTTTTAATCTAATCTATTATAATTCAGATATTTTTTATTCTGAATTTTAGTTAATTTGGCTTATAATTGACATGGACTCTTTGTTTTAATTTGCTAATTTTATTTAATTACTATTCTAAATTTTAGTTATTTATGGATTTACTTTTGAAAATCGTATGGAAGTTAAATTGCTATTTTTTCTTATTTTTTATTCTGAATTTCAGTTAATTTAGATTGTACTTGACATGACTCTTTCCTTCAATCTAAGCTATTATAACTTGAGCTCGGTGGATAGACAGCCAGTTTCTAGTTAACATGAGAGTTTTCTCAGAGTACCTAATTAGTATAGGTATAGACTTGACGATATACAGCTAGATTTTGGCTTACGACCACAGCTTTGTGTGTCCAACTTTTTTTTAACACCTAGCCCACTTGCCATATGCTGAATTTTTTTTCTTTAATATTTATTTTTAATCTTTTTTTCAAAACTAGTCGCCCGGATGAAAAAATAACAAAATTACCCTCCGGTCGCCCGTGTATGGGGCGATCGCCCCATACACGGGCGATACCTCCCTCGCCGTTTGCTGCCCGTTAACTGCCGTGGTGTGGGCCCCCCTGTCGCCCGAGACAGGGGCGACAGGGGGATGTTGGCGATTTTTTTTAGTATTTTTTGTAATTACTATATGCCTTTTTAATATGAACCCCATAACTTTTGCTAGGAGTGTCCAAATGAAATGAAACTTGTTTCTAAATTTAAATTTTGGAATGAGGAATTAGATTGTAAAACAAAAATCTATGTGTTGTTTGCAGAAAAATAATTTTATTTGAGTTCGAATGCTAGGCTCTAACTATGGATTGTGAAGGAATTACAATGTGTGTTGATCCATAAATCATGAAATAAATAGAATAAGTTACTACAACCGTATGCACTTCATTTTTGCAAAAATATCTAAATATGATTGCATTTTGAATCAAAGATGGCTAGTTTAAACCCTTTATAACATTCATTGTTCAAGCAGTTAGAATAATATCTAAAGGACCTCAAAACTTGACAGAATCAGTTTTGTTGCATTCTTGGGCTTGCATAGGTTACAGTTATGTAAAAATATTTAGATGTCACTTTAGGCTGCACTATTTTATTGTTGTCCGAACATGCAATCGGTAAAACATCAAAATGGCCGTATCTTCGCAAACGAGGTCAAACTCGATGAAATCAAATCGATGAACTTAAAATGCTATAACCTATCTTGATGGACAAAATAACATCATTTGGGACAAGCTGAGCGATGGGACATATACGAGCCCTTCGGACAGTGAGCATACACTTGAAGGTTAGGCCGCACTCTTTATTACGACTTAAATCTGAAAGGAGTACCACGAACAAAGAAAACCAAAGTTAACACCAGACGTCTACTAAGTGCTTCGAGGCCACTTCCCATTCGCCCATGCCTCCGGCGGGGCTTCTCTGGCACGCCGCGCCCTCTCTCGTTTCCTCTCTCTCTCTCGGCCTCCTTCTCCTCGCTTCCTTCCTACATGCCTCCTCGCGTGCAACATCGCGTTGTTCTTGAAGCCGCCGCGTAAACTCATCCTGCCGGTTGGCTTGATCAAGAAGCCGTTGGTCCTCGGGGTTGATCTCCGTATCAAACCACTGCTCAAATTCACACAGTGGCGGAGGTGACTGCATGAAATGTAAATTAGCAAAGTTTCATTCACAAATATTATGTAACCCGTACGATTGTTACCATGCGGCGATCCTTCAGGCTCTTCTCCGGCGGATCGAAGGCATAGTTGCGGCACTTCCAATACCTCCTCTTCCAAGTTGAAATTTCCCAAGAGCGGACAAGCACGCAAAGATCTTCGCACATACACATGGGTGCTCTGACTCCACGAGATAGGAAGAGATCTTGATACGCTAAATTGCGCGGCATGCACTTGCTTCTTCCTTTGCCTTCCCTTTCCTTTGCACTTGCACGCCTCGGCATTTTCGATTGATCCCGATTTTTTTTCCTCACCCCTCTATTCTTTCTTCCTCTATTCTTTGCGAGACCGCTTGTGAGAACGAATGTTATAAAGGGCGGATATCGCCCGGGTGTGGAGCGATCGCCTCATATTAGGGCGATCGCCCCATATTAGGGCGATCGCCCCTACTAGAGGCGATAGGTGCACCGAGACGTTGGTGTGTTGTCACGTCGTGTGGCATAGGCAAGCAATGCATACATGAATTTGAACAATTTAAAGTGATAAGGCTGTCATGTTACTAACTCGGAGAGTTATACAATATGCTGCTGAACGTAAAGCCATTACAAAAATACATCCGTACAACAAGTCAATCATGGCCACGCTTCTTGATCTGGCCCGTGGGGTAGGTGAGTGGCGACGGCGGACGGACGTCCCTCCTAGGCCGCCTGCGCGACGCAGCGTGAGAGTAGTGTGGGCGGCAGGGCGTGTCTCGTGGGCGCTCCCGAGAGCTGAGAGGGGTCGAGGTAGTCGGTCGAAAGGTACTCCTCCAGGTCAAACTCGTCGTCCACAGGGTCGTTGAAACCACCCTGGGGTCATGCTGGGGCCTGAGACGACGAGGGAGCCTCCGCAGCCCACTGTCCCCACTGCTGCTGCGTGGGAGTGTAGCGAGGAACCGGCGGGGTAGGGCGAGACGCGGAAGGAGCCTCCTCAGCCCACTGTCCCCCCTGTAGCTGCGCGGGAGCGTGACGAGGCACCGGCGGGGTAGGGCGAGGTGCTGGGGCGCAAGGACGTGGTGTGCTGCGTCCGCCGACGTCTCCGCGCCCCCAGCAGGTGGCCAAGCGAGCCAACCGCCTCATCCTATCGAGGACCCGAGCCCAAGCTGTCTCGGACTCGGCGGTGGTCACCTGTATGCCCCCCCGTAGGCGCGTCAACATGGACATAGCCTCCACCTCAATCTCCCCCATGAGCTGAGTCTGCATGTAACGTCAGATTGTTATTACGTAATTTACATGAAAAAGACGTGCCCATGTAGTTTCGATTGCGACACTTACCGAGGCGTTGTCCCTCCGGGACATCTCGTGAAGGGTGCGTGTCCGCTACCGATACTGCCGTCGACGTATGGTCTTGGTGTGTACCCCACCGAGGCGAGTCTGTGGCGAACCACTCCATGTATCGATCGTACATGTGATGGTCGTCTGGCCGGTCTCGTGACCCTCTCGTCAGTCTGGCGTCCCACTACACGCCCATGGCGCATACGGTCTGTGAACCGAGTGCCCATCTGCGGCACCCATCCGGTCATCTTGCAATGCAAAAACAGTAAGTACACACCACATTCATTTCGCAAAGATGCGGACTAGTAGGATCAGGGCAAGTACCTGTGAGCGCCACGTGCGACAACGTGACGAGGCGGCAAGGAAAAGGACTGGAACAGGCCGAACTGCCGCAGCACTCGGTGCGGGGAGTACTCCTCGACACACAGGTCAAAGACGAGAACCTTACGGGTGAGCCTGAAGGCCTCATCTCGCGTGCAAAGCACGGAGACCCCATCAGGTGCTCGGGCGTGGACGTCGTACGCGGTGTATGGCGTCCACCGCACGTCCTCGTCGTGGAGGCGGTTGAACTCCCGAACGAACTCCAGGTAGGACCTCCTCACCTGTCGGTGCGCGTACCTCCGCTGCGAGGAAATAAGAAATGGCGAAGGTTATTCAAGTGCGTTAGTGGGGAAAAGATACGAGGAGCATACCGCCGCCGACCCGTGGTGGCCCATGGTGGGCCAGTCCACCGGGTCGTCTCTGTAAAGGCCCTGGGGGTACGGTGTCGTGTCAACAACAGGCCTGCCGATGGAGAAGCGCTCCCAGGACCACAACTGGAGGAGTAGGACACAACCCGACATCGTCGCGTCATGCTCCCCCCGAGAGACGGCGTCGCACAGACCTCGGTACGTCGCCGCTAGCACAGCTGAGGCCCACGACCACTGCATCATCTGTTTACAAGGGGGGAGTTAGACGTGCTCCGCTGAGACGAGATTTGAACTGAGTGTGTTACCTCATCCACCGGGGTGTCGGCGATGTGCTGGGCGTACTCGATCAGGTGACGGTCCACCGTGTTCCCGTGGGAGGACGGGAACATCACCCAACCAAACAACAACAGGTGGTATACCTCCAAGTGACGGGCCACGTCCGCCTCCTCCGCATGCGGGTGGAGAAGCTGAGCCTGCAGCGTTCGCAACAAAAATTATCAGCAACTTAGCGCTTCTCTTTTAATTTCCAAAGAAAGAGGTACTCACCGTGAACTGAAGTAGCCACGCCTTTGTCGGTCCGTGGCGCTCACCCTCCCTGAGGGGCCGGTAGCGGGCTGCCCGGGGGTGCCGCTGCACCGCGGCGAAACGCGCGGACAACTCGACATGCCACGTGACGGAGGCGTCGTGCGGCACGACTGCCGGACCCGCACAGGGGAGGCCTAAGAGGTACGACACGTCCTGCAGCGTCGGAGCCATCTCTCCGCACGGAAGGTGGAACGTGTGCGTCTCCGGTCTCCACCGGTCCACGAGTGCGGCCAGCAGGGACCGGTCATACCCGAACCGCGGGACCTCCTTGCCAGCTAACGGGGCAGTCACCTCCTCCACCATCCTACAAAGAGGAAGTAAGCCAGCCGCTCGCAACCTGCATGTAGTGCATTGCGTCGTTAGAATTGCATTCACAGGTAAGTACATGTACGTAAAAGAGTGCAAGCGTTGGCAGCTTACCGTGGAACCCAGCGTGGGTCGATGCAAAGCAGCTCGTTGGGCACCCGAGGTCGGAGTGTCCCTAGCTCTCGGTTCTCCTCTGCGGAGTACCTAGACCGGTGGTCGCATCGCGGTCACGCCCGGCACTCGAGGCAAGGTCGCGCCATCGTGGCCTGTTACAAAGCAAATACAACAAATTTATCATTAATTACATGTGCACACAAAATGAAATACGAAATAACGAATTGTACCATACTCAACAAACAATACAACCGAAGTGCAGAGAGCCAAAAAAATCTCATATTACAAACATACGAAAGACAAAGACATGTTCGACGAGGCACACAACGCCGAGAATTACATTATCCTCGTAGCTATTAACTGGTACATCGGAGAATTACATGATGCGAACAACAACTTACTAGTACATTGAAAATTACATCGAACATTACAACTTACCGGTCCATTGAAAAATACAAGATGGGAACAACATGGAAAATTACATTATCCGTGGTTGCGACGCGCCTCGGACTCGTCCATATCGTTCCGAATGCGCCTTGTCCTTCGACGCCCGACCTTCAGCTTCAACATTCGGATGTCCGGTACCCATCGATGGTCCGGAGGGGGCTGTTGTGAACGATCCATCCACTCGGTACCCGTACACCTCGTGATGCCACGTGTTGAGAACGCTCTGCTTGTAGTAGTACGGGGAGATGAACGGACGACAGGATTGATGTGTCTCGGCGGCTGCGGCAATGATGTGCGAGCACGGCAAGTGCAGCAGACGTGGTTTTCGGCAGGAGCACTCGCACTCAGCTGCTCGGAGTATGCACAGATGGGAAGTCCTCTCCCGGTGGGCACCCCTGCGACCTCGGTCACCGCAGTGCACGTGGTATCTCCGTTCCACGCCACTCTCCGGTGTAACCCGATGTGTCTGCGCCTTTCTTGTTTTCTTGGACATGTAAGTAGACACAACAGTTGAGTACGACAGTCAATTATCCGACATACATGCTGTGGAGGTCTTGTATCGCTCAATGAAATATCTCTGTGTCCCTAATAAGACACCTTCAACTATACCCACCAGTGGAAGGCATCTGGTGCCTTTCATTACCCAGTTGTAAATCTCCGCTAGGTTCGTTGTCATGATCCCGTAACGCGAGCCACCCTCGTCATGCAGAAGGGACCATTTCTCCAAAGGCTCATGTCGTATCCAATCGGTGAAACTCTTTATGCTGGTACCCGGCCTACGCCGGAGGTTTGGGGGGTCTGTCGGCAGCGCACACAAGGCTGTGGGGTCCTCTCCTTGCTCATGGTACACCATCGGGTTCCTTGATGAACTAGCGGTACCTCTGGGATCCATTGATTGCTTCTTCGTTAGTTCGTCCAACGTCCTCCAAAGCGCGTCGAACTTTCTCCGTTGGTTCTGTTTGCACAGGCGCTTGAACATGTTCATAAGCTCCTTGTTCCTGAACTGGCGGAAAAAATTGGCACCCATGTGCCTCATGCACCACCTGCTCCTCGTGTCCAGCCACTTTCTTTGCTCCCACGACGGCGGACCCTTGTTGCATATCCACGATCGCCCTTAGCACCGCATGTCGGTCATGGATGACACAAACATCGAACTGTCAAGAACAACCGCCACTTCACTCTTTCAAGGAACCGCACCGACTCTCCGTGTTTTCCCCTCCACGAATGCCAATGCAACCGGTAGAATCGGTTGTTGGCATCTACCGCGATCGCGATTAGAATCGCCCTTGTACTTCCCGTGAGGAATGTGCCGTCCATGCAAAGGGCCAGGCGGCGGTGCGTAACGCATTTATGCATGCGCCAGGCGAAGAATGCACGCCGCAATACCCACTTACCGGCGCACACACCACCCGCAGGAAACTCCGCAAGGTCGACGGATGTACCGGGTTCTACGTGCGATTGCCACGAGCAAGTGGGAATATTCTCGTCTGAAGCCTCGCACGCCCCGAACCGTATTTCGAGCTGTCCTTTTTGCTCTCCATGCCTTTGCGTAGCTAATCTTATCTTGAAACCTCTCCTCCACGGTGTGATAATAGATCGAGGCTGCAGATAGGGATTGTCCACGATCGACCATAAACACATTTGCCACCCAAGTGGACGACGATTCACGGTGTCCCTGCTCCGTTTCTTCCATTTCATGATTATGCTCAATCACTATGGAGCATTTCCGATGAGTCCTTCCACTTCCCGGTATGCATGCACCGCCATGGGCACGAATCAACTACGCACTTCACGTCGTAGTCCTTCTTGCTGGACTTCACTACCCTGAATTGCCGCCGGAGAGACATTGCCCAGTACTTCACCGCATCCATCACAGCCTCCTTGTCTTTATATATGGCCCCCTCCGTCACCTCGTTCTCACGATACTCCCATGCATCAATGTTCCCTTCATTCATTGTTAGGTCTTCGAAATTGTAATTGGTCCACGCACCAGGGATAGGCACCTCAGGGGCGTTGTCCTCCTCGTCGGAGTGCTCACCATCAGGGACTTCCTCATCCGCACGGTCCTCCTCTTCCATCAGGTCAACAATGTCCTCCACCTCCTCCCCCTCGTCGGCCACCCCTCGCGCCTCCACCGCTGTCCCCACTGCCCCCCCGGTCCCTTCGCCACCGCCAGTCTCGTGCTCCTCGTCTCCGGGCTCCTCTCCGTCTTTCTCTTCGCATCCTTCTACATTTGACGTCCCCTCCCCCGTAATGTCCACCCCGACATCACGAACTTGCGACACCGAGGGAGCTACCGGGTAGCACTGTACCAACAACATGAGCGGCCAACCCCGCTCTACGGCAAAACCAACATAACTCCTCCATGTTGACGTCGAGTTAATAGGAATCAACTCTCCATAAAAACGGTCTTGCGCACGACTCACTACTGCTTTGACCCGCAACCGAACAGTCTGGGCATCCAAACTGAACATCCGAGACATCCACTCCAACAAACCCCTGTATGTCCTATCGCTCGGTCTACATATGCCCCGTACGACTCTTGAAAATGATGATAGATCCACCCCATCCGCCCCCTGTGCTATCTCCCCATCTCTGTAAAATATTTGGAAATACAATTTCTCCGACATGCTGCAATGTCTGCCGGAAAAATATTACTCTAAAATACAATCTACAAAACGTACATTGATCGTACTACAAAATACGACTATAAATAAGTGATTCGACTAGTCTACTAAATTTCTACTACATTACATTTGTATATATTGCCTAACACATTATTTACATAATAAAATTAGTAATACACGAGCCTACTAAATTAAATTCATACCACATTACATTTGTATATATATTGCCTAATACATTATTTGCATAACAAAATTACTAATACACAACCAGTATTAAATTAAATTCAAATATTGTCTAATATTTCTCTCTGATTAAATTTTACATACCAAGTACTACATTAAATTTGCACATACTAAAATACTAAATTAAATTTGTAAATACTACATACTACATTAAATTTATGAATATTAACTGCTATATTAAATTTCTAAACAATACATAATCCTAAAATTTCTAAATACTACAACAAATTCCTAAATATTAAATGCTACATTAAATTTTAAATACTACATAACCTATAAAAAATTCCTACATTTACCTCTTCAAAAAATTGCTAAAACTAACTCTACAATAAAATTCAAAAATTTACCTAAATTTTTCGGCTCCCCTTCTCTTTTTCTTCTCTTCCTCTTCTCCCTTTCTTCTCCCCCTCTTTTTCTCCCTGCGCTCGGCCCCTCTCTTTCTTTCCTTTCTCTGCACACAGTAGGCCCGAGCGAGCGCTTAAATAAGAGCCTGTCGCCCCTGTATGGAGCGATCGCCCATCTGAGGAGCGATAGGGGCCCACCATGCTGCAGTTAGAGCCGTTGGCTGGAGCCGTTGGGCGAGGGAGGTATCGCCCGTGTATGGGGCGATCGCCCCATACACGGGCGACCGGAGGGTAATTTTGTTATTTTTTCATCCGGGCGACTAGTTTTGAAAAAAAGATTAAAAATAAATATTAAAGAACAAAAAATTCGCCATATGCTCAGGTCTGATCAGGGCCGGCCCAAAGGCATGGGCAGCAGTTGCAACCGCTTAGGGCCTAGGATCCTACCCAAGTATTGTCAAGTATACGTATATGCAGCTCAGGTCCAAAAAGCCCAAAGCCCAAAATATTCCGGGACAGTACAAGGTAAAAAGAAATGAAATAAAAAATTGCTAGCCGATTCTCTTTCTAAGATTCGGCTTTGCACTATTTTTTTTTTAAATGATGCGCCTTTTTAAAATCTGCAACGTTTCCACGTAGTGTGTTCTGTTGAAATTTTCACAAATTCTTTCTGCACTCTGGTTCCTATCCAATTACCCAAATCCCAAGTGTTTTTTTTCCTTATCATCAAACCTATTCTTATATTACTGTGTGGTAGGTGCGATAGATGGTCTCTCTTGTCTTGTTTTTGTCGATGCAGTCTTCTATATTAAATTATGGTTCTTAATATTTTATTGTATTATATTTTTGTGAACAGATGAATGGTAATTTTTTGAGAGATTTTAAGATTTAGTTTAAATTTAAACTAGATCTTAAAATATTACAATAAAATACTCTAATCCAAATAAGTATCAGTTAAACCACTCTGATCCGTGGTTCTCACGATAAAATATCTCCTAAGGACTTTCTTGGCATTTGTATGTGCCCATGTAGCCCGAATTGCGTGCAGGCTTTTGTGGAGGTTACCTTGACAACAAAACAAACGAGGGAAAAACAAGGATTTCCTCCACGGCACAAAGTGAACAGAGTGTGCAAGCTCTTCACCAGATTGTTTCCCTGTTGAGCACCGAAAGTGTTTCATGTCCATTACCATGTTTGGATCAACACATTGCGATTTCGCAACCTGAGGTCCTGAGCCGCTGGTAAATCTCGAAATCATCACCTTTTTAGCCTCGTGTGTAATTTACTTTGTAAACCTAGCTTCATTGCAAAGATAATTACAAAAATAGTCCTATTCCCGACAGCGTCACCTTCTAATACTTTTACGGTCGAAGATGAAGACTATTTTTACAATTACGTTCGCAAGGATACCACAATTAAAAAAAAATCACTATGGAGCTAGAAATTTAAGATTTGGTAAATCTCAACACGATCCTTTCGCTCTTCGCTTTGCTAGTTGCAACCAGGTGGAGGGCAGTAGACCACTGTTCAGCGTGCACCAGGTACCTGTAGATTAGGACCTCACTATCAGTATAGGCCCTCCTTTGCAGTACCTCAGCTCCAGATGGGACAACACAATCAGGCAAATGCCGTCTCTCACCAGCTTGTCCTCTCAGTCTCGCTCGGCAAAATCCACCCACCAAAATAAAGTTACACACAAGTAACACTTGTTCAGTCAGTGTGTTTGGTAAGAGCTAGTTCTCTACTGTTCTTACCACTCACATCGATAGTTTTGGTGTAGTGGTATCGTCCAGAAACGAAAAGGGAGTTTTTAATTCGGAATAGCTAGAAATCGGACGTCTGATTTTTCCGTACGTTGTAATATTTTTTTTCTTATTTGTGAAATATTTTTTCCTACGCGTGAAATATTTTTCTTCGATAACAGTAGAAATGCACTGCAACATTTTTTTTTACGCGTGAAACATTTTTTTTCTACGTGTGAAACATTCTCCTTAGATAACAGTAGAAATATGCGCGCCAAAAAAAATGTTACGCATGTTGAAAAAAATTATTACAAACGTTGAAAAAAAATATTGCACCGAACGTCCGACGCAACATGCTCAGATCGAACGTCTGGATACTAGTTTTTCCCTTTTTAATTATATTGAATATGATCGATGTATGGTAGGATCTACCGTTGTTTCTACCATGATTCCGTATCTTGTAAATCTCAGTGCTGAAAATCAGTAAAAGAACGCAATATTGGTCGGTGCATTCACTGAACTCTACGATTTTTTTATTAAATAATTATTTCTTAAAAAATATTTTAATAATAATTCATCTCCAACTTTATTTCCAAAACTGATTTGCCCGTGTGGCGTTGGCTTGGCAAATGCACACTGCAAAGCCATGTTGGCTGGCGTGGCCAAAACTGCCACTCCAGGCCAATCGCTCCCGTGGACGCTGGTGTGGATGCGGTCATCATTTGCCACGCCACTCACAGTGGTGTGGCAAAGAGAGTTATCAGGGACGGCTGTACTAATCCTAAATTCATCACTTTGGCACCAATTTGAAGCCCATAAGCTCTTGGTGATCATCCCACATGGTAATATCACCCAATCCCCCATATCAGATGGATTCGATATAATTTTAGTGGATTTAGGATTTTGCAAAGGTAGGATGTGGGGTACGAATCGGTTGCAATCATTGCACTTCGGAGTGAATCAGATAGCATTAGTAGGTCATGGAGGTTGTATATGTGCTTGTTTTCCATTCTTAACGGCATTTGTAGCAATTTTATATCGGATGTGGATGTGGTGACAAGGGTTTGTTGGGTTGAACCAAAATTGCACATGTGGATAGAATTGTGATGGTTATGTGAGTACTACTTGATGATTATGTCATTTGCAAACACTTTATCAGGTTAGTTGCACGGGCTTTGGTTGATCACATATGTTGACATGTAATAGTTGTGTGTGACCATTGAACAATGTATCGGTGGTAGTGATTGAACTGTTTAGTAAAACGAAACCGGAGACCATCATTGTTGTATAGAGTTTCTACTAGTACTTGTTTTTGAGGCTTTACTTCGTTTGCACAATTTTTACGACGGATATGTACAAGTTGGTTCTAGGTGTTCGGAGGTGGGAGTGGTGGCCCATAGTATTGATGATGCATTTGTGTGTAAACTTAATGTTGAGCAATGCACATACATTACGTGGATCTTGCACGGTTATCGTGAAATAACCAATGGTATGAATGCTTAGTTGTACATGAGCATCTTAAGAACATGAGTGCTTGTCCGAATCTTAATTATTTGAGATTGATAGGTTGTTTTGTTGTGGTTGTTGTATGTAGATGGATTAGAGGTGGGCGTCGGCACGGTTCATTGTGCTTCGTACCTGAACCGTGCCGAGCCGCGACAGCCCGTCGTACCTACCGTGTTGTGCCGTGCCAGTCCGGCTTGTCTTTGGTGAGCTCAGGCACGGTCCATTTGCGTTTCGTGCCTGCTTCGTGCCGTGCCGGCTCAGACTCGACCCATTTGCACTATTGCGACGAGAGGAAAGGAGCCGGAGACGCATGGAGTTGAGGCAATGGACACAAATATTATGGAAAAAATAACTAAAATTTATTTATTCTTGAACAATTACAGAGAGCGAGGGGGGTATACTGAACATGGACGAGAGAGGAGGTAATGGACGAGAAAGAGAGTGAGGGAAACATGCGAGAGAGATTAAGAGAGATGGGTGAGAGAGGGATAGATTGAGAGAGAAGGGTGAGAGAGCTTCTTGCACCGTCTCTCAATCTCTCTCAGCTCTCTCTCTCCCCTCTTTCCCGTCTCTCTTAGGTGTCGGCAGCGAGGGTGGCGTCCATGCTGTTGGGTGCATCCATGGCGCTCATGCTCTGCGGGTTGGTGACTTTCATTCTGGGCTTCTTCCTCATGCCCTGGGTCATTGGGCCTGGTATGACCAATGCTACAGTGTCGTGACGGGCCGTGCCACCCATCGTACCAGGTTTTCAGGCCCGATACGATCTATGCTATAGTATCGTGCCGGCACGTCACAACTCACTTCGTGCCGGGCCGAGCTTTGGACTGGGCCATACCCGCCGTGTCTTGGGCCGGCCCAAAAAAGCCTGGCCCGAGTGCCCACCTCTAAGATGGATAGAGTTATACGAGTTTATATCGATAGGATGGTTAACCAAACGGAAAGTGGTGCGGAGTTCCTTGGCATGGAAGGAAAAGTACTTGTGCTTGGAGTACCATGATACGGACCACACATGATAACTTGTAAATCAATATAAAAATATAGAATTGTAAGGGCTTTCTTTGGAACAATCTGGAAATGACAAGTCTTCAACTTACGCAATCAATTCTCTCTCTCTCTCTCTCTCTCAACTCACGACAATCAACTCAACTCAAGCACACGCCTGGAATTTTATTCAATGCATCAACTCTAATATCCTTACAAGAGGTACACCTCTTGGCCTTATATTAGTACACAATGCATGACCAAAACACATCAAAACCGACTCAAATTCAACTCCTAGATGTATACAAGTTAGACTCTAAGAGATGAAAAGATATTACTGATGAGGATTGTTAATTTGTTAGAATATTATTGACTAGTTATAAGAATCTAAGATAATTCAGATCATAACCTTCTCAAAGATATTACAATCATCCTTCGGTCCATGACCTCCTTAGGCCACGACCCCTCTATGTCTGAAACCTATCCAAGCCATGACCTCTCCAGGTCATAAATCCAGGTCATAAACGACCACTCTTGGTCTACGACCTCTCTAAGCCACGACCTCTCCAGGTCATAAACGATCTCTCTTGGTCTACGACCTCTCTAGGTGGTAACGACCTCTCTTGGTCTATAGCCTCTCAAGGTCATGTCGACTGCTTATGATTCGTGATCTTCTTAGATCATGACCCTTCTAAAGGTCTCAAACTATTCTAAAATTAATAATGTGAGACCTCTCATATATTAAGTAGTCTTTAAGCTCTTCCTAAAGACATCACAAAAGAAGATAACTAAAAGAATTTATCCACGTGTGACAATTTAAAGCCCACGTGAAGACGATTATCAATAAAACTAAAAAAGCTTCATGTGGGACAAAAAGAAACGGCAGTTTTTTTACGGTGGACAACAATGGTTGTAAAGAAGAAAAGAGGTCAGTCAAATACAAGACAGTTAGAAGAAACGTGAAGAGGTGGCAGTTAGACAACTCCCGCTGTTTAATAGCTATAAATCCCTATGGCCTACGCGCCATTGAGGAGAGAGCACAACACAAAAAAATCAACAAAAGGGATTAAGGCATTACTGTTTAAATTTTGACCTCTTTGTGTAAATTTGATTCCACTATAAGAAAGCTAATAAATAAATAGTATCCCTACTTATTACCATTCTTTAAGTGTCCAGTTCTTGGACGTAAGTCCTAATCGTCGACAGTTGGCGCTGTTCGTCGGGATCACATCGACAAATTTGGCAACTTGCGATAATGTTTCCTGTTTCATGGATTCAAATTCCTGTGTCTTCAATGAGAAAAGTTCCCTTGATGCAGCTGACTACGAGGATCTCACGCAAGAAGAATTTGTCATCGTCGGAGATGAAGCATGTCATCCCCTCGATGAAAATGCCGAGTGAACAAGTACTTCCATCGATGCCGCATCCACTGGCCCAACATTGCCCAGAATAGGATTGCCATCCAATGGTCCTACATTGGGTGAATATTTTCCCGAACCTGTCTCATCTCGAGCAGCATATTCAGATGGCCTCCGAGGATCAACACCCCATAATGATTTCGCTAACTGCATCAATGATGAAGTTTTGGTAGATGCAGCTTCAGAAGATCTTCTCGAAAGCATTAATTACACCCCCTCGTCCTTCGATGATGGGATGTTCTCTCCTTCAGCCTACTCTTGCGATCGTCAGATCGCCACCATTGGTGATGTTCAACCCCCAGCCCCAGGAAATCCTGAGGCTAATGAACAACGGCTGGCACGGGAAAGGCAATAGGAATAGGAATGCCAACAACGGCAACAACAGGAGGAATAGGAGTGGCAACAATGGGAAGAACGGGCCTTACTAGACGCAGAAATACATACCTCCGCACAGGCGCATATTCAGCGAACTCGGCAATGTCTCCTTATCGATGACCCGGGCACATCTCGGAGGGCTACACAACAACCATTTCGGACGCCGCATCCAGCACCACGACAAATATTAAGAGATTTAAACAACTCGACAATTTCTGGGCAGGAGAACTCCCCTGCACAACATGTACACATTCTTGCAAGTGCGCTTGCTCATCCTCCTGAAGGAATGGACCTAGTGCAGGGAATGGCAGTCCTGCCTTCCATTGCGTAGCAATTGGAGGATGCAACAGATAAAGTTCAAAGCCACTCCCACCTTGTACGCTCTCAAACATATTCACGACATACATGTATGCCCTCTGGACGTCATAATCCAAGTTATCTAGGGCAGGGCGAGCATGATGTTCACTCACCTCGTCATCAAAGGCGTCGGAGGTCACCTATTGGTCGTTACGTTCGGCCTAACACTCGGGACGCATATAGGGCCTTATACAGGATGCAAAGCTTTTCCTCCTGGCCTTCGGGATGCCAATTGGCTTGAAAAGTTTAAACCAGGGAATCTTGAGAGCTTCGACAGAACTCAAAATCCGTCAGAGTTCCTTCAGATCTACACTACTGCCATCTAGGCTGCGAGTGGCGATGACAAGGTGATGGCTAATTATTTACCTACTGTTCTCAAAGGGTCTGCTCGGACATGGTTATTTAACTAGCCCGAAGGCTCGTTCTATAATTGGGAAATGCTATGTGACACACTTCAAAATAATTTCAAGAGTTGCTACACAAAGCCAGGGAAGGAGGATGATTTACATCGTCTCTGGCAAACCCCTGCAAAAAATCTAACATTACTGACAATTCTGTGATTCGCGCTTTCAAACAGGCAGTAAGGTATCGACGCTTTACAGAGGATTTGAATATCAACCCGCCATGAAATGTGTTAGAATTATTTGACATGGTAGATCGGTACTCTGATGCCCATGAGGCAGTTAAATGGAATAATATGGTGGACAAGGGAACTACTCCACCACAACCAGGACTCGAGGACTCTAAAGAACAGAAGTCCAAGAGAAATGAGAATTTCAAGCGTGTGAAAGGTAAGATTAAGAAAAGGGAAAGTCCAAGGTACCCACCAGAGAGGTCGTAACTGTTGATCGATGACCACTCTACCGCAAAGGAAGGGGTACTTGGGACCAAAAGAAGTAAGAAGGTCGTATATATGACCATGATCCTACTAATCCAACCGCAGTTGGAGGCAATGTACGGTAGTGCCCTTTGCATAAAACTCCTAGCCATGATCTACGAAATTGTCGCTTCTGACAGAAAATGTTGGATGATTTTTATGTAGGTAAAGGACCAATGCCTACTCCACCAGAAGACAACAGACCACTACCCGTCCAAAACATTGATGAAGATCAGGAGATGCCATATCAAAAGCCTAACAACCATGTCAATGTGATATTCGGAGGCTCAGCTGCTTACTCATACAAACGACAATATAAGTTGGCCAGTAGAGAGGTCAATAATGTAGCAACTTCTTCCAGTCAATCCGCATACCCCAAGTGGTCAGGGACATCTCTGACCTTCAATAAGGAAGACTGCCCAGAAGGTGCATTCACTACTCGAAAACTCCCGTTACTTGTTTTGCCAACTATCAGTAATTGTAAAGTAGGTAGAGTATTAATAGATGATGGTAGTTCGCTTGATTTGTTATTTGCCAATACTTTAGACAATACGCAAATACCTTACTCTAAGATAAAAACTATCACAAATCCTTTCTTTGGAATCATGCCTGGCACATCTCTTACCATTCTGGGACAAGTAGTCTTGCCAGTAACATTTGGTAATGCTACTAACTTTATAACAGAATTGATAACGTTTGAAATAGTAGATTTTGAGTCCACTTATAATGCTATTTTAGGCAGACCTTCTTTAACCAAAGTTATGGCAGCTACACACCATGCTTATCAAAGCCTCAAGATGCCAGGCCCGAAAGGTGTGATTACCATCCAGGGTGATCAGGCTGCTTCGCTTTCATGTGATCGTAAGTCTCTTGAACTTGTCGATCAGTTACCTCTAAAAGAGCTTACCTTAGAGGAAAAAATAGGGAAATCAGAAAGGATCAAAACTACTCCTCAGCCAAACGAGGAAGTAAAGAAGGTCCCATTGGATCCAAATGACCCGTCCAAGTAAATTCAGATCGGATCGGGTCTCAATGAGAAATAGGAACTCGCGCTCATTGCCTTCCTCCAAGCACATTCGGACGTGTTTGCATGGAAGCTGTCTGATATGCCTGGTGTCCCTAGGGAGGTTGTGGAATATAAGAATCCGGGTGCCCTCACGATCAGCCCAGAGACGTCCGAGAGAGAGGCCCAAAAGATATTCCCTACGTCAGGCCCCACTGCCGTGCGCAAGGGGGTACATTCCATAGATAGTTAAGCATATATTTAGATATGATAGATATGGTTGTAATCTGAGTCGTTAATAGGGTAGATAAAGATGTAAACTCTATCCTATTAACCGACTAGAATCTTGTAACCGATCGAAATCTCCAAACCGATCAGGACTCTGTAAGCCGCCCCACCCCCGCTATATAAGGGAGAGGGCGGGCAACAACATAGGATCCGATCATCCAAGCATAGAGCAGTCAAGCCCTAGAACATAACACACCTTATATCGCCCAGAGCATATTGTGCTTTGGCGACCCTGGATCAAGAGGTCAAGCATAATTCCAAAGACACAGATTAGGGTATTACCTCCATTGCTGAGGGCCTGAACCTGTCTAAAATCCCTGTCTTGTGTGACCATCGAGTTTGAGATCCAGCGCCTACCCCATAATTTCATTGTCGACTACAAAAGTCAACAGTTGGCGCGCCAGGTAGGGAAAGCACTATAATCTTTTCCCACAGACTCGATGGCAGCAATCGACGAATTCATCGCCACCTTCGTCTCCGGCCAGGCCTTCCGCTTCGGAAACCTGGACTTCGTCGCAGATGCGCGCGGAGAGCTTGTCCATGCGGTCCAAAACCAGATCGATCGGTGAAGATCGAGCCAACCCATCTCAGTATGCCGCTCGACTCACCCGAAAAACGATCGGCATTGTAAGGAACTGCTGCGATTTTCGCGGCGTCTTCGCGATTGAGGAGCAGAGGACCGATCTCCATCAAGAAGACCAAGAGGCTACAGAGGAAGATCGTCGGCGTAGGGGTAAGAATGTTCCAGCGCAGTCTCTTCGATCGCGCGGCCGCAATGTCCGTGAAGATATCCTGCAGTCCAGGTTGGGAGATCAATCTGTCTTTCGCACACCGATGCAAAACGTCGTCGCCTCCAAGACGGTCCTCGACACACTAGACCCAATGATCGCAGCGGATAGCCCATCAGCCCCGATTGTGGCCCAGATCAAGGCCATGGTGACGGCGGCAGCAATCCAGCAGAACCGGGAAAAACCGGTGGGAGAAGCACACTCGCACTCCCATGCGGCAACCCGAGTCGCCAGCAGTTGGACCGTAACCAGTCGGAATACCGGCAGTCGGCGGCACACACCACCAGCTGGGGACGCTCGCCAGATTCTCAGCCGCGACCTCCGCCAGGACATCACAACCAGGCGACAGGAGCGGGACGAGGAAGAAAGGCGCGGACGCCGCGACGACTATGAGCGTTTCGGCACCGGCCGTGATCGACGAAGCAATCAAAGATATGATAACCGCGACGACCACCGCCGTCGAGGTGGGAGCGACGACGAACGCCGAGTCTTGGACTCGCCGCGCCGTACCCCACCCCGACGTGTTGATGACCATCGCCGAGCTAGAGGCTCGCCACGACGGACTCCCCCTCATCATGATGAGAGATCTATCGACGGGATCCGGGCGTTTACTCCTCGGCTGCGTCGAGTGATATGGCCCGAAGGATTCAATCCCAAGGGCATCATAAAATTCGACGGGGAGCGGGACCCGGAAGCGTGGCCGCGGGTTTACGCCTTGGCAGTTAAAGCCGCCGAAGGGAACCAGACTGTCATGGCGAATTATCTGCCGGTCAATCTCACCCCCTCGACTCAAGCATGGCTCACGGGCCTCCCTGCAAACTCGGTGGACTCCTGGAGTGATCTTTGCGATCAGTTTATTTCCAACTTCCAGGGCACCTACGAAAGGCCTGGCACTCCATGGGACTGTATCACCGCACGGAAGAAGGACGAGACGCTGAGAGATTTCATCCGACGTTTCATGCAGAAGAAGAACACCGTCAGGGACGTATCCGAGGCGGTGGTCGTGGCGGCCTTCCAGAAAGGGGTAAGTGATCCTGATTTAATCAAAAAGATGTCCAGGAAGCCCTCGACCTCCGGAAAGGAAATGTTCGCATTGGCCGACCGCTACGCCACAGCCTCAGATGCCCTGGCCGAACGTCAAGAAGATCGCCCGCCGCAGAAGAACAAAGGCGACAAGCCCGAGTCCTCAAAACACAAGGATAGGAAGCAAAAGGGCGAAGAGCTAGTTGCGGTAGCCGAGCACAACCGACCCCGAGTTGTTCGGAGGGAGGCACCCGACTACAGCACCGTCATGGAAGCGATCTGTCCTTTCCACCCTAAGGGAAAGCACGCCGCCAAAGACTGCTTCACTTTGAAGCGTTTTGCTCGCGAAAGTCACCGGCAACCGGCTCCAGCCAAGGGCGAAGCTGCTCCAGCGAAGAAGAAGGACCTCCCAGACGAAGAAGATTTCCAGGAACCCGAGCAGGAGCTGAACTACATCTACGGGGGCTCAACCGGATACGAGTCCAAGCGGAAGCAAAAACTTGTCGCTCGGGAAATTAATGCAAGGGGTGGGCAAACCCCAAGATTTGAAGTGGTCCGAGGTCCCGATCACCTTTGATCGTAAGGATCACCCCAACCGGGTCCCACATCCGGGTAAGTTTCCTCTAGAGCTTGACCCTGTTGTGCGCAGCGTGAAGCTCAAGAGGGTTCTGATCAATGGCAGAAGTGGACTCAATGTCCTATTTGCCAGGACTTTCGATGACATGAGTATTCCCCGCTTCGAGCTAAGGCCGAGCGCCCAGCCATTCCATGGAGTGATCCCCGGGGCGTCCTCGTTCACACTCGGGCAGATTTCTTTGCCTGTTACATTTGGCACCAAGGATAATTTTCGGACCGAATATATCAATTTCGAGGTAGCCAATTTCGAAACGGCGTACCATGCTATCTTGGGAAGGCCCGGCCTAGCCAGATTCATGGCCGTGCCGCACTACACTTACTCAATAATGAAGATGCCGGGACCTCGAGGAGTCATCACTGTCCATGGATACATCAAGCAATCCTCGCAATGCGACCAAGAAAATCATGAACTCGCCGAGTTGCGGGAAGCGTGCGCCGAGGCGAAAAGTATCCAAACCGAGGCTGCCACATTGCAAGATGAAGGAGACATTCCAGCAAAAAAGCAGGCCACCTCAGGAATCAAGCCAGGCGAAGGAACCAAAAGAATCATTCTTGACCCGTCTGACACGTCTAAAACGACTTTGATTGGGACAGGGCTCGAGGACAAATAGGAAAGCGCGCTCGTCACCTTCCTCCAAGCCAACAAGGACATCTTCGCCTGGAAACCATCTGATATGCCGGTGTACCAAGGAGGTGATCGAGCACTCTCTCCACGCCGACGAGAAGGCGAAACCGATCAAACAAAGGCTTCGGCGGTTCGCTCGGATCATTGAACGCCATCAAGCATGAGATCACCAAGCTTTTAGCTGCAGGTTTTATCAAAGAGGTGTATCACCCCGATTGGTTAACGAATCTGTATTGGTTCAAAAGAAAAATAAAACTTGGCGATGTGCGTTGATTATACCGATCTTAACAAGGCATGTCCAAAGGATCCCTTTGGGCCGCCTGAATCGATCGTGGTCGACTCGACCACGGTGTGAAAGTTTGAGCTTTCTCGATGCCTATTCAGGCTACCATCAGATTCGCCTAAAGGCGGAAGATCATATCAAGACCTCGTTCATCACGCCTTTCGGAGCCTTTTGCTACACCACGATGACATTCGGCCTGAAAAATGCTGGCGCGACTTATCAACGCACGATACAGCGGTGTTTTCATGCCTAGCTCGGGCGCAACGTGGAGGCATACGTGAACGACGTCGTGGTGAAGACTCGGGAAAGGAAGGATCTTATCACTGACCTAACCGAGACATTTGAGAGTCTGAGGACCTTCAGCATGAAGTTAAATCCCGAGAAGTGTGTTTTCGGAGTATCTTCGGGAAAACTGCTTGGGTTTATTATATCTCAGCGAGGAATCAAAGCCAACCCAGAGAAAGTCAATGCCATATCAAACATGAAACCGCCGACTTGCCAAAAGGACGTCCAGAAACTTACGGGGTGCATGGCGCTCCAAGAGTTTATCTCCGACCGGGTATGCGAGGAATGCCATTCTTCAAACTCCTCAAAAGCAAGACAAGTTCCAGTGGGCCGCGGAGGCACAAGAAGCATTTGAAGATCTGAAGATCTTCTTAACGACACCCCCGGTTTTGGTCTCACCAATGCCGGAAGAACCTCTGTTACTCTACATCGCGGCAACGACTCATGTAGTCAGCGCTGCAATCGTCGTAGAGAGGGAGGAGCCAGCTCACGTGCACAAGATCCAACACCCAGTCTACTTTGTTAGTGAGGTCCTGAGTGAATCCAAGGAGGTAACTGAGAGAATTGCCAAGTGGGCAGTCGAGCTTGGGGCCTTCGATATCCTATTCAGGCCCCGTACTGTCGTCAAATCTCAAGCGCTCGCCGACTTTACGGCTGAGTGGACAGAGCTTTAGAACCCGACGACTACCAAGGAACTCGAGTATTGGACAATGTACTTCGATGATTCCCTCATGCCCAGCGACGCAGGGGCTGGTATAGTGCTCATATCGCCAAGTGGAGAAAGGTTGAGGTATGTCCTCCAAATATTTTTTCCCGCATCAAACAACGCCGCCGAGTATGAGGCACTCATTCACGGACTCCATATTGCCATATCCTCGGATCCGAGCGCTTTGGCGGTTCATGAGACTCAATGCTCGTGGTCAACCAAGTGCAAAAGGAATGGTCATGTATCGAAGACAACATGGCAGCCTATTGCCAGGAGGTACGCAAGTTAGAAAGCAACTTTGATGGCCTGGAGCTCGTTCACGTGCTCCGGCGAGACAACGGCGTACCGACAAGTCGGCAAAGATGGGATCTGCCGCCGTCCAGTACCCGTGGGAGTTTTCGTGGAAGAAATCCATAAGCCCACGGTTAGCACCTGGCCAAAAGCGGATGCTCCAGCAGGGAAAAGCGAAGAAGCGGAGGTCTTGGTCATCATCCCAGATTGGATAGCTCCATATTTGGATTACCTGATGAAGGACAAGCTACCCGAGGATTGTGTACAGGTCGAAAGGATAATGCGTCGAAGCAAGAATTATGTGGTCATCAGAAAAGAGCTCTATCGGAAAAGCTCCTCCGGCGTACTGCGACGGTGTATATCAGAACAAGAAGGGAGAAATCTGCTCAAAGAAATCCACTCGGGAATTTGTGGGAATCACGCGGCGTCATCAACCCTGGTCGGTAAGGCTTATCGCCAAGGATTTTTCTGGCTGACCGCTGTCACAGATGCGGAGGACGTCGTCCAAACATGCGAAGGATGTCAGTTCTTCGCACGACAAATGAACAAGCCGGCGCAGGAATTACAAACCATCCCGATCACGTGGCCAGTTGCGGTCTGGGGGCTCGACATGGTGGGACCCTTGAAGAAGGCTCAGGGAGGCTATACTCATCTCTTCGTAGCCGTCGAAAAATTCACCAAGTGGATTGAGGCCAAGCCAGTCGCCACCATCACGACGGCAAAGGCCAAAGAATTCTTTCACGAGATCGTGGTCAGATTCGGCGTACCCAACCGAATCATCACGAATAACGGCACTCAATTCAGAGGCGAAATATTTCAAGACTGGTGCGAGGAACTTGGCATAAAGATTTGCTTCGCATCAGTTGCGCACCCCCGAAGTAATGGGCAGGTCGAACGTGCCAACGGCATGGTATTACAGGGCCTGAAGGCAAGAATTTTTGATCGGCTAAAGCCTTATGCCACTCGGTGGGTGAAAGAATTGCCTTCGGTACTCTGGGGGCTGCGAACAACCCCCAACAGAGCAACCGGGCAGTCACCTTTCTTCTTGGTATATGGCTCAGAGGCAGTCCTCCCTACCGAGTTAGAATTCGGATCCCCACGGGTCTGGAGTTATGAAGAGATTGCCTCAGAAGAAAGCCGGCTAGAAGACCTTGACCGACTGGAAGAGGCCAGGGACGTCGCAACAATTCAGTCGGCAAAGTATCTCCAAGACCTACGGCGTTATCACGGTCGCAAAGTGAGGAGCCGCACATTCTCCAAAGGAGATCTAGTCCTCAGAAAGAATTAGAGGTGCGAGCATAAGCTCTCCCCAAGCTGGGAAGACCCTTACATCGTCGACGATGTGGCGCGCCCTTGGGCTTACAAGCTCAAGCGAGAAGACGGCACGACAGTCGGCAACACTTGGAACATAGAGCAGCTACGTCGCTTTTTCGCCTAAACTTTGTAAATTAAATTGTTCCTTTGCAAATGAAAGAATCGATATTCAAAGCTATTTCTTAAGTAATTTCTTCGATACCTATGCGTCCGAGTTCTTCACTCCTACGATTTCAAGACTCTGAGACATGCATCACAGACCATGCCACAGAGCCCGGGGGCTGGACTACTCGGGCGCGATATGTCGAAATTACCCAAACAAAGATGCCGACCCAAAAGAATCGAGCAAAAAACACCTTTATGCATTTGAAACTTACAGGTCTAAAGTCTCTACAATAGACGAAGAGGTGTCCTTGACCTCCTCCTAGAGCTCGGCGGCTCGATCCTCATCTACGTTGCGGGCGAAGCCTTCCTTAACGGCCTCAAGATCCACTCGGGGATAGAGCGACTTGGTGATCGCCAAAGCCTGACTGGCACCATTGGACGCCATTTCCTTCAAGAGATTCTTGAGCGTCCCGGGAGCTTCCCTCAGTCGAGAGACGACCCGGTCCTTGCTGACTGGCCTCTCGCCCCCAGGATGAAGCGAACTCAGCAATGACTCGGAGGCATCTTGGAGCTCAGCGCAAAAGGCCTCGAGGGCTTCGACCTTCTCGTTGAAGACGGTGTACTGCGCCTGCGTCTTGAACTTATAATCTGCGGAACAAGGCGTTAGAAAAGCGACAAACAAAGACAGCGTAAGGCCGAGTTGTAGGGGTCACCTTCAAGCTCCTTCTCCGCTTTCGCTCTGGAGTCTTCTGCAGCTTTGAGCTGCCCTTGGAGCCTCACGACGGCAGAATCCCGAGCTGACATGAATAGAGGAGGATCAAGAAGCCGGATGATCAGATGAAAGCGTGAAGGGGTTCCTGGAATAGCTACCTCGAAGGGAGCCAATGACGTCCAGTTTCTCCTGGCGCAAAGCATTTTGCTCCTCCCATGACGCCTGGACCTCGGACCGGAGAGATCGCAGCTCGGCCGCACGATCGGCCTTGACGCGTTCCAAGTCGACCAAATATTCTTGGCACGTCCGGATTTCAGGGAGCATCTTCTGGAAGTATTCGGATTTCCGCTCAAAGCGCTCTCCCATTTTCTGCAATTATCACGGCAAAAGGTAACCGCATGATGAACGACGGAATCAGGAATGCAGCAATTGTGGAGAAGTGCTTACCCAGGCCGCACGCGCACAAGCCACGGCATGGATATAGAAATCATTCCTCTATTTTTCCTCCTCCTCCGGGTCGTCAAGGAGCTTCAAGCCCTCCTCTTCATCAATCCATGCAGCCTCCGTTATGAGCCGGGGGCGAGCAGGGACCGTGAAAGTGCATCTAGGCACCTATGTTATTTTGGTGATTAATGACAAACGTACATAATGACAATCTATGAAATTGAGTAAATGCTTAACTTAGTGCTTAACAAATGACAAACCTCTAATATGATTATATTGGTATGAGACTAACTTGTTATTGCCTAGTTGAGTATCAGTCTCATCTATTTAGAGGAAAATCAAGTGGGATGGTTAAGCAAAGATAAGGTATGCAATTTTGGTATCTATTCTATATTTGTTATTGCATTCCTTTCGTGCAAATGCATAGTGAACTCCAAGTAGCATGTTGATTATATATATGCACATTGGTTCATGTCATATTTATTTGTGCATATATATTCATTTGAGTTCATTATGTGCTTTGTTTTTAGTATGCATGTATTAACTAGAGTTAAACTTTATATTGCTATAGATTGACTTGGTGCATGCATGTCTTAGTTGTGTATCTTCTCATGCACTTCCCTTAGTGAAGTTTAATCTAGTGTTGGATCACATATTTACTCTTACTCCAAATATTATTTGCACATGTACAATTCGTGTATATTCTATCATGTGCTTCATTTAAGTAAAGTCTGTGATCCTTGCCATGATTTAATTGATTCATCTTATTATCAATTGTCTCTCTAGTGCATATAGATCAATTACATATTCATCGTGATGCACTTAGTAGAGAACATTTCTTATGTCAAGTGTTTCCATTTTGTGTTGTGCTTCTTTATATGAAACACTTGTAGTAATCAACTGCTCACAAATATCAATTTATTCATATCTATTGAGCTTTTGGGACTAATGTCTTTCATGAGTAGTTTGGAAAGAATTAGGTCCCGTCTGTGTATGATGACCAAGGTATCTTGGAGGATGATCATTAAGTCGAGGTCAACAAGACGGCGGTGTCACCAAGAGTTGAGGACTAAGTCAAGATCGACTTGGCGTGGAGATCATCAGAGAGGATGATCAAGTCAAGGTTGATAGGACGAGAGTCTCATGAGGTGAATCGAGTCAAGTTGGACAAGGTGAAGATGTCATCAATTATATGGTGAAAGTCTTCATGCATCGACATTAAGAAAGAAGACGGCAAGTGACTTTTTTTAGACTTATATTATCTTTGATTTATTTTGAGTCTAAGGATTGCCGTACTATTAAGAGGGATGCGATGTCGAATGACTTTTAGATGTGTCAAGTGCTCAAGTGATCCATCCTTGTGAATCTTAGAAAGAGAGTGGTGTTGGTGGTGCCGAAAAGTGAGGGTTGTAGGTCTCCATTGGATTCTTTGTGAAATCTGTGTTTATCCTTTGAGTTTTGGGTAGTGAGACCTTGTTATTTGTGTAGCCCTCGTTCTTAGCTTTTGATAGAGTCCAAAATCACTGAAATCGGAGTCCGGAGTGAAAAGTTATGCTCGTTTTTGTCGGGCTGGCCAGTGCAATCCGGAGTATCCGGATATTCAATCCGGACATTCCGGGTTGACACCCTCGGTGGCTGCTCTCATCAATCCGAGTATCAGGGTTTTTCCGAGTCTCGGGTTGTGCCATTGTTTCCAACAGCTAGTTTTTTTGGGACCTCTATTTAAAGCCCCCTTCTTCCCCACTTCAAAGAGGCTGTGATCCCACTGATTAGAGGTACTATACCCTTGTTCTTGAGCCCCCAAAACACCTCTTTACCTTTAGATCTAAGTGATCCCCTTGGTGAGAAGGGTTGGGAAGAGTTTGAGGAGTGAGGTGCTAGGTTGAGTGAGTTTTGAGTTGTTTGAGCACTTGATTTCATCTCCAAGCTTGTTCTTCGTGAGCATTTGTTACTCTTGGAGGTTGAGGACTCCTAGATGGCTAGGAGGTTGCCTACGAGCCACCGGAGCTTTGTGTGGTTGGCCGTGGGAAGTTTGTGAAGGTCGGTTCCACCTCCGTAAGGGAAGGAATCAAAGGAGTGAAGACCGGCGAGTGCATTTGTGGAACACCGGGAGGAAGAGGGTTGAAAGGGACCCCGGCTCAAGTGTGACCGAGCCGCCTCAACGGAGACGTAGGATCCCCTCAAGGATCCGAACTTCGGGTGAAAAATCATCGTCTCCAAGTTTGCTTCTTACTCTTGTTTTAGTATTTGATTTTAAATCTTAAAATTGCCCGATCTACTCTCTTGTTGTATTTGGCTCTAGATCTACATCATCCCCATGTACCTGATAGCATTTAGATCTTTTGTATTCAAGTAGATTGTTGAAAAATTGCAGGGATTTAAAATCTCATTTCGAGGTCTTAAATCCGGAATATCCGGACTTCTGAACCCGGATAGTCCGGACATTTCGGAGTATCCAAAGATAAGTCCCGGACACCCCAGTCTGAGTCCCTCGGATCCAATCCGGAGTATCCGGACTCTGAACCAGACGATCGGACATTTCGGAGTATCCGGATAAAAATCCCGGACACTCCGGACTTAGACCCTCGGGAGATTTTATTTAGCTGCAAATTTTTTATTCCACTGCATTTAGTTACAAAGTTTTTAATTTGCCTATTCACCCCCCTCTCTAGGCGACATCCCCTGTCCTTTCAGACTGGCGGGACTTGGTGGATCTCTTCGACCTCAAGGGACGGGCAGGAAATCGGCTCTTGAGCAGCAGGGTCCGGCACCGGAGCGGGAGGAGTAGAAGATGGCGCCGGAGGACGGGAAGGTATTTCGGTATCCCCGAGTGCGGTCCCCACGACCGGAGAGCAAGCTCCCGGGGGCTCAGTGACCGCAGGGGCCATAAACGGCGTCCCAACAGGAACTTCAAGCGAAGGATCCCTACGAGAAGAATTGTTAGCAAGCCATCGGAGCAAGTCAAATAGAAATCGGCGGGGTAACCAACCTGTCGGACTTCTTCATTTTCATTGGAGGCTTCTTCCGAGCGGCCGAGCCGCTCCCAAAAGAACCACTCGGCGCCCAGGGTTCCTTCCGAACGCTTGAGTACTTCGGCAGTGGACTTGGCAGAGACGCAGACTCGCGCAAAGGGGAAGCCGAAGGAGCTGGGGCTCGCGCCGAAGGGTCCCGGATCTTGGGACCGCCAGCCGGTAGCCGGGGCTTCACGGGGTCTTTGGTCGCGGCCCTTTTTTCCTTTTTTGCGGTGGGATCTCCTGCGGGAGAGCTCGCTCGCCGCTTCGGGGAACCACCCATGCAAGTGGGCATCTCCGGAAGAGGCACGTCACTGAAGAAGGCAATGCGGTCCTGTGAAGAAAGACTGAGGGTTAAAAGACACCCCAAGACGAAGATAAAAATCTCTCGAATTAGCTCACCTCAAGAGGGGGGTGTGAAGCAGTAAAAGACTTTGGGCATCTTACGGAGGAAACGTCGACACTCGGGATGAAGAATTCACCGACCCGAGCGAATATTTGCTCCCTAGAAAGCTCATCGGGCCGCTCCCGGGTCGGGTCGTCTTTCCTCAGACGCGAATCCCTGTGAACTCGCTTTTGGGTGAATCCGGCGGCAACGAAGTGCGGGGCGGACTCACCTGTGAGACCACTCTCCTTCAGCTTTTCGATCAGTGCCAGAAGGTCATGAACCTGATCCATATTGGCAGATTTAGGGGTGGATGTCCAAGAAAGAGATGCCTTAGGACTACGTCCGCCAAAGGAAAGAAGGGCAGGATCAGGATTGGCGCAGTAGAACCACTCATGATGCCAACCCTTATTGGATGTTTTGGAAGGAATTGCGAAGTAATTTTTCTTCAGCCCTTCGTGCAGCTGGAATCCGGCCCTCCCAACGACCTTGGGGTCGCTCTTGGAGGGGTAAGGTTTCAGGAGGTAAAGATGGCGGAAGAGATCAAAATGAGGGCAAATGCCTAGGAAGGCCTCACAAAGATGAACGAAAAGGGAAATCTGCAGGATTGAGTTGGGATTCAGATTCGCCAATTCGATCTCATATAAAAAGAGGAGGCCACGAAGGAAAGCGCAAGCGGGAAGGCCCAACCCACGCTGGAAGAAAGATTCAAAGACCACTACCTCTTCAGGGCGAGGAGTGGGGACGGACTCGCCAGCGGCCGGGCGGGCAGAGACCAAGACCAAGTCAGGGAGGATCCCATCTTCCACCATGGACTGCAGCCTCTCCTCCGTCGTCGTCGAGGTCGTCCAATCTTGCGGTGAAGGCGGCGAGGAAGAGGAAGACATCTTTGAAAGAGAAGTCGGAAAGGCAAGGGAAAAGGAGGGAGGGCGCAGCAAGAGAATGAACCGTCGGGCGCCGTACGGCCTAAACCTTTTAAAAGGGGAGAATTGGGTCTTCGACGAATCGGTGGAGAAAAGATTGCGAAGCGTCACATCTCTCCGGATTCCTCATAAATGATTTGCAGGCCTGTCGTTTCAACTCACAGAGTTTGACAGAGTAAAATTGGGGCACGTCGCTTTGTGCAGTGGGGCATTTACTCCACTTTCCGCTCTAAGCGGGGCGTGGGCGATCTCCAAGGTGGATAAAACATATCTTCTCGCGGTACGCCCCACGTTGGGTCACAAGGTGGTTGCCGCATGACGGAATCATGTACCGCGAGTCGAGCCTAAGTAGGCACGGATCCAAGGGTGTGCCCCATGAGGGTCGTGAAAACTATGCGTCGTATTAAACGAGTACGGACACCTTCGGATAAAAACGTGATACGCTCCAAGAGAGTCTAAGCCATATCGGACATCAGTCGGGAAAGGGTATCACTCGGCCAAGAGCCACGTAAACATGATACGCTCCAAGAGAACCTGAGCTGTACCCTACACTAGTCGGGTACAAGTATCACTCGGTCATGAGCCAGGAGAACCTTGATACGTCCCAAGTCGGACTAAAACTATATCTTGCAGCAGTCGAATATGGGTGTCGCTCGGCCAAGAGCCACGATGCGCCCCAAGTTAGGCCTAAGCTATATCCGGCAATCGTCAGGCATGGATATCATTTGGCCTTGAGCCAGATGGACGTAGACGTCATCAGAATCAAGTAACATGCGAGTTCTGAGACGCCCTAGAACGGGTCTAATCCATAATCAAAGGACAGACAAGAACTTCATGGACAAAAGGTACTTCTTTATTATATACAAAAAGTTCCCTAAGCATTACGCCTAGGAAACTATTACATTTACAGGAGAGCTACACCTCCCGTGGCACGCCGTGGCGCCTCGACAAGAGCTTCCCTAACCTGTAAAGGGCGGGGAAGACCTCAAGGAATCGTCGGCGGCGCTAGATCGCGCTCCACCGCCTTCTCCTCAAGCAGCTCGTCCACGGCCCGGTCGAAATCCTCCCAGAGCTCGGCGAGTCTGGAGTGCACACTTGCTTGATGACACCACCGCGGCATGACATAGGTAGAAGCTTGAAGCAGGAAAGTGGAGGGCAAAGAGCGAAGGGATACATCCTAGAAGCGCTGGTCTACCTTTTATAGCCGATTTGGTGAAATTGAAGTAAGTGTGAAGATATTGAGCATCGAAAGCCGAAGAGGTTTGGAGTAAATGCAACTTCAGAAGACGAAGAGTTTTTCAGTAAAACAAGTTGGCACAGAAAATCAAGGCGACCTCGAAGACTGTCTGGTGATTATCCACGAAGAGAAGTAAAATTTCGGGCGGAAGAAATATCCAATTTACATTTGAAATACGAGCAAAGGTGCGTAAAGGTCGCTCGCGTGAGCATGCCCGATAGAAGATTATGCTCATTTGAAGTAAAAGTTAAGGGTTATATTCAAGTCCTTCATAATTCGTTCACTGTGAGAAAAAGCCTCTCAACCAAATGGAGGAACCAGTCGGAAGCTCAAACAAAAGACCGGACAGCAACTCAAGCAGAAGTTTAATCGGAAACATAGCGATCGGATCATGAAGCACTCGGGGGCTACTGTGGAATATAAGAATCCGGGTACCCTCACGATCAGCCTAGAGACGTCCGAGAGAGAGGCCCAGAAGATATTCCTACGTCGCCCCCCTTTGCGCGCAAGGGGTACATTCCATAGATAGTTGAGCATATATTTAGATATGATAAATACGGTTATAATCCGAGTCGTTAATAGGGTAGATAAAGATATAAACTCTATCCTATTAACCGACTAGAATCTTGTAACCGATCGGAATCTCCAAACCGATCAGGACTCTGTAAGCTGCCCCACCCCCGCTATATAAGGGAGAGGGCGGGCAACAACATAGGATCCGATCATCCAAGCATAGAGCAGTCAAGCCCTAGAACATAACACACCTTATATCGCCCAGAGCATATTGTGCTTTGAGCGACCCCAGATCCAAGAGGTCAGCATAATTTCAGCACACAGGATTAGGGTATTACCTCCATTGCTGAGGGCCTGAACCTGTCTAAAATCCCTGTCTTGTGTGACCATCGAGTTTGAGATCCAGCGCCTACCCTATAATTTCATTGCCGACTACAAAAGTCAACAGAGGTAATTGAGCATAAGCTAGCTATACGGCCTAATAGAAAACCTGTTAAACAAAAGCTACGACAGTTTGCTCCCAACCGTCAGGAAGCTATAAGTGCAGAATTGGACAAATTCCTTGATGCAGATTTCATTCGTGGGGTCAACCATCTGGAATGGCTTGCTAATCCAGTAATGGTTAGAAAATCCAATAGTAAGTGTCGCATGTGTGTCAACTTTACTAGTCTAAATAGTGCTTGTCCTCAAGATAATTTTCCTTTACCTCGCATTGATCAACTAGTTGATTCAACTGCGAGGTGTGAACAGATGAGTTTTCTTGATGCTTATTATGTCTACCAGCAAATCAGCATTGCAAGAAGTGATAAGGAGAAGACAGGCTTCATCACCCCATTCAGTATGTACTGCTATAGAAAGATGCCTTTTGGACTAAAAAACGTTGGGGCCACGTACCAACGTTTGATGCAGAAGACCTTCATTCAATAGCTCGAGCGTAACCTTGAAGCTTATGTAGATGACTTAGTTGTAAAAAGCAATAAATGTTCTAACCATCTTAAAGACTTGGAAGAAACGTTCTGTAATTTGAATAAGCATGGAATAAAACTAAATCCCCAAAAGTGTACTTTCATAGTTTCTTCTGGCAAGTTGCGGGGTTTCCTTGTTTGTTCACGCGGAATTAAGGCCAATCCTGAGAAAATTTGTGCCACTAAACAATTGAGACCACCTACCAATATTAGGGAGGTCCAAGCTTTAACTGGTCGGAAAGCAACTTTAGGTCATTTTATATCCGGATCAGGTGATCGTGGATTGCCTTTCTTTAAAGTGATTCGCAAAACTTTAAAATTTCAATGGTCTGAAGAAGCCAATAAAGCCTTCGAAGACTTAAAAGATTATCTTAGCAACCCTCTAGTTTTGGTATCCCCTCAAATGGGTGAACCATACAAGTTTATTTGGCCGCAACGCCAAATGTGGTCAGTGCAGTTTTAATTTCAGAAAGGGATGGGTCTCAACTACCAGTCTACTATGTCAGCGAGGTCTTACATGGACCAAAGGAGCGTTAACCAGAGGTCCAAAAGCTATTATACGCTATTTTGATGGCATCTAAAAAATTAAGACACTATTCTCAATCACATAAGATCACAATTCCATCGTATTTTCCTCTTGGAAGTGTCTTGCATAACTAAGAAGTAACTGGTTGTATCGCCAAGTGGATAATAGAGCTTGGGGAATTTGACCTCCACTTTGTTGCTTGAACAGCGATCAAAAGTCAAATACTAGCTGATTTTGTGGTTGAATGGACCAACATTGAGGAAGCCACTCAAGATTATCCTAAACCAGAACATCACTGGACATTGTTCTTTGATGGATCCTGTGAACTTAAAGGTTCAGGTGCTGGATTCTATTCTTAACACCTCAAGGTGACCAGCTTCAATATGTCATCCAAATACAATTTCCTGCTACGAACAATACAGCAGAGTATGAAGGCCTTCTAGCTGGGCTTCGGGCAGCAAAATTCCTCGGAGTCCATCAACTTTTAGCAAAGGGAGATTTGCAATTAGTTATAAACCAGGTTAGTAAGGAATACAGAACGTCCGATGACATATGTTAGAATATTATTGACTAGTTCAAAGAATCTAAGATAATTCAGATCATAACCTTCTCAAAGATATTATAACCACCCTTCGGTACATGGCCTCCTTGGGCCATGACCCTCTTGGTCTATGACCTCTTTAGGTAATAAACGACCTCTCTTGGTCTACGACCTCTCCAGGTCATAACGACCACCCTCGGTCTGTGACCTCCTTAGGCCATGACCTCTCTTGGTCTACAACCTCTCCAAGTCGTAACAGCCTCTCTTGGTCTACGACCTCCCAAGGTCATGTCGACTACTTTTGATTCATGATCTTCTTAGATCACAATCCCTTCTAAAGGTCTCAAACTATTCTAAAATTAATAATGTAAGACCTATCATATATTAAGTAGTCTTTAAGCTCTTCCTAAAGACATTACAAAAGAAGATGGCTAAAAGAATTTATCCCCGTGAGACAATTTGAAGTCCACGTGAAGACGGTTATCAATAAAACTAAAAAAGCTTCATGTGGGATGAAAAGATACAGCAGTTTTTACGATGGAAAATATCAGTTGTAAAGAAGCAAAGAGGCATCAGTCAAATACAAGACAGTTAGAAGAAACACAAAGAGGTAGCAATTAGACAACAACTCCCACCATTTCATAGCTATAAATCCCTATGGCCCGCACACCATTGAGGAAAGAGCGTAACACAAAAAAAATCAACAAATAGGATTAAGGCATTACTGTTTAAATTTCAATCTCTCTGTGTGTAAATTTGATTCCATTGTAAGAAAGTCAATAAATAAAGAGTTTCCCAACTTATTCCCATTCTTTAAGTGTCTGATTCTTGGATGTAAGTCCTAATCGTCAACAATTACAACTAAAAACTTAATTCAGGCAACCAGTAGGTTGAAATTGTCGGCCAATTTAAACATAAAAGGAAGCGGAATCTGGACCTCTTATAATGGTAAGAAATTTAGAGGATGTCGTAAGATTTCAGGAAAGTCCAAGAATCCCTCAATCCTAGTTCGGATGTGAAAGTTATGGCCTTTTTAAGGTCGGCTAGTTTTGGCAATCCGAGTTGGACTCTTTCCTTCTCCTAATCCAATTCGGCTCTATCTCTTTATTTCCTTGCTTTGCTTGGCCGAATTTAGTTGCTTTCCTTTCTCTCCAAACCAGGTTGCATACTTGTCCTTCCTTGCATGTTCTTGCCTCCCTTTCTAGTTCAACTTCAGCCAATTCTTTCTTTCCCTTGCGTTGGCGCCAACTCCCTCTCTTTCCTTTCCAACCACAAGCCCAAACTCTTGCCGCCCACATGCCCGTATGAAACCATGCTTGAACATGCACCATGCACATGGCCCATGTGGCCTATGCCACCATGCGCCGCTCTAATTCTTTCCTTGTGGCCATGGTGTAGCATGCCTTTCCCGAACTAGGATTTTGCCCTCTTGTCTAATTTTATCCTCCTTGTTTTTGTCTGGTTGAACATCATGCACACGGCCCTTTTTAGGTACTAGGGTTCGATCTTGCTTCCTCTCCTGGCCGACCACCTTCTCCCTCTCGACCTTGGTTTCTTGCTTCGATGCTTTGTGCAAATCAGTAATGATTGAATTAGTAGCTTTAGTTTGCACTTGAGAATTAGCATCCAAACTTGAGGTAGCAATTTGACCCGTATAACCCTGTCCCCTAGCCCTCCCCGTGGGGTCCTCCTCGATGCCTGATGATGCAATATATTGTGTTTTTTATTCTGTTACAAATAATGATGGCGCCGTAATGAACAATGAGCTTGACAAAGATGTGTTTGCCGATGGGAGTGATGATGATGGTGATTCCGATGAGAGTTGGAGCTCTAGCGATGATGAAGACCCTCTCCACTATTCACATCCGAGGAGGGACGAGTTCTCCATGGAGTGCTTGGCGAGGTCCCCTCAATGCATGCATTCGACGATGTGATGATGGTTGGGGGTGTTTTTCAAATGGGTTGAACAGCAGGGCTGGGAGCCGACCCGAAGAACAACATCATAAGGAAGAACATGCGGTTTGCAAGTATGGATGAGTTGAAACTCTGTTTGCAAGACTACTTGGTGAGGCACCATTGTCCCTACGTAGTGGAACACTCCGATGTGAACAAGAGATATATCGTGAGGTGTGAAAGGAAATGCCTATGGAAGGTATGGACGTAGCTCATGAAAGACAAGCAATGGAAATCACCAATGTGAAGCAGCCTCACACTCGTCGAACATCACGAATTTTCAGGGAGCACCTTAGGTGACATCAGACTTCATCACTAGGCGCATAACGGGTGTCGTGGCTGTTGACCCCGATGTGACAGTCACTACCTTTATTGAGACTATATTTGGCTTCATCAAGTACTGAGTAAAGTATGAGAAGGCATGAAAGGCAAAGCAGAGAGCCATGCAATTATTGTGGACGATTGCAAGGAGGCATATGTGATGTTGCCTAGGATCATGAATGCTATGCATAATAAGAACTTGGATATGGAGTCTATCCTGGGCATGGGGCTGATGGATCCGGACGAGGGGGGTGATGAAACATGTTCTGCAGCCGATGTATTGGTCATTTGGGCAATGCATCGAGGCCTTCAAGCATTGCAGGCATGTCTTGTCAGCTGACCATATTTCTTACTAGGAAGTACTATGGTGCATTAATGATCGCCGTCAGTATTGATGCGGAAGGCCAATTGATTCCACTCGCTTTCACACTTAACAAGGGTGCGAAAAACGCCAACTGGGAATGGATTGCCAAGAAGGTAGGAATGCACACTAATAGTTCTTGCAAGGATGCTCATGTACCATCAGAATTCCCACGCCCGCAATGTGACTGCAATAACCTGGCATGGATCAAGCAATCCACACATCCGCAATCCTAACTTGATTTCCATCCATCGTGTATTTTCCTTTTCAAAAGATGTGTTTGTATGGATCAAGCAATCCACGTATCCGCAATCTTGACTTAATTTCCATCCACAAAGTATTTTCCTTTTCAAAAGGCGTGTCTGTATCCTACTTGTAGATTGGGTTAATAGCCCGTGCATGTTGCCATTTGTACCGTAGAAATAGCTAGGCAAACATTTGTAACTAACCAAACTCTACGCTCTATGTATTTTGCACCTCATTGTCAAGTGTTATGTCGGTCTTGAAATCTTATCTTCGTTGCTCTATTCTCACTCAAACTCCAACATGTGGTTTTATTAGTCCAAAACATGTCATAAAACAAACATGACAATCATCCAAAAAGATTAATAGAATACTCACACAAATAAAGAGTGATAATTCACCAAAGGAACGGGAGCAGTGCCACACCGTCGGTCCTGGCATAGCAAAATACAACTGACATGCATATAACGTGGCGTGGAAATCCGTAGCACCAGTTGAAGAATGCACCCATCGAGTTTGATAACAAACCTTGACGTGGCAGCACACACATGCCACACCATTCACTGGTAGCTTTGCCACACCAAAATACTCAATGTGGCAACATCCACAGGAGCCTCCAGGCTAGGTGGCCTGCCTGACATGGCAGCACCACCCAACATGGTGTGGCAGTATGATTTAGTCACGGCACAGGCGAAAGGGTTAGATTTAGAAATAAGGTTAGAGATGAGTTACTACTAAAATATTTTTCAAAAATGATTATTTAATAAAAAACTGAAGCTCTACCGTTCTTTCCACCTTCATTGCCGACAAAGACAAAATAAACAAGAAATTATGTGTTGGCCAGTGGTAAATGAGTAGTAACAAATAAATTGACAGTGGCTACCAAGAAAAGGAAGCGACAAATTGATGATAAATAAAGCCTCTTGCATTTTGACACAAGCAGCTTTCCTTCATTTTTCTCGTACTGATGAAAACCGAAGGGTGAGTACATTGAAAATAATGTTTCATGGGAAGACAGAAGGAAAAACGTAACTCGGAAAGCGGTATTGCAGAATTACATAACACAAGAACTGAATTGGAAACGGCCCAGTTATGAGAGCACATTTAAGTTAATGGTAATATGGAGGCGGCTGGCCGGTTCCAGGTGCACCTGCTGGTCTCGGTTGATTTCCATGGTGCGGAGGCGGCATCTGCTGCGAAGCAGGCAACTCGCGAGGAGCAGCAGGAGGGGCAGAGAAGGACCCTGATGCTGCGTACTGCATTGGGGTTGAGTACAGCTGGCCTGGATATGCTCCTGCTGGAGATGGGGGATACCCAGAGTTGCCAGGATTCCAATTTGGCACTTGCCCGTTCGTGCTGTGGTTTTGGGCAATGAGACCAGGTGGTGCGTATGCTCCAGCTGCTTGCGGATTACCTTGCCACCCAGCAGATGTAGCTGGTACACCAGGTGTTTGCGGTGCTGCTTGGATTGCTCCTTCTGGGATTGTGTAATCCCTGCTCTTGTCACTATGCGCCTGAAGGACAGAGACATACGCTTTCATATGGCAGGCAAATCAAAATAAGAGTTTGTGTTACAAAATCGGAGGGTTTTATAAAGGCAGTAATTCGTATCGTCTAAATAGTTTTCATGCCCAAAACACACTAAAAAAAATGAACCTATTATACCTTTACATTGAGATCAGTATGACGGGAGTATAACAGGTGAAGCTTACAGTAGCCACCATCGTAGATGCAATGCCCTTCCAATGCTTCCTTTGCAACTGCAGCTGTAGTGACATCTGAATGGCAATGTGATGAAATAATCAGGTAATGAAGAACTATTTATACATAAAAGCACAAGGAATCGTAAACAGAATCAGTCACATGTTTAGCCAACATATAATGAACGGCAGCATTACCAGATTAATTGATTTCATTGCAGGGTCACAGCATATGTAAACTTCTTAATTCAGGGTACAGTACAGGAAAAGTGTATTTGCATTGATTAGTTCGCAGAACTTAATATAATAAGTATCGAGATCTAAGGATTTTGCTGATAAAAATTGGTATATCATTACTGTAAAGGGAATAAGGATTTTGAGTTTTCAAGGGATGCTCTGCTTGCTCACAAGACAACAAAATAAAAACACTTGGTAATTTGACACCTAAGATGATATATTCTAAAGTTCATACCAGGGTACTGAATCAAAGCTTGTGTTCCGCCGTTCTTCTCAAAAATAGCAATTTTCTGTACTGTACCAAATGCAGAGAACACCTAGAATTTAATTAGTCATAGTCAGCACAAATTAATCGCATGGCAACAAAACCTTGGAGCATCTTTGAATCAAGTTTTTTCCAAATTTTACTTACGGTACAGAGAACATCCACTGTAACAGCATATTGCATATTCTCAATAGACGCAAGAAGAACATTGCCCTCAGCCTCCACTTTTCTTCCATCAGCGCCAACAGCAGGCTGCCAAGGCACATCAAAGGGCAGATTGTGCAAAAACAGCAAGGTCACATACAATGGCACAAAACAGACTGAATTAAAAGAATACAATGCTTGTGATCCTTTGCAGAAGTAATACCTGCAACATACTATCTATAGCAGAAGAATTAACTGGAAGGTAAGGGTTGGTGTAATCTCTGCAAAATAAAAACAAACATAAACCGTTAACAACTGCAGACCAAAAACAAAAGCTCATTTAGCAACACCACAAACCAGTGAATTATCAAATGACTTGGACGAAATGACATAGGGATAAATCCTTTACCAGGAATAGCAATGACCAAATAATTCAGGGCAAATAAATTACAAATGATACCTGCTGCGGTGTGATTGGAACTTGATGTTCAAATCCTTATGTGCAGAGAAAGAAATTCGCAGGTAGCAGGATGTCACATGCTCCGGAAGCAAGTACCTACATTACAGTCAGGTCTCAACGAAATTCAGTTTATAAGAGGCACAAGAAAGTATAAACATTATTTAACGATGAATTATACAAGGAAAGACTAAGAGATGTCACCTTGGAATGCTTCTTCCATCTAAGGCTTCTCTTGCTGCTGAAGCAGTGGGTGAATCAGTGTACTGGATCAATGCCTGTGGGAAAATTAAGATGGGGACTTTGCCTTTTGTAATGAATCAAATATTTAAAACAAAATAAAATTCCAACTGACCTGAAAACCTGCAGCCTTCTCAAAAGTGGCTATTTTGTGAACATATCCAAAAGCCGAGAAAACCTAAAATACAACAGGAGAAAAGGGTCATTATATAAGAGTAAAAGAAGAAAACTAGTCCAGGAACTAGGGGCCAATACTGTAAACAAATGGCACATATAAAAAAAAATCTGCAGTACAGACAATCATTGAATATTCTGTTTGCCATGATGAATGATGCATGAATCACATTTTTTAACAAAGGAAATTAATTCTTGAAGCCTATCCCTTTTCAACAACAAAACAAGCAGGAAAGGTCTTATAGAAAGAAACACATCAGCCAATGAATGAGAATTAAACTGTCCTGTTAAGTGTTAACAACTGGCTGGAAATAAACGACCACAAAATGATCTCAAAAGAAGCACCAAAGAGATACTGATTTTCTAAAGGCTGGGGATTTAACCTTTCATCAGTAACTTGGATAAACAGGGAGGTGCCCTACACCGGAGATAAGCTTGGTGATGAAGGATAATTAGAAAATGGCATCCTCAAGATGAGAGTTCATAAAAACTTCAAATGTAATAGTTATAAGACAGAGGCAGCAAAACAAACATGGTATCTCCCCAATTGCAGGTGTTGATAACGACATTTTCTCCGTGTTAACATGGGCCTGCTGATTCATGCAATTGCAGAATACGTTACTACGAGATGAACAACTATGTAAAATCTTTGATTTACAAGGATCAGGTCAGGTAGACTCCCTTGGATCTCTTCGGTCAATGACAATCAATATAGCAACAGGCACACTTCAGTTTGTTGTTATCTATCTTACTAACCCAACCATCAAAATATTTTTCAGATAAAAATAAAATAAAATTTAGAACTCACCAAATGGATCACATCAATGGTGACATCACTAGCTTGAACACCTTCTATGGTAACAAGCAACACATTTCCAGCAGTCTCTCCAGGGCTCTTGTTGTTAATTATTTCTTGCCTATTTGAATACTGAATGTAAACAGTTTTGCCTCGGATTTGCGCTGGTTCCGAAGATGATGCAAAGTAAGAAACCATTGAAATAGCTTGATTGGTGTCGGTCTGCAAAGAATAAATGGCTTCGCATAAGTAATCCTGGCATCATCTATTTCAAAGCATATAACATTTAGTGCTAAAGCAATCAAACAAAAAAATGATTAAATGTACACAGTGATTTGATTTCTAACAAGAGAAACTTTCCAAATTATGCCTGCCTTAGAAGTTAGAAGATACACCTGCATTTACAAGCTAACCAATCATACTCAAAACCATTAATGCCACAAAATAGCACATTGCTCCAGTGATTCTACAGTCCCCACTACTACGCATCCAAATTCCACGAAAAAAAACTTCCTACCAGCTATATCGATCACTAAATCCTGCAGAGCATCCTATCATAAAACAAAATGAATAGTGCCCGACGGGATTTTACAACCAAAAAAGAACCTAGCCGCAGATGCTTGGTGATATGCTAGCATGCTACAAATCAATCCCCAACAGATTGATATGATATAACATGCCCTACTATACAACTAACTTCCATTAACTCCAGTCAGAACACCCAATCACCCACCTCAAAACCCATCCAACACTGTTAAAAAAAATTCAAGATCCAATCTCGAATAAGGCCCTGTTTGGTAGAGCTCCAGATCTCAGCTCCACCTCAGATCTGAATCTTGTAGGCTAAAATAAATTGAATTAAGATTATATTTTTAGTCTAAAATTTAAATAAAATGACCCACCTAAACACTCTTAATATACCTACAACTCCAGCTCCACGGATCTGTGGAGCTAGAAATACCCAGCTCCACCAGGTCTACGGATCTGGTGGAGCTGGAGCCATACCAAACACACCCTAAATTCCACAGCCCCAACCCATCAATCCATCTGAATCCTATAGCAATTCCCTCTTCACCAGTCCCACAGAAAACCAGACAAATAAACCAATTAGATGTCTCAATAGCATGTGAGGCACCAAACCCCCTCATATACCTGATTCATAAAACTCAACAAACCATTACCATACAACCTCATATATTGACAAATCCCACACCAGGTTAAATCCGGCGATGCTTGACGCGCAGGGCAAATAAACCAAACAAACGTGATCTATCTGCCCATCTAAGCTACACGTGGATACATGGGAGGCTTTTTGACCCTCTGCAACATCAAATCCTTATCCGCAGAACTTTTCAAAAAATCCCACTATTGCACAACTAAAAGCTAGCTAGATCCCGTGATTCACCGGTAGCTACACGGAAGACCATCCATCGGCGAGTTCATCCCGAATCCCTGACCGGATCGCGGAGATCGACGGGGAAAGGGGGTTTTGACTTGAGAGGGAGGCGGCGGGGCCAGGGGAGGAAGGGCTTACGAACTCGACGAAGGCCTGGTTGCGGTTGGCGCCGACGCCGCACTTGGTGTTGACGATGCGGCCGAAGGGCTTGCAGAGCTCGACGAGCTCCTCCTCGGCGCACTCCCACGGCAGGTTCCGCAGGTGCAGCACCTTGGACGGCGTCTGCGTGTAACGGAACTGCTGCCCGCCGCCGGCCGACGACGACATCTCGCTAGTCCTACGGCGAGGCTAGGGGAGAGGTCGGAGAGGCGAAGCTAGGGTTCGGCCGTTTGCCTGGCTCTGGTAGGTCCGGAGGAGCTCGCGGGCATGTGGGAGTGCGTGCGTGCCGCACCGTACCTCTAGACTCTAGCTCTCTGACGACATGATAGGCCCGGGCTTCAGCAGAAGCCTGCTTTGCTCTAGGAGAAGCCGGCCCGATACCTGGATCCAACGACAAGTACTAACCTTCTAAAATCGTGGGTCACACACTCCCTTTCCGATTAAATGCAAGGAATTATACGACAAAAAGTAGATATATATTAGATCTGAATTATTTGAAGCCGATTCAACGTTCTTGTTTGTTTATTATCGTTTTACTGTACGTCTATTTTCACCGTATAATATCCTATTAAATCTCTATCCTAACTTGAATATTTTCCTCTTTTTACGTTATGATCTGGTCTATATTTATCTGTGAATTTTTTTTTTTTTTGCTTACCCACGTTTTATTCTAGCCCTACGCTACACTCCCTTCCCCCTCGCATGCACTGCTGCCTCCATCCTCTTAGGTCTCTATATCTACGTTCTCGTAACATTAATCTCTGGTAGGAAGTACAGAAGCGGAGATTCTCGAGGAGGTTTGCGCGCATGGAAGATAGAAAACGCCACATGCTTTATGGTGCCGCATCTCACGAAGCAATGGTACACTTCTTTTCTACAGTGGTAACATTACGTCGCCACCGATGTAAGTCCCTTACAAATAGTGTGGTATACTCTCAAGAAAGGTTGCTCCCAGTGGTTACTCATAATGTTTGTGATTTGAATATGATCTTTGGGTTTCGATTTTAGGTCATCCATGATCTTTTTTGGGCTTAGTTATGCATATTAAGATGCAAACTTTCTTTTCTAGTAAACCTGTTCTCTGATCCAATGCGAAAATGATGTGCTGTGTAACTGTGTTATTGCAATGTATGTATGTTTTCTTTTGAGCGGATTGCAATGTACAATGTACGTAGTATATTTTAGGTTATCCTCTTGCTTGATTCAGCCTGGGCCTTCGGGTCCTTGGGCCCGGCCCGGCCCTCTCAGCGCACGCTCCACGTGGGAGGTGGGATAGATATCCACTCGGAAACCCACGGGCTAATATAAATCTCGTTTCCTCCCCTGCTCTTCTCAACATCTCGCCGCCTTCGTTTCGTGGATCGCGACTTCACCGTCGGTTCGTCTTCACGCTCACGCGGCGCCAAAGCCCCCGTCCTCTCACCACAGTCGCGCCTAGGGTTCGCCGAATCCGCAGCGCCAAGGTCAGTGCCCCCTCCCAACCTTCCTAGTCCTCGCGTCCCCACACTCACCGGCGAATTCCCCGACGTGTGTCACGCCCAGATCCGTGCCCTCCCGAGGCGCCCCGTTTCGTGCCAAGTTTGCGCCTTGCTGCAGGTTTGGGGGGTTCTTGACGCGGGGGATGGCCGCATCCGGGGATACTTGATGGAGACGCGTTGACGTTTCGTGCGAAACGTTCGGATCTTTTATATGTAGTTCGGCGAAGTGAGGGTTTGGGGCAGCTATTTGGGTGATTATCTCTCAAGGAAGGTGCTCCTGTGATGCGCGAGGTTCAGCTCTTGGGGAGATCACTGTTTTGGGCTTAATTTTGGGTAGACGCTTGCGTATTTCGCTGTCGGATGCGCGTGGTTGGAGTTGTTTTGTTTAGATTTTTTGGGAAGATTAGATTTTTTTAGTTAATTGAACTGTGCAGAAAAAGGTTTTCTTATGAGCAGACCATGAATTGAAGAGGACAAAAGGGTTTATTTTCTTTTCGAGACGTCTGTTGATCTGGTCTGAATCATGTGTTTGGTTTTATATTGGATATATTAATGATTTTTGGCTGGGATTAATGTTGCCATGCCCATGTGGATTTTTAAGTGTTTGCCACAATAATATAGGCTATGGCGCATCCATAACAAATCTAGGGACAGTTAATGTGTGCTTTTGTTATGAAAGATAACGTCTCTTTTCTGCTGGATGGTATTGGAGGTCATAGTTGATAGTTTGATAGATGAAGAATTTCATGAGGGATTTGATTTGGAAAAGTTTTTTGAAATGTAAAAGACTGCCTTGAAGGGTTATAATCGTACCACTTAACATGCTCTTCTATTATTGCTATTACATATTGTTATTAAAATTTGCATCTATTTGGTGCTATATTCTGTGTTGTTGACTTTTATCTCTGTTTTTAGATAATGGTTGGGCCTGGACACCGAAACAGTCATGGAAAGCGACACTCTGATTATGCTGAAAATGGTGGTGGCAAGAGAAGAAATCCTGGTGATGATACCTATGCTCCTGGTCCAGATGATACTGTCTATCGCTACCTCTGCCCTTCTAGAAAAATAGGGAGTATCATTGGGAGGGGTGGAGAAATTGCGAAGCAGTTGAGGGCCGATACTCAAGCTAAGATAAGGATTGGTGAGAGTGTCCCTGGCTGCGATGAGCGAGTTATCACAATATTTAGCTCAAGCAGGGAAACTAATACCCTCGAAGATACCGAAGATAAGGTTTGCCCTGCTCAAGATGCTCTCTTCAGAGTTCATGAGAAGCTTGCCACTGATGATGGTCCTGGGAATGAAGAAAATGAAGATGGTTTAGCTCAAGTTACTGTTCGCTTGCTTGTGCCATCAGATCAGATTGGATGCATTATTGGAAAAGGTGGTCATATCATCCAGGGAATCCGCAGTGACACTGGTGCACAAATTCGCGTGCTTAGTAATGAACATATCCCTGCATGTGCCATTAGCGGTGATGAACTTCTCCAGGTTGGTTAATGGTCATGTTCCCCCATCTATTTCGTGCATTACATGTACATGCTGTATTCCTATAGGCATATGTGTCTCTATTCTGTCTTTTTGTATAGTACAGGTGGTATCTGTAGCTTTACTAAATGCCTAAAAAAAAGAACTTGATTTGTTTAGGCGCAATAAGTTATTTCCTATGGTGCTGGATGTAAGGACGATGTTTCTGTTTCTCAGTTAAATGGATATGGGGGGTGTCCCCGGAATAAAAAATTGTTTATTTTCAGTTTATTTCAATACATACTGAATTGTTTTGCATTGTCATCTGCGAAACTGTCAATATTAATATTGATAATGCTTTCATCTTTTGGGATCTAGATATCTGGGGACCCGATGGTTGTCAGAAAAGCTCTTCTTCAAGTGTCATCTCGCCTCCATGACAATCCATCTAGGTCACAGCATCTTCTTGCATCCAGCTTGACCCAACCTTATCCAGTGGGCTCCCACCATGGTAGTTCCTCAACTGCACCAGTTGTGGGGATTACTCCTTTGATTAGTCCTTATGGAGGATACAAAGGTGATGTGGCAGGAGATTGGCCTTCTATATACAAACCACGGAGGGAGGAGAGCTCTGCTAAGGAGTTTAGCTTGCGTCTGCTTTGTGCTGCGTCAAATGTGGGAGGTGTAATCGGAAAGGGTGGTGGAGTTATTAGACAGATTAGGCAGGAATCTGGAGCTTCTATCAAAGTGGATAGTTCAAGTGCTGAAGATGACTGCATAATTACAGTTTCGGCAAAGGAGGTAATTTCTTTCTCTTTTGGTTCTTGTTTAGTAAGCCTCCTACTTATATTTAGTTATATATCCTGATCGATTCTGCTTCCTTTTTTGCCATGCAGTTCTTTGAAGATCCTGTCTCTCCAACAATTAATGCTGCAGTTCATTTACAGCCAAGATGCAGTGAGAAAATTGATGCAGAATCAGGGGAGCCATCATATACAACACGCTTGTTGGTGTCAACATCACGTATTGGGTGCCTGATCGGCAAAGGTGGTTCAATCATTACTGAGATACGGAGAACATCAAGAGCAAACATACGTATCCTTTCGAAGGAGAATGTTCCAAAAGTAGCAGCTGAAGACGAAGAGATGGTTCAGGTAACAATTTCGACTTCTGATAGTGTTTTTAACGAGTCTGTCACTGCAACAAATATTGACATTGTAATTTGCCTGTACAACAGATCAGTGGAGACCTTGATGTTGCAAGACATGCTCTTGTGCAAATAACTACAAGGCTGAAAGCCAATTTCTTTGAAAGAGAGGGTGCTTTATCAGGTTTTCCACCTGTGATCCCTTACCATCCTTTGCCTGCTAGTGTTTCTGATGGGCCGAAGTTTCTAGGCAGAGACACTAAGCCTGCTGGGCATGATTATCCATATTCGAGTGGATATCGTCCATCGGACGATATGGTTCCTGTTGACAGTTATGCAAATTATGGCAGCTCCCAGGTATAGCTTCCCCTTCACTTTGTATTCTTTGCTAATCCTGCCAACACCTTAATGTCAAGATTTTTATTCCATAACATAAACTGAAACTTTCTCTAGGTCTCTGGAGGAGGCTATGGGGCTTATAGTGGGTACAGTGGTCGTTCTGGGAGCAGTGGGTAAGGATGGCAATATTTTTTTAGTATCCAGTATAGATATTTCGCTGTCATGATCATAATTCATTATAGCAAATTTTATTGTTTCTTTACCTCTGGGTATCATGCTCCCTAGAAATCAATTTGTGTTAACTTTGGTGCAGTCCGAGTCTACTTAATATTTCATTGATCTTTTATTTCATATATATTTTGTTCATTTGCACTTTCTAATTGAAAATAATTTTTATCAGGTTATCTGGTCCTAGTTCTCTTTCCTATGGGAGGCGCCATGGTTATTAGCATTTACATTTTTGAATAGAACAGGTATGGTTCTTCCACCTTGTCTTGACATGTACAGATTGATTACGTGATCAAATACTCGCTTCTTACCACATCTCTGCCTTTAAACACATTTAACCCAGCTCAGCTATCTTCTGATGAACCTGTTCTTTTCACCTTTGCCCCCCCTGCCCCTCCCTTACTTAAAACAGCCAAGACAAATGAAGTTGGAGCCTGCTTATTGGAGCCCCTACCCAAACCAGATGAACCAAGAGTATGGCCCAACCTGGAAGCTTTGCTTAAGAGGACCTGTCTGGATGCCATAAACCATCTGATTTCCCTCACATACTACATTTACTTATATTTTCCGTTGGGCCTGTGTTTGAAGCCCTGCCGTAAATGTTCTGAACCTATGTATTGAAAGGTCACATTCGAGATTGCGTGTATGTGTTATCGTGGAACCTGCTTCAGCTTAGTAGTTTGTGTTGAAAGTCTTGGTTCCCTATTCACCATCCAAAAACTAGTAAGATGCTATTTGCCCTTGCTTGAAAGATGTGCCTTGCTTCATCAACGACACATAATTGCCATTCTTGCAAATAGTTCACCTGAGATCACACTGTTCCTATCTGCAAATAGTTCTCCTGGGACAACCGTACCACCACGACTTACAATTTGGAATACTGAATATCCTCAGTGAGCTCAAAATGTGCTAGCATAAAGTCTAGTTTTCCTATAAACCAATTTCGGCATGATGTTCTGAAGTATTAGCCTGTTGGCTGGCTGGACTTGGGTAACTGGGATCATAATCAATAGTTACTTGGAAGCTTTTGCTTTTGTTGATTTACATCATAAATGCCTTAGCATGCCATAGGTATTGCCCGATATGCATGTGCTGATCTGATGCTCAAATAAGTATTGGCAATTTACAAAATTGTGATTATGCATTATCATGTCGGATAAAAACGGTATGCTGAATTTTGCCTGAAGTGCCTGGATGACAATGCAGCTGCAGTCCCATCTTTTCCAGGTTGTACCATAGAGGTTCTTATACATGATTTAGATTCTTATCAAGCTTGAGTTCGTTTGTGTTTGGAGTCTTTTCTTTATCCTTATTAACCAGGAAGATGTAGGAGCGAGCATACACAATAAGCTGCTATTGTAGAATTTATTCGTGGCTAAAAGGAACTATTCCTGGAGTTGCAGACCGTTGCTGCCGTACTTTGCATCGGTCAAATATGTTAGTATCTATCTTCGAAGTAGGCGCAGTAGCAGGACAGCTGTTGTATTGTGATTCTTATGTTTCTGCTAGTTTTTGTATGTAAATGTAAAGTACCAGTATTAGATTTTGACAAGGAAAGTGTCTGGTAGAATTAGTTCCATTCGATTTGATCACGTGGGCTACGCTGAAGCTGAACATTCTTAAATTCGTTCGCCCGCGATTTACCTGGATGAGCGTTGTCGTAGATGATGATCTTCTTCATCGATTTTTGTCATTGCTGATGGTCAGAATAATGTAATGAGTTTCAACGTTCCTTTTAAGCCCTCGATAACGTGGCATTATCCGCATATTGTTTATTGTTCGATATTCATGTGTCAACACTAACAACTGCGAATGGGTATGGGATGAGCATCGTCAAGCTGGTATATCCGTGGCTTGCTTATAGGTCTTTTTTTTTCTACATTTTGGGATTATCACAAGGCTTGCTTAAAATCGATTGTCGTAATTGTCCGCACCATCGTGTGTCAACTGCGAATGTGGAGTGTCACGACTTAAATCGTTAACACAGGTTAGCTATTCTCTGAAGATGGAATAGGCCAGTGATGATCCATCTTTGCATCTAATTTCTCATTATTAGAAATAGAAAAGTAGAGATAGACACAGAATAAAAACTGTCTTTTATTAATCATGAGATTAGTACATATATATATATATATATATATACAATGAAAGGATGTTTTCATGAGAAGGTGCCTTTATGAACAGACAGTTCTAACTGTCTAGATTAGATCGCATGTTAAGTTCTCTTTCAACACTCCCCCTTGATCGAATCTGTATATATATAACTGATCTGCTGAAATCTTCTCAAAAACCCTATGGGAAAAACTGAGAAAACATTTATATTAGGCCCTGTTTGGTATAGCTCCAGATCTCAGCTCCACCTCAGAGCTGGAGTTTGTAGGCTAAAATAAAGTGAATTAAGTTTATATTTTTAGTCTAAAATGTAAACAAGATGAAACATCTAAACACTCTTAATGTACCCACAGCTCCAGCTCCATAAATTTCTGGAGCTAGGAATACCCTGCTCCACCAACTCCACGAATTTTGGTGGAGCTGGAGCTGTCCCAAACACCCCCTTAATATGCTATGAAAAACTCCTTAAAAACCCTGTGGGAGAAATAAGAAGAAAATGATATAGCACATGATATGATTATAAATCATATATGTCTTTTGATATCTCGTTTAAAAACCCATATGGGAAAAATAGGAGATATGACATATGTTCTTGTATTGATATTGCCTCATTAAAACCTTTATGAGAAACTATCTGTATAAAACTCATATAGGAAAAAGAGTACAATATGATGTTTGAGCAAGTTAATGTTTAGAGAGAATCTCCCCCTGAACCTTACAAATTTCGAAGTCTCCGCATACCAATTCCATAAATATACTTTTGGAATGTAGAGGTTGGTAAGGACTTTGTGAATAAATCTGCGAGGTTGTCACAAGATTTAATTTGCAAGATGTTTATTTCCCCACTTTGTTGTAATTCATGAGGATAAAACAATTTTGGAGCAATATGCTTGGTTATATTACTCTTTATGTAACTCGCTTCCATCCGATAACACGTCGCATTATCTTCGTAGATAATGGTTGGTGATTCAAGGATTAATACTACATGATTTTTGTATGTGGTTAATCATTCTGCAAGCCATACACACTCATGTGAAGCTTCATATAATGCAATTATTTCGAATGATTAGTAGATGTAGCCACTAGTGTCTGCTTAGAAGACTTCCATGAAATGGTCGTACCACTATGTAGGAATCTGGCTTTGTTTGTGATCCGCATTATGGGATCGATAAATAGCCCGCATCGCTGTATCCAATCATATTTGGATCCGATTTCTTTGAAAGAATAGACCGAGATCTATAGTGCCTTGGAGATATCTTAAGATATTCTTGATGCCCCCAATGTCGTTTGGTGGGAGCGGTAGCTATATCTAGCTAGTAAATTTATTGCAAATGCGATATCATGCCCGTGCAATTTGTAAGATACATGAGCGCTCCGACAAGACTAAGATATGGAACCTCGGTCCCGAATATCCTCTCCATCTTCCCGTGGTCTAAAAGGATCTTTCTCTACGTCTAGAGATCGAACAACCATAGGAGTTTTAGATGGATATGATTTATCCATATTGAATTTCTCCAATATTTTATAGATATAAGCGGCTTGATGTACAAATATTCCTGAGGGAAGGTGCTCAAGTTGTAATCCCAACCAAAATTTTGTTTTACCCAAATCCTTCATCTCAAATTCCGTCGTTAGATGATTACGTGCTTCATTTATATCTTATGTATTGCCGATGATATTGAGATCATCAACATATACTGATATAATGCAAAATCCCGTTGAGGATTTTTTTATAAACACGCATGGACAATCATCATTATTTGAGTACCCTTTTTGTACAAGGAACTCTTTTAGTCGGTTGTACCACATCCGACCCGATTGTTTTAAGCCATATAATGACTTTTTAAGTTTTACACAATACATATTGCGATTTGCATTTGGATTCGGTATTGAGATTCCATCAGGAACCTTCATATATATATCCGAATCTAGTGACCCATATAGATATGCGGTCACTACATCCATCAACTGCATAGATAGATGATTTTGTACTGCCAATGAAATAAGATATCGAAATGTGATTCCACTCATGACCGGAGAATATGTTTCATTGAAATCAATGCCGAGTCTCTGCGTAAACCCTTGTGCTACCAGTCTCGCCTTATATCTCACCACCTCATTGTTTTCGTTCCGTTTTCGGACAAAAACTCATTTGTATCCTACAGGAAAGATACTTGGAGGTGTTGGTATTGCTGATGTGAATACCTCTCTATTTGCGAGCGAGGTTATCTCTGCTTGAATTGCATTCTTCCATTGGGTCCAGTCCGAGCACTTTTTGCACTCTGCCATAGTCTTGGGATCTAGATCATTTAGAAGGTTGTTTGCAATTGATGCTGAGAAGTAAGTGTCGACAAGTGTAGTCTTTTGGTCATGTAATTCTCCAGAATTAAGGTAATTTATGGAAATCTCTTCTACCCTTGATGACTGCTCATTCTTTCCCAAAATGGAGTCAAGGTTTTTCGATGTCCCAGCATCAGTATTTAGGTGCACCCCTGAGCTAGGTTGTGGATGTTTCCCATCCATTTGGTTTTGAATAACCTTTTGGTGTCTATCAACTTGAGGTTGATTTGCATTTGTTTTAGAGGGTTTTTTCTTCTGCTTCTTCCTATGTTTGGAAGAGGTTGAATCCTTCTTTGTAACCGTACTTCTCTCCCTCTTATTTAGATTAGGGGGTTGAGTGGATTTCTTTGGTACCTCCACTGCTCCGGTATATTACATGAAGGAATGTGAGATTTAGTGATACCTTTGTAATCAACAAATGCATCTGGCAAATTATTTGCAGTGTTTTGCAAATTGATAATTTTCTGAACTTGAAGTTCAGTTTCTTGAGTACGTGGATCTGAGGAGGGAATGCCTTGGACATTCCAATTGATTTCTGGCATTCTTTGTGGTATCGAAATCTCCCCTAATGCCGGAAATGTTCCTCATTGAAAATGCAATTAGCATACCGGGCAGTAAAAAGATCCCCTGTAAGGGGTTCTAGATATTTAATGATTGACGGAGAGATACCCCACATAGATCCCTAATTTTCTGTGAGGGCCCATAGATGTACGCTTTGGTGGTGAGATCGGTACGTATGAAGCGCAACCGAATTTTCGCAGATGGGAAATACTTGGTTGATTTCCACGTACCAATTGTAGAGGTGAAGTTTGATGATATGCAGTTGGTCGCAATTGTATTAAGTCGGCAGCGTGTATTACTGCATGACAACAACATGAAGTTGGGAGGTTGCAACGCAAAAGCAAAGGTCGAGCAATAAGCTTTATCCTTTTAATAAGGGATTCTGCTAAACCATTTTGGGTATGGACATATGGGACTGAGTGCTGAACTTGAATTCCTAATGCCATGCAATAATCATTGAAGGCATGTGAGGAGAATTCAGCAGCATTATCCATACGAATGGATTGAATGCGATGCTCAGGATAATTTTCTTGTAATTTAATAATTTGAGCAATTATTTTAGCAAAAGCATGGTTTCGTGTGGACAATAGGCACACATGAGGCCATCGTGTAGATGCGTCTATTAAAACCATGAAATATCTGAATGGTCCAGATAATGGTTGGATTGGTCCATATATATCACCTTGAATACGTTCAAGGAATTTAAGTGGTTCTGCTCGAATTTTAAGATACGAAGGTCTTAAAATTAATTTCCTTGTGGCACATGCAGTGCACACAAAATCTGAAGATTGTGGAAATTTGGCAGTGGTTAACTCATGATCAATAGAATTGCTGATAATTTTTCGCATCATCCCAATGACGGGGTGGCCGAGGCGATCATGCCAAGTGTGGAATGTGTCAGCATTTTGAAAAATTATCTTGTATGCAACATGTGTTATGGGTTTGATGTATGTGTAGTACAATCCAGATGTTAATGAAGGAATTCTCTCAAGAATTTGTTTGCCATATCCGTTTTGTTTGGTCAAAAGGAGATATTCCTCTTTATCAGCATTGTATGTTTCAATGTGAAAACCATTATTACGGATATCTCTATAACTTAGTAGGGTACGTGTTGAATCGGGATACAAAAATGCATTCTCAATTGTAATTTGAGTACCCATAGGGAGTGTAATAGTGGCGTGACCACAACCGACTATCATCGCATCGCGTCCTGCGATTGTTATAACTTTTCCTTCTCTTTTAGTAAGAGACTGGAAATATTTTGTTTCCCTTAATATAGAGTTTGTGGTACAACTGTCCACAAGGCATAATTCTTCATCCATCAGATTGACTCCCGTAGAAATCTATATATAAAATAAAGAATATGAAATTCTTATCGAATATATAGAATACATACAAATTTATTATTGAATAACAAATGTATGAGATACAGAAATAAGTAATAATGTTGATTATTACAATAATTATTAGGACATCTAATAATTTAATATTGACTAATTCAGGTCGCCAAGCATGTCTGATGAAGAATATTCAACAATCATGTTGTCCAAGCTCATCATGTCGTCCTGGCATGGAAGGGTTGTGTTGTGACTGGGTTCTCCTGGAACTTGTTGTGAACAACCAGCCTTCATGTTGATGTCAGGATCCTGATTGAAGTGAGCTTCATATCGTGGTTCTTGAGCTTGATTGCCACGTCCAACGGACTTGAGGTACAGATCGATCAGGTGTTTCGGGGTGCGGCATTTCTTAGTTGTGTGGTTATAGCAACCACACTTACGACAAATTTTTGATTTGTCATATTTTGGTTTGGAAATGCCATGTCCCTGATCATTAGCACGGAGCTTGTACTTCTTGTTGTGTTTGTTTTTACCGTGTGAGGTCTTTTTATGGCGATATTTAGAGCCATTAGACCTGTTATTCTGAACATTATGGTGTACTTCAAATAGAGGTGTAGCACCAATTGGGCGCTGATGATGATTCTTAAGGAGAAGTTCATCATTTTTCTCTGCCTGGAGTAAAGTACGAATTAGTTCAGAATAGGTTGGATATTCTCTCGCACAGTATTGTTGTTGTAGAACCCTATCTCATGGAAGCATTGTAGAGAGAGTTTTCTATCTTATCCAGATCGATGGCTCTTTCTCACAAAACAAAGAACTTGGAACATATTTTATGAACAAAGATTGTTATATGCCCAATGCACTTAAAGTCCTCGAGACGCAAGAAAGTCCATTCATGATTGGCTTCACCGTAAGGACCGCTTTTGTCGCTCATAACACTCCTTAAGAGCAAGCCACAATGTACGTGGATTTTCTTCCATCAAGTACTCACTTTTGAGGTCTCGATGGATATGGTGCCTTATTAAGTATAAAGCTCCATATTTGTTTATATCTATAGCCGGCTCAACTCCATCCTGTGGGGCTTGGAGAGCCGTGATAAGTCCGCGGTACGCTAGGCTGACCTTGATGTCCATGGCCCATGTTGGATAATTGTGACCATCAAGAGCGAGTTCATCAAACTCTTTGCTGGCCATTCCTACATGTATGTTGACCATAGCTTTGATTAATTTACGCGGTAGGTAAATTAAAAATCATCATGGTATTGTAATAATATGATGCAAAATATCGGAAAACAAAATGAATTTTGAAGTCCTAAGAGTGTAAACCTCATATCCAATATTATAACATATTGAAGGTAATCACCGTAACGGTGTAGACCTTATAATAGTGGTAGCATAATCTGCAAAAATGCAGTAGACGCTTTATTCCACGACCGTATGTTTTAATGAAGTTTGGAATATTGGATAAAACACGTTGAAAGTAATCATCATGTGAAAACATGATGTAGACTTCACAGTAGTGGTAGCATAATCTGCAAAAATGCAGTAGATGCTTTAGACACTACCTTGTGTTTTATTTATCCAATAAAATGAGGACTCACGTTTTTTTTTCATATAAACATTGTCATTTGAAATTTAAATGATATGTCATAAGAAAAACAAAAAAAAATTGTAAACATATTGGACATATTAATTTCGTAATGAAAAAGGACTGAAATTAAAGAAATAGTACAGAGAATAAATGAACAAGTACAAATACTTGAAAGTGAGGAATATTACGCAAGATACAATAAAACATAATGTTTTATTTGTTAATATGCAACAAATAATATGGCATTATTCGCATGGGCCAAACAACCTGGACTAAAGCCCATACAGCCTTTGAACCCTATTGAGGCCCAAGAGAGGAGGGGGTTGTTACAGTATAAACAGCAAATGGTTGGTTGTGGGACGGCTAGGTTTTCCTTGGACGCCGCCACCTGACTTGCTAGCAAAAACATACAGAACAATGTTTCTTTTAGCCATCGGGAGAACCAAGCACTTGTGCATGCAAGTGAATCCCTGCAAGGATGTGCTGTTTGCATGCGCAAGCACTTGCATGCAAGTGAATCCCTGCAAGGTTGTGTTGTTTGCCTGCGCATGAAGTCAGCCAAGGGCACTACGGCCAACCGGCGCAATCCGAGGAACCGCCAACGCCACGCCGCAGTTGCGCCGGCCGTTGCGCTGGCCGCGCCGCGTTGGCCGAGCCACCGGGTTCCCTTCGCCCCCCCCCCCTCCTTCCTCTATCATGCCGGCGTGTACTCCTCGACAGAGGAGTGACCACTGGGGCCGATGCCGTTGGAGAGAGCCCGAGCCGAGGCGCCATGGGGAACACTAATCCATGTGCGTCTCAGACCGGGGCGCCGATTCGCGGCTGCTGTGGTCATGCGGCGAGGGAGAAGGCCGACTGGAGGAGCGTTGGTTGAAGCCCCGTCTTCTATCGCGGCGAGGTTGGCAGATCCGGGAGGCGACAATGGTGGGGTTGCCGTCGCCATCGCCGGAGATGCAGAAGTGCGACTTGGTTCGGTTGAGGACGAGGCCGGCGGATGGTGGTCACCAGTGTGCAAAAAATGGATCCACCCATGTGCCGGGCAGTAACCCCAAGCGTGGGATGGATGATGCGGCGAGATGGTGGCAGCGACCATGCCCCTACCGCGTCATCTCCTGCCGAGGCAACGACCACGCTGCCGGTAGAAGCGACGACGAGGGCGAAGGAGATGGAGAAGAGCCAAGAACAGAGATGAGGAATTGATGTTGCTTGGCATGATGTGTAGTACCTGATTTCTTCTCCTTGTTGCGTGGCCTAGCCCAGGAAGAACAACGTTGCTGATAACGTATTAGAAATAGAAAAGTAGAGATAGACACAGAGTAAAAACTGTCTTTTATTAATCATGAGATTAGTACATATATATATATATATACAATGAAGGGATACCTTCATGAGAAGGTGCTTTTATGAACAGTCATATACAGTTCTAACTGTCTAGATTAGATCACATGTTAAGTTCTCTTTCAACACTCATCACTTGTATAAGGAAAAACAGGACGAATACGCGCAACTGTCCTATTAGCCCAGTTGGTTAGAGCCTGGTTAAAACCGTGATAAACCGGTCAAAAACCCGTACCGTTCCGGTTCAAGAAGCAAAATCGCTCGATTTACCTGTCAAATTCAAATTCAAAAAAATTATCCAAAAATTTCCTAAAATTAGTATTAATTGCCTTACGACCTCTTGTATGAATATTTTTTGAAAAAAAAAGTTTGGAGATGTTTTTGAGCCATTCAAAATGTAGAAATTAGAAAATCCAAAAAAAAAAGAAATCAGAAGTATTTTTAGTAGCAATATTTGTTCAAGTATGTCAAGTAGCAATATTTATTCAAGTATGTCAAGTAACAATATTTACTTAAACATATTTTAGTAACAATATTTGTTCAATTATATTTAATAGCAATATTTGTTCAAGTATGTCAAGTAGCAATATTTATTTCAACATATTTTAGTAGCAATATTTATTCAAGTATGTCAAGTAGCAATATTTATTTAAACATATTTTAGTATCAATATTTGTTCAATTATATTTAGTAGTAATATTTGTTGAAGTATATTTAGTAGCAATGGACAACACCCGAAAATGGTACTATTTGTTCAAGTAGTAATATTTGTATGCACATAAATTATCTTGCTATAGTATATTTTAATATGTTAATGTTATCCAATGTTGAAAAGCTTACTTCTCGTTGTATACATGCATGAACTACCAAAACTTTAGTATGGAAGTTATACTTTGTACCACTGATTATATTATGTACTTATTTTATTGTATAACGTACGATTTGACACATGCAATTTCTTGCAAATTATTTACACAGGCAATTTCTGTAAGGTGTTGAAATGTAAATGGTGTTGATATGTGAATAATATTAATATATGAATGGTATTGGTATGTGATTATGTGAATGCCTATTTTTGCACTTGTTGGATTGATATGTGAGTAGTATTGAAATGAAAGATTATTTGTTGATATATTATTGCTAAATGCCTAATTTACAACCTGCAATTGTCTAAAATATAGCAAAGGTCATACCAATTTTTTTTCATATTTAGGAGAGATTATACCGGAATTTTTTCGTGTTTTTACGTACTTTTATATATATATATATATATATATTTATATATTTATATATATATTTCTTACATTTTCCCTATTTTTTTGGCATTTAATGGATTTTTACAAATTTTACAACATTTGTTTTTGCATTTTCCCCTTTTTTTACATTTTTTCAACTGGCTTCGGTTTTCGCACAAAAACCACGAAATTCGTTAGCCGGTTTGACTAGATTTCAAAATGGTTTGAATTTCCATACCGTTCGGTTTTCAACGGTTTTCGAGTGGTTTTTTACGATTTTCGATACCGCGGGGTTGAAATTCGATCACGAAACGGTTTTGTTAACTCTGGTTAGAGCGTCGTGCTAATAATGAGAAGGTAGCAGGTCCAAGACCCGTATGAGCCACTCTTTTTTTTTCATTTTTTGTAGTTCCTAGTTTGTTTGGAACTTGGGGTATTCTCTCTCCCCCCTTTCCCTTTTGAATTATCCTGTTCATATTCCGACTAAAAAAGGATCCATCGTACAAAATGTTATATTATTGTTAGCCTCTTAACACAATGGTGAGATCTTTTGTTAAATACAAAACATTAATAATAGTACTTAAAAAACGTTTTGCAGTTTCTTGTTTGTATGGAACATAGGTACTCTCTCTCTCTCTCTAATTTTCATCGTACAAAATGTTAAATTATTATTAGCCTCTAATACAATGATGAGATCTTTTGTTAAGTATAAATACATTCATAATAGTACTTAAAAAAGCATGCCATCATTTTTCTAATGTATCTTAAGAGCAACTACAATTGGTCATAAGTTAGTCCTTCAACGAGAAGACAAAACCATTGTCAATTACCCACATCAACATCCCTAACTGAATTCAACCACCTAGCATGAGACTAATGCCCCAAAAAAGGTGATGAAATTTGAGTAAACATGTCACAAGAGTGTCGTCACCAATGGAGATATGAGGTGGTAAGGCCATTTGTTATGTAAAACAGACTATTAACAACATTGATTTTAGTTTCTTACGCCCTACTTGGAAGGCTGGTTTTGGGCTTAGAATCGGTGTGAAATTCTGGCCCAAAATTTTTTCGAGCTAGGTTGAAAATATCTACTTGGATATTTATTTACAAACGGTTTGGGCCAAACCAATAGGAAAGACAAAATTTGCTCGGGAGGCCGAGCTAATATTACGACAGTTATTGGGCTTAAGGTTGTCTCATGAGTTGCCTCCTCGTCGTGAGGTAATCGAGACGACGACGCCTCCTCCTCATTGTCACCGGCTCCTTGCCCCTCTCAGCAGCCACCACCAAGGCCGCGACGGAGAGCCCAACGACGCGAATTGGCGATGGTGACTGCTCACTACCGGGATCAACGATGAACTCGAGTAGCTTGGATCGATGGTGAGCGCCGGAGGAGACAGTGAGCCCAAGCCACCTAGATTGGCGAGGAGGGTGAGGCAGTTGCGAAATCGGCTACGGGCTCGACTCGGCGGGTTGGGGCAACCTAGCGAGACAGGATCGGCAAGAGGGCATAACGGAGAGCCCAGCAACGTGACTGACTATGGGGCACCAAGGTACTCTTCTGCTCTCTCATCATTCTTGGTCAACCTCCTATTGCCACCAACCAAAAACTTCCTACTATCGATTTCACTTTCCCCTGATTCATTCCGTGATGTGCTATGGGCAACAAAATCCAAATCTTGCCATGAGATCCCATCCCAGTTTGTGTAAATGCGTCCACTCTTGGGATCCTCCAATTGCGTTCATTATGTTGGTTATGTTACATGCTCTAGTGCTTGTTGACCATGGCGAGTGCAAAAGTTGGCTCCGTGAACTGACGTCTCTGGTTTTTATTTCCCATATGTTTTACCTTCCTAGCTATGCTCTGTGACTATAATTAGTTCTTTGTTAGCTATTGAGATTTGGGACTCCATCATTTTGTGTTTGACATGTATCTTAGTTAAGTTGGGCTAGTGATTATGATATGCTCAACTGGCAACGGGTTCATTTAGCACAATAGGCCTGCAACGATTAACATAGCTGCACTTATATCTCACGAGCAAAATTTTCATTTTTTATGTACATATAAGCGTAGCTATGTTATGGTCTGTTTAGCATACAGCTGCCAAATGGTTTTACCCTTGCATCCAAACCGGTTTACAACCTGAAATGATTACAGCGGTTTTCTTTGTCCAGAAAAGTACAAGTGTAAGATATATTTACCGGTGTAAAAAATTTCAAAGCTCCCAAGAAGGACCTTAGCGAAAAAATATTAAGAAATATATACTGTTGCGTTTGTAGGTTGCACGTCAATACATAAATATGTTTTACATAGTTCATGTGCCATTGACGAAAACCGTATGAACCCGTCATGGCCATAGTTTAAAATCCCAGCAAAATTTTGGAAATTTCGTTCGATATTTCAGATTTCGGCCGAGGACGAGATTCAAAATCCCGGCCGGAATAAAAAAAAAATCAAAATCTCAAGATTTTTTATTAGATTTGGGTCAATAACCCTTAAAAATATCATCTTCCATGAAAATTTGTTGAAAAATCGAATTTTTGAGACGTTTTATAAAAATGGTAGAAACACTATTAATTTTTTTATAAAATTATACAACCTTCATCATGCTTTTAAAAATTTATGGTGCCATATTTAGCAGTCTATGATCATACAAAAAATTTTCCAAAAGAATTGATCTTTATTTGTTATATTTAAAAATTCAAAAACAGAATGAACTGAGACAGTAACCGTGTTTGAATTTTATAAATTTGCTCGGGTGTGAACATGATCCTAACTTTTTAGGAGAGCTTAAGCATTGCCTCAACACCTTTCTCAAAAAGTTTAAGAAATTGTATACTTGTTTTGATTGCTCAATCAAATCTATGGAAGCAATACATATAGCACCGTAAAGTTTTTATGAGGACAGTAGCACTGTCAAAATTTTTAAAAATTCCTCAAGTTTGATCATCATCTAAAAATTTTATAGGAATTTTTCATTCGGTTGAAATTTGCTGGTCAGTCTTCAGTAGCACTGTCCGAATTTTTAAAACTTCCTCAGGTTTGATCATCTAAAAATTTTATGAAAATATTATTGATACATCAGGACCATCCATAAAAATTTTCAAAATTTTCTAACGTGATTTGCACCATTTTCCATTCGGTTGAAATTTATTAGTAAGCTTTTTATCAGGACAGTAACACTGTCAGAATTTTTAAAAATTTCTCAGGTTTAATCATCATCTAAATTTTTTATGGAAACATTAGTGATGTATCAGGAACATCCACAAAAATTTTCAATTTTTTTAGTATTGTTTCGACCATTTTTCATTCGGTCGAATTTCAACGAGATTTCAGCAATTTCGGAAATTTCAGTTCAAAAATTTTGGATTTCAAATTTGCTTTTAAAATTTTGACCAGATTTCGTATGAAAATTTAAGATTTTATCGAAATTTTGGATTTCGTCAGCTGCCAGATGCGAAACGAAAATGAAATTTCAAACTCTGCTCACGGCTCGCCTTTGCACTCGTCGCTGCTTCATTCGCCTCCGACCCGAACCCAAGCGAGGCGAGGCCACCACCCACCTTATTATCCCCAAAACCCTATCAAAATCCCAATCCTTCCTATCCCCCACCCATGGCGGCCACGCTCTTCTCCACCTCCCTCTCCCGTCAGTTCCTCTCCCTCTCCTCCTTCTCCAAGCCCGCCCCCTCCGCCTCGTTCCCCTTCCCCTCTAAGCTACTACAGCTTCGCGTGCTCGCTGCCGCGGGCTGGAGGCACCCGCTCGTGCCCGTGCCCGTGGCCGTCTCGTCCGAGGTCGAGACGGAGGACGTGGAGGGGTCTGGCGGGGAGGAGTCCGAGGCGGAGTTCTCCGAGGACCTGAGGGTGTTCGTCGGCAATCTCCCCTTCAGCGTCGACAGTGCCCAGCTCGCCGGGCTCTTCGAGCAGGCCGGCTCCGTCGAGATGGTCGAGGTATGTACATTGAGCAACCCCGTTTCTTGGTCCTCCTCTTTGCATTCTGGGTACTGATTTCTCTGATATGTTCCTACATCGGGCACGTTGGGGTCCGAAATGGCTTGGTGATGTGTCGGTAGAGTAATCCATTTGGTTACTTATTATGCTATCATTTACATTGAGTTCATGAGGTCTCATAGATGAACCATGCGCGTACCTGTGGGGAAAAGGTTTGGGCTCTTCAGTCATCAGGGCTTTCTTTTGTTCCAATTAGCTGAGACTAGCGTGTGGCATATACAAGTTCTGCTAAACGAAATCTTGGTAATGCTCATAATGCTAGGCAATAAAGATGGGTAAGAACACAAGAAGGTGCTCATAAGTTGGTATCAATGAGTTGTGGCTTGCGAAATAGAGCAAGTTAACATTTGCTGGCCAATTATTAGTTACGTTCAGTTTTGATTTTTTTTTTCTCTCAAAATTGTGGCATGTTAAACTGTATTTCTGTATTGTCCTAGGTCATCTATGACAAATTGACCGGAAGAAGCCGTGGATTTGGGTTTGTGACAATGTCTACTGTCGAAGAAGTCGAAGCTGCTGTTGAGCAATTCAATGACTATGTGAGTATGCTTGCATGCCTATAAAGCATTTTTACACGCTTGTATATTCCATTTTGGTGGATGAATCAGCTAGACATGTTATACTCTCATATTTCATTCTCTGTTGTTTATAAGCTATGATCTTGATGTTTTAGAGGTTTTACTGATTTGGTTGAGGCTGCTCCATGTCTACTTGGTACTGCATTGCTAAACTTTAGTTTCTTCCAGAGTACAATTTAGATTTTTAGGATAAGAGTCTTTGCTAGTCATTTGAGCTTGTGTTGCTGGACTTAAGTTGTTGAATATTATATACTGGGTTGTGGAGCTGTATGCTTGTTGGCTGATCTCATCTCCAAAAACAGGTACTTGATGGGAGAACTTTGAGGGTGAACTCAGGGCCAGCACCACCCAGGGAGCAATCTTCACCAAAAGCACCCAGGGGTGAAGCCAACAGGGTCTATGTGGGTAACCTTTCTTGGGGCGTTGACAACTCAGCTCTTGCAAACTTGTTCAATGAGCAAGGGAAGGTTTTGGAAGCTAGGGTCATCTATGACAGGGAGAGTGGCAGGTCAAGGGGGTTTGGTTTTGTCACATATGGTTCCACCGAAGAGGTTGAGGATGCGGTATCAAATCTTGATGGCACTGTGAGTTCTTCACACATTCCAGCTGTTTGCATACACTCTTGTGCCTTCAAACATCATTGTTCTTTTAGTGTGTGCTAACTTAATTTATTACTGTTCTGCAGGACTTGGATGGCAGACAGATCCGTGTTACAGTAGCAGAATCGAAACCAACTAGGAGACAATATTGAAATTCTTTGTTTTAGATTATTTTAATCCTATGGTTAGCCCACAATATGAATTATATCAGTGTACTATCCTCATGATTATTCCTCAGTGTCGATGGAACTCTAGTTGTAATTTCTCCACCATGTGGTTAAAAAGGATTGGTTTGATAATGGGATATAAAGATATGATTTGGTTTTAACTCTGAGTTCTTCTGATCTTCTCATGTATGGCTCATTGATTTTTATTTGTACGTCTGTATTTCCAGATTCTGCTGCCCTCACTTCTAACTTGGCTGCACCGTGGTATGTAAGAACTAGAATATTGTGTATTTTGACCAACTTGAATTTGGTACTTCTATAAACTAGGCGACAACAGTGGCGACGATTGAGCAGCATTCATCAGGACTTTCCACAGCATCGTTAGACAAATATATTTTGGGAGCGCCCTGAACATCTGAAGGCCCCTTTCTAACACTGACGTGAGGAAAGCTACTGGCTTTTGAGCCTGCCTATTATGAACCCCTGGCAGTGAAGGATGTAGAGCGACAAACAATTGACTTGAGTTGTAGTGTTTGTGCTATGTATGTAGAAGAAAGCTAGAAGCCTCACAGTGAACATTACGGTTTGAACCCCTGCTTATGTAATGTATGTTAAATCTGGTTTGATGGTTTCAGATTTTTCCGTTCTCATTTCTTTAGCAATGAGACAGTCATGATCTGCTGACCCTGTTTTATTTACCATAGGCAAACAGAACGATATGTGGAACAACCAAACCAGCTCAAAGAATGTTTCACATAAACTTCACATCTTGAACTTCATTGGGATCTTCCATTATTTAAGTGGGGTCGGCGGCGTCCATGATGGCCGCTGAGGTGAAAGGGCCAAGCTAGGCTGCAGCTCCTGCCCCGGCACAGTGGATCGTGAGCAAGAAGCCAAACTCGAGGCTGGATGAAAACAAGATGGATCACCTGTTGGAAGAAGCACACGGGCCAAAGAGGCAGGACTGCAGGAGAGTGAGGTGAGGAAAAAGCACCAGCACGGGAAGCTCATTGTCCCCTCCCCCGACGCAGGTCACGATGGGCTACCAGGTGCTCTCCTCTCCCCTGGACAACACCGTCTCTCCCCTGGACCACTCCCTTTTTCCTCAAGCCACTGCCTCCTCTGCAAGCTGCTCTAACAACCTGCGAGCACCCGTTCCGCTTCCATGCTGGCATCCGAGCCTACCTGGCCAGGCATCACGTTCCTTAAAAGAGCCCCGTCTGTCTTCCACCACCACCAGTCGAGAGCTTTATTGATTCTTAGAAACAATGATACAATCTGCTGGCACAGTAGCAATTAGAAGTTGAGGGCACCGCCGCTCAATTCAATCATTCCACACACAAAGCAGCTTTAGCACAACAATGGGTAGCCCCATTAGCATCTCTCCTAACAATAATACATCATATATGCATGAAAACTTACCGTATTTTGTTTTTTAGAGCTTACAATTCATAATGTCTGAGATCTGTTGTAACACACGAGCACTTAGCTAGTCTAACTTAAGGTCTACATATCTATGGTACCTAATTTTTTGCGTGGTGTATATTACTATTTAAAACAGTTGAAAAGTGACCTGAGTTGATTCTATGGCAATTTTGACCTATGAACGTATACTTCAGTTCAGAAGTCTATTTGAGATACTTTAGTTTAGAAGTCTTTTCGGTTCAGAGTTGGTGGTATCCTTTGTCTATTGCCAATTGTTTGTCACATCACAACATTGTCAAATTCTGATGATACCATCTTAATCTCTCTCAAATAATCAAATTTGGTTATAAAAGATCAAATCCGTTGCCCTTTTTTTTGGATTTTGTGTAAGAAATACTTCGCTATAGTCCATAGCAAGGAATACTTCGCTATAGTCCATAGTCCATAACAATCCAGTGCCCCTTAGGCGACATGAGAACTATACTTATTTCTATGTCCCTATTCTATTTCACCCAAGTATACAAGGCCCTAAAACTTTGTAATGTAAAACAGGCATGACGGCCCGTTTAGAACGTGAAAAACTTTCTTTCTAGATTATTGTGCTAATTGAACTTACTAGATTACTATGAGAATTGAACTTCAAGTTAACTCCCTGTAGTACATATGTGTTCTTATGCTTTTTCTTTCCTTCTTTTCAAATTTTCATATCCGTTTGTTCCTTTTTTCCTCTATAACTAATTATGTTAAAGCATCAAAACTTATCTTTCTTCTAAATGACATATATTGCAAAATAACGATTTTTTTATCACAATCAAAGTTCCGTCTCTCTTTCTAACAAAGCTTATTTAGGAGCAACCAATGATAGTAGATAAACAACCATGCTTGTCAAACTTTGTAGCCCCCTATATTCTTCATGATGCCTCTGTTCTACCAAAGCTTACCCAAATAATGATGCATGTCAAACTTGTACATCAGTATCTGCAACCCCTAATTATATGTTTGTCAAAATCGATTCCTATTTGGAGGTACTATCATCCACAAAACCATAGAGGCAACCAACAAAGATAATCATCAACTAGACAGAAAAATCGGCCATGCCTCTACATGTCAATATATAGACACCTCTACTAATCATAAATAATTCAAAGTTTGGTTACCTCTTGGATACAATAGTATTGGGAAATCCGAGGTGGAACATCAATACTCATGACGAGAAACCCTACACACACTCTAAACCAACTACCCTAAGTTGGCACACATGCTACACTAGCTACCCTAAGTTGGTTAGCCCTTCCTTCTTACTACTTAGTGCTTTATTAATTATTAGCTCTGAGCCGCTCGTGTTGAAGCCAAACCATCTAGCTTCTGGGCGGTTGAGCCGCTCACGTTAAAGCTAGGATTGTTGTGATTCTGGGTGGTCGAGCCACCACATTGAATTGCAACTCAAAGCACTAAGTATTAAGAAGTACGCGGCTTATCGTGAGAGACCAACACATAGAAAAGAGGGATAACTCAGCTCTTCACTATTACACAAGAAACTTACAAGACACACTCCTCTTAGTGGCTACCTATCTCTACCTCTCTTATGTAGTGATGCCATCCTACTCATGGTATGATAGTCTCTGGTGCTTATGGTAGCTCTACTCATGGCACACACATTAGGAGTGGGAGGCACCCCTATTTATAGGATTACATGGCCATTGGATTGTTGTAATGTGGCACAATCCGAATCATTCAATTACAAATACCTTGATAGCTAGAACATTCACTTAGAAATATCTAGCTCTAGAGATTTCCATACTTTACCATGAAGCATGGCAAAATAATTTGTCCTAGAGTATTCATAAGAAATATCTCTAACTCATACCTCTTTGAGAATACTCTATAATCTCAAGGAAGTATGCATTGCATATTTTCAACAAATATTAATAGAGAGATGATAATATATTATATAGGTTGGCCATGTTAGTTAAACTTTCTTAGAAGTTAGAGCTATAAGGGGAATATCTAGAGCTACTTATTCAAATGGAGGACTAATTAATTGGACTAACATGACAAACTAACTGATAGGATTATCATGATTCACTACTACAGAAAATCTCATCACAGACGGTTCAAAATCGTCATCTTAGACTGTTTTGTGAACCGTAATAAAGTGTCAGTGATGTAAGGGCACATCACAGACGGTTTTCAAACCATCTGGGAAAAGGGGCATCATAGACGATTCTAAATAAGAACTGTGTGTGATATGTAGATCATCACAGATGGTTCTTATTTAGAACCGTCTGTGATGTAAGATACATCATAGATGGTTCTTGTGATGATATAGACATTACATGTAAGAGACATAACAGACTGTTCTAAAGTGGAACTGTCTATGATATCTCTTACATCACAGACGTTTCTTCTTTAGAATAGTCTGTGATGTTATTTTTTTACTATTTACACTTTTCTATTTACTGGCTAGCCTCAGGAAATGCTAGCCATTCCCTCTGAAACAAAACAGATTATAATTACATCATAAGCATGTCATATATGACATATTTTTCAGAAATCAACTCAGATGACATATTACACACCATGTACAGCACATCCATTTTAGAAATTAACTCAGATATATTAACAAATTAAATCCATAACTATAATTCACAAATTCACAGCACAAGGTTCACAAGTTAACCCAAGTGGTAACTAACAAATTCACAACTCATCAGGTCAGGCTGAGTGGCACTTGCCTTTTGTATTTATGACCTCACGCAGTAAGAAGTCACAGAGTTGTCCTCGAATTCCTAGCAGATCAGCCTGTTCAAACGCAGATTCAACGTATTTCCAAGCCTATTGATGAGAAGATTAAAGTCTTTCATGTATATAAATTGATAAGTGGAAACAATTATTGCAAGATTGATAAATCTCTAGATAATTGGTCTTCTTTGCACTAATGAGGAGTTGCATGTTGTGGCAAACATAGAATCCACATTGCTTAGTGCCCTTTGGCTACGGTGGCACTGCCAAAATAGAATTGGTTAGTTCCGAAGGTATTATTATGGAGTGTGAAGGATTATTGCGTACTAGTGGATACCGGAAACTTATGAACATGCTTTAGCTATGACGAGTCCTTGTGTGGCCCTCCACGAACTCTATAGACATTGAACAACATCTCGAGTAATTTTGCGATAGGTGTCAAGTCGTGGGTGCCACCCTTTCTAGAATCAAGGTAGATCACTCGGTTCTGTCTTGGTATAATTACAAGTAGAACCCAGTGAAACCTACATAGATATGTCGCCATGATCATTCAACCTAACTTCGAGTTGCGTGTAAAGTACAAATCAACAAGTATAACAACTAGTGAAGAACTTACCTTAGGTTGTGGGGTAAAAGTATGTATTATTTCGCGTTGAGCCAGCAATGCGTTTTTCACGTATTCCTGGATGACTTGTAAATTTTCGTCCATAATTTGCTTGGACACCACATGTGGGTCGAGGAAACCCACCAGTTCTTTCTCTTTTTTTGCTTCAATGATCATGTATCTATATATAAAAAACAAGGATCATATATATATGACATTTATCAGTATGACACAAATGTAGACCGTGATTGCACACTTACAATGTCCAGCATCTCATGAGTGAGGCGTCGAGGTTGTAGAGATCGAACAAGTCGTTGAAGCTGACCACGAAGAAGCCTCCCTATGACTGGTGCAAGAAATACTTCTCCTTGAAGCTGACCGAGATACTCGATACCCGTTGTGTCACCGGCTTGTTGGCTTGTTCTATGCACCAATTTTATAATCTAACGCAAGCTATTGAAAGCATCCACTGGTGCTTTTCCGGTACGAACTGCTTTCCTAGCTTGAATTTTTGGGCCAACGAGGCCAACAGAAAGTCAGGGGCCTCTGTGGTCCACTTCGATTTGCCCTTATCGCCGCCTCACCGTCTATCATAGGTCATCTTCACGGGAGACGACTGGGCCTGAAGTGAAGTATCGGCCTGTGTCGTACGGGGAACGAAAGCCGATTTGGTGGCTTGCTTCAATGCAGCACGTGGCTCTGGTAGTGCTAGTAGCTCTGGCACAGCAGGTGGCTCATGTTGTGCGTGTAACTCCGGTGCTATAGGACGGTCGTCGAAGGTGATGTCCCTCTTGGGCCACTGGATAAATGTGCCAATGACATCTCGTAGTGTCATAATCTCATCATTTGGGGGCATCTCCAGGATGATGGCCTTGCAAATTTCATGTACACCGGCGACATTCACCTTCGCGTAATCCGGCACTACCGTGCAACCGTGCATAATCGCTCCATGACTAGATGGATACGCGCACCCCTAAGCAGCCTACAGGGGAACGAAGCTATTGGCAAGCCTTACTTGGAGATTACACGATGTGGCCATCTACATAAGGGTACATAATTAGCTAAGATGTCCAACAGGTCTATCTATAGAGCATTCCAGATATATATATTACCTGGATGTCATTGATAGGATATTTGGCGTCCTCCACGTCTGTCTCAGGGGCGAACGCGCAACTGCTCTGACGGTGCTTCTGGGGCTTGTGCGGTCCGTACATGCCTCTTCGTAACCACCCTTCGCTCCATCCTTTACTCATGGCTTCTTAGCTGATCATCGAATTACACTCTCAGCCTTTCCTCAATGATTGCTACTAGCCATTCCTCGTGCTCGGCTTTGGTTCTCTTCCTTCTCGGTACATGTCGGAGTCTTGTGGGAATCTCATTTTCCACGGATCGAAAATACCTTTGTCTCACGTGCGATCCGGGTGCTCCTTGTTTCCTAAGGCTATGGAGAGTATATCTGTCTCCCTGACTGCCTGGAAAGAGCCCCATGGAGAGTATAACTTTCTCCCTGGCTACCTGGAAAGAGCCTTGGGAAGATTCTGTACTCAATGCTATCTGCATCCAAGATCCCAACATGTTATTTCACTTATGAAGTTATATATGGACTAATTACAAACCAGGCGTTGGGACACTTCCTCGTCTGCGGGGTTTGCAAAGGACAAACAGTTCGAAGATGTGAGATGTGACCTCGCTCTTACCTAGTTTCGGGCGCGTGGGTCAAAGATCGAGGCAAATGGTGGGAGGCCTTCTTCTAGATTGCCTCCTCATCCTCCCTCCTCCATTGTGCGATCTTACCCGCGTACCCAGTGGTGTTGAGTTTATGCGGGTGGGTGTTTTTTGCCTGGACGGTCTTGTGCACTTCACTTTAACGCACAAATTCTTTCATCGTCTTCATTTTAACAAATCGTTACCAGACGTCTTTAGTGATGAACCCATACTTCTGGAATGGAGTCATTTCCTTATTCATGTAATTACTGATAGGGATGCTCTTGAAGTTCTTCCATATCTTTCCTACCACTAGCAACACATACTGTCGCAGTGCGTGCATGGTGTCTTCTGGGAGCTCAAACGATGCAAAAATTTCTATCACCAGGCTATCGTGCTCCTCATCTGTCAACGACTTTCAGGATGGATAGGTGATAGGGACCCTTTCTCATCCAACTATCCCGCACAATGTCTAGAATGCTACCGCTGCCTTTGAAGGTGCGGTAGGGGCCTCATCCTGCGGATCGACCGCCATGATGGTATATCGACTCTGGGGCCTTTTACTTAGCCCTCTTGTACCACGCCTCAGTTTTCCTATATTCGGCTCATCAGATCCATTTGGTTACGAGGAATAAGAGGATGTCATCTTCTTTTCAACTATATTGTGTTAGGTCTTAAAAGATCAGGCAAGTTAGTAAATCAACAATTTACAGACGTACGTAGAAGAGGAAATAAAGTAAATTTAAGAGAGTTAAATTTTATCTGCGATCAGGTTGGACGGTTGTCTTTATCAGCATTGTATTTGCAAGATGAGAGATATTTTGTTCACTGCATAGATTATGGTTCAAAAAGGGTTTCTTTATTCTTTATCAGCACTGTATTTACAAGATAAGAGATATTTTGTTCACTGTATATATTATGGTTCAAAAAGGGTTTCTTTATTCTTTAGAACAAGAAAAGAGATTAGATCACTCAGCTCTCCTTCACCACTCTATTTTAGAAATATTTTAACAAATTGATGAACAATTAAACGACAAAGTGTGCTCTCAGGTGTCGGGCTACTGAAGGTTGGACCTTCAGCCTCCTCGCCGCAAGGTGTAGGACTGCTATAGATTAATCTCTTACCTCCACTACACTAGGGTCAAATTAATCATAAGTTGAACTAGACAATTATCTTAGCAAGTAAAAAACTAATGAAGTATAGAATGTGTAAAATAATAATTAACAAAGTTGTTTAACTCTAACTATTATCTCGTCACAAGCTAAATCATTGGCAGAAGAGTACAGAGAAGTAAAAGCAAAACCTAAAAAATCAAGTAAAAGAAACAATGATAACTACTTTAATTGCATTGCTTTGGGTGATGCATAGGGTTTCCAACCTCATGAACAATCAATTAGTTGGGTCACACAAATCCTCAATACTAGCTACCTAGTAGGAGTATTTGCATGAGACCCCTGAGAGAAAAGGCAAAGTATGTGCATGACTTAACAATAACATCGCTATGCTCTCCAAAAAGAGGGAAATAAACATGGAGATAACATTTACAAGCTTTTGAGCTAACTAGAACCCTTTTTTCTTTTGAGAATTAACAAGGGAACTATACCATTTGATGTTTCTTAACTCTAAAAGTTGATGTCACCAAACTATGCAGCCTTCTAAGCAGTGTAGTTATTGAAAATAGACATATTTATATCATGTAAAAATGTACAATGATATCAAATAACCTACGCTCAAGCAATAAATAAGCAAGCTTAACATTCACCAATCAAGTAATTCTTAGATTTATGGTTCTAGATAAAGGTATAAAACCTATAGCCAGATAATAGGTCACCACCACCAAAACAAAACTACCCATGGATGCGCCAAATAAATAAACAGAGTAATGGAATTTGTCATTAGTGTCTTTTCACGAAATATGAGCACTATAAAATCAAACTACTGATACAATTCATAGATTGACTATGTTATTATATAGCTTGCTATAAAAAAAATGCTACATATTTATTAATTACTTTTATAGTTTGTGACCATCTCACATTGTTCCCAACACCACCACAACATAAATAGGGCATAACTGTTTAAAGTGACCAACCAAAAATATAAGTGGGCCCTAATGCCCAGCTGGGAAAGGAATAGGATCGCAGCTAGCAGGACAAGCTAAGTCAAAACGTAATAGTCAAGGCTTACATAGGAGTATAAAGCACATCTACAAGGTTGTAAATCCATATATTTACTGAAGACTGAAGTTTTAAATTTAGGCTACCAATTCGGTTTAGACTACAACTATCACCCAGATCATCAACCAGAAGTAACATCAGGAACCAACCAAATTAACATTAGATTAGATATGCATTATTTTTCCATTAACCTCCCAAATTCACATTTTCTGTACTGGTGAATTAGTATTATTATTAGCTACAACAACTGACATACCGGGAGGGCGACGAGGCGGTGATCGGGAGTGGAGGAGGCGGCGACCGGGCGAGCGACGAGGCGGTGACCGGGAGTGGAGGCGGCGGCAATCGAGAGTGGAGGAGAGGAGGCAACTAGGAGTGAAGGAGGCGACGGCCGGGAAGATGAGGATGCGAACTAGGGTTAGGGGCTATGCGGGCTAGGGTTAGGGGCGATGTAGGGCAGCGCAAGGGCGAGGAGGGCGGCGAAAGAGCGAGGAGGGCAAGGAGGACGGTGCAAGGGCGAGGAGGGCGGCGGAGGGCGAGGAGAGCAAGGGCAAGGGGAAGGGCGGTGCAGGAGGAGGCCGGCCGTTTATGCACTAAAGTAAAACCATCACAAACGGTTTTGTCACAGACGATTCAAGCCTAGAACCGTCTATGATGAGGTTTTTTTTATTTTGGCCAGGAGCTCTGGCATTCACAATAGCTCAGCTCTATTGCTACAACATGCACAATAACTCAACCCTCGGAAAGCTCTCAGTGCTAATTAATTAATCTCTCTTGGTGTTACTAACTAAAATTTGCAATAGGTGGCAAAGACCAAGAAAGCTCAACAACAGCAGTTTGAGATGAAATTTTATTAGTTTATGTTTCCAGAGATTTATAGTAAATACATCTCATTATTTTCTTATAATCTGGGAATAGACCTTAATTTCTTATTTATCACAAACTGTACAAAGCTCATCTCTTTTCGATTATAAGCTCAGTTACCAATTATAAGCTCAAGTTGACTTAATTTTTGGATCATCTTGTTGTCTTTCTTACAATTTAGGGTTTAGGGTCTGTATAGCTATAACATTGTAACCTTACTAGAATCAATACACTTAAATATATCTATACTTTCAAAGATTATACGTCACAACACAACATCAACCACAAACTGTCCTTGAAGTAAGGTATATATTGATCAGACATTCACAGCTAGCTAGTTGACATCAAAATCCAGGTACACTTAAAATAAACATGATGACCTCACCATAACTCCACTTGCTTATTCTTTTGTATAAAAAATAGCCCTTCATGATGATCGATACGTGTGTAGCTAGCTTCCTCAGGTTGTTCTTCGTGGACCATTATGCCATTTTCGATAGGAGGTAACTCGTCAAACTGATTGTATTCTTCCTCATCTACTACATTGTCAACTCCGACAATTCTTCTTTTTCCCTGAAGAACTACGTGTCGCTTCTTGTTGGACGAGTCGGTTACATAGAAGATTTAAACAACTTGGTTAGCGAGTACGAATGGTTCGTCTTGGTATCCGACACATTCGAGGTCGACAGTAGTGACACCGTACTTGTCAACCTTCACCTGCTGGAGGTTTACCCAACGACACCGAAATAAGGGGATCTTGAATAGTATATAATCGAGCTCCCAAATCTCCTCTATGAATCCATAGTACGAGCTCCTCGTCGACCAAGTGAAAGTTCAAGCTCCACTAATTTGGTTTTGGTGTTAATGATAAATCTAATATTGAGACTAACTCTTTTGATAATCATAATATTGACTAGTCTCAATTGTTAATTAACGACAAATCCTTTTATGAGACTAACTCTTTTGTTGAGCTTAACTCTTATTAGTCTCTTTTGGATGGAAAAGATAGAAATATCAAATGTATGCATTCGAGTTCATATTATCATATCTTGTTGCATTCCTTGGATATAATATTCATGATCATATTGATAGATCCAAATATGAGACTAACTCTTTTATTGAGTATATCTTTGATTAGTCTCGTCTCATTGAAAAATGGAAATCCCAAAGGTATGCATCAAATACAACTCTGTTATTTCTAGATGCATTTCTTAGATTCAAGATAAAGGGTGAACTCCACCATTGTTCTAACCTTAAGATGTGCATTTTGTTTCCAACTCCATATATACATGTATGCACACCTTTAGGGGGAGTTCATGTTTTATCTTGAAGTTTCAATAGTATTGATCCCTTTCTACCACTCCATATAATTTGGATCATTATTTAGAAACCATCAAAATGAGTATATAAAACTTGTGTAGTTAATATATACTTATGAGAATTTAAAGTCAATTTAAATTGTGTTCGTTTGTCATTCAATCATCAAAGAACTAATCATGTGTTGATGTTATCTTTGTTGGTCAAAGGACAAACGAAAAGTTCCTGAGTATATGAAGCATTAGTTGCATTAATATACTCAAGACAAATCAAAATATTTCAATCAATTGATTTGGGTTGTAGTCAATCATCAAGGGATTAGATCAAAGGTTCTTGGGGCATCCATTATATGTTATGGAGTGCATTGATGATTGGGACAACCATGCATGTTGGACTAACATTTTTAATGAGTTGTCATATTGGATGACATCATGTGTTGATGGTCATCAAGTCAAGATTCGGAAAGAAGGATGTCATCATGTGTTGATGAGCAACAAAGATGGATCCCGAAGAGAAGGGAGTTCATCATGTGTCGATGAACAAGACGAAGACCCAAACTTGGAGAGATGATGATAGTCATCAAGCAAAAGCTCCAAGTGGTTGCACAAGGCAAAGGTATAACTAGCATAGGGCTAAGGATGTGTTCTTAATCTTTTACCGGTCTCAGTGTTTGGTTGGAAGACCGGGTTGTTAGTATAGGTTGTCGTACTATTAAGAGGGGTTGAGTCTTATAGCTTGAGTCTTATCATGTGTTGATAGCTCAATCCCACTTACTCTAGTTCACACTCTCTTGATTTGGTTTTTGCATGGAGCAAATATTTGTGAATGTGTTTTGCAAATAGTTATAGCTCATGCTTGCAATTTTATTGATGTGTTCCTTGCATGGAGCTTTGATTTGCAAATGTGTTTTGCAAATAGGAGAAGCTCATGTTTGATGTTGTTTTGCAAAATGTGTTTGTGCAAGTCTTTGGAGCATGTGTGAAAGCATCTAGGCCCCTAATTCTTTTTTATTTCAGTAATCAATAACAATCGCGATTAAAGGACTAATATTTTCTTTGAGAATGATTGAAAATAGGTTGGTCCTAGCAATGGAAAAATATGAAGCATGAAAATGAAGACAAAGAGGATCAATGCGTCAAGCTAAAGAGCCAAGGTATAAAATTGAGGACTTTTTCATAGCTTTTACCGATCTTGAAGTTTTGAAGAAAGATCGGATTGCTATATTAGGAGCCGTACTATTAAAAGGGACTCTTGATTAGTAGTTTGATGTGATTTTAGTGAAAATGGCTCAATCAATTTCATACAAATGATTATTTTCACTTGTCATAAAAAGAAAAGTGAAAATCCTTTCACCCCTACTATAGCCGGCACTACCTCCCATGTGAGGGCGGTATTGCCGCTCGGTCGGCAGTACCGGCCCTGCCGCGGTACTTCTGACCCACTGTAGTAACGACTAGTCCGATAGTGCATTTAATGCTACAGTCGACCGTTGAACCTAAGGCCGGCAGTACCGGTCCCAGATGGGCGGTAGTGCCAGCCACCCTGAATTTTTCAGGGGTTTGGTAGCAACGGCTAGTGATGTTGTTGAGGGCTATAAATACACCCCCATATGCAGCATAGAGAACTTCTTGGACACTTATTGCATACTCTTGAGCCCTTGCTTGCTTCTCTACTGCTCTAATGCATTCAATTCACATTTTATGAGTAGTTCAGAGAGAAATCAAGTATGAGCATTAAATTGAGCCATTTAGACACTTGATACACCTCAAGCAATCGTCAAAGTTTATTACTCTTAGAGGTTGCCGCCTCCTAGACGGCTTGGAGGCGAAGGAACTGGTGACTTTCTCAAAGAAGATTGTGAGAAAGCCTGGTTGATTGTGAAGACCGGAGTTCACCTACCCGGAGTGGGGAAGAACTACCAAGTGATCGAGGGATGCTCGTGTGATTGGAGCCGGCTTGAAGTGATCAAGCTTCCTCAACGTGGATTAGGGGAGACCGGCAAGTCTTTGAGACTACGGGATAAATTCTTGTGTTACTCTCTCCCTTGTGGTTGATTTTCTCATCTTTGGGTGAAATTTACATTCCTAACTATTTAGTGCTTTGATCTTGTGCTTAGGTTTGTTTTATTGCTTAAATTAGTTGTTCGATGCACTTAGTGAGACTTAGAACATTTAGGCCTTAATTGTCAAAAATTGTAATTCTTGAATAGAATTCTATTTATTGCAATTAGAGCCGAAGAATTTTAAAAACCTCCTATTCACCCCCCTCTAGTCGGTTATCCTTGATCCTACAATGTGACTAGAGTCTACAAATGTGTTTTGCAAATTGGTTTGATCATGAGTTGATCATCACATGGCTCAAAGATGTGATCTTGATTGCTCTTGTTTGCAAGATTTATATTTGCAAATGTGTTTTGCAAAAATATTGCTCTTCATGCATTTGATCTTGGAGCATGTGGTTAGAATTTGAAAATGTGTTTTGCAAAATAGTTTTGATCATGAGTTGATCATCACATGGCTCAATATTTGATCTTGTTGACTCTTGCTAGCTTGTAGTCACGCTACTGATCAAGTCTATGTGAGGGATTTTGAGAAAATCATATTTTAGACTTGAGTGGCTACATTAGAGTTTTTGTGATATTTGAAATTATTTATGGTTGCTTAAATCTTTAAAAAGGTGAAAATTGTAGCCCTCTTGATAAGCTTTCAATAGATTCCAAGATCACTTAAATCGGACGTCAGAGTAAAAATTTATGATCGTTTTAATTGCTGAAAAAGTGGTGCTACCGCTGCTACATAGGCGATAGTACCGCCCGAGCGGTGCTACTGGCCCTAGATGGGCGGTAGCACTGCCCCAATGGTAGTACCGCTCCAAAAGGCGGTGTTTATTTTTCAAAGAGGTATTTTTGGATTGAAATGGCCGGTGCTACTGATCCTACATGGGCGGTAGCACCAGGGGGTACTGTAGCAACAACTAGTTTCGGTGTATTTAATGCACGGAACTAACTATTGAGTCTGGAGCCGATGCTACCAGTCATAGATGGGCGGTAACACCGGGTTTTGCATGATTTTTTCGATTTTTCCCCCAAACGGCTAGTTTCTTTGAGGGGCTTTATAAAAGGCCAAAAGGGAAGAGTTTTGCTGCTGCTCTAGCACCCATTTGAGGTATTCTTGTGAGAGCAAAACCTCAAGAGCTCATAAAGCCATATTTGAGTAATTTGAGAAGCTTTTGAGCTAGAGTTTCTTGTGTAGAATCTCTTTGTTGTTACTTTGCATTTTTATGGGATAGTGTGAACCTCTTCTCTCAATTGTGCATGTGTTGCACCTTGTGAGCAAGGAGAGAAAGCCTCTAGTTGCATATATTGCATCTAGAGGAGGATTGAGCATTTTTATGCATGTGTTGCACTTGGTGAGGATCAAGCAAGAGGCTTGACGTATTACTCTTGGTGTTTGCCAACACCTAGACAGCGTGGAGGCGTTGTGGTCTGGTGATCTTCTCTAGAAGGTTGTGAGAAAGCCTGGCGAGTTGTGAAGGTTGGAGCTCACCTACCCGGAGGGGGAAAGAGCTACCGCTAGTAGATTCGAGGTGCTTGGCTTAATTCGTGGAGCCAGTCCAATTCGTTTGGGCTTACCTTAATGTGGATTAGGGGAGACCGACAAGTCTCCGAACACCAAGGTAAAAAAAATTGTGTGTCAATTGTGGTTTGCTTTCTATTGCTCATTTAAATTCTTGCAATTTACATTCCTAGAATTAAATTGCTTACTTGTCAACCTAGGATTGCAAACCTTGATTTAGTCTTAGATTGTTAGTGCACATAGTGAGCTTAGAGGATTTAGGCCTTAATTGTCAAAGCTGTTTGATTTACACTTCTGCATTAATTCTAGGTTTTGGCCATAGTGATCTTTAGAGAAGAATTTTTAAAAACCGCCTATTCACCCCCCTCTAATCGTCATCCTCGATCTTACACCAAGTGGTATTGAATGCATCTATGTGGACACCACTGTTCTAGTTTGTGCTCTTCATATCCTGATCTCTCATGTAAAATGTATACCCATTTAAGTTATATCATTTCTATGTTACAACTATAAATGTTGGCCCTTTTATCAACCATGTCAGCGTATCACTTGACGAGCTCCCAGTGATGGGCTGCTCTTTTAACCATCTGTTAAACTGAAGGTTATGTTGTCTCGTGATTCAAGACTCCTGTCGTGCTAGATTCTCTTACCATAGCCAGTTCTTGTGCTTGTCGATATACGGGGACACTACAGCCATGTGTTGCAAAACCGTGAATTGGGCTTGAGCACACGCAACCGGATTAGACGTGATTGCTTTCCTTCCAATGGTCCCGATACTTTGGAGCCTCCCCTTATGGCGAGATCAAGGCACACCTATCGGTTCGACCTAAGCCATATAGTCGATGCAGAATTCGACGACGTCTTTAGTTGCATAACCTTTCGACAATGCTACCCTCTGGTTGAGTCCGTACATAGGACTTGAGAATTCCTATGTACCTCTCGAACGGGTACATACTACGTAGGAACACGAGCCCGCACATCTTTATCTCTCTCACAAGGTGAACAATGAGATAGACCATGATATCAAAAAATGACAGAGGGAAATACATCTCAAGATTATATAGAGTCATCACCACCTTGGCCTGCAGAGAATCTAGTACTTAGAGTCGATAACCTTCTGAGCAATTATGTTAATGAAATCGGACCTTGATCGGTAAAATACATCTAATTGCATCAAGAAGCATCTGTGTCATAAGTACATGGCAATCATGAGACTTATGCCAGTTAAGTTCAAATCTTGCATCGAAACAAGTCTTTTCATGTTGGAGGAGTAACCGGACGGAACTTTCACACCATGCAAGCACTGGCACAGTTCAGTTCTCTCGACCTTGGACAGAGTGTAACAAGCCAGCTCATAGTACGTTCGGCATTTATCGGTCTCTTTCAGTGCTAACTCTGGTCTGATGTCCATATCGACCAAGTCGAACCGTGCGTTGATACAATCCTTTGTTTTGTCCTTAATGTTTAACAAGAGACCAATCAAGCTATCATATACATTCTTTTGTACGTGTATGAAGTTGATGTAGTGACGAACTTCTAGGTATTCCCAATAAGGTCGGTCCTAAAATATTGATCTCTTCTTTTATATGCTCTTCTGACGGGTTCTCAATTTATGTCCCTTTCCATGTGCAACCTCCAACTCCTTAACCGTATCTTGTACATCTCTCCCGCTTAAAGGTTGTGGAGCTGAACCATCCTCATTCCTTCCGTCGAATTGTTTCTTCATCTTACTGTATGGGTGATTCCTCCGAAAGAACCTACAGTGATGCATGTACACGATTTTATGCGAGTGATTCAGCCACACACTCGCGGTATCATCTAAGTAGTGAGTACAAGTTTTAGCTCCTTTTGTACTCTGGTCCGATAGGTTAGCAAGGGCAAAATAATCATTTATGGTGCAAAACAACAGGCAGTGCAAAGTGAAGTTCTCTCATTTGTACGCATCCCATACCTGTATCCTACGAACCCACGGTGTTTTCAGATTTTCTACCAATGGTGCTAGGTACACATCAATATCGTTCCCAGGTTACTTCGGGCCTTGTATAAGTACGGACAACAAAATGTACTTCCGCTTCATAGACAACCAAGGAGGAAGGTTGTAGATGCAGAGATTCACAGGCCAAGTGCTATGACGGCTGCTCATGTTACCGAAAGAATTCATTCCAACTGTACTCAATCCAAACCTTATATTCTTCGGTTCCACATCGAATTCTTGAAACCTCCTATCGATGTTTCTCCACTGGGTGGGACAGCAAGGTGTCTTAGCATACCATCATTCATACCCTCTTCTGAGTGCCAACGCATCAGTTTTGCCTCCTTTGGGTTCGCAAATATACGCTTCAAACGGGGAATTACAGGCAGATACCACGTCACCTTAGCAGGAGGTCCTTTCTTCACCTTGATGTCCTCGCCATCATCATTTGAATGACTCTTACGCTTGTACCAGAATGTGTTGTACACCAAACATACATGCAAGTTTGCGTACTCTTTGCGGTAAGGATACAATCTTTCGGACATGCATGTATTCTTTCTACTTCTATGCTCAAGGGACAAAGAACCTTCTTGGCTTTGTAGGTGGTTGTCGGTAACTCGTTTCCCTTTGGAAGCATGCCCTCTAATAGACCTAACAGCACCGTGAAACTCTCGTCAGACCAACCGTTGCTTGCCTTCAATTTCAACAATTCAAGCATGGATGATAACCTTGTGTATTTCGATTTACAGCCCGAGAACAAAGGTTTCTCGAGTCCTCCATCAAGCCCTGAATTTTAATATATTATCTCCCATCACGGTTCCCTTCTGCATCGCGCAGCATCTGATTCAGATTGTCATCCTTTAACCTATCCTCATCGAAAGCACAATCGATATGATCATCCGACATATCGTTGACTTTGTCGACGATGTTAATACTACCTGCTTCCTGTATAATCTGCTCTTTACCGTGACTGATCCAACATGTATACCCCTTTTGAAATCCCATAAAATCAAGTATGCTTCGATCTAGGATGAGTTTCGAAACATCCTCAGATTCTCGTAGTCAATGCATGGACAAGACATAAATTGGACCCCTTATTAAACATATCCTCCTCTGCTGCTCTTCTAAAAGTAGAGACGCTATTAATGTACTCGATACTCACGCGGTTCTCAGCATATATCTAGCTTCGGTCTATCTATGCTACGCATATAATAATTAGTGTTAAATATTGAAGTATAGACTATGTATAATCTAAAGTAGCTAGCAAAAATCCAACTTCGATCCATCTACGCTACACATAGCCTTTTTTCATAGTCTCAGATGGAGTTATGAAAGACTCCTCTGAGCCTTGGAGGGTAGAAAATGCAACCGTAACATTCACAAACCATTTGAGAAATGAAAGGTGTGGTATCCCATCTAGTTAATTATACATGCAAGCCAACTGGAAATTAATATTTAACTTAATTGTAGAGAATTTGAGTAATCTAACTATCAAGACATGTCAAGTCCATTACTATTTTGCAAATCAATGGTCTATGATGCCCTAGAATCACATACACAGATTTGGTAGTTAACCACCAATTTCTGCTATATATGTGCAACAAAATTGTGTCAAATATTTAATTAATACTTGCTATAAAAACAAGTATCTTCAAATCTATCTTTATTAAGCTAGCTACGTCTTGAATATAATGCAATTAGAACCAATTACTTTCTTAGATCACAAAGAACAAGTGGATCTACACCAAGCTAGATCTAAATTAACCATCTACAACTCTCTCTTTACCAAGCTAGCTTGATCTTGAATATAATGTAATTAGAACCAATTACTAACCTTAGATCACCAAGAACAAATGGATCTATAATCACTATTTAAAATCAATCGTCTCCTTTCACCAGATCTCCTCACAGCTGCAGCCACCTAAAAGATAGATCTGAAAACCCTAAAAACACTAAGTTGGGTCAGATCTCTATTTTATATACTTGGAAGGAGTCATCACAGACGGTTTTAGCCAAAAATCATCTGTGATGTGTCTCGGCCTAATCACATACGGTTTTTGGCCGACTATGATGTGCTTTCATGTCTGTGATGTTTGTTAGTCCAATCACAGACGATTTTTGGCTAAAACCGTCTGTGATGTGATCTCATTAAAGACTGTTATTATAAAATCGTCTGTGATTATATTTACCATCTGTGATGAGGAGTCTAATATACTCTTTTCTGTAGTAATGATTAATTCATAAGCAGTTAAAAAGGTTGACAATACTCATAAAAGAAAACAAAATTAGAGATGCTCAGTCAAATTATTTCTCAATAGAAATCAATTTGTATACAAATAAAAATAACTGGGGCTAAATGAGTATGCTATCTATTGCATTGTTCCAACAGCTTGCAACCAATACGTGGTTCAATTTGTACGCAAATAAAAATAACAGGGGCTAAATGAGTATGCTATCTATTGCATTGTTCCAACAGCTTGCAACCAATACGTGGTAACCTTCAAGTTGAACTTCCAAATTGTCCTACTCTTCCATCCTGTATGGAAATGACCATATTTTTGCCACATGGTCGACGAGTTGCAAGTCCAGAAACTTCGAGTTATCTGTACCTTTTTATAATGCACGTAAACATTTTTTTCTACGTCTATCCTAAATAGTGCATCCGATTAGATATAGCCCAACATTCGTGCACCCAGCGAAACGTCCTCAGAAATTTGCCTCCATCAAAATTAACCTCTCAGATCTTTCCTAAGCTTTACTCACCCACATCCGATGGCCATTGTTTAGTATATTTAATCATCCCTGTGACCCACAACAGACCTCCCAACCTCCAGCATCATCAAGGAAAAGGAAACAAACGTCCTAGAATCAAGGAAAAGGAAACAAATGTCTTAGAAAAGGAAAGTACCATACATTACGTGCTGGAAAAAGGAAACCGGGAGACGGCACAGCGCAGTATTATTTTTTCCGAATCAGGCTCTCGCGGCGATGAATTTGTGATTGTACCCTCGAGCCGAAAAAATTCAACGGAGAGGTGTTGGAATTTTTTCCCACGTTCGAAATTATCCAGCGGACGGTGGGTAATTTCAGGCACAAAAAAAATAAAAACCAAGCTCTGCCCGGCCGCTGGATAATTTCGGGCGTGAGAAAAAAATTACAGTGCTTCTCGATCGCGGAAAAAAAATTCTAGCACCTCTCCGCTGATTTTTCTGTCTCGAGGCTACAATCGCAAATTCATCGTCCGAGAGCCTGATTCAGAAAAAATTATAACGAAGATACTAATATAGTAAAAATTTCAAGCCTGGGCGTTGGTAAATAATACTGCGCCACCGCTCCGCTAAATTTTTTCGGTTCGAGGCTACAATCGCAAATTCATCGTCGTGAGAGTCTGATTCGGAAAAAAATTATAACGATGATGTTAATACAATAAAAAATTCCCAAAAAATAATAAAAAAACAATTAAGTGGTGCCTATCCACTTGATAATTTTGGAAAAAGAAAAGAAATGCTCGGTGGCCGCTGAAAAATTCAAGCGTGGGAGAAAAAATAAAAAAAATTCAAGCAGTGCCCGTCCACTGAATAATTCTGGGAAAATATTGAAAAATAAACTGCGATTGCCGACCGCTGGATCTGCAGGGAAAAAATCATAAAAATTAAACAGCACTCGCCGGCCGTTGGTTCTGCTAGAAAAAATTGAAAAAAAAATAAGTAGCACTCACAGATCACTGGTTACGTGGATAAAAAATGAAAAAAAAATCAACGCTCTCCGTGCGCTGAAATTAGGTTCTATGGGGCTAGATTCATCAAAAAGTCTCTAGAAGGGTTATATTTGGAAAAAAAATACGATTACAAGGCCAGGACAGTAAAAAATTCAAGTCTAGTTTCCTTGCATGCGGATCCTTCCTGTTTATTTCCTTGTTTGATTCGCTCTCCTTCCAAATATGTAGTACGTACAGTTTTGGCCAGGACAATAAAAAATTCAAAGATCCTCCCTGTTTATTTTCTTGTTTAATTCGCTCTCCTTCCAGATATATAGTACGTACAATATGATCACAAGATAAAGTTGCTGCAGGCGCTTAAAAAGGCACTCGTATCTTCACATCCTTTCTTCCTTGCATGATCTCGTATGCAACAGAATCCTCTAAAAAAAACACAAACTGAATCTGCCTTCCTTTCCCGTGTTCCTTGCACAGGTCCCGGGAATTCCTAACTAAAGAACGCCCAAACGCCGGGACGGAGGTGCCATATCTCCAGCCGTTCGGCGAGGCCGCGAGGCTTTTACGTGCGGCGACGGCGGCGTACATACATACGCAGGCGTGCGGCAACGGCGACTGCAACCGACGACGTCGGCGTACATACATACGCACGCGTGCGGCGGCGAGACGACCGGCGACGTCAGCTCTTTCATGCCTGGACAAAGGTACATACAGAACTGTCTAAGTCCAACTTGGCGTCAAGTACTTGCTAGCTCACGAATTGATTGCTTTAATGCAGGGGTGCGCATGCTTGCAAGCGATGAAATCATGTATTTCAGGGATCCCATATGCCACTACCTAGATTTACAGTTCTGCATATGTTTTGATATTTTTGCGTCATATATACACATTATGCAATAATCAACTAGCTATTTTTTAATGTTTTAATTTATCGCAGCCACTTTGTAACTACCGACGGTACCATAAATTTCATGTTAAGGTTGAAGATGAGAAGCTTGCAAAATTATTTGACACTTGGCCTGAGACTGGAATTGCGTTGTCTGAATGCTAAATGGTAAGCTTTGCTTAATAAATTGTTTGACGCTTTATTATGTTACTATATATGTGTGCAAAAGATATAATGTCTATATTTGTAGATTATGCTGCCTTTTCATCACGGAGGACGATTCAGCATGTTATTGTTCGACATGAAGGACAGGGTTATCTCCATTATTGATCCAACACCTCTATCCGGATGAGTTCCAACGGATAAACCATCTAGTTACTATCTTGATAGAATACAAAAAATTGGTATACTATTCGATCGTGCTATTAGGATAGTAAATCCCTCATGGAACGACGATATCTATGATTGGCATATTGTAGTTCCAAAGTCTGTTCCAAAAACAATAGACCGGTAAGTTATTTACACATGATTAGTAAATAGTTAATTTTTTGTGTACTTACATGTAGCAATTAAATATTGTGCAGGAACTTGACAGATTATTTGGTCATGAACTTCATGCACATCTGGATGGTCAACAGTTTAATGCACGGATCTGCATGGTCGGTACTCTCTATTTTATTAATCACTTTTTATAAGGTTGTAAAGTAAGTCTATACTGATGATGCTCTACAATGTACTTACAGGGTTCACCTATCCTCAAGAAGTGTTTCTTAATTGAAATACTAAAATACAAGTGGAATGAGTGCGCAGAAAACATCCCTCAAGACATAAGAACAAGTCTTAAGAGCATACGAGAAACGTTTAGCGAAAAATATTAGTGAGTGTTATATCTTCATTTTTGTACTCGCATATAGGCACTGTGATTATTTATTATTAAGTGTTATATTCATACTTATCTTCGCATTTAATTGATAAGCGGGTATACTACCACCATAGCGTTAGCACGGGCACTATACTAGTTCCAATGGGAGGCCACTCTTCTCAATGATACATCTAAGAAGACAATCTCTTTAGATGAAATCCAAGAAAATCAATATATCTGTGGTAGCCCCGTAACATTATTATTATTAGAGCTTCATTCATATTTCTCTTCCACTGGTAGCACGTGGTTATCATATTTAACATACCCTGTAAGCTCCAACATCCGTTCATTTGTTGATCAACATCCTCACCTGTATGCAAAAGTTGCCTGTAAAGGTCTCAAGATAAACTTTTGCTTCAGCGCCTACTCCATTTGACCGTACGATTCTGAAGTTATTTGCACCAGATTTTAGCAAGGCATGATAAAATTGTCAAGCTAAAGATCAAGGGGATTTTGGCCGATATCGGGTAAAGGAAAAAGGTTTAATTTTGGATTATGACCGATATTTATCCAAAGATGGGTAACTGTCCGAGTTAAAGCCGACATAAATCACCAGTGTATCGGAGACGGACAATATCGGCCGATAGCTATAAAAGATGGCCGTGGGCAAGCGAGAAAGACAATCAATCAATCAAACAACTTGCATTTACTCTTTTATTTTCCTGTTGACTAGGAGTAGCCTCGGTAATTTAGAATCTCTTTTGTAACCTGATATCGATCAATAAAGTTGTGCATCACCGATTGTTGATCTTCATTAATTACACCAATCAGATTTTGCCTCTTTCAAAAAAGATCTACTTCTATGATCCGATTAGCCCTAATCGACTAATTAGACTTATCATTACTTTAGATTCAATCGACTTTTTATCTATTTAGGTATTTACCGATTGTCTTGCTAGATCGGCTTTGAACATATTTTTCCATCTATCTTACCGATTGCAGGATCAAATCGGTTGGCACGCCTTGAATCGTAGAACTCGGTGTTTGTCTAGTGTGTTGCGGCCGATTAACCCCTCTTCACATTTTTTTGGCGCCAGCACACTTTTGGCACGCCCGGTGGGATAGAGAAGATGTCTTCGTCCGGCAAGTCAATTCCGCCGTCCGATCTTAATGCCGAAGCCATAATCGTCCCTACATTAAACGATTTAACATCAGAACAACGCAAGAAAATTGAAGATCGAAAAGCTGCTCTGGAAGAATTGATGCTGGGATGCTATCAGAAAACCTAACGCAGTGTCACTCAAAAGGCCGCGTTGCTGACGGTTAACACCCTCGGTGATGCAGGGGTCACGAATAGCCTAGTGAGTCATTACATCCCTACACAGGTTGAACTTTCGGCTATGATTAATCAATCTGTGCATCATGCTTTAATCAATCAATCATCGGCTTTAGTTACGACTCTTAAGCCGATGATAGCTAATAGTGTCAAAACAATCGCTCAAGAGTTAGCATCATCTGGAAGCTTACTCGACCCGATGTAAGCTCTGCCGAATTATCCTGTTTATTGGGTGGCGCAAAACACTGTGGCCGACCCAAAGCCATCGGCTACCATTCAATCATTGACCATGATGCCAACCCAACCCAATGTCATACTGCCGAGGGATCCTCGCACAAGTGGGTTTGCGCATTATCAAGCGTACACCAATGCCGCCAAGTTTGATGCATCAGCTAATTTGCCACCATCGGCTCCGTTCTGCGCATTTCCACAATCGGTTCCACAGCCGATTGAAACTAATAGGTATTCACAAAACACCGAGCCGATTTCATCTAGGAATCAGGCACACCATATAAAGTAGTGACATACTAGGAGCCTTTTGTCCCGGTGCCGGAGCCGACCGTTAGGAGGAACAATGGATACGAACAATTCCCTCAGTATCAATCGGCTTCACATAATTGTCAACTCGAGCTTACGCTCGAGGGGCAAAATACCAATTATGATCACAATTGGCAGAACCCTAATATATCGTCGGCTAACAATGCTAATTGGGCCGACCAAATTTCTGCCATGTTGAGGGATCAATTCAGCATACAGTCAAAGGGTAAGATTATCGGCTATAGGAAACCATATCCTATTTGTATAGATCGTATGCTTTACTCAAATAATTCTAAAGTTCCTGATTTTACTAAGTTTTCTAGGGATGATTCTGTTACTATGTTAGAACATATCGGACGATTCACAACGCAATGTGGTGAGGCTGCTCAGTCTGACGGACTCAAAACTAGATTATTCCTATTATCATTATCAGGGGCTGCTTTTACTTGGTTCACTAGTTTGCCTCCAAATTCGGTTCATTTCTGGAACGATTTGGAAAGCTGATTCCATAAGTACTTTTTCTTTGGTAGTCTAGAACTCAGGATTTCTGATCTGAGTTCTGTCCGCTAGAAGTTTGGGGAATCGGTAACAGATTATATAAAAAGGTTTAGAGAGGTTAGAAATCGGTGCTTTAGTGTCACTTTACTCGATAATTAGTTAGTCAATCTAACCGTTCAGGGATTAATTCCTCCGCTTAGGGAGAAGTTTGGCGGGCAAGAGTTCAATGATTTAAGCCATCTTCTTCATAGGGTGTCTGCTCAAGAAAGCCGATTTACTGATAACAGAGGATTCAAGGATAAGTTTAAGATTAATAAAGATAAGGATAAAGCTAAGGTTAATCTTGTCTACTATTGTTCGAGTGAGTCCTCTAAGGATGATGGGGTGAAAATAAACATAGCCGAATGGGTAAAAGGATCTAAAAAATCCTTAGTCTGTTCCTAGCTCAAGCCGACTAAGAATAAATCGGAGGTAAAATATGCATTTGATGTTTCAAAATGTGACTGTATGTTTGATATGTTATTACAAGAAAAGATTATACGGTTACCTAAGGGGTATGTTTTACCATCAACCGACGAAATAAAAAAGCGAAGGTATTGCAAATGGTACCATTCGTTTTCTCATAATTCTAATGATTGCAATATTTTTCGGTAGTAGATATAATGGGCTATAAAAGATGGTCGACTTAAATTCGCAGAAGAGCCGATGATGCAGGTGGATGTCAACCCCTTCTCAATAAACATGGTGCAGTGCTCGAGAAAGGGAAAAGAGCCGATGCAAGATGAACAACCAAAAAGGGCTCGACATATCGATATTCAGCCAACTTCAAGCGGTGAAGAAACCTTAAAAATTACAGTCGATTCATTGCAAATAGAAACCGACCGTGAGGGTAAAAATTTCAAGACTGTTAAGCCCAAGGGAGATTTGGAAATTGGTAAGTGGTACAAGGTGGAGAAATCGCCACCACGACGGCCGATAATCAAGCCTAAGCCAACTTTTTCTCAACTGCTTGAGAAATAAGAAAGGAGAGTCAATAGGCCACGCTATCCTTCACTCGGCCAGATAACCTGTAGTGGCCTGAAAATTTGGAGAGGGCTCATCAACGATGTCCTTTCTGGCGGTTTTGCTGGAAGAGGGGAGTAGCGTTGCCATCATCCTACACTTGCCCGATGAAACATTACCCTCAGAAGATTGGCCAAGGCAATCGGCTAACGATAGATTATTTGGGCCAGTGCAGGATTACCACGATAGAAGTTATAAAAGGCCGATGCATGAAAGAATCTCTGTGCCAAATCAGACCAAGGTAAAAGAAGAAGGGTCAAATTCTGCGACCTAGGAAAATCTGGCTGGTAAAATACGAAAGCCGATTGAGCCTAAGCCAAGATGGTGCCCTCCTAGCATTATTCGATCACAGTGTAGACGGTTGCAGAGGCTAAGAACTCAGGAAATCAGAGAGGCCGAACAAGAAAAGCAAAGGGACCAAGCATTCAATGAATTTCGGCCAATTAAAACTGTTAAAAAAGAGTGGAGAAAAAAAACTGGTTGAGGAAGAGTTTGATTCAGCCGATGACTTAGATTCTCCAATGATCCGAGACGATACTCCTCCGATGGACATCAATATGGTGTTCACCTTACCAGCCGAGTTTAAAATAAAGACTGAATTGGCAAAGGAAACCTTCGCTCAACTGTGATTGGGTGCCCAAAATGCAGTCTTTGAAAAACCCCAAGACGCACATCGGCATCTTAAGCCGTTATACTTGAAAGGGCATATTAACGGCAAGCCAATTTCTAGGATGCTTGTTGACGACGAAGCAACGGTCAATTTGATGCCATACACCACCTGTAAAAATGGGCAAGTCTAATGAGGATCTCATTAAGACTAACATGGTTTTGAATTATTTACGATGATTTATTTCAAATCTTTCTGGCGTATCCGTGTGTTTACCCCATTATTAAAATTAAAAGATAACTAGGAGTTTGTGTGGGGAGCCAATCAAGAAAACGCTTTTGATAACATTAAAGAGTATTTGACTAATCCTCCGGTTTTGGCAGCGCCGCAAAGAGGTATACCTTTTAAATTATATTTATCGGCTGAGGAGGAGACTATTGGAGCTATTTTGCACAAGAAGTTAACAGTAAAGAAAGGGTAATTTTCTATTTAAGCCGACACTTACTTGATGCTGAAACCAAGTATCCCTTTGTAGAAAAGCTTTGCTTATCTTTATATTTTGCTTGTACCAAATTAAGGCATTATATTTTAGCATTGGCTTTTAAAGTTGTTTGTAAAAACGATGTGATGAAATACATGCAGGCAACTCCAATTATGCGAGGTCGACTTGGTAAATGGGCCTATGCGCTCATTGAGTTCAACCTGACATATGAATTGGCTAAGGCAGTTAAAGGATAGGCGATAGCCGATTTTATAACAGGTCAAGAAACTGCTGCTGATCTAGTATCTGTAGCTCCTTCACAACTATATTTTGACTGATCGGTATGTCGAGAGGGTGATAGTATCGGAATAGTGCATGTTTCGCCCAAGGGGCATAGTTTTGAGTTTGCATTTAGACTAAATTGCCGATGCTCAAATAATCAAGCAGAGTACGAAGCATTGCTTAGGGGCCTACAACTGCTCGAGAATATCGGAGTAAACACTGTTGAAGCCTTTGGTGACTCTCTGTTGGTTGTGCAGCAAATTAAGGTAGAATATAATTGCTATGATGAAGTTTTGATTAAATACTTAGACAATGCCTTGCTGTAATCGGCTCATTTATAGGATTCACTATCAGTCTTACTCCTCGAGAAATGAATGACAGAGCAAATTTGTTAGCTCAACAATCGTCAGGCTATAAGAATTTTGGCCAACTAGAAGAGTGTGAGCTGATTGAGGAAACAGTAATGTGTGTCAACATCGTTGATTGGAGGACAAAAGGTAATGGAGTACTTGATTTATCCTTCGAAGCCAACAGAGCAGAAAATTAGGCGGCAAGCTTTGAAGTACGTAGTATTGGATAATATATTATACTATCGAACGATGGAAAGTTCGCTGCTAAGATGTCTTAAGCCGATGAATCTAAAGTGGCAATGGGTGAAGTACACGAAGGTATCTGTGGATCCTATCAATCGGCTTATAAGATGAAGTGGATGCTAAGACGTACAGGGTATTTTTGGCCGATAATGTTGGAAGATTGCTTTAAGTACTACAAATGATGCCAAACTTGTCAGAAATTTTGTAATATACAATTGGCTCCAGCATCGGCTTTGCACCCTATTATAAAACCTTGGCCATTTAGAGGCTAGGGTATAGATGTAATCGGCCAAATCTTTCCCGCTTCAAGTAAAGGTCACAAGTTCATTTTGGTTGCGACCGATTATTTTTCTAACTGGGTTGAAGCTATACCACTTAAAAAGGTTACAAGTGTTGAAGCTATCAGATTTGTTTAATGAGCATATTATCCATCGGTTCAGAATCCCACGAACCATAACGACCGATCAAGGAACTGTTTCATGTCTGATAACTTCCAGGATTTTGACAAAAGCATGGGTATTAAGCTATTGAATTCATCACCTTATTATGCTCAAGCCAACGGTCAGGTTGAATCGTCTAATAAGACTTTAATTAAGCTGATTAAGAGGAAAATTGAAGAAAAACCAAAGAATTGGCACTCAACGTTATCAGAATCATTATGGGCCTATCGGCTGACATATCATGGAGCGACAAAACTTTCACCTTATCAGCTGGTTTATGGTCGGGAAGCCGTTTTACCAGTGGAGATAAACATTGATTCTATACGAGTGGCCAGACAAAATGATTTATCAGCTCAAGACTATAAAGATTTAACGATAGACAACTTAGATGATTTGGCAGAGTTGCGTTTGTATACATTGGATCGGCTTAAGAAGAATAAGATGAGAGTTGCTAAAACTTACAACAAAAAAGTCATGGCTAAGTATTTTTGTGAAGCTGATTTAGTTTGGAAAATCATACTTCCTGTCAGCTTTAGAGATAACCGATTTGGAAAATGGTCTCCTACATGGGAAGGGTCGTATAGGATATATCGGCTTGTTGATAGAAATTCCTACATATTGGAGACTTTGGATGGTGTAGTGTTTCCTAAGGCGATCAATGGGAAATACTTAAAGAGATAATACCTTAGCGTTTGGGTTGATTCGTAATTGACTATAGACGTTCGTTGCTAGAAAAGCCAAATTAACACGGTGTAGTTAATTTTGGCTAAGTTAAAATATGTATACAACATTGACAAGCAAAACAAGACTTTGATAAATAATCAGTTAAACAGCCGATTGAAAATTACAAGAGTTTTTAGTTTTAATTAAGGCCGATCAGAGTATTTCTTGATTCGTTACAAAGTCAAGGAATTAGAATTGCAGGCCAAAACCATGAAGTCTTGCGCCTAAAGTCGATAGAGCTCCTGCTGCCTTTGCTTTTGTCTCTTGTATCCGATCCAGGATCATCTCATCTTCTTTGGCACTTCCGGGTACAGGGATAACTTTGGCTGTTTGTTTCTTGATGCCAACCACGGCCAAGGCAGTTTCAAGTTTCTGCTCCTTGATAGCCGATGCAGACTTTTCGATGAGTTGTTGGCCGTTAGAGATTTACTTCATTAACTTGACCAACTCTTCCTCAAGGAGTTTCTTCGTCGACTCAAGCTTTGAGACTGCTTCTTTGTTACTCTTGAGTGACTGGACTTCAGCGTCAAACTTGCGCTTCTTCGTCTTGGCGTCGGCTACCAGCTCGTCTAGCAGTTTTTGGTCAGCTTCTTGTGACGCCCTTTGAGCTATTCTGGCTTTGGTAGCGTCGACTTCTGCCTTCTTATCATCTAGATGGCAGACATCCAGAAGAGTAGCCATTGCCTCTGGGGGCAAATCAGCCTCAACGGCAGCCATTGCATCATAGATCGGCTGGTTGTTGCTCAAAATTTCCGCCTGCAGCTTATCACCAAGTCGAAGAGCTTGTCGAGCCGTTCTTGCATCCCCGAGGCCGATGTCACTGCAGCCGATGCTTCTTTGGAGACTTCAAGGATTTTCCTTATCTCCGCATCATAATTATCTGTAGCCATTATTTCAGGGTCTTCCAGATCAGCCAAGCAAAAACCCAATAAGTTGGTTGGGTCGAAAGACTCTGGAGCTGCAACAGCTATTGGGACCAGTGGCATCAGCTGAGATGATAGCGGTGGAGGCTCAACGGAGACAACAGGCAAATCAGCTAGAATGGTAGCCGCCTGCACTGATGGAGTTGGCTAAAAATGAAAGATCAAAGTAAGATAAAGCCAATATAATGAGAAGAAATCTCCATGTAAGTAACTCACCCCTCCCGTAGCCAACGTATGAGGAGAGTGCAGGAGACTAACCGCTCTGCTCTTGAGGTTTTGAGCCTCTTTTGGCAGGGGTCTTAGCACGTTTCTCCTTTGGAATTAATCGGCTAAAGTGTTAGTTTTTTAATATAATTGTGGAAAAGTACTAGCCAATTAAAAGATACTCACTGGGTTGTTGTTGTTTCTCTATGTCCGATAGAGAAGGACTCTGAATGCCCAAGGTACCGAAAGTGTACCCTGTTAGGCCTGTCGACTGGTTAGGCCTTTTGGCTGGACAGCCGCTACTCGATGGGCCGGATGCTGGCTTCTTCCCAATGGCTTTAGTCTGCAAAAGAAGGCGCAAAACCGATTAGTAACAAAGTACTTAAGCAAAGGTAGAAGTATGCGACGAAAGATTCATTCAAACCGATACCTCGCCAGTTATATCTATAATTGTGTTAGTGTATCCCAAAGAGCTAGCCTCATCACTAGATTCGCTGTTAGTTTCTACCGTCGGCTCTGAAAGATTTGTTAGAAATTCATTTATAATAGCCGATGGAGTCTTCTCCGAAAATAAAGCCTCTGCAATTGTTGACCACCAAGAGAAGAAGTATCTTGCCCGACGTGTATTTAGCATAAAATGCGGTAAGTCTTCAATCTGGAGTTCGTCGGCTATCTCCAAAACAAGGTTGGCTGCAGCAGTATTGCGAACTCTAGCCCTTGGCTGAAGCCGATCGAGAAGTGGGAGACTAGGAACAACCAGTCCGAATCCAAACTACCTCGCATAAACTGATGGATGGTAAAACTCATATGAAGGTTGGAAAGTCCGATTTCTTATGTTAAGACCGACGTGCAAAATGCTTGGAGAAATGAACAATTTGTAAAAATCCAAAGTCTCTTGAGGCATTAGAGAACTATCAGCTTCCAGGTGAAGAAAGGATGGCCAAGAGAAGTCGGCTGCATCATTGTAACCAAAAAAGTCTTGCTTCTTGAAGTCTTCACTGCCGAGCTGAAGAAAGAATGATAGATACTTCCTTGAGCCGACAGGTGTGACCCTTGTCTCATTCCCAGAGCACATGATGAATCTTTCCTCGAAAGATAGGCTTGCTCTGAATTTGGGCACTATATCTTCTGGTGTATCTTCACGCGGGAACGCTGTGTCATGAGATGGACTTAATGCAAAGGATCGACTAAATAAGCAGTATAGCCAAATCTGCACAAACCAAAGAGATCCTCCTACGTTGCCAACGGTAAATTTACTGAAGACTGTGAAAAGCCGACTTCTTATAATATGCATCATCTGGTACACCGCCCCTGGCAACATCTTTCCTGGTGCTAGCCGACGGCCCTCCATCAACTGCTCTGCTACAATCTGATAGACTTGGGTTGGCCCAAGAGATGCTCCGCAGAAAAAGAATATGTCTAGCCAGAGGTTAAGAAAGGCAATGTGCTCTTCGTCCGATACCGGTCCACTGACTTGATTGTTATTGCTGATGTATTTGCTCCATCCTTCTCCTTTGTATCGGATTAGCTTGAGCCTTAGTTTGGCGATATAAGCCAATATTTGCTCTCCGTCGGGTCTCAGACAACACAGTTGAGCCACATCTAAGAGAGTTGGGCCAACGAGGCCAGTACGGAACATAAAAGCGTTGAAAGTGTTCGACCAGAAGTAACAAGCTGTGGCCACTAAGGGCTCATTGACCTCTGTATCGGCTAAAGAAAGAGGAAGGCACTTGGCTATCCCCATTCTCTTCCATACCTCTCTTTTAGGCCGATACCCTATTATACCAGCTCTTCCATCCTTTAAGCGCCGTCGGCAAAGCCCTAAAACTCTGGCTCCACGCCTCTATGTTATATCCAGCAGCCGACAGGGGGAGACACGGGATTTCCTGGTTAATAATTGTATCGGTATCTAGGTTTCCTATCGGGCCTAGGTAGTATTGATCATTGCTATTAGGAATTGGGATGAGTACCTGACTGGGATCCATTCAGTCGATCTGAGAAGGAGCCGATTAGGATTGGTGAAGGCTAGAACATGAAGGACTTGTCAGCAGGAGCAAAGAAGCCGATGTCAGATGCTTAGAGAGCTTGAGTGCGTGAGAATGACAGTGTGGGGGCGCATATTTATAGCTAGGTGAAAGAGTTGAAACAGCGGGGAGAGATTTCGAGGGGCGAATGTAGTTAAAACCCATAATGCGCATGTCAAGATTTTCACGACACAATAAATAGGACAGTTACTAATGAGAATATTGTGTTAAGCCGATAGCAGCATGAGTCGATGGACGAGATTTTTGGAAGATAACATATTATCTCCCAAAAATAGGGGCATATGTTTGCACCAGATTTTAGCAAGGTATGACGAAATTGTCAAGCTAAAGATCAGGGTGATTTTGGCCGATATCGGATAAAGGAAAAAAGGCTTAATTTTGAATTATGACCGATATTTATCCAAAGATGAGTAACTGTCCAAGTTAAGGCCGACACGGATCACCAGCGTATCGGTGACAGACATTGTCGGCCAATAGCTATAAAAGATGGCCGTGGGCAAGCGAGAAAGACAATCAATCAATCAAACAACTCGTATTTACTCTTTTATTTTCCTATCGACTAGGAGTAGCCTCTGTAATTTAAAATCTCTTTTGTAATTTGATATCAATCAATAAAGTTGTGCATCGCCGATTATTGATCTTCATCAATTACACCAATCAGGTTTTATTTTTCTCCGATCTTGTTGCCCATCGTCTCCTTCGGAAAAGATCTACCTCTATCATCCGATTAGCCCTAATCGGCTAATTAGACTTATTGTTACTTTAGATTCAATAAGCTTTTTAACTGTTTAGATCTTTGCTGATTGTCTTGCTAGATCGGCTTTAAGCATATTTTTTCATCTATCTTACCGATTGCAGGATCAAATCGGTTAGCACACCTCGAATCGTAGAACCTGGTGTGTTGCGGTCGATTAACCCCTCTTCACGTTTTTTTTTGCGCCAAGAGAAGCCCATGACAATAATAAGTTAATGCACAATACATCCCCTTCTCTGATTTTTTTTCCAAGATGAAGTTTAACATTTCCCTTCAGTTTGATGAATACTTGCAAGTACTTTTACTATTCAGTGCTTATCATTTGACATGTATATCCTGCAAAAAAAATCATTACATGGAAACATTAATAACCACAAAACAGAATCATAATTAGGGGGTAAAAACCAAATGATATTTAAGGAGTACCTACCTTATAACAAAATAACTTCGGCAATAAAGAGCGGCTCTCCCGTAGATGACATGGTGCTGAAGTGCTGATAGCCTGATATAGCCGTGAATTCGATCCCATAGCCTCATCTTCCCGAACAAATGGCCTCTCCTCCCACCGCCCAGCGATCGACGAGAACGCATGCAATATGTACAACGCGGGTGGCCACTCCGATTCCATCGTTGTAGGGTCTAGGAACACCTCATAGTGTGACGACACTGTGGGTCTGTGGCGGTGAGTGGGGAGCAAGCAGTGGGCACGGGGACGCGGCCAGGCCGCACGGCGTGAGACGCCGGAGCACGTCGTCGGGTAGCACCGCCGGTTCCAGCACCATCTCCTATCCTCCTTCCCTGTTCGCGGTCGCGATGGCAACAGCCCAGCCTGGACAGAGCTGCCTGCGCTGCGATTGTTGTTGGCGATGGTGGGTTACTAGTACTACTTGGGAATTTGGAAAGGAGTCAAGACTTTTTCGAGCCTGCAGGTTGCTGGCGAATTGTATAACAAGGAACAAATCTTGCGCGGCATTTAAACCCACACGGATTGTAGATGGATTTTGCCGAGTCGAGGTGGAACTCCTGGAGAGGGAGTCAAATCGGATCGGAGGTTAGAACACCCCCATCCGAAAGTTTGGACTTGACTGCAAGTAGTTCTAACTTTGGTTATTTTTCCCCCTGAATTTCTGTAGGATTTGATCATCTTAACCTTACCGATTTTCCGAATTTTCTGGCATTTTCTTAAGAAGAAGAAGAACAACGTCGGTTAGTTGTTAGTTGATTAAGCTCCTTCATTCTGATTCATGTCTTTGAATTAGACGCCTGTCAGTTTCTTGACAGCCGCTGCCGCATGAATCAACGCCTCAAGACATAAAAAGCCTTGTTTCAGTTTCTTGACAGCCGCTGCCGCATGAATCAACGCCTCAAGACATAAAAAGCCTTGTTGGTTGTTCCTCACCAAAGTACCAGCATGTCCGTTTTGTATGGCAAGATGTTTATTCCTATCCACCAGGTTTAATCTCTAGAAGAACGTTACTACTTAACTAGAGTATATAACTAGAGTGTTGTGTAAGGGTGTGTTTGGTTAGTAGAAGAGGTTGAATAGAATGTGATGGTTTTTTATCATTTAGTTTTATTGTTTTGGATAAATGGAATGATTAAGTATCTATATAGAATATTTCTTAAATTTGTAACCCACCATTCAATAAGATAATTCCATTCAAATAACTAAATACATAAATAATTTTTTTCTTAAACCATTTTATATATATATATATCACTTGGTACCATCTGGTACAAACAAACACATCTCATCTAAAACACGCGTTGATATACGCTCCGTAAGGTCTGGAGCCTCCTGTTCCGAGAAACGAAACCGCTGATGTGCTCCGACAAATCGATGGCACACTGTGCTAGCATTTTGATAATAATAAAGCAGAGGCCAATCATCTCTCTTCTTCTTCTACTTCTTCATCGTTGAAATGAAAGCACGCTTGTGGACGGACCTACACAGTACACATACAGTCACGACAAGATCCGCAGAATCCACGGTCCCTTCAGAGTAAGATTTCGTGGCCATTAGCAGATCGTCAAGGGCCTTTTTTTTCCTACAAGCCTTTTGCATGATAGGTGTATGTGTTCAACGAATACATTTAAAAAAAATTGTTGTTTGGTTGGATCTAGACGCATGCAGCCATTGGTGATTCGTTGTGTTCAGTGTCGTTGTCCTGCAAGCCGACGTAGCAGACACTAAACAATCGCAATATCAAGGTTACGCGCTCCCTAATCACCATTTTGTGGTCTGATTCATGCCGCCACAGGGCTTGCTGGCCCCTCTCCGACCATCTCATCGAATCACTGGTAAGCTTGTGATGTCGGCCTACAGTGCTGTGCGTCCAAAGAATAATGTCGTCCTGCAATTAGATTTGTCGCATGGTTTTGGTTCTAGCAATTTGTGGCATGGTTTTGTTAGAAATGTAATAGGTTCAGAGGTTCAGAGCATGAGCATGTAACGGTAGGATAGAATCGTTAGAGATCAGCGTGCATGATGACAGAGTACCTCGCTATACCGAGTCGTGCGCTGATCAGTTATTCAGTTAGCTATCCTGCCGCATGGACCTGATCAACCGGATCATGGATCCTTCCTACCGTTGTATTGATCATCTATAAATAGAACACAAGCCCAACTGAGGCAAGTGTGATTCAGCACATTATTCTTTTCATGGTATCAGAGCGGTAAAGATCCACGAGATCCACCAAATCCGCTGCTCACCATGTCTGCCTCTGCTAGTTCATCCACTTTCCAGTTCGGAGGCAGCATGCCCACACCTTCCGTTGGTCAAGTGATCAGCGTCAAGCTCACGCATGAGAACTACCTGCTCTGGTCGGCGCAGATCATGCCATATCTGCGCAGCCAGGGACTCGCCGGTTTCGTCGACGGGTCCATATCTGCACCAAGCCAAACCATCACCGTCGAGCCAAGTGAAGAAACTGGAGGCCGGCGAATCATCGTTAACCCAGAGTACACGGCGTGGTACCTCCAGGACCAGCTGATGCTCAGCCTCATCAATTCCTCGGTCACCGAGGACGTCCTCGCCATGATGGTCGGCATCACCACCGCACGTGGAGCCTGGACAACACTGGAGCGCATGTTTGCATCTACATCGCGCGCTCGAGCCATGCAGATTCGCATGGAACTGGCCACCATCCAGAAGAAGGATCTCTCCATCGCCGAGTACTTCCGCAAGGTCAAGCGCCTCGGCGACACCCTCGCCGCCATCGGCAAGAAGTTAGAAGATGACGAACTGATCGCCTACATGCTCCAGGGCCTTGGTTCAGAATACGACTCACTGGTCACAAGCATCACCACGCGTACCGATGTCTACACCATCAGTGATGTGTACGCCCACATGCTGAGCTCCGAGATGCGCCATGAACGCAACGGTACGATCATTCAGGTTTCGTCAGCTAATAATGCAAACAGGACAGTCGGCAGAACCAGTGACAACAGCAGTCGCGGTGGCCGTGGTCGTGGCCGTGCTGGCAATGGCGGTCGTGGCCAAGGTGGACGTGGTGGTCCACCCCGTTCACCCAACAAGAATGGCAATGGTGGACAGCTCTGCCAGATCTGCCTCAAGGGCAATCACAGTGCTCTGAAGTGCTGGCACCGATTTGATCAAGCCTATCAGCCTGAAGATCATGTGAAGCAAGCTGCAGCAGTAACACAAGGATATGCAACAGATCCCAATTGGTATGTTGATACAGGTGCCACCGATCACATCACCAACGATCTTGAGCGCCTCACCACCAAGGAGCGGTACGCCGGAGGAGATCAAGTTCAGGTTGCCAATGGAGCAGGTTTGTCAATATCTCACATTGGTCATTCCTCTATATCTTGGTTCGATTCGTCCTCTGCATCTTAATCATATTCTCAGATGCACCCAAAATCAACAAGCACTTAATCTCAGTTAGAAAACTAGCTATTGACAATGATGCTTTTGTTGAATTTCACCCCAATTCTTTCCTTATCAAGGACCGAGCAACGAAGACTTTGCTGCTCAAAGGTAGATGTAGCAATGGGCTCTACATTCTACCCAATAAGAGGCATGCTTTTCTCTCGGCCAGACTTCCTCAAGAATTGTGGCATCGACGTCTTGGACACCCTGCATCTTCTATGATTCTTAGAACTCTTCAGGAAAATAACATAGCTGTAGATTCAAAGATCTCTCCCTCCTTGATATGTAATGCCTGTCAACTAGGAAAATCTCACCAGCTGCCTTTTAGCACCTCGAATCATGTAACTACAGCTCCTTTGCAACTTGTTCACACTGATGTCTGGGTCCAGCCATTTCATCAATCAATAATTTCAAATATTATGTTTCCTTTGTCGATGACTACACTAGATATGTGTGGATCTATTTTCTCAAGAACAAATCAGATGTTGAACCAGTGTTTCTCCAGTTCCAAAAACATGTTGAACACATGCTAAACACTAAAATTCTGTTGGTTCAATCTGATTGGGGGGTGAATATCATCGTTTGCACAATTATTTCAAAGCTTCAGGAATAGATCACCGTTTGTCTTGCCCGCACACACACCAGCAGAATGGCTTAGTCGAGAGGAAACACAGACATATTGTAGACACTGGTCTTTCCCTTCTGGCTCAGGCTCAAATGCCACTTCGTTTCTGGGATGAGGCATTCCACACTGCCTGCTTCTTGATTAATAGGATGCCAAGTAGAACTATAAGTCAAGACACACCTCTACATAAACTTCTCTCCACCCAACCTAACTACACTAAGCTGTGTGTGTTTGGCTGTGCTTGCTGGCCCAATCTGCGTGCCTATAATGATAAGAAGCTGAACTTCAGAACTAGGCAGTGTGTGTTCATAGGTTACAGTGCCTCTCACAAGGGATACAAGTGTTTTGACAGAATCACTGGCAGGGTTTACATCTCTAGAGATGTAGTTTTTGATGAAAATGTCTTTCCCTTCTCTCAACCTGCAAATCAGGGTGAACCTAGTGTCCAGAACTCAAATCATCCCACTATTCTTCCTGTTCTAGCCAAACCCACATAATATACAGAAAATTCTCTCATAGGACATTTTCTCTCTGAACAATATGTCTCAACTGAACCAGTGGTAGAAAATGATCATGTGACTATTGAACAAACTAACTCTACTAATGGTCTGGACAACTCTGGTGTAAATCCTCAGCATGCAGGTACTACTAACGAAAATGCAGAAGCCAGTCAGACAGTTTCAGGTGACAACAGTCCTTCTCCAAGTCCAGTTGTATAGCAAGAGAATCCCCCTGCTGAAAATGCTCCTATACAGCATCCAATGAGGACAAGATTGCGTGATAATGTTGTGCAGCCCAAGCAAGATAATCGATGGTACAATCAGGTATTCAGAAAATGCAAGAGGTTTTCTCACTACAAAAGCGATGTAAATCTGACAATAGCTCTTAGTGCTGTTCTAGAGCCCAGAAATCTGCAGGAAGCTATGAAATCTGAAGAATGGAGAAAAGCAATGAATGAAGAGTACTCTGCACTCCAGAGGAATGAGACTTGGGACTTAATTCCTCCCAAGACAGGAATAAACCTGATAGATAGCAGATGGGTGTACAAAGTCAAAAGAAAAGCTGATGGCACAGTGGATCGATTTAAAGCAAGACTAGTTGCCAAGGGATACAAACAGAGATATGGCATAGACTACCTTGAGACATATAGTCCTGTGGTCAAGCCAGCTACTGTGAGGATTATTCTATCACTTGCAGTCTCACAAGGTTGGAGCCTCAGGCAGATAGATATACAAAATGCTTTTCTACATGGTGTACTCCAAGAAGAAGTCTACATGAGGCAACCACCTGGATATGAAGACCCTAAGAAGCCATCATATATCTGTAAACTGAAGAAAGCGCTATATGGACTAAAACAAGCTCCTAAAGCCTGGCACTCTCGGCTCACTGACAAATTGAAAGCTCGGGATTGATTCATCGATTGCAGATGCTTCTCTGCTTGTGTACTGGGAAGGACAGAGTAACTATCTACATGTTGATTTATGTTGATGATATAATAATTGTTGGTTCTTGAGATAGCGTAATCAGTCAACTTATTAAACAATTGAAGCATGACTTTGCAGTTAAAGATCTAGGCTGTCTTGAGTACTTCCTTGGAATAGAAGTAAAGAAGCAAGGAAGTGGACTATTGCTATCACAAAAACGGTATGCACTCGATCTGATGAAGAGAGCCAAGATGGACAGATGTAAAGCAATTTCTACTCCTATGAGTTCTCTGAAAAGTCAGACAGAGGGCATGGGCACCCTACTGAAAGATGAAGAACAATTCAGATACAGAAGTATAGTGGGTGGCTTACAATATCTCACTATGACCAGGCCTGATCTTGCTTTTGCAGTTAATAGAGTGTGTCAAGACATTCGATCACACCGATGATACTCACTGGGCTTCAGTCAAAAGAATTCTCAGGTTTGTAAAAGGGACAGTGAATCAAGGGCTGTCAATACAGAGATCAGGGACCACAATGTTGTCGCTTCTCTCGATCGATCGGGTGGATGTCCTGATGATAGACGTTCAACCAGCGGATTTGCTGTGTTTCTTGGAGTTAATCTGATGTCATGGAGTTCAAGAAAGCAAGCCACTGTCTCACGTTCGAGTACAGAAGCAGAGTACAAGGCATTAGCCAATGTGACAGCAGAAATGATTTGGGTTCAGTCATTACTGAAAGAGCTAGGTGTTTTTCAGTACAAGTCTCCAAGACTATGGTGTGACAATCTGGGAGCTACATACCTAGCCACTAATCCTGTGTTCCATGCAAGAACTAAACACATTGAAGTTGATTTTCACTTTGTCTGTGAACAAGTAGCAAGGAAAGCTCTGGACATTCGATTCATATCCTCCAAAGATCAGTTGGCAGATATTCTGACAAAGCCATTATCAAAGGCACCATTCGTCGAAAATTGTCGCAATCTCAACCTAGTAAATACTCCGATGTGATTGAGGGGGAGTGTTAGAAATGTAATAGGTTCAGAGGTTCAGAGCATGAGCATGTAACGGTAGGATAGAATCGTTAGAGATCAGCGTGCATGATGACAGAGTACCTCGCTATACCGAGTCGTGCGCCGATCGCTTATTCGATTAGCTATCCCGCCGCATGGACACGATCAACCGGATCATGGATCCTTCCTACCGTTGTATTGATCATCTATAAATAGAACACAAGCCCAACTGAGGCAAGTGTGATTCAGCACATTATTCTTTTCAGGTTTTGGTAGAAGCGTGATGTGGCTGGCAATGATCGACGGATAAGAGGTTTGGATCCGCATTGGATCGATGAATCTGTTCGTAAAGGATTCTTACCTTTGTTTTCTTAAAACACATGACCTTTAGGGTGTGTTTGGTACGGTTTCAGATCCACGGATCTGGTGGAGCTGAGTATTTCTAGCTCTACAGATTCGTGAAGCTGGAACTGTGGGTATGTTAAGAGTGTTTATGTGGGTCATCTTATTTACATTTTAGATTAAAAATATAAACTTAATTCAATTTATTTTAGCCTATAAGATTCAGATCTGAGGTGGAGCTGGGATCTGAAGCTCTACCAAACAGGACCTTACATGAATGACAGATTTTCGATGGGAGTAATGGAAGAATTAGACTGATTCCTATGAAATTCATGTCAAACTCTTACGGTCTTTTTTGGGAAGTGAGTGAATAATTAGCTTTGTTTCTAAGAAGCTCCCATAGTTAATGTCATATAGTGTTGAGTATAGTTTGGTTCCGATTTGTAATACTCCCTCCGTCTAAGTTTATAAGGCTTATTTTTTGAAAAATCTTGTCTATAAATATAAGATGTATTTTATATTTTAATATAAAATTAGTGTGATGTTTACTATATACCCTTCATAAACATCCATCTTTATTTTATATTCTCTACATGCATTGAGTATAGCGCTTAATGATAATAATTAAAGGTAATTTAGTCATTTTTAATATATTGTTGTCCGTATACCAATAAGAAACTAGTATAGTGCATGTGCTAACGCTACGACGGTAGTACACCCGCTTATCAATTAAATGAGAAGATAAGTATGAATACAACACTTAATAATAAAAGAGAAATTTAGAATTTTAAATGAATTTAGAAAGAAAAACGGAACTAAATGGAGGTCGAAGGGGCGAAAACGGGCTCCCAAAAGATTTTAAATCAAGAAAGAGAAAGAAAAAAGAATTTTCGATTTTAGATTTTTTGCGACTTCCACAGAGAGCACAGCAGCGTGTTCTCAGGCTTGGCCACTCAATGGGAGGAAGGCGGGGTGGTGGCCACTGGTCGCAATGGGTCAAGATCAGTGCGGCGAGATCGCGCAAGACCGCGCTGCGGGGAGGAGTCACGGTTGCGGTGAATTTCGCCGGGAAAGATGACGGTGATGGCTTGGGTTACCTCCAAAATCCGGCGATCTTTACAAGAGGGAGCACTTAGGGATTTACGCAATGTGATGGGTTGGAGGAGAGCTCGCCGGCTTTTATAGCCCCAAAACAAGCATATTTATGGAAACCATAATTTGGGATCAAATCAGATTGAGAGGAAATTTTGGCAATAGAGCACGAAATTTGGGGAATTAACACCATAGATGAAAAGAGGAGATTTGGTGCGGGATTAATGGAGCTTTGGAGCTTCTTTCTTGCTTTAATAGAGGAGGAAGAGAAGAAGCTTCTGCAGTGCAAATTGCTGACTAGAAGAAGCTACAGGTGAGTTGCCTTCATTTTTTTAAATATAGAAGGATTTTTGAAAAGATAACACATTAGGTTAAAAATTCTAGAAAAATTCTCAAAAAACTTTCGATTATTTTGTACTTAATAAAATTATTTTCAAAAAATTTAAATTATAAATTTGCCGAGAGACAATGCCATGCGAGGTCGTGACAAAGAACCTCGCCAGCGTCGGCAAAACCACCGATGGCGACAGTGGAGCCATTGCGGACTGCGTTGTCCTAGCCGCTTACGCCCATCTCCCGTTTCCTTTTCCCAAAGACGTAATGTATGGTCCTTTCTTTTTTCCGGAGGTTTGTTTCCTTTTCCTTAATTCCAAGACGTTTGTTTCCTTTTCCTTGATTCCAAGACGTTTGTTTCCTTTTCCTTGTTGATGCTGAAGGTGAGGGAAGGTCTGTTGTGGGCCACAGGATGATTTGGAAAAATATGGAAAAATAAATCGCTCGCCGACATTTGGATCCGCAAGGAAAAAGATAAAATTAAACGATGCTTTCGCGTGGCCGGTTCCGAGAAAAAATTGAAAACAATTAAGCAGCACTCACAGACTGTTGGTTCCTTAGATAAAAAATAAAAACAAAAATTCAGCGCTCTCCGTGCTGTTGTGGGGAGGTCTGTTTGATTCGCTCTCCTTCCAAATATGTAGGTGGGGAGGTCTGTTGTGGGCCACAGGGATGATTAGACACACTAAATAATGGCCATCGGATGTGGGTGAGTAAAACTGAGGAAAGATCTGAGACGTTCATTTTGATGAATGCAAGTTTCTGGGGACGTTTTGTTGGGTACACGAACATTGAGCCATCTCTAATGAGGTGCATTATTTAGTGTGAACGTAGCAAAAATTGATTAGGTGCATTATAAAAGGGTATAGATATGGTCTAATAAACTTAAACGGAGGGAGCGGATAGAAACAGAGAAACCAAAATGATTTAGTCCGAGTCAGCCGACCAGTTGTGTGAGGAAAATGATATTTTTTGTTGCCTACTTCGTGCCTTTCAGTGTGGCTGTGAATGGGTAAGCGTGGGGCCCAATAGTTGAGCGACCTGATAAGTCAAAGCAAACTGCAAAAGAAAATCACATACACAAGGTGAGTTAGGCTTGTTCGGGGTCCGGGGTTGGGCTTGGGTTTGGGCTGGGAAAGTCCAGCATTGAAGGACCATGGTCAAGCCTGGCCTAATCCAAAGGCCTAAACAGAAAATGAAAATATCATTTTCCAAATTACTTTGTCGGGCTCGTATTGGGTCTACGGGTCGAAAACTTGGGCTCGATCCTAGAAAAACAGAGCCAAGTTGGATTGACCAGCCCGGGCTACCCATGGACAGGCCTATGTAGACCACCATGTCTCACACCAACCAAAGTATGACTATTGACTTGCCTTGCTCCGCAGACTCCTCCGGTAGGTAAGAGGTGCTTTCATACTTTTTCTCTTATATTTATACAAATATTAAATTATAGAGCAGTACTTTAATGCTTTTCCTCACAATATAGGTTGTACAAATTTTGAAGCAAACGAAGGGGTAAATAATTATCAGCTACCATTCATTCATACTTTAATATTTATGCAACTGTCAAAAGGAAAAGCATGGAAGCACCTCTCTAAATTATAAATGAATGATAGATGGTGATTACTTATCCTTTCTCTTGCTTCAAGATTTGTATAACTTATATTGAAAAGAAAAACATTGAAGTACTGCTCGCAATAGAATTATATGGCAATGGCACTATGGCACCACCCCTAGAATGAGGACACGTGGCAACCACGAATCCTTAAGCGTCCCAACTAGGGTTCACAAAACCGTGATAAACTGTTTGGTTTTCGTAGTTTTTGATCATATCGCTCTGGTTCGAGATTCAAAACCACTCGGTAAACCGATCTAATTCAAAAAATTGAAAAAAATTATGCATTCAAAGCCGCTCGAAAACCATTGAAAAATAGCTGCAAAAACCGCTCAAAAATCACTCGAAAACCGTGTTTTAGGAACATTCAATTGGTTGGCTGGTTTTTGGCTAAAACCGAGCGGTTCTCGCGAAAAACCGCGATTTTCGATTTTTTTTGGATTTTTTTATTTCTTAATCCTTCGGTTTCTGACAGTTTTTGAGCGGTTTTTCGGACGATTTTTGTGGTTTTCGCGATTACGTTTTTCAGGATTTCAATTTTATGAACGATGATCCCAACCCCTAAACTCCATTCCTCCGTATATTTTCTTCCCACGCTGCCCCTCCCATGATCCATCTCGTTACTCGTGAGAGTAAAACCAACCGACTTCGTCTTGGCGGCCAAGACGACAACCGAAGGGCGGCACAAACGTGGTTCCTTCTACCTTCCTTGTCTCATCGAGCATCTGGTTGAAGAATGTCAGTTTGCAACGCCAGAGCTGTTCTTAGCTTTTGATCACAGGAGCTTAATTAGCATCCCGCACTGCCGCAATCCAATTGACATATGAAATAGCTGATATATGTATCGTCGGCAGAGGCGGAGTCAGGATTCATTCAAGAGGGGGTTGAATACAAGTATATATACTAAATATAAAAACTATCAAGTCGATATATTATAGTTGAAATTTAAATTCATGTAATATAGTATTAGTATGTAAATATGCAAGGGGAAAAATTACTTTTCATTGCCACCGTCTGAAAGAAGAGATTTGACAAATAAAATCTGCAGGCGACAGGGTTTCTTGTGGTGGGCCGGGGGGGTTGAAGCCCCACCAAGCCCCCCCTCTGGCTCCGCCTCTGATCGTCGGGATTCAAATTGTAACGCGGTTCTTAGCTGCTTGGGCGATGGCAAGTTGACTCTGACGCAACGGTGGAACTAGAAATTTTTCGTTAGTTGTACACACTTCACACGTACAGCTCTGTAGATTTTGATAATTATTTCGCAACATCGTAAATCCAACCCATATATTTGAAATTTGCTAAAAGCACAATATAAATAGTTTTAATATCTTAAAAATCTCAAACCACCAATATCAAAACCAATTTAATAAACAAATTTGGCATGTTAAAAGACGATGTTATACAACTTTCCAAAATTTGCTCAAACGTTCGGCCGGCTAGCTGCTCAAGGAGGCGAGGAAGACGCGAGCAAACACGGTTGTCATACTAGCTGCTCTTTGGTTGTCGTCCTGTCAGCCAAGATGTAATGAAGTTAATTGGCTTCACCGTAACGAGTAATGAGATAGGACCATGGGAAGAAAAATGGGAAAGAATGGGAGTTAAGAGGGTGCGATGTTTGAGGAAATGAGGATTCGTGGTTGCCACATGTCCTCATTTCTTGGGGTAGTATACTTTAGTTGATTTCAACCCACCCCACCCTAAACGGCGTTTACTAGAGCTAAAGCAGAAGCGGGGCAAGCAAAAATCCCCTGCTTGCCATGTATGGATCACTCTGTAATTTTTGTGTAATTATGGTACGTAGACTCGATGCAGAGAGCCTAAGCCGCGCCACCTATTCGTGTTCACGTAGCTTTAGGGTATGTTTGAGAAAACTGCAGTTAATTTGAAAAGTCGCTTTTAGTTCTTTCAATGTAAAACAGTATAGTCAGATCGTGGCTTTTCTTATTATGCCGTTTGGCAAACTGACTGCTGCAGCTGTAGCTTTTGGAGGGCAACCGAGCGGGGAGACAGCAACCTAGCGAAGCACAGCGGCAGACGAGTGGAGACGTGACGTGGAGGTGGCGAGGCATGGTGGCGGAGGTCGTGGAGGCGGAGTGAGCGAGATGGGAGACGGTCAAGCGAAGCCACAGCTGAAAAAGCTCCTCCTCAGCGGCTGCAGCTTTTAGAGGTTCTTTTGCTGTGGCTTAGCTTCACAGCTACTTTGCAGCCATACTGTTTAGAGGAGCTTTTAGTCTAAAGCTGAAACACACCCTCAAAACAGACCCTTGGTCTACTAACCAACCAATTGGATCCCATTGTTGGGTCACTCTAGCGGCTCTTATTGCTACGACACCAATCTTTTTCTGCCCCTGAACTTCATCGGATGCTCTGCATGTTTGTTTTCGACCAAATGTTCCTAGCCTAGATGCTAAAGAGTGACTAGCAAAAAAAGTAGCCAATTACTCATGGTCTTAGTTTGGTAAAACTTTTAGTAAGGAAATAATTTAAGACTTTGGTGTAAACGTTAAAGACTAAAATTAGGGACAGAAGCTAAGCGCTAGCTAAGTTTGGTTGTATAGCCAAAATTTGATAGCCTCAATTTTAGTAAGGTTTTCTTTTGCTACCATCAATTTTTAGTAAGGCGAAGGGTGAAATTACTAACCAAACATACCTACAACCTTACTATGTGTCGTTTGGCATTGTTCAATATATATTAGAATTTTGAGGCAGATGTTGCATTTCTATTATGTATGTATATATATATTTATTCATAATTCAAATAAATATATATATTTATGTGAGAAAATGTTATTTAAACATTTAGTTATACTTTGGTGGTATCTCACACATTTATTTATCGGGCACTATTTATACTATAAAAACACTGTTCATGTTACAAACCAAAGTGGAGAGGGGACACTTGCCGAACCTAAAGTTGAGAACTAGTATAGTGCACTGTCTTCCGGTTTCCTTTTCTCAGCACGTAATATATGATCTTATCCTTTTCTAAAACGTTTGTTTTCTTTTCCTTAATTCCAGGATATTTGTTTCCTTTTCCTTGAGATGATGCTGAAGGTGGGGGGATCTGTTGTGGGCCATAGGGATGAGTTAGACACATTAAACAATGGCCATCGGATGTGGGTGAGTAAAGCTGAGGAAAGATCTGAGAGGTTAATTTTGATGGAGGCAAGTTTCTGGGGACGTTTCGCTGGGTGCATAAAGGTTGGGTCATCTCTAGTGGGGTGTATTATTTGGGGTGGACGTAGAAAAGAATGCTTAGGTGTATTATAAAGGGGTATAGATGAGAGAAGCTCGGGAGGGTTTGGACACACGGGAGTATTTCTTCGTGATAGGGTACGGGTAGGTTACTTTAGCTAAAAATCAAAATTTTCTACCGTGTAACTAAGGAACCACTACAAGTTATAGATCACAGAATTACCACTAGATGCGCAGACCCGTAGCGAAAGTATAGTCGATGTTGCGTGGTGATGCAGATATAGTCGTATTAGCCTAGCGCCTCCCCAACAGCTCCTTATGACTGTCGCAGGTTACGGATCGTTCTAGCGTTGAAACTTCGCAGTAACGTCTCTAAGGTATCCACACGTACAGGGCAGGAACACCACGCACTGGAGTGCTAGCGTCGACTGCGCGGTTCTGGGCGGAGGAGAACTGGCGGCTAGGGTTTCAGGAATTCCGAATTCCTATTGTGTTTTTTCGTGTGTCTCTATATCTACAAAGCTACCACCTCCTCCCTTTATATAGACGTTCCATAACGAGTTTCAACCCTTGAAGCCTATTAAGAACTCTAAGTCCATTACAACTCAGATCCCTATGCGAATTAGTTATAGCCCTTTAAGCGTGCGACCCTATAGATTCACGTGCACTCGGACATGGCTAAATTACCCCTATCGATCGTTGAGTACTTCTACTCGATCATAGGGTATACCTACTCGACCATCGAGTAATCGATCAATAGTCGATAGCGATCTCTAACAGGACTTACCGATTCTCGAGTACATGTAAAGACTGGACGAACCTCAACAATGTCCTATATGTATTTCCTTTTGCCTCACGATATTGGGAGTTGTTGCTATCCTTATTTGAATGGTTCGATCACTCTTTCTCAATGTCGTGACTCGAATTTCTCGAATACATCAAGTTAACTCTTTAACTTGATGACTCGAGTAGCATGGCCATGTGTTTCTCAAACCTGACCACTCGAAAGGCCTAGAGATATCTCTCCCATTGTATAGAGGGGTAAATCCTATCTTGATCGACCACGCCTTGCAGCATGTTTCATGACAAACCCAAAAGCCATCTTTATAATTATCCAATTATGGAGTAGCGTTTGATGACCCTTAAGTAAGCTATTACGCATCTTGAGAACATACGATAATCTCAAGTCGAAGGATATAGTATACACATCGTATATGAGATGAACCGATGTCATGAAATAAAACAACGTTCTCACAGTGTCTCATAGTTGGTCGATGTTCAACACCATGTTCTCTAATATGTGTCCATATTAGTAGTTTGATATCTCCATATTTATGACCCGTGAAATATAATCATCGACCAATACATATGCTAGTCTACTCATATGTGTTCTCATATGATTATTGACTAGGAACCCCTTTTAAAATGAACATCATAAAGATGAATACAGAGTTTCACAAACAAGTCACACACTTTGTTAATCAATATCCATGATATTATTCAAAGAACAATCTCATAGTTAATGAATATTTATAAAAATATAATCATCTCTATGATTGACTCTAGAGCATATTTCCAACACTCCGTTCACGTGACAATTGAACTATTTTATATGAAATTTTTGGAAAATTTCTGTGATCCAACGGGCCTTGAAGCTTGCAAATAATCAATTTCGTTTTCTCTGGGTGCGCGTAGCGATAAGCGTGCGCTTACCAAACCGAGGAATGCCGTCGAGCTGACTTCACTACAAATACGCCGCTCCCCATTTCGAAAGGCCACACGAGCGCCACCCACCCACTCCGAAGCCGCCGCGACCAAGCGCCCGGCCCCGCCCCGCGACGACACCCAAACCCTAGCTCCCCATGGCCACCGTCTCCCTCTCCTCCCCGGCGTCCTTCGTCGCCGACTCCGGCGGCGCCCTCGCCTCCGCTACCATCCTCCGTTTCCCGCCCAACTTCGTCCGCCAGCTCAGCACAAAGGCCCGCCGCAACTGCAGCAACATCGGCGTCGCGCAGATCGTCGCCGCCGCGTGGTCTGACCGCCCTGCCGGCCCCTCCCACTCCGGCGGCGGCGGCCGCACCCGCGGCGCCTCCTCCCACGCCGCGGCCGCATCCGCCGCCGCCTCCGCGGCGGCGGCGGCCGAGGTTGGCGCAATCCCCAACGCCAAGCTCGCGCAGCCATCCGTCGCCGCATCGGCCGAGCGCGCCCTGCTCGGTTCCGACGCCAGCCTCGCCGTCCACGCAGGTAGCCCACTCGCTCGCCTCTTCCCTGTCAGATCTACCACTATTTCTCGCGGCCATGCTTTTGTTTTTGACCAGTTTGCTGATTTGATCTTAAAAAGGCGAGAGGTTGGGGAGAAGGATCGCTACAGACGCGATCACCACGCCGGTAGTGAACACATCCGCTTACTGGTTCAACAACTCGCAGGAGCTAATCGATTTCAAGGTTCGAAACATCCTGCCTTTGATAAATTTTCGGTGTTGCAGTTGTCAAATGCGATAGATCTGTTGTGAAAATGCCAATCTTACTTTTCGTTAGGAGGGGAGGCATGCTAGCTTCGAGTACGGGAGGTATGGGAACCCGACCACGGAGGCATTGGAGAAGAAGATGAGGTGAAGTGTTTATTCTGCCTCTTTGTGGATGAAATGTTTTATGCCTTGTTGGTTGCATTGGGTGGGGATTTTGATAGTTGTGAGTTTTGATGCTGCAGTGCACTGGAGAAAGCTGAGTCCACTGTCTTTGTGGCGTCAGGGATGTATGCAAGTGTGGCTATGCTCAGCACACTTGTTCCAGCGGGTGGGCATATTGTGACCACCACTGATTGCTACCGCAAGACGAGAATTTACATGGAGACTGAGCTCCCTAAGAGGGGAATTTCGGTAATATGAGCTATCCTTATGCCCATCTAGTTGTCTCAGTAATACGATTACATAGTCTGCATACAGTCCAATTAGTTGTGTGAGAGCCAATAGGAGACATTCGTAGCAGTACTATTGCATACCAATACTTGATTCTGTAACTGTTGTCAGGGCATGTGGCTTGCAAGCAATTTGTAGAAGCCTAAAATGTACTGCACATCATAGGATACTCGCTGAAGGATTAAACATTATGCAGAAATGCAAACTATATTCAAGACCTAGGATTTCATATGTCTATACTAATTAATCACAATCTGTACAATGCTAACTAATCTTGAAATGTTGCGAGAATACTTTGTTGCATTTGTTTTTATTGCAATGTTTACCACGTGTTGCTTATCTTGTGATACACTTTATGTCCAGATGACTGTTATTAGACCTGCTGACATGGGTGCTCTCCAAAATGCACTGGATAATAATAATGTGAGTGTGATTTTTGTCATTTCCTACACCTCCAATATTGGCATAGATGTATTTATCAACAAATAGCCTAATTTGTTAATGATCTATGTTCAGGTATCTCTATTCTTCACAGAGACTCCTACTAATCCATTTCTCAGATGCATTGATGTTGAGCTTGTCTCAAATATGTGCCATAGCAAGGGAGCATTGCTTTGTATTGATAGTACCTTTGCCTCCCCTATCAATCAGAAGGCACTAACTTTAGGTGCTGACCTAGTTATTCATTCTGCAACGAAGTACATTGCTGGGCACAATGATGTGAGTTTATGGGCCAAACTTCCTATACTCTCTTTACAGATATAGATTTGCATTAATGAGAGTTTTTTTTATAGGTTATTGGAGGCTGTATCAGTGGCAGGGATGAGCTAGTTTCCAAAGTCCGCATTTATCACCATGTAGTTGGTGGTGTTCTAAATCCGGTATGTTTGATTGGTTAAATTTCTCTCCCTGTCTTGCACCTTGTTTGCATTCATTATAGGTAGTCACAATAGTGACAAGCTTCTATTTTTGATGGTTAGAACTTAGAAATTTTTTAATTCTGTCTAGCAAGTTACATTACTATATATCAGGAGTTTTTATAATCTTTTTCGGCATGCCTGTGTGTTGCCAGCCTCATGTGGTAGTGTCCTGCAAGCCTCCATAGAGCAAATTAAAATGGAAATAACAAAAATATCATGTTCTCTTCACTGCAACATATGTAAAAACCATCTAACTCTGTTTTTCACTCCTAAATGTTGTCAAGCTTTACATGGGTCAAAATGAGATGATTGCTGTTATAGTTTGTGTTCCTAAATTATGCACTAGTATGGTATCCATATATCCAGAAGCTTGATCTACTGGGTACTGAACGTCTACGTTTATTGACATTGTTATCCTTGTTCTACACCATTGTTGACTTGAACCTGTTGAAAGCAATTTGAATAGTAGTCACAAATATACTTTGTGTTCTTCTATGTCATCCTATTTCTGTCTTATATACCATTGCTGAATGTTCTGATTTCTTGTTTGTTATATTTCTTTGCATTGTGATATCAGAATGCTTCCTACTTGATCCTTCGAGGCATGAAGACACTGCATCTCCGTGTACAATGCCAGAATAATACTGCACTACGGATGGCCCAGTTTTTAGAGGAACATCCAAAGGTTTGTAAACTGTGTTCCATTTATTCATAGTACAAACTACTGGCCATCCATGTTTTTGTTGTTTTAACTGAAGCTCTTGTTTCATACTGCTAGATTGTGCGTGTCTACTATCCTGGCTTGCCAAGTCACCCAGAACATAACATCGCCAAGAGTCAAATGACCGGCTTTGGTGGTGTTGTTAGTTTTGAGGTAATCTGTTGTCTTTGTACCATTGTACTGATTTATTGACAATATCACATGTTTTAATTTCTAAATTTCCTTGTATGTTAAGGTTGCTGGAGACTTCGATGCTACTAGGAAATTTATTGATTCTGTCAAGATACCTTACCACGCCCCTTCATTTGGGGGTTGTGAGAGCATAATTGATCAACCTGCCATCATGTCTTACTGGTATGAACTATATATTTATCACATTCAATCATTCGAAACGAATGATTTTGTCCAGTTGTGCTTACTTTTGCGCTGTGATTCATAAATAGGGATTCAAAGGAGCAGAGAGACATTTATGGGATCAAGGACAACCTGATCAGGTTCAGCATTGGAGTGGAGGATTTTGAGGACCTGAAGAATGACATTGTTCAGGCCCTTGACAAGATCTAAGCGCCTGATGCATCCCCATTATGAAAATCTATCTGATCATATTTGTCTTGGGACCACGTAGAGAAGTTTGATATTTGAGCTGATGACTGCGAATAAATTTCTTTGTTTGTTTCCATCATCTATTCTGTCAATTTCAGTCAAGTTGGAATCGCCGGCCATCTCAAAATTGCAGGATGGGTTGTCAGAATTTCAGTTTATAGTTCTCATGTATTTTTATGCTTGCTTTAGCCTTTAATGTTATTGTTTTGTGTAATGGGTTTCTGCCTGGAAGATTCCAATGGTATTATTAGAGATATGTTTGGGGACACGAATGGCAAATATTTACATGGGAAGAGTGTCGATGTGATCTTTACAATAGTATTTTTTTTAACGCCATCCGATGATAACGAGTCATCAGAAATTCCATGTTTGCTTTTTAAAATCCAGAAAACCCATCATTGCTGTCCTTGGTAGCAAGTAGAAGTTGCTTTGCATTGTGTGAGCCATTGTGGATTTGTGGTTCCGAGTCCTGATATGGTTCTGTAACAGATGATACGCCATAGATGGTATGGGATGTTTCTTCCTACTACAGTTTGATGTCTGTGGCAGTGTGGGTTAGTTATGAATGAGCCTTGGGTTGGGATGGGAGAATGCACACACTCTTGGTCTAGAATGTGAGTTCCTAGCATCCTATTTGCCTCCCTTAAAGCATGCTATCTGACCGAATTGTCATACAGAGTGCGCATGATATGATTACATTGGCGATTGTAGCATTGTGAGGACGCTAGCATTGCTAGTTTTCCCTGATCTAGCACGTGACAGACCTTGTTATGTTGGTATCTTTTTGCTGCGAGGAAAACATTGTTATGTTGATAGTAACTCAGATCATGAATGCAATATTATTTTGTAATTTAATCAAGCCATTGCCTATAATCAAACTATTTTAACTCCGGCTGTAATATCACAATGACTATTTTGATTTACAGTTTGTACATTATATAGATAGGTTTATCTCAAGGAACCTTAATGATGCTGTACTTTATGTTTTAGAAACACAGATTTCAATAAACATCGTTGACTAAAGTTGCATTTTGAAGCATGTGCCATTATTCCAAAACCGACTTGTTTTTTACCAGGATGTTTCTAATTTATATTAATAGGTCACAATAAAGTACGTACGTTCCCAACTTTTTACATTAAAGGTTCTAGATATTCTGCTGGTACGGTCAAGTCAATAAGTTAAGGAACATGCTGAACCTTTTTTTTTATCTCGATTGCTTGAGACTCCTGATCTTGCAATAAGAAGATTGTCGATCCTTCGCATAGACGCCGCCATTGTCGTTTAGATGAGTCCGTCCGATAAAACCCATACAAGTGAAGAAAATCTGATTGAACTCATCCGAGAGGAAAAAATAGAATAACTTGATCTAATGAAAAAAGAAAAAAAAAGAAAAAACCAAAAATAATTCTGAAAATCAACAAGTCTCACTCACTTAACACCGTCTAGAACATAGAGAAAAGGGGAGAGAGCCGGATACGGATTAACGGAGTTGCGGCCAGTGGCCACCGTATCTGGCAGCCACACTGACTTAGTATTAATAGTGACAGCGACCCTAAAAGACTTTTTCTCCGTGGAGTAAGGAACCTCTTTTCTTCAACTTGATGAGTAATTTGGTTAAACTACTGGGTATCGTGCGTTGCAATGGAATCCTAAAAGAGGATAGTAGAGTGGTAGATATATCAGCAGATATAATCCTAAACCATGCGGTAAATATCAATTATCTTTCACATCCATATCAAGCGAAATGTATCTTTGTTTGCAAGCTACTAAATAAATCAAACTCTGAACATGAGTTTTATATTAATTCTTGTCCAACATGAATACAAACAAAACATGTTTCGAAAGTATAATTTTGTACACGATATTCTTTGTAAATGTCCTAGCAACGAGGCCGGCAGGTTTGAGGATAATAGGTCCGGAGGCGGCGAGCTCACCGACGGTGGATCCGGCAGCACGGACTTTGGGGATGGCATATTTTCTTTTATATGGCTAAACAGAATGGGAATAGCTAACCACGATAAGAGGATCCCGTCGGATGACTTGAGCACGAGGATCATAGTTTTTATACACACGGTGGCTAAAACCTGACATCTTCCTCTTTCTGGAAATTTAACACATAACTCTTCTAAAACAAGTTCAAAAGTGCATCAAGAAGGTATTAAAGCAAAATTTGTTCTACCGAAAAGACTGATGCCATCCACACCAGAAAATATTAATCAGGCAGAAGGCGGTATATATCAACTGTTCTTCACCCCCTCAATAAAATCTGGAATATTGTCCACACTTCCAATCTCATTTAACACTTTAATAACAACCTGGCATACATAAAATAACATTTAGCCCATTCTAAAAAAAACATAAAATTTACGAGAATACAGGAAAGTTCTTAAAAAAAGAGGAAGCTATATATATTTGGATGATGTCATCGGAGAAAACAAATTATATAATAGGTAGAATAAGTTAATTCTTAGCTTTATGATTAGTTTCCGAAGATGAGAACTGTGGAGTAGAATATGTAGAGAAACTATAAAGCTTGAATGCATGAACCAAGAGGGGCCAACACGCAATGTAGTTTATCTCATTTGCGCCACCATGCAGTGGACCATGCATATAGTGCTCAAACACCACCAGAAAGAGCAGTGAAGACATCAACACCACTATAGAAATAGCAATAGCTAATTAGGCAGCAGTTTCCTACTTCCATTTGTGACGAGAATGAAAGATATGATTTACCTTGAAGCATGGTGCCTAACAGCAGCTGTTGAGCAGCTCATTTCATGTTCAGCATGAAGAATAAAAAGTATATCTAGAACCCGAGCAAGTCAGGGGTTTGGTTTATGTGCTTTGTTACCCCTGCAATATTGAAGTCAAGAACTTGAATTGCTTAGCAATTTCAAATATAACGAAAATAAATGTGTATGGGAAAAACAAAATACAAATAAGCAATGTGACTTACAAAGAGTCCGGCACATACAAGAAGTGACTTGGACCCATGTGCCTCTTCTCTTAGTCCAACTGCATGAAGTAGGCTTTGTGGTGGTATTGACTGCTCTCCCCTTACTTGGCAGCATGAGCTTGGTGCCCTGGCTATATGAGGTGGCTCATGTGGTCATGGTTGCCTTCTTGATTCTCCATGTGGTCTCTATCCTCACTCGTCTTCTGTTGGGTTTCACCATAATTCATCGACACAATTCAGCTTCATTTGATATTCTCGCAACCTTCGTACCTAACAACAAGCAAGCACCCACTATTTGTTGGAAATATTAGGAATTTTCTCAATATTTTAATCCACAGAATTATGTAAATCATGATTAAACAAAGATGCATTCTTTGTTCAAAGCCAAAGGTACTAGATAACAAATTATCTATCTCATACGCAAAGACTAATGAACAAGAAATCAGCATGAATAAAACACGGTATAAGTTAATATACCCTTGAGCGGTGCCACCGCTGGCACAAAGCGCAGTGTAACATTCTCGTTCGCCATGACGGTCGAAGTAGACGATCACAGGTTGTCGCAGTGAAGCGTTGGTGCTGTGAAGAGGTTGATGCAGTGCAGACGCGTTGCAGTGCAGATGCGCTTCCAGGAACACCTTTCGAGCAGTCGCGTGGTCGCTCCCCAAAAAACTTATCGGCCTTCTATCTCGAGCAAGATCTCAAGAAGGGCGAGGTTCCGAGGCCTGCTCCCTCGCTACTTGTGCGCGCAAAACAGAGGCGCAGGAATGCAAAGGACAGCAGCAGAACAATGGAGTATGCGGAAGAGTCAAGTAGGTGATGAAAAGCACAGCCGTGGCTCTCCTTATATAGCCTCGCGACATGCAACGGGCAGGAGCAGGAGTTACCAGCCATCAACTCATGTAGCCGTTACGAAGAATCGACGGTCATTATGCGACCATCAACCACGTCCGTTATGTAATCGACGGCGCATCGGGTCACATTGATCACTGCGTTATCGGGTCATATTGACTCATCAAACGGCAAAACAAACCGCCTCGCCAAAGACGTCCGGATGGATCGGCTCGGCAAGACGCGCACGTCACGTCACGTCACGTCACGTCTCGTCTCGTCTCGACTCGACTCGACTCGACTCGACTCGCACTCGCACACGCCACGCCACGCCTCGGCTCGGCTCGGCTCGGCGCGCGCGCGCGCGTGTGGCACAACCTTTACCCTTTTCCACCTTGCTAATTAAGAGACACACAACTCAACTATTTAAGTTGGTCAAACCTTCTCTCAATTATCCATATGGTACTAAACCAATTTCATGACTCCTAGTATTCTAATGGGCCTTTTGGAATTTCTATTAAATTAATTATGGGCCAACCCCATAATAATCTAACAATCCCCACCAAATTTCAAAGGCACATTTGAAATACTCTCGCCCAATGTAGTTTGATATACCAGCTTTTCGATGGAGATTAAGTTGAACTTCCACCTAGAACAAAGGTTACACTCATCCACAATCAACAATGGACTATGCCTTGAATTGACAGTTTTGTGCGAACAAGTTTCACCAAAGTACTTTTTATCGATACTAGGTCGCTAAATGCATCCCTCGGTTTGGAGCTTATAAGTCATACTCCTTAGCCTTTCATGAGCCTCTAGAGATCACCCCAATCTCATAGACTGTGACTAGTAGTCGAACTCATATAGGTGTATTCCTCATAAGATGTTCAGAGGACAACATCTCTCGCTTATTAAAGCCACTCGGAATACATTAAGGTATAACCAACCCGCCATACGAGAATAGGAGAGTTATTGCATCTCAAACGGAGTGGGCCAAGCATGAAGTACTCTCCTCTCACCAATCACTAGCTTGTCTCAACATCCTAATTCACGGATCTCCGATCAAATAGGATGAGTTACCACTAAGACATGACTTTATGTGGGTCTCAAGCCCATCTCCTCGATGCTTCATCTATCACATTCCTTGATAGTCCCTTTGTAAAAGGATTCGCAAGTTTTTAGCCGTCTGGACATAGTCCAACGCTATAACTCCGAGTTTCTCATTTTCTGATAGACTTCAACCGCCTCTTAACGTGCCTTGATGACTTCATGTTATCCTTAGAATCATTTACCTTGACAATCACCGTCGATTGTCACAGTTCAAAAGAATAGCAGCACCGCTTCTCAACCACCGGTAAGTCCTTCACAAGTTCACGCGACGATCGGCTTCCACGAGGCGGTATCTAATGCCGTGAGTTCGCTTCCATTGTAGACCTCGTTAAGATGGTGCGCTTGCAAGACTTCCAGAAACAGCTCCACCACCCAATGTGAACACATATCCACTTGTGGCTTTTATTTCATCAAGATCGATATCCGGTTTGAATCACTATAACCCTCAAGTACCCTAGGTACCGGTGTAGTGAATTCCATAACTTGATGTCCCTTTTAGATAGCGCATTACTCTCTCAAGAGCATGCCAATGATTATCTCCGGGTTTGAAACAAACCGCTTAGTTTGCTCACAAACAAACGAGATATCGTGCCTTGTTGCACTAGCTAAATACATCAAAGAACCAATGATTTGGGAATATCTCAATTGATCCTTTGCTATTCGTTGGTTCTTTCGTAATAGCACATTTGGATCATACGGCGTTGGAGCAGTTTGCAATCGCTATAGCCAAAGCGACTCAACACCTTTTCCACATAATGGGACCGCTCAAGAGTAATCCCACCGTCACCTTCTCTTAACAATTTAATGTTTAAGATGACATCCGCTACTCCCAAATCTTTCATTTCAAAGTTTTGGACAAGAAGTCCTTGACTTCCTTAATCACATTAAGGTTCGTCCCAAAGATCGAGATGTCATCAACATACGGACACATAATCACTCCTTCACCCCCACCATAGCGGTAATACACACATTTGTCGACTTCATTCACAACAAAGCGGCGAGATGTTAAAGTTCTGTCGAACTTCTCGTACATCGCTAGGAGCTTGCTTAAGGCCATACAAAGACTTCAACAACCTACACACTTTTCCTTCATGACCCTTTACTACAAATCCATCAGTGATCCATATAGATTTCCTCTTCCAACTCTCCATTAAGGAAAGCCGTCTTTACATCCATCCGATGGATGATCGACCGTAGGAGGCAGCTAAAAGAGTGAGTACTCTAATAGTGGTCAATCCGCAACAGTGAGTAAGTATCAAAGAAGTCCTCGCCTTCTTTCGGTATAACCCTTGGCCACAAGCCTTGCCTTGTACTTTTCAATCGTACCACCAGGCCTCAGCTTTTCTTGAACACCCACTTACATCCTCTACAGTTTACACCCATATGGACGCTCAACAACTTCCCAAGTTCCATTGCTCAAGATGGAATTCATCTCTCACTGGACCGCTTCCTTCCAATAGTCGGTCTGCGATGAATAAGCCTCCTCAATGGTTCTTGGAGTATCATCCACTAGATATACAATGAAGTCATCACCAAAAGACTTTGTAGTCCTTAGTCTCTTACTCTTACGAGTTACTTCATTGCCCTCATCTATTGGATTTTCCTCAAAAATGGACTCAGTTTGTATAGGAGTGGAAGGTTTAGGAGAGAAGATAGATTCTTGGCCAGATGAGCTAAATGTCTCTTTCATAGGAAATAAGTCCTCAAAGAATGTAGCATCATTGGACTCAAAAATCGTACCTTCATTCATATCAGGTACTCCAGATTTCACTATTAAGAATCTATATCCAACGCTGTGAAAAGCATAACCAATGAAGACACAATCAACGGTTTTTGGTCCAAGTTTACGCTTCTTTGGGATAGTCACATTCGCTTTAGCCAAACAGCCCCAAGTACGTAAATAAGAGAAATTTAATCTTTTCCTCTCCCATTCCTCGAATGGTGTGATTTCTTTATTCTTTGTAGGAACCTGTTTAGGACATGACAAGCGATCAATATAGCCTCACCCCACCATTCCTTGGAAAGTCCATTGTTTCTAACATGGCGTTAACCATCTCGATTAGAGTACGGTTCTTTCTTTCGGCAACCCCATTTGATTGGGGCGAATAGGAGGCGTCCTCTCATGGATTATTCCATGTTCCTCACAGAATAAATTAAACTCATTAGAAAAGTATTCTCTACCACGATCCGACCTAACCCGCTTGATTTTTCTCTCAAGTTGGTTCTCACTTGACTTTATAGATCTTAAAATAGTGAAAAGCCTCATCTTTTGACTTTAATAAATACACATAGCAATATCTAGTAGAATCATCAATCAAAGTCATGAAATACCTCTTACCACCCTTTGTCAACTCCCGCTCATCTCGCATAAATCGGTATGAACTAGTTCTAACGGTGCAAATTTCTCACCTCACCGCCTTGTGAGGCTTGCGAGGTTGCTTAGATTGCACACACACTTGACACTTAGAACCTTTGACTTGGGTAAATTTTGGGATTAAATTCATCTTGGCTAACCGCATCATGCAACCAAGATTAATATGACAAAGTCGTGAATGCCAAACATCGGTCTCATGATTACAAACATGATTCACAATTTTATTCATGTCCACAAAGACAAGCGAAACAAGCCTCCGCTCTCATAGTCTTTTCCAATAAAAGTTCCAATTTTAGAAACAACACATTTATTGGATTCAAAAACTAGCTTAAAACCATCTCTACACAATAGAGACCACGACAAGGTTTTTATTTATCACGGCACGTGATGCACGTTCCTCGATCGCACGACTTTTCTGAAGTAAACTTCAAGTCAATCGTGCGACTCCACGTACAAATGCTCGTGACCCATTCCCCATCAACACGGAGGTAGCCCTGCGACCGGTAAGAAGAGAATAAGGATCACAAGACAAACATGTATATTGGCCCCGTGTCAATCCACCAATCAGTGAACGACATGCGATAGAACGGTAGGTATTGAAACATACCCGCATGTTCCTCCTCAATATTGCCAATAACAACGTTAGCGGACTTTTTCGCTTATTGTCTTTGCGATCGTGGCAATCCTTTGCCCAATGATCGCACCATTACTGCATAAAGCGTTTCCCTTTCCTTTATTCTTCTTCTTCTTGAAGCTAGTAGTTTGAGCGGCCTTGTTCTTGTTCTCGTGCTTTTCGGACTTAATTTTATTCTTCTTGTTGAATTGAAAGATTTTCTTTTGTACCACATTGGCACTAGAACTTTCTTTCCCACGTATATCTTTTGCCCTCGCTTTCTCCTCAACATTTAGAGACCCAATGAGACCAAAGAACGCTGAACTCTTGTCTCTTGTGTTTTAGAGTAGTGGCAAAATCCTCCAAGAAGGTGGCGCTTTGCAATGATGCATCCCGCCACAAACTTGTCGGGTAATGCACATGTAAAATTCTCAAGTTCTTTCACAAAGCTTGAACCTCATGAGCCTGTTCTACTACAGAGTGGTCATCAACCATCTTGTAGTCATGAAGCTGCTCCATGACATAGAGTTCACCGCCCGCGTCGAGACTCGAATTTTGCCTCAAGTGCATCCCACATTTCTTTACCACTTGGCAAAATCATGTACACATCAACAAGATTTTCTCCAAAACACTAATCACGGCGCCTCTAAACAAGTTATCCGCACTGTGAAAGCACTCTCCCGCTCAGAGAGAGCCCACTCAGCCGTGGCTTGCCTTGCGCAACATGATACACGCTCATGGCGATCAACCACAAAATCATCTTGGCGTGCTAACGCTTGTAATTTGCGCCATCAAATATAGTTGGCTTAAGTGCGGCGAAGAAACCGAGAGTTGTAAAATTCCTAGTATAAGGTTTTTGGATTGTTGGAAATATTAGGAATTTTCTCAATATTTTAATCCACAGAATTATGTAAATCATGATTAAACAAAGATGCATTCTTTGTTCAAAGCCAAAGGTACTAGATAACAAATTATCTATCTCATACGCAAAGACTAATGAACAAGAAATCAGCATGAATAAAACACGGTATAAGTTAACATACCCTTGAGCCGGTGCCACCGTTAGCACAGCGCAGTGTAACATTCTCGCTCGCCATGACGGTTGAAGTAGACGATCACAGTTGTCGCGGTGAAGCGTTAGTGCGATGAAGAGGTTGATGCGGTCGCGACGGCGTTGCGGTGCGAGATGCGCTTTCAGAACACCTTCGGCGATCGCGTGGTCGCTTCCCAAAACCTTATCGGCCTTCTATCTCGAGCAAGATCTCAAGAAGGGCGAGGTTCCGAGGCCTCGCTCCTCTCGCTACTTGTGCGCGCAAAAGCAGAGGCGGGAATGCAAAGGACAATGCGGAAGAGTCAAGCGGTGATGAAAAGCACGGTAGTGGCTCTCCTTATATAGCCTCGCGACATGCAACGGCAGGAGCAGGAGTTACGACCATCAACTCATACCAAGAATCGACGGTCATTATGCGACCATCAACCACGTCCGCATGTAATCGACGGCAGCGATCTGGTCACATTGATCACTGCGGTTACTGGTCATATTGACTACTGAAACGGCAAAACACGACTCGACTCGCGACTCGACCACGACTCGACTAAGACTCGACCAAGACTCGACCAAGACTGCGACACGCCTCGGCTCGGCTCGGCGGCGGCGGCAGGTGTGTGGCATGACCTTTACCCTTTTCCACCTTGCTAATTAAGAGACACACAACTCAACTATTTAAGTTGGTCAAACCTTCTCTCAATTATCCATATGGTACTAAACCAATTTCATGACTCCTAGTATTCTAATGGGCCTTTTGGAATTTCTATTAAATTAATTATGGGCCAACCCCATAATAATCTAACACTATTAGGTGGTATATATTTCTTATTTAAATATAGCGAATGTTGCTTAAGAAAGTGATCCACCTGTTAATATTTGATATGATTTAGTAATTCTTTCAAGTTAATTAAGGCATTGAACCGAAATGTATTATATGTATGTATATCCGCATCACTAGGGCTCGGGCTAGGGTGGCCCTAGCAGCAAAGGTAGAGGCGAGAGGCTATTGTTGGAGGTGGAGGCGCGTGAGATGGAGACTTAGGGCCTTTTTGTTTTTGCTGTGGATTCTGGATTCTAGCCCCAAAGCTGAATAAAAAACAAACAGCCTGATTCTAGGAATCGATTCTCATAATTCAGCCCACCCATATACAATAGAATCCAGAATCCACTTCATATGTACTGCTGTTGATTATGAGGAATATAAATATGAGAATCTAGAATCCAAAATCGGCTTCTCTAAAGCCCCAATCCATAATCAGATTTTAGAGAATCAAAAGCAAAAACAAACATGCCTTTCGACTCGGAACTGTAGTGCCGACGGCAAAAGAGGCGGAGGATTCGGGGAGAGAAGAGGAAGGGAATGCATTGCGGAAGGGGATTGTGGAGTGGTTGGTGTCGCAGCCTACGTATCGGCGCGATTTTTTGTGAGGAGGGGAGAGAGACGAACGAATGACGACTGAACCACCACAAAATTCTTTTAAGTAGTAGGGACTAGAGACAAGCGTAAGATACTTAGTATTTCTAATCCAACACGATTAAAAGTGGCTTAATAACAAGAGTAGCTCCAAAATAATACCTCATAATCCAGAAGAATTCGCGAGTAGGGAGCGCCTCCACATCACATTTTTTTTCCAAAAAAACCCTCCGAAAAATCCGTAATCGCGGAAAGGTCCCTCTACCTTTTTTTGCAAAAAGGATCCTATAAATTTTGAAATCACAAATAAATCCTTTCACTGGTTATTTTGCAAAATAGACCCTGTAACTGCAAATGCGGCTCAAACACGGTTCTTTCGGCCCGGAAGATTCCAAAATCGTGAACATGTCCTTTTATCGGTTATTTTTCAAAAATAACCCCGTAGTTCCACAAATTCGACACGTGCGCCGGTTCTTTCGACCCGAAAGATTTGGAATTGCGTTTAGGTCCAGTTATTTTGCAAAAAAAAATGCTCTTCCACAAATTCAACACGGACACCAGTTCAGACCAGATTTTTCCACGCGGCGTAGCATCGCGCGCGATTCTACCTAGTATTTTCCAACTCCAAGCAAATCACGAGAGCCAAATAGACCTGTCCAAACGGGCCAGGCCAAATGGGCCGGCACGGGGCCCTTTATTGTGGGCACGGCCGCACGCGCAGACGGCCCGGCGCTAAACGGCCGCACGCAAGACGGTTCAACTCACCGCGCCTTGTGCTTGGGCGTAGAGGCGACGACGGCCTTCGCCCGTTACTGGCGGGGTCGGCCAAGACGCACGCGAGACAAGAACGGCCCGACCCGGCATGGCACAAGACGGTCCGCCCGCTTAGGCCCGTTTAAAAAAAATAGCCGTTTATAGCCGTTGCAGATTTAAAAAATTCATAAAAAATTCGAAAAATTCAGAAAAATCCTGAATTTTTTCCTATAAATAGGTGGCTGCCCCCTCCTCATTTCTACACGAGAAACCTTGCATTCTCTTCTAATCATTCTCTTGTGGAAATTCTTTTGCTTTTAGTGGTAATTTGGCAAAATTAAAAATAGTTTTGTCAAAAATCCAAATTCGACTTTAAAACTTCACAAGAAATCAAGGTCATAATTGTGATTTATTATTTTATTTTGTTAGTATTTTAAATCATATTTTAGTATTAATAGCGTCATTATTTCTTGTAGTTTGCTTTATGGAGCCCGTGGATTTTCCGTCGTTCGACTTTTCGATTTCTAGATTTCACCCGATGAGCTTCTTGCATCATATGTCGAAGAAGCTGCAGGAGCTGTGCCATCTTCAGCTCTACAAGTGCTACTGCGTCGGCAAGCAAGGCGAAAAGAGCAAGACGTAGTACATCGAGTCCGGGAAGATTTCGACGATTTTTGAGATATCAAACGACGCCCAAATCGTATCTTTGTTTGTAAATATTGCAAGCATAAATTAACTTCAAATCTTCACCGAACGGGCACTTGAAGAGGCATCTTGTGTTGTGAGAAAAAGCGGAATAGCTTCGAGGTAGACGATCATTGCATAACCCCGACGGTGATGCGGTATGTAATCGACTACAATCTCGAGGTAGCTCGTGAATCTCTTTGTCGCTTAATCGCTTCTCAAGATCTTCCTTTAAACTTTGGTGAGTCACCGTGTTTGAAAACTTTATTAGGACCGCCATAATCCTAGATTTTCTCGCAGTTTCTAGACGGACAACAACTAGAGATTTGATTAAATATTATAATAATTGTCGTAATAAGCTAAAAGAAAAATTTAGTACATGCATTTTTTCGTGTCTTTGAAATCTGATATATGGAGTGGTAGAGCTAAAGAGGATTACCTTAGTGTAGCTGCTCATTATGTAAACGATGATTGGCAACTAGAAAAGAGAATTATAGGATTCAAATTAATTGATGTAGCACATACCTGGTGAAAATATTGCTGATTGTATTGTAAAAGTTCGAAGATTTTGGACTTAATGATAAGATTTTGCAATAACATTAGATAATGCTTCCGCAAATACTTCTACCATGAACATACTTACTCCGCTTTTCAATTCATATGCTAAATCTTTCTTATTACATCGTTGTGCTTGCCATATTATTAATCTTATAGTTAAATCTGGTTTAAAGAGGTTAAATCAAGATATTGAACCTTTTAAATCGCAATATCTTTCTTAACTCATTCTAATCAACGAGTAGCAAGATATAAAACTTATTGTATTGCAATGAATGTACGTCCGCGTAAGTTTGGTTTGGATATGCTGTTAGATGGAACTCTACTTACTTGATGCTTAAGAATGTCATACCATATGAGAGCACATTTTCTTTTTATTAACATGCCTTTGTTGTACGGGATGGTCAACCCAGACTCACAGTATAACATTGGTATGTTGCTAAATACTTGCTTTCATCTTTAGAACTTTTTTGATTCCACTGTTGCTTTATCCGAGTTTATTATCCAACCTCTCCTTTAATTGTGCATCATATTTTAGAAATTGCTACCCACTTAAAGAGCCACGAAAATGATAATATATTGCGGGAAGTTGTTTATGCTATGAAAACTAAAATTTTAAAATATTGGCAAGAAATTCCTATGTTATATGCATTTGCATTTATTTTAGATCCTAGAGCTAAAATTCGGGGATTCGGTAATGTTCTCTCACTTCTAAGTGATGCGGTAGGTACTGATTATTCTAGTTATTTTTCAACCGTCTGTGCTAACTTAATCAAGTTTATGATAAGTACGATTGGAAGTTTCTTTGGAGTTCGCATGCAATGACCTCCACCAAGACCTACAACAGTAAGAAGAAAACCGCGTGGGAAAGATATGGGTGCATGTGGCTCTTCCTCAAGGAATTCAACTACATCAACGACAAGTGCGAACACATCAAGTGGTGGGAGCTAGTCGCCTATCTCAACAATGATAATCACAACTACCAAGAGAAGGAAGAGGAGGACTTCAACATTTTGCGGTGGTGGCACGAGCACAAGATAACATATCCGGTGCTTTCCATACTAGCACGGATGTGTTATCAGCCTCTGTCTCCACGGTTTCTTGAGTCCGCTTCATCTATCCTAAGAATAATCGAGAGAGAAGAACAAGTCTGACTAGTGAGATGGTGGAAATACTTCTCACTGTGAAAGATTGGGAACAAGCTGATCAATGAGCTCAACATACTGCAGAAAATACTGAGCTGGCGGAGACGTTCGAAAATCTTTATCTAGATAATGAGGAAGAATATTGTAATCTTCACTTTTTTATTGTATCACTGAGCTATAGGCCGTACTCTTTTTTTTTTGCCAAGGTTTTCTCGTGTTGAGTTTTTACTTGGCAAAGTTTTTAACGAGGCAGCCAAACATCAATAAAGCTCATTATTTAATTCAAATTATTTGTCTTATTTTAGAATTTATCTTGTATTTTAGTTTTTTCTTAATTTATATATATATTTAAAAAGTTTTTATTCATCATTCAAGTTTTTTTAATTATTCTAAATTTTCCTATTTTTCTGATCTTTTTCATATTTTTTTACCATATTTTATCTATTTTTCTAATTTTTTCTAATTTTTTTTCAAATTTCCTGACGCTAAACGGGTTACCGGACCTACCCTACCGCTTGGCCTGGCTGAAGAACAGCCGACACTCAAGACGCGCCGAGGCTCAAACGGGCCGTGCCTGGGCCGGAGGTTTGGCACGTGGGCCGGCCCGGCACGACCCGTTTACAAGCCGGGTCTAAACGGACCGTGCCTATTTTTAAACGGGTCGTGCAGTACCGGGCGGCCCGTTTGGACCCAAAGGAAACAAATAATAATAAAAAAAGAGTAGAAAAAGTGCCACTCCGTTGCGTCGACGACCCCTCCGTCGCACGAACACCGCAGCGCTTCTCCGATCTCCCCGCCTCGGCGTCTCCTCCGTCCGCCATGACCGCGCGTATCCTCAGATCCCTTCTGCCTCTTCTCCTCCTCCTCACCGGCGCTCTCTCCGTCAGCGCCCTGCGGTTCGACCTGCAGTCGGGCCACACCAAGTGCATCTCCGACGACATCAAGGTCGGCGCCATGACCGTCGGCAAGTACCACATCGTAGCTCCCGATGGCTCCCCCTCCTCGCAGCTCCCTGACTCCCACCGCATCTCGCTGCGGGTCACGTCGCCTTACGGCAACAGTCTGCACTACGCGGAGAACGTGCAGTCGGGCAACTTCGCCTTCACGGCTTCCGAGGCCGGCGACTACCTCGCCTGCTTCTGGGCGCCTGACCACCGCCCGCCTGCCACCATCGAGTTCGAGTTCGACTGGCGCAGCGGGGTCTCCGCCAAGGACTGGAGCACCGTTGCCAAGAAGGGCTAGGTCGATGTGAGTGCTCCTCGATCCAACGCAAACCTTTACTTGATTCCTTGGCGTAGTTAATTAACCCCATGCCGCATGGTGTTGTTTCATTGAAGAATTAGATACCTAGGATGCTAGGATTGATTGCTTGATTGAGATGGGTAGAAATCAGTAATCCAAATAGGCAACATGAAATTCGCAACAGGTAAGATCCTCTGTAGAGTTGACACCGCTCTGGGTTCGACACCTCTGGCATTGTTTTCTCAGGGATCCCGCTAAGGCAATAACAGCGTCGTGCAAGACCAAGTGAGGATAACATGTGGTATGCGTGTGGATTTGGATATTGAATGCTTCAGTTCTTGTTTGTTTAGAACTTTACATGCATCTTAATTGGAGGTGTCCGTCTAGAGTTCATTTAGTTGGACGAGTTGTGGATTTTGCGGTGTTTGTGCGCGCCTGTGCGGTGAGCTGGCGACTGAGGTTGATGCAGTTCTGTATGCATCATCCCAGTATATATGTGCTACCTTTGTTGCTTATCCTTTTCTGGAGTAGTAGATTCAGGCTTGTGCCTGATTGGAGAGTGAATTCACTGCATAGAGGATTGCAGTTCTTCAGTATATTTGGTTATGTCAATTGAAAAGAAAGGTTAGATATTTCATAAAGGCATATTTCTGATTTAGTGAATGTCAGGATTTTTAGTTATGCTGAAAACAATTTACGGAAATTTTGTCTTGTTTATGTCCACATAGTTGTCAATGTTTTATAACTTTGATTTTCTTATTTTGCAGCTACTGCATGCTTCTAAAGTTCTATTCTGATACCGGTTCACATTGATTAATCTGTTATTAGTTTGATAGAATTGAGTCTACAGGAGTTTTGCTGTGTATCTATGTGGAAAGCTAAAGTTTTGATAGTTTATATATAAAATTTCTGAACAGAGATAAGAGCTGTCCAGTATTAATCTTCATCGTTATAGTTGTCCACAAAGAATTGTTGTGGATTTATCTGAACCTTGCATAGAGATTAGATCTGTGAATTTAGGTGACTTCTGTTAGCTGCTTAGCGCTCCATGTTGGTACCTTCTGCTGAAAGAATGTCCCTACTTAATTCTTTTAGTGGGGTTTTTTTTGGTGCTTTCATGCTTTAAAAAATGTACTATTTCTAGTGTCTTAGTATTCATGAGAAAGGCTGTCTACTTCACAAGTCCCATGCACAAAGAGAAGACCAGATCTGGAGTCATAAGTGCAATTTGAGGTATAGTTAGTTGAACAAGCTGGCCAACTGGCAGAGTATTGTACTACGGATGGCTTATGACCTGGCCTTCTGCTTCCATAGTCCTGTGAGGATTTAAGGGCTCTTAATATTTGTCACTCTTTTCTAAATAGAATGAATAGATAACTGTATATCTGCCGTTGCAAAACATTCTAGGTGCATCATTCTTATGCTTGCAATACTGGGACTCTTTTTATTTGCAATTTTGCATGTCATTTTGTCGAGGTTAAAGATAGATATTTCATGGCTCAACTTGTTGCCAGCAATTTAGCATGGTAGGTAATCCTTCTGTGCCTGAAAGACTGTTTAGTGCACGCTGTATTATTATTTGTGGAAATAAACAAAGCTACGATACTCTTCATGGAATTGTCATGAAACAACTAATAATACTATGCACTGTTAGTGAAGATAGCCATTTTGCTTCGGAGTATATCTAATGTGGTCTTTACATTCATTACAAACATACAATACCTCAGATTGTAACTTATGACATTACTACTATGCTATGCAGTTGATGATTGTAGCATCCCATAATAAAACTAATACTTAGGGACGATTCATCGTCAGTACTCAGATTTTTTTTCTTCTGAAGTGCAAATACTCAGTATTATTATGTTATACAGTATACTAAAACATCAGTTGTTTAGTATGCTGAGCATCCACTTGACATGTCATTGAGTAGATTAGAGTAATCCTGCTACCTTTTTTTTTGTTGTTTGAAGGGACACTTTGCCCACCCCAACATGTTTGAGACAAAAGGTTTGGCGGTTGTTGTTGTTTGAAGGACACTTTGTTATGGCATGGGGGCCATACATGTGCAGCCCAATCTAGCCTATAAGGGGCCGTGCGCCAAGGGGGCAGCAGGAAGCTTCCTTGTGGCTTGTGGGCCTGTGGCACATCATTAGGAAGTTATAAAATATTTGGATTAGAATAATTATTTTCCTTGTTATTTGCGTTGGTTTCCTTTTAGATTATCAGGGATAAGTTTCCCATGTATTAGGGATTAGTTTTCTTAATCCAGAGATAGGTTTCTTAGGCCATGTTCAATGCAAAGATGCTTAGATAGATGCTTAAAGAGAGAGAAACAATGCCACATCATGAAACATCTATTCAAGAGCCCAGTTCTCCAATGCAAACAATTATTTCTCTTCTCTATTCGCCAAAATCCCGACCAAACTCCCCTTATCTCGCCAGATCCGTCCGGGAGGCCGCGGTCCTCCTCGCGCCCGCCTCCATTGCGCCCTCCTCGCGGTCACCGCGTCCTCCTCATGTCGCGCCTCCATCGCGTCCTCCTCGCGCCGCGCCTCCTCCGTAGTCCTCCTCGCGCCCCGCCTTCGCTGTGGGCCTCCGCGCACCCGCCTCCATTGCGCCCTCCTCGGTCCTCCTCACGCTGCGCCTCCATCGCATCCTCCTCGCGCCGAAACCCTCTTCCACCACCACTGCCGGCACCTCCTTCACCGGCACCGCCGACACCATCCCAAGAAACCGGCCCGCTTCACGCCTTTGAGGACGAGAGCACGACGGAAACGGCGACTCGAGGCGAGGATCCGGGGGAATGGATCGGATTGGGGATAGCTTTCCTTTTAAAACGAATTTTCTCCTCTCCTTCGATTTTTTTCCTTGGAGACGAAGGGAAGGGGAGAGGGAGAGAGGACCGCGATTTATTCCAAGCACCGGCCTCCTCTCCAAGCGGCGTAGCCGACGCATGTGCATGTAAAGCCTGTACACGGTGGCAAAGTCAAGCAATCATCCCGTCCAAGCGCCTGTACAAGCATCGCATTGTACATGGCCTTAAGGTCAAGTCTAGCCATCCCTATAGAAGGGATAGCATTGTATCGGCTATGATGAAGCAAGGAATAACAAAGTTCAGTCACCTTCCTCTTCTAAAATCAGGCTTCAAAGCATCTCTACCACGTCAGGGAAGACCGACGTGGAAGACCTGTCGGTGGTGAGATTAGGGCGAGTGCCCTACTCTCAGTCCTTGGACCCGTACCCAACCAACGGCCACAACATCTGGTATTGGAGCCTCTCACCATGGCTTGTGCTGCCGATAGGATTAAAGCCAATGGGATCAAGGCCATGAATGCCGACATTGACAAGTTATCCCCTAGTGAGCTCTACACCAACATCAAGGTCTTATTGTTGGACTTGAAGGCTGATTGGATCAAAAGAGAGGAGAAGAAGGTGCAGGATGTTGCTGCGATTTATGTGTCACCACCACTGGTCAAGTTGCCACCTCCGCCCGCTGCGACATTGCTCAAAGTGGAGGACCAGCAGGAGGTGCTTTCCATTACACCACTGTGGCCGCACCGCCACCGCCTTCTCCAGCACCGATGACACCTCCTCAATCAGCCTACCGTCCTTGGCTGCACCAATGATGCTTTCACGATGGAATAAGTTTGCCGCCATCCATCGCCCACCTTCTCCACACAGTCGACCAACGCCGTGCCTTCGAAGGTGTGGAGCACAACAGTTGCCATGTGGAGGTCAATGACGTCGTCACAATTTTCTCACAAGATTGCATTCTAGGGAGAGAAGCATGCTGATGCTGCCCCACGCCGGTTGCCCATGCCATCGGTGACTCTGTCTACATCAAGCCATGCTGAGGGGTGCGAGTCATCGCTTTTGTCCACTGGATCTTCGGTGATCCTTATCCACGTGACATTCTGCCAGCCCCACGCCCTTTCATCGATGTGGGGTCACCACTGTCTTAAGCCGTGACCTGACAGCTCGAAGATGAGATGTCTCGCTGCAAGGGGTGTAATGTTACGGTGTGGAGGCCCTACATGTGCAGCCCAATCCAGCCCGTAAGGGGCCGTGCACCAAGGGGCAGCGTGAAGCTTCCTTGTGGCACATCGTTAGGAAGTTATAAAAGATTACGATTAGAATAATTTGTTTCCTTATTATTTGGTTGGTTTCCTTTTAAATTAGAAAAAAAGTCCATCTGTTGTCACTCAACTCTTTCGGTTGTCTAATTTTCATCCCTCAAGTGCAATACCGCTTAGTTTCATCCCTCAACTGTCAAAACCATGTAGAAGTAACTCCACCCGATATACCCCAATTTTGTCCCACGTGGTGTCTAACTGGGATCCTCGTTGGCACATCCTTTTGAAATTGGCAACTGCCACGCATGTCACTGTCTCTTTCTTATCTCGCTCTCTTTCTCCTCCAGCATAGCTCATTGCCTCTACTCTAGTCTACCACTTCCACCCCATGCTCTTTCCTCCCAGGGCCCCTCTCATAGTGAAAGCATGGTCCGAGGTGGAGTGAATGAAGCCGCCGTCAACGATGGCCATGGTGTTAGTGGTGACACGGTAGAAACGGCCGTAGATGGACATAGGCAATGCAGGTGACATTCGTGCGAGACAATGATAAATCTCCAGTGAGGCTAGCGCACACCCGAGCTTTGCCTTGGTACGACAGAGTTGGCGGTGGCCCCGGCCTGGTCAGAGACGACTCAAGGAGCTCCGACGATGACAGCCTTCTCAGTGCGGTGAAGGAACTCGTTGATGACAACGTATGGAGTCAATGGTGGTCGGAGAGTGTGGTTTAGTGAGGATCAACACGCTGAGGTGGTCATGATGACGCACGTGTCGAGGCTGGAGAGCTATCGGTAAGGACCACAACCAATTTTGGTTGCCTCTACCCCCATCGTCATCCATATCTCTAGTATGTTGTCGGCGCTCTGCCCTGTCGCCGCCAAAAACCTTCAAAATATCGTGGCCCTCGTCGTCCCTTTGCCCAATCCATCGTGTCTCCTAGCACCAGCATGCCCCGGCAAGGAAAGGCCCTCCTTCCCGGTTGGGTTGTTGCTGGAATCAAGCCAACGTCCGCGACCCTTTTTCCCTCTCCGCGCGCTTTCATTTCTCTTTGCCTGGCGTTGCAACACAAGTGTCACACCCTGTGGCGCCAATGGCGACAGAAGCAAGGCAGCGGGGAGGCAAGAGCATTGGGGCAGCGGGGGGTTGTGCAGATGTGTTGCAGAGAGAGAGAGAGAAGAGGAAGAAAGTGCTACTGACACGTGGGACCCATTACGAAGTGGAGGTAAGGAGGAGGGGCTGACATGTGGGGCTTAGTTGATGACGTGGTAGATGACATGGCAAAAATGATGATGTGGCAGCGACATGACTCAAAACCACCCACAAAACTGGTCAGGACGTAATTTGTAGGATTAATTCCTTATATGCCACTGGAATTTAGGAGCAATCTTTGAATGTGTCCCTAACATGTGGGGTCAGGGTCCATATATCAGTGAGACAATGAGTGGCATATAAGGGATAAGGCAAACTTTCAGTGGCATATAAAGAATTGCTCGTAATTTGTACTGGTGTTGCCATTTGGGGATGAGTTCTAAACAGTATTGCACATGAGGGACGAGAACTAAGCCAGAAGAAGAGTTGAGGGACAACGGATGGACTTTTTCCTTGAAATCATTAGGGATAAGTTTCCCATGTATTAGGGATTAGTTTCCTTAATCTAGAGATAGGTTTCTTAAGGGTCAAGTCTAGCCATTCCTATAAAAGGGATAACATTGTATCGGTTATGATTAAGCAAGAAATTAAAGTTCTCTAGTCTCCCTCTTCTAAAATTAGGCCTCAGAGCCTCTCTACCATGTCAAGGAAGAGCCCTGCCAACAGTTAGATGAGGGCGAGCGCCTTGCCCTCGGTTCTCGGAACCATACCCAACCAACGGCTACAACACACTTCCTCTATCCCTAAATTTAACTTTTTCTCAACTTGTAGTATTTCCGAGATACAGCTTTGATAGCTGATTTTTATCATGTGTTGGCACTGAAAAACTTAGAATGGTTTGGCTGTACATGCACCTTAAGGACTTGTGTTTAAGAATGGAGCATTATAAAGCAGCAATATGCAGTAAAATTATTTACAAATTGTAGTAAACCGGCGGGTGGCGTGGCTGCGCCTGGACGGAGCTGAAGGAGGATGACGCGCGGAAGCCAAACTAGAAAGCTCAGAGAGGCAGTGTCCAGAGGCGTGGACGGCGGAAGGAGGGGGTTGGGAGGGCGCAAGTGCAATGCCGGTAAAAACCCTAACCCTAAAAATTAGGCTCTGATACCATGTTATGAATAGCACTTGTATTCAACATGAGGCCAATAGGCCAGTATATATACATGTACAAGAGGGTATAGAAGGAAAACCTATATAAGGTAATATCTATGCAAGGAAAACGATCTCTATACAGGGCAACTAGCCATCTCTTATATAAGGTAACAAGGATACTGTCTAACACACTTAAGGAACACAGGTACAGATTCTGTTCATAAGTCATCTTTGGTTTGTTGTAGATGGTGGAACTTGAGCTCAAGAAGATGGAGGATACCATCAAATCTATCCATGAAGAAATGTTCTATCTTCGTGAAAGGTATTTTTTGTTCACCTTGCAAACACAAAAACTACTTTTCTTTTTATGAAATTCAACAAAGCTCTTAAATCAAAATTGTTGGTCTGTCATTTCTTCAGGGAGGAGGAGATGCAGGAGCTGAACAGGAGAACAAACTCACGGATGGCTTGGCTCAGTTTCCTCTCACTTGGTATCTGCCTGTCAGTGGCAGGGTTGCAGCTGTGGCATCTGAAGAACTTCTTTGAGAGAAAGAAGCTGCTATGATGATTCTTATATGACTACGACCATTTAGGCATAAGTTTGTGCAAATTTCTCTTTTGATGTTTACTGGGCCCCGATTTTCCTGTGAGGGACAAAGACGTTAGAACAGTCAAGAAATACTGCTTTTCAGTTTCCTTGCCCAACTTAAATAGATGTAAAATGCAAAGCAGACGTCCAGTTTTGTTTTCGTTTGCTTGATTGCTTCTGAACTATGTTATCCTCTCCCTCAAAAAAGAAAAAGAAAAGAAAAGAAAAGAAAAGAAAAATGTTCTCTTCTTGAAACCGGTGTGTCGTCGTGGCCCAGCCTGTAACCCGCCCAATCAAATCCATCATGCAAAGGGCTAATTATCCTCCAATTGATTAAGGCTGGTTGGTGCTTCAAAATTCGGATTCTGGTACAGACGGTGTGGTGATTGGCGGCAGCTATGCATAGCTCTACGGTACTCTTCTGTACTTTTGCGGAAATGCAGATCTGCCCGTATTTCTGACAATGAATTTGTTTATGTTTAGGCTTCGCACACGAGTTAAATTGTGCCAGCTAGACGCGGCCGAAGACAGGATGATTTTGTCAGCTTCAACGACTGAAAAGTGAGAAGGTGACCTACTGAACTTTTTATCATGTGTTGCATATGCCGTTTGGTTCGAACAGAAGTGCGGCTTGCTTTATCACTTCCTTTCCATTTTTAAAGGAAAAGCTCACTTTTATTATGAACAATAAAAATACGAAAGTTTGGGTTGAAATCATGTGGCGTTCTTGAGACAACTACCACCACCAAGCTACAGCCAGCATGTGATGTGGCTCTGGAGCTACATTAATCAATCATGTCCACAACATATAGGAGCATCCAAACTTAACCGCAAACTTCCTTGTCGTGCTTCTTAAGAAGTTCAAACCCTCTTTGCATTAAAAAGCTATAGCCCCTCTCTGCTTGCTCAGTAGAAAAGCCAGCTTTCGAAAGAAGCTAAGCTAGATCTGAGATGTCTAGATTATCGCACATAAAAAGAAGGGAAAAGTCTACGTTTCAATCTTGAACCCTAGCCTCTGGTGTGTACATCTCCTTCAAATTGTATGTACCCTTGCCGTCATTTTGCACATCAATTCTTGTTATTATTAAGATTCGTCAAGTTGCCTGTCGTATGCTATGTGAGCTATGTATGCGACAGCCTTTTCAGTTTTGACCAAGCTACAATTAATATGAAACCAACTGCTGCATCGATTTAAAAAAATGCTCCGTGGCCTACCTAAAAGAAATATGAGGAAAAAAAAAGTAGAAAAAAAAATGACAGGCAGGGGAAGAACCATCGTAGCTGGATCAGCATTCTTACTTTGGTCACTTGACGCTGGCTCATTTGGAAGTACTAGTAGGATAAAGTCAAAGAAAGCCAGATATAGGATAGCAACTTGATGGAATTTTTTTTTTCACAAGACTGAATTATTGTAAAATGACAAGCCTCAAGTGATGACAAAGTCACCTCTGAACCTATGTATGTGTTGTATAGATCTGACAGATCTTTATGTATCTTTGTTAAGAACGTAGTGTTTTTCTAGGACGCGGGAAACAGCTTTGATATCGAAGATTTGGTTAGTGCATATACTACCAAAACTTTTCATGTACGCTTTTTTTTTCTTTTTAGAGGATTTTTTTGTGAGGATTTTAGAGGATTTTTTTTATGTTTCTTTGCTAAAATATATTGCTGAAGTAAAACATTTAGCTGAAAATGTAAAGAACAGACCTCTTCTGGTTTTTAATGTTACGCCTAGACTCTAGTAAGATCCCACATGGACAAAACTGCCAAAACTTCCTGTGTGCTTCGCTTTTTTTTTTTCATTTATTTAGGTACAAGGCGGCGGCATATAACCCACGTATCATACTCATGCATTATATGTATACACGTGCCACGTTCTTCAGAGCGTGGGTACGCATTATTCTACTAACACGTACACGTGTGTATTTGTTTTTTAATCGATGAGTACGAGCGTCGAGCTAAAATTGAACGCTAACGGGCTCGGAGCGGCACTCGCTATTTTCCAGCTCAGTTCTCCCGTCTTTTTCATTTTTGATGTCACCAAAGATGACTCGTAATGACATGCTGGCATGCAAGTCAAGTGGAAACGATATGCGTGGGCTATCTTTTCATTTTTAAAACCTTCATCACTTCCCAAAAAGATCCACGAATCTCACAACATGCTCATGCTGTCAGTCAATATTAGATTTATGAATCACACCAGCCACGCATGCACGATGATATATAATCAGTTGTCTATATATTTTATTATGTAAATCTTTTGTTAATATAGAGAAAAGAGAGTATAGTTGTTTCTTTGTGAAGATACGGCCATATAAACAACATAAAATACTATTATATGAGTTGTTGTCTACAATAACATATTTTCATGCTATAATTAAAAGATTGTAGGATCTTATAAAAACTTTAATATATCATCTATTGTAGAAATTATCTTTAATTTTGTCTTTAGATGATACGGGAGAATATATGCTCTAATACTGACAGTAACCTCCACAAATCTCGACACGGGAATTCCATCCATATGGCCATTTGGGACACAGGATCGAACTTATGCGGGATAAGATAAAAATTCTCGCATTCCAAATGGATAAAATTCTTGTATTTCAAGTGGGGCTATAATTTTGTAGTTTATGCTACTACCGTGAGCAATCCTCTAGCTATGTACCAGATGCAACCGTGGGTCCGAGAGTATATAGGAACGAGATGCCGCGTCAACAGAGATGATGGTTTCTTTCATAAAGGTACAGCAGCTTTAAGAGCAATGCTCATATACTTTCTTTTTTAATACAAGTTTTATAAATTTTAAAGCCAGCAAAGAATTAAATAATTACCATATACTCTTTATTCGTACTTTAATATTTATGTAACATAAAAAAAAAGCATAGATTTAACTAATTTGTGTGGCCCCGCCTAGAGCAACTCTTTTCTGAGTGCATTAAAGAGCGTATTGTATCTTCACTTCATACTTCGTGGAATTATGAAGCTACCATGTATTAAAGTGGTAGTGTAGCTTTGCTTCGTTTGTTGAGGGTCCTATCCCTAAGTTACTATGCATTAGAGTTAAGAGCTTCGAGTTGTAGCTAATTAAAGTTGATACGCCACAAACTCTCTCTTGAAACTACTATTCTCTCCTGTCACAAATAGTTGTTAGTTCGGACATCGACAAGGTCTCTAAAACACAGTTTTAACCACTAATTTTTATTTAATATATTCATAAAACCAGATAAAATTATAATATTAGTGTTTGCACCAAAATTTGGTAAAGTGTGGTCAAGTTGTCAAGTCTAAGACCAAGATATATGTTAGCCAATATTGGATATGGAAAAAGGACTAAAAATGGATTGTGGCCGATATTTATCTAAAACAAGAAGGATACTGTTCGAGTTGAGACCGATATGGATCATGGTAAGCAACGTATTGGAGGCAAACACGATCAGCCGATAGCTATAAAAGGTGGTCAAGGGTAAGCGAGAAAACATCAACACAATCAAATCAATCAACTCGCATTACTTTTATTTACTTTCTGTCGACTAGGAGTAGCCTATGTAATTTAGATTCTCCCTTGTAATCTGATTTGATCAATAAAGTTACGCATCGCCGATTATTGATCGCCTTCGATTACGCCAATCAGGTTTGATTTTCTCCGATCTTGTTGTGCATCGCATTCTTCGGAAAAAATCTACCTCTATCATCTGATTAGCCCTAATCGGCTAATTAGACCAATCGTTACCCAGGATTTGATCGGCCTTTTAGCTGTTTAGATCTTTTGCTGATTGTTTCGCTAGATCGGCTTTGAGCGTATTTTATATTTATCTTATCGATTGCAGGATCAAATCGGTTGGCACGCTCCGAACCTCAGAACCCGATGTTCGTCCGGTGTATTGTAGCCAATTAACCCCTCTTCACGTTTTTTTGGTGCCAACACACTCTTGGCACGCTTGGTGGGACAAGGATGTCTTCATCAGAGAAATCGATTTCGTCGTCCGATCTTAACACCGAGGCTATAATCATCCCTACTTTGGACGATTTAACGCAAGAGCAACGCAAGGAGATTGAAGATCGGAAAGCGACGCTTGAGGATATGATGCTAGGGTGTTATCAAAAAACCTGGTGTGGCATTACTCAGAAGGCTGTATTGCCGATGGTTAATGCCCTCGGCGACGTGGGAGTTACTGACATCTCGGTAAGCCAATACATGTCCGCACAGGCCGAATTATCGGATATGATTAATCAGTCTATACATCATGCCTTGGTTAACCAATAATCGGCTCTAGTCACAACACTTAAGCCGATGATAAACAATAGTGTAAAAACCATAGCGAAAGAGTTGGCATTAGCTGGACGCCTACTCGACCCAGTGCAAGCCTTATCGAATTATCCTGTTTATTCAGTTCCACATAACACTCAAGGCATAGCAGCCGATCCTAAGCTATCGGCTATGAGTTCACCCTTAACTATGATGCCAACCCAAGCCACTGTTATACTTCCACGAAACCCTTGTACAGATGGGGTTGCGCATTATCAAGCTTACACTGATGCCACCAAGTTGGATGCATCGGATAACTTGCTACCATTAGCTTCGTTCTACACTTTTCCTCAATCGGTTCCACAGCCGATTAAACCCAATAGGCATCCACAATACACCGAGCCGATTCCACAAAGGAATCCGGCTCCGTATAAGGTTGTAACATACTCAAAACCCTTTGTTCCAATGTCGGAGCCGACAGTGAGAAGGAATAATGGATATGAGCAAATTCCTCAATACGCATCGGCTCAACCGCCTCATCGACCTGAGCTTACGCTCAGGGGGCAGAATGCCAATTATGATCAGGATTGGCAGACTTCGAACGTTGTGTCGGTTAATACTGTTAATTGGGCCGACCAGATATCTGCCGTGTTGAGAGATCAATTCGGCATACATTCCAAAGGAAGGTTATCGGTTATAGAAAACGGTATCCAACCTATATTGATCGTATACCTTACCCTAACAATTTCAAAGTTCCTGGCTTCGCTAAGTTTTCGGAGGATGACACTGTTTTACCACATTAGAACAAGTCGGAAGCTTTATTGCACAATGTGGCGAAGTCGCTCAATCCGATAGCCTCAAAATTAGGTTGTTTCCGTTGTCGTTATCAGGAGCTGCTTTTACTTGGTTCACTAGCTTACCCCCAAATTCGGTTCACTTCTGGACCAATTTGGAAAGCCGATTTTATGAGTACTTTTTCTCTGGTAGTCTGGAACTCAGAGTTTCCGATTTGAGCTCTGTTCGCTAGAAATTCGGAGAATCAGTAACAGATTACATTAAAAGGTTTAGGGAAGTTAGAAATCGGTGCTTTAGGGTTACTTTGCCTGACAACCAATTAGCCGATTTGGCCTTCCAATAATTAATTCCCCCGCTAAGGGAAATGTTTGGCGCGCAAGAATTCACTGATTTAAGCTATTTGCTTCATAGGGTGTCGGCTCAGGAAAGCCAATTTAAGGATTTAAAGATAAGTTTAAGGTTAATAATAATAAAGATAGAGTCAAGGACAAAGTTAACTTGGTTGAATATTGTTCAAGAGATTCCTCTGAAGACGATGAGGCAGAAATAAACATAGCCGAATGGGTTAAGGGATATAAGAAGTCAAAGAATAAGTCAGAAATAAAGTATGCATTTGATGTTTCTAGGTGTGATCGTATTTTTGACCTACTATTACAAGAAAAGATTATACGGTTGCCTAAGGGACATGTCATACCATCGGCCGATGAGATAAAAAAGCGAAGTTATTGCAAGTGGCATTATTCTTTTTCCCATAATACTAACGATTGCAATATTTTTCGACAGTAGATACAATCGGCTATAGAAGATGGTCGGCTTAAATTTGCAGAAGAGCTGATAATGCAGGTTGATGTCAATCCTTTTCCAATAAATATGGTGCAATGCTTTGGAAAAGGTAAAGAGCCGATATAGGATGAAGGATCAAAGATCGCTCGACACATTGACATTCAATCGACTTCTAGTGGCAAAAGAGACCTTGAAGATTACGGTCGGTTCGCTACAGATAGAAACTGACCGTGAAGGAAAGTGCTCAAAGACTATTAAGCCCAGGGGAGACCTGCAAAATCGGTAAGTGGTATAAGGCGGAGAAATCGCAACCACGACAGCCGATGTACAAGCCTAAGCCAACCTTCTCCCAGTTACTTGAAAAATATGAAAGGAGAAGCAACAGGCCGCACTTTCCTGCGCATCGGCCAGATAACCTATACTGGCTTGATAATTTGGAGAGAACTCACCAGCGATGCCCCTTCTGGCAATTCTGTTGGGAGAGGGGATCGGTTTTGCCATCACCATATACGTGCCCAATGGAGCACTATCCTCAAGATGATTGGCCAAGGAGATCGACTACAAATAGACTATTTGGACCAGTGCAAGATTATCCTGATAGAATTCGCAAAAGGCTGATGCATGAAAGGATTTCCGCACCAAATCAGACCAAAATGCAAGTGGAAGTGTCAAGTCCCGTGGCTCAGGAGGATCTGGCTAGTAAGATACAAAAGCCGATTGAACCGAAGCCTAGGTGGTGTCCTCTTGGTCTTAGTCGATCACAACGCAGACGACTTCAAAGGCCGAGGACTCAAGAAATAAGAGAGGCCGATTAAGAGGAGCAAAGGGATCAAGCATTCAATAAGCTTCGGCCGATGAAAGCTGTTAAAGAGTGGAAGAAAAAGGAGCCGATTGAAGAAGGATATGATTCAGCCGATGACCTGGATTCACCTATAATTCGGGATGACACTCCCCCAATTAGTGGATATCAACATGGTATTCACTTTACCGGCTGAGTTCAAGATAAGTACTGAATCGGCCAAAGAAACATTTGCTCAGTTGTGTCTAGGAGCTCAAGATGCAGTCTTTGAGAAGCCCTAAGATGCTCATCAGCATCTTAAGCCGTTATACCTAAAAGGGCATATTAATGGCAAGTTGATATCAAGAATGCTTGTTGATGGCAGGGTAATAGTTAACTTAATGCCATACGCCACTTGCAAGAAGCTGAGTAAGTCCGATGAAGATTTTATTAAAACTAATATGGTTTTAAATGATTTCATAGGCGACCCCACTGAGGCAAGGGGTGTCATAGTAACAGAGTTGACTATCGGCAACAAAACATTGCCGACTGCCTTTTTGTAGTCGACGCTAAGGGCAATTACAGCGTCTTACTTGAGCGAGACTGGATTCACGCCAATTGTTGTGTGCTGTCAACTATACACCAATTACTCGTTCAATGGAACAGGGATGAAGTTGAGGTGATCGAAGCCGACACATCAGCTCATATTGCTATGCCAGTTCAGATGCGAATTGGCAGCATGAAGAAGCTGAATGTATATCGGGTAAAGCTTTGGACGATTGTGATTTGATCTGCATCAACAAAACAGGGCTCATTCTGATCAACGTGAGGCCAAGCACACTTGATCAGACTGACGAAATCTTGCGCCGATGGGGTCCATATCGGCAATGAAGGCTTTTACAGGACAAGATGTAAAGCTATCGGCAAATGACGGATATCTATGAGGCCATTGAAGTTTTTCAAGAAATTGGCAAATGACGGATAAGCACATCGACGGATTTGTTAGAAGAAGTCGATATAGTTGAAGGTGATAGAAAGAGACCAACTTTTATTAGTACAAAATTAGGTATCGAGTATAAGGAAAAGTTGGTCAAAATTCTTAGAAATTATAAAGATTGTTTTGCTTGGGAGTACTATGAGATGCCTGGTTTAAGCCGGGCAGCTTGTTGAACATCAGCTACCTATAAAGCCAGGTTATCGGCCGTTTAAATAGTCTTCTAGACGATATAATCTGGCCTTGTATAATGTTATAAAAGAAGAAATCGAACGATTGCTGAAGGCCAAGTTTATCAGGCCTTGCTGATACGCTGAGTGGGTTTCTAACATCGTTCCAGTTATGAATAAAAATGGTAAGTTGAGAGTGTGTGTTGATTTTAGAGACTTAAAAAAAGCTACACCAAAGGATGAATATCCGATGCCTATAGCCGATATGCTTATCGATGTTGCATCAGGAAATAAAATCATTAGTTTTCTTGATGGTAATGCTGGGTATAATCAGATATTCATGGCAGAAGTCGATATCCCTAAAATAGCCTTTAGGTGCCTTGGTGTCTTAGGGTTATTTGAGTGGGCTGTAATGACATTCGGCTTGAAGAACGCTGGTGCAACATATCAGTGAGCTATGAACTTGATTTTTCATGATCTAATCGGCTATATTGTAGTGATTTACATCGACGATGTTGTTGTGAAGTCCAAAGAAGACTTGCAGCATTTAGCCGATTTGGAAACAGTCTTTAAGAATACAAGAACGCACATTTAAAGATGAATCCATACAAGTGTGCTTTAGGCGTGTCGGCTGGACAATTTTTAGGCTTTATGGTTCATGAAAGAGGGATTGAGGTCAATCAAGAAAGAATCAGAGCCATAGCCAAATCAATGCCGCTGACATGTAAAAATGACTTATAGAAGTTGATCGGCAAAATCAATTATTTACGACGATTTTATTCAAATCTGTCTAGCCGTATTACTGCATTTACCCCATTGTTAAAGTTGAAAAACAATCAAGAGTTTGTATGGGGAGCCGATCAATAGAAAGCTTTTGGGAATATCAAGGAAAACTTGACCAATCCTCCAATTTTGGCCGCACTACGGAAGGGTGTACCATTCAAGTTATATATATCGGCTAAAAAGGAGACTATTGGAGCTGTTTTGGCGCAAGAAGTCGATGGAAAAGAGCGGGTTATTTTCTACTTAAGCCGACGACTAATTGATGCTGAGACCAGGTATCCCTTTGTAGAAAAACTCTGCCTATCTTTATATTTTGCTTGCACGAAACTAATGCATTATATTTTAACATCGGCTTGTAAGGTTATTTGCTGTCAGCTCCAATTCTGCGTAGTCGACTTGGAAAATGGGCTTATGCGTTGATAGAGTTCGACCTAACATATGAATCGGCTAAAACAGTTAAAGGACATGTAATAGCCGATTTTATAACATGACATGAGAATAATACCGATTTAGTATATGTAGCGTCGTGGCAATTATTTTTCGATGGATCGGTATGTCGAGAGGGTGACGGTATTGGAATAGTGCTTGTCTCACCAAAAGGACATAGTTTTGAGTTTGCATTCCGACTAAATTGCCGATACTCTAACAATCAAGCCGAGTACAAAGCATTGCTTAGAGGCCTACAGTTGCTCGGTAATATCGGAGTGGATTCTGTTGAGGCTTATGATGATTTCTTTTGGTGGTGCAACAAGTTAAGGGAGAGTATAATTATTATGATGAAATTTTGATCAAATATTTTTAACATTGCCTTGCTATAATCGGCTCATTTACATGGTTCTCTATTAGTCATATTCCTCGAGAGATGAACGACAGGGCCAACTTATTAGCTCAACAAGCATTGGGCTATAAAGTTTTTGGTCAGTTTGAGGAATGTGAGCCGATTGAAAAAACAGTGATGTGTGTTAACACCGCTGATTGGAGGACGAGAATAATGGAATACTTGATTGATCCTTCAAAGCCGCCAGATCAGAAAATTAGGTAGTAAGCTTTAAAATATATTGTCTTTGATAATGTATTATATTATCAGACTTTAGAAGGCTTGTTGTTAAGGTGCCTTGAAGCTGAGGAAGCTAAAATAGCTATAGGAGAAGTACACGGAGGCATTTGTGGATCCCATCAATCAGCTTATAAAATGAAATGGTTGTTAAGGCGAACATGATATTTCTGGTCGACGATGTTGGAAGATTGCTTCAAATATTACAAAGGTTGCCAAACTTGTGAGAAATTTGACAATGTGCAATTGGCTCCAGTATCGGCTTTACACCCTATCATTAAACCTTGGCCGTTTAGAGGTTGAGGGATTGATGTAATCGGTCAAATATTTCCCGCATCAAGTAAAGGACATAGGTTTATTTTGGTCGCGACCGATTATTTGTCGAAATGGGTTGAAGCTATCCCACTCAAGAAAGTTACAAGTGTTGAAGCCATCGGATTTGTTACGGAGCATATTATCTATCGGTTTGGAATTTTGCAAACTATTACGACCGATCAAGGAACTGTGTTTATGTCCAATGACTTTCAGAATTTTGCCAGAAGTTTGGTTATCAAGTTGTTAAATTCATCGCCTTATTATGCTCAGGTTAACGGTCAAGCGAATCGTCCAACAAGATGTTAATCAAGCTGATCAAGAGGAAAATTAATGAAAAACCAAGGAATTGGCACTCGACGTTATCGGAGTCATTGTGGGCTTATCGGTTTGCCTATCATGGAGCAATAAAGCTTTGGCCTTATCAATTAGTTTATGGACAAGAAGCCGTTTTGCCCTCAGAAATCAACATCGATTCTATATGAATAGCTAGGCAGAATGGTTTGTCAGCTTAGGATTACAAGGATTTAATGATTGATAATTTAGATGATTTGGCATAATTGCGCTTGCATACGTTGGATCAGCCAAAAAAGAATAAGGAAAGGGTTGCAAAGGCTTATAACAAGAAAGTGATGCCTAAGACTTTTTTGAAGCCAATTTAGTTTTGAAAACTATACTACATATCGGCTCAAGAGATAATCGATTTGGTAAATGGTCTCCAACATGGGAAGGACCATATAAGATCCATCGGCTTATGGATGGAAATTCCTACATTTTGGAGACGTTGGAGAGTGTGGTGTTTCCTAAGGCGATTAACGGAAAATACTTAAAAAAAATACTACCCTAGTGTTTGGATCGGTTCCTAGTTGGCTATGAGGGGTTATCGGTTGAGAAAGCCAAATTAACTCGTTGCAGTTAATTCTGGCTAAATTGAAATATAAAGTCAATAACACATATTACAAAGGGAGTCATGACATAAATAAATCGGTTAAACAGCCGATTAAAATTGCAAATACTTCAAACATTTCAAAAGTTGTTTTCAACAGCCAGCATTGCAGATATTCGAAAGTTTAAACCACCCAATTACAAGCATTTCAGATAAATTCGACTATAGGTTGGACCAGGAAGCTGAGCGCTGAGAGCCGACAGAGCCACCGCAGCCTTTGCAATCGTCTCTTGTACCTCATCAAGAATTCTATCGTCTTCTTTGGTATTTCCGGGTACAGGAGTGATCTTGGCTGACTGCTTCTTGACTCCAGCCACGACCAAGGCAATCCCAAGTTTCTAATCTTTGATAGCCGACGACGACTTCGAAAGAATCTCCTGGCCGTTGGATATTTGTTTGTTTAGTTTGGCCAACTCTTCTTCGAGAAGCTTCTTGGTCGACTCGAGCTTCTGGACCGCCTCTTTGTTGGCTTTAAGGGCTTTGGCATCCGCGTCGAATTTGTGCTTCTTAGCCTTGGCATCGACCACTAGTTCGTCCAGGAGTTTTTGGTCGGCTTCTTGGGCCTCCCTCAAGGCAATCCTGGCCTTGGCTGCATCAACTTCTGCCTTCTTGTCGTCAAGGTGGCAGACATTAAGAAGTGCCGCCATCGCTTCTGGAGGCAGGTTGGTTTTGACGACAGCCATGGCCTCGCGGAGGGGCTGCGTGTTGTCAAGCAATTCAGTCTGTCGCCTCATCACCTGGTCGAACAGCTTATCCAACTGCTCCTGCATGCCTGGAGCCGATGTCACCGCATCCGACGCATCCAGAGAGACTTTGAGGATTCTCCGAATGTCGGTTGGGTAGTCGTCCGTGGCCATCACTTCAACATCGTTCAGTTCGGCCAAGGAGAAGCCTTCTGTTGGGTCGGATGAAGTTGCAGCAGGAGCAGTTATGGGGGTCGGTGGCGTCAGCTGGGATGACGGTGGCGGAGGCTTGAAGGAGGCGGCCGGCGAATCGGCTAAGATATTAGCCACTTGCACTGACGGAGAAGGTTGGAAAATTCAAGTAAGATAAGCTGGTATATTTATATAATTATTACAGAAAATTATAAAGGCAATTTACCTCGCCAGTAGCCGATGCATGCGGTGAACTCTCGCTGCTCTGTTCCTTGGGCTTGGTGCCTCTATTCGCCACAACTTTGACTGACTTGGCGCGCTTCTTTTCAGATAAAAATTGGCTACAAGTGTTAGTCTCTATAAGGCTTTAGGAAAAACAAACAGTCGATTAATTTATACTTACTTGGCTATTGTTGTTTCTCTATATTCGATAGAGATGGAGATTAAATTCTCAGGGTACCAGAAGTGTAGCCTGAAAGGCCTGTTGACTGGTGCGGCCTCTTGCTGGGCTAGCCACTACCTAATGGGCCAGTTGCTACATTCTTTCTAGCTATTTTAGTCTGCAAAGAAGAGATAAAGCTGATTAGTGAGAAGTTTATATAATGGAGCTGAAAACAGTAAAGAATTCATTTGAACCGATACCTCCCCGTAATATCTACGAGACTTGTGTTAGTATACTCTGACGAACTAGCCTCATCGCTAGAATCGTTGTTAGTAGCTACCGTCAGCTCAGGTAGATCCGAAAAAAAAATCGTTGATAATAGCCGACGGAGTCTTCTCTGAATACAAGGCCGTAGCAATGGCCGACCACCACGATGAGAAACCCCTTGCCCGATGAGTGTTCAAGAAAAAGTGCGGCAAATCTCGAACTTGAAAATCATCGGCTATGAGTAAAACAGTGTTTGCCACTGCAGCATTACGGACTCGTGCTCTTGGTTGAAGCCGATCAAGGAGTTGAAAGCACGGGGTGACTTGCCCAAATCCCAACTGCCTGGCATAGACTGACGGATGATAAAATTCGTATGAAGGTTGGAAAGTCTGATTTGTTGTGTGAAGATCGACAAATACTATACTTGGAGAAATGAATAACTTATAAAGCTCCAAAGTCTCATGAGGCATCAAATCGTTTTCGCCTTCTAATGCAAAAAGGATGGGTAGGGATAATCAGCTGCATTGCTGTAACTAAAGAATTCCTACTGTTTAAAGTCTTCATTGTCGAGCTACAAAAAGAATGCTAAGTACTTTCTAGAGCCGATGGGGGTAACCTTTATCTCATTCCCAGAGAAGAGTATAAACCTCTCGCCATGAGATCAGCTTGCTCTATATTGAGTCTTTGCATCCTCAGGGGTCTCTTCTCGCAGGAAGGGGGGTATCATCGGCTCGCCATAAGATCGGCTTGCTCTATATTGGGTCTCTACATCCTCAGGGGTCTCTTCTCGCGGGAAGGGGATATCATCAGCTGGATTCAAATAAAAAGACCGGCTGAATACGCAATAAAGCTAGGTCTGAACGAACCACATCGGACCTCCTACATTGCCGACGGTGTAATCGGCTAGGCCCGTAAAAAGCCGACTGCGTACCATATGCAACATCTCATACACTGCACCTAGAAGCATCTTCCCTAGGGCTAGCCGATGGCCTTGAACTAACTGTTCGACTAGACTCCAATAAACTTGAGTTGGCCCAAGAGATGCCCCACAAAAAAAGAAATCTGTCTAACCAAAGATTAAGGAAGGCGATGTGGTCTTCATCCGATACTGGCTCACTGCCTTTGTTGTTATTGCTAATATACTTGCTCCACCCCTCGTCCTTGGATCGGATCAGCTTGTATTGCGGCTTGACGCTGAAAGCCGACACTTGCTCCTCGTTCAAACAACACAGTTGGGCTACATCTAAGAGAGTTGGGCCGACTTGACCCGTTCTAAACATGAACGCATTTAGTGTATCCGACCAAAAATAACATGCCGTGGCCATTAAGGGCTCATTGGCTTCAGGGTCGGCTAATGAAAGAGGGAGGCATTCAACTATTCCCATTCTCTCCGAAATCTCCCTTTTTTGGGTTGCTACCCAATTATACCAATTTTTCCATCCTTTTAGCGCCGTCGGCCAAGCCCTAAAGTTTTTACTCTACCCTTCTATGTTATATCCAGAAGCCGATAGGGCGAGACGTAGGATTTCTTGATTTATGATTGTGTCAGAATCTAGATTTCCTACTGGGTCTAGATAGTACTGATCATTGCTATTGGGGATCGAAATGAGTACCTATTGGGAATACATTCAGCCGATCTGAAGAACAGGTCAATTAGCTGACTGAGAGCTGATGGGTTGGGAGCACTAAGGAGCTTGTCAAACAAAGATGAACTTGAAGCCGACGTCAGAAGTTTTGAGAGCTCGTGCGCGTGAAAATGACAATATGGGGACCTCATATTTATAGGGGGGTAAAAAAGGTGAAATGGCTGGAAAATTTTTCGAAGAGGCGCGTGCAGTTAAAACGAAGATACGTGTCTCAAGATTTTACGATGCCATAAATGGAGTGGTTACTAATGAGAATATGGCGTCAAGCCGATGACAATAGAAGCCGATGGATAAAATTTTTGGAAGATAACATATTATCTTCCAAAAATAGGAGGCATATGTTTGCACCAAAATTTGGTAAGTATGGTCAAGTTATTAGGTCTAGGACCAAGAGATTTTAGCCGATATTGGATATGAAAAAAGGACTAAAAGCGGATTGTGACCGATATTTATCTAAAACAAGAAGGATACTGTCCGAGTTGAGACCGATACGGATCATGATAAGTAACATATTGGAGGTGGACATGATCAACCGATAGCTATAAAAGGTGGTCAAGGGCAAGCGAGAAAATAACAACACAATCAAATCAATCAAGTCACATTACTTTTATTTACTTTCTATCGACTAGGAGTAGCCTATGTAATTTAGATTCCCCCTTGTAATCCGATTTGATCAGTAAAGTTGCGCATCGCCGATTGTTGATCACTTTCGATTACGCCAATCAGGTTTGATTTTCTTCATTCTTGTTGCGTATCGCATTCTTCGAAAAAGATCTACCTCTATAATCTGATTAGCCCTAATCGGCTAATTAGACCAATCGTTACCCAAGATTTGATCGGCTTTTTAGCTGTTTAGATCTTTTGCCGATTGTTTCTCTAGATCGGGTTTGAGCGTATTTTGTATTTATCTTACCGATTGCAGTATCAAATCGGACGGCACGCCCCGAGCCTCAGAACCCGGTGTTCTTCCGGTGTGTTGTAGCCGAGTAACCTCTCTTCACGTTTTTTGACGCCAACAATTAGGTAAGTACTTTTGGAGACAAATATAGACATGATTTCATATATCCAATTTAAATATTTAAAAATATATTGACAGTCAAAGTTACAAAAGTTTGACAGTCAAAGTTACAAAAGTTTAACAGCACGTATGTCTAAAATGACAACTATTTGTGACTTAAGGTAGTACGTGTATTTGAGATGCTCCCTAGTGGTTCTTTAGTCAAGTCAAATAAGAGAATCTCACGCCTCCATAATCCCACTATAATAGGAATTTTAACATATTGTGTTTTTAACATTCTATCAAATTCTTGTCATGCTTAATGAGTGGCATACTAAGGGCCTGTTTGGTATGGTGGAGCTAGGTATTTATAGCTTCACAGATCCGTGAAACTGGATCTGTGGGTATATTAAGAGTGTTTAGGTAGGTCATTTTATTTAATTTTAGACTAAAAATATAAACTTAATTCTATTTATTTTAACCTACAAGATTCAGACCTGAGGTGGAGCCAGAATCTGGAGCTTTACCAAACAGGGCTTAAATACTAATTGTGCTTCTGCTATTTTTGGAGGTGGGTTAGCCTGATATTGTTTCCTAGATACCGTGGTCGGAGACGCTATGGGCTTTTTAATTCTGTGTCCAAACTTCTTCTTACGTGGATTAATTTGTACAAAATCCTAGGTATTACCCAAGCAATTCTCTATCCAAATAGGCTAAGCGGACAGGGATTAAACCTAGGATCACACGGTCGTGCACAAATCGCTCCACCACTAAGAACTCATTCGGCCCCTACTTCAACACATTTAGAGCCATGGGAGTCAAAGTAAACAAAACACACTCCGTCCACAACTCTCGTTTGAAATTAGACAATTGGGTATGGGTATGTATGTCACTTTGCATTAGGATGTTTTTTAACCACCTCATCCTCCCCTTGCCACTGTGCTTTCTCCCGCCGCAGCGCCTCTTTCCACAGTCGCCGCCGCGTCTTGCACCGCCGCCATTGGCGCCGATGGCAGCTCAATAAATATAAATCTATCGGTGGAGCAAGGGGCAATCGACGGCTAAGTGGTGGCTAGTTGGCTTCGTCGAAGTGCAGTGGGCGAGCTTTTGCCTGAGGCTAGGGAGCTCGCGTTCTTAATCGCAGGTGATGGGGGAGCACGCAAGAGCCGGAGACGGAGGGGAAGGCGCATGAATTAACCTAAAGCATATCGAAAGAATAAAATTTTAACCCAAAGCCCCAAATAAATTTTGTGAGTCTGACTAACAATTATGTTGCCTACTGCTAATGGAAAAACCAAAACCAAGAGTAAAAAGGTAACACACTCCCAAGTCCCAACGTGGCTGATTCGATTGCTACACCAACCCCAGAACCGTGCTAAAGCAGTCCAGAAAGTACGAAATATCGCCCCGGCGAAACTCCGATTTGATGCCTCGTGTTTGATTAATTCAAAGATTGCTTCATCGGTCGACCACCTGTTCTTAAAGACTTTGCCAGTGCGCTCCTCTAATATTGCCAGTATGCTAAGATGATAAGCGTTCCAAAACTTCAGAGGGAGTTTACCCGATCGAGGTTATACCGCTCCAGATGCATTGTCGGTTCCCACCGGCTCGGTAATTTTCGATTTTTATATACGGTTTTATATGTGTATCACTATATAGATAATATATTAATTATATGAGAGAATGTTATAGATAAATATATATAGGTAATCTATTTTATAAGTTATCTTTTGTGCTGTCTAAGCGTCACGTCCGTACTACTGTATATATGGTTGCTACATACACTCGCAATGGCCTCACATGTTCGATCACCGACCTCCTCCCCAACTCCGCAGAGCACGTATCCCCGGTTGATTATTGTATCCTACGGTGAGCATGACTCGAGAAACCCATCTCGGGGACGCCTCGCCCAAGACCAAGAGCCTCGACGGCGGCACGACGGTGGTCCTCCCGACGACGGCCGATGGCGTCGGCGGCGGCGGCGGCCATGGAAGGGCCGCCAGCAACAAGCTGTCCCTGGTCCCGCTCATCTTCCTCATCTTCTTCGAGGTCGCCGGCGGGCCCTACGGCGCCGAGCCGGCGGTGCAGTCCGCGGGGCCCCTCTTCGCTCTGCTCGGGTTCTTGATCTTCCCCTTCGTCTGGGCCATCCCGGAGTCCCTCGTCACCGCCGAGCTCTCCACCGCGATGCCGGGGAACGGCGGCTTCGTCGTCTGGGCCGATCGCGCGTTTGGCCCCTTCTCAGGGTCCCTCATGGGCACCTGGAAGTACGTCTCGGGGGCCATCAACGGTGCCGCCTTCCCAGCGCTCTGCGCCGACTACCTAGCGCGCGTCGTCCCCGCCGTGGCCGGTGGCGGCGCCCGGGTCGCCACCATCGTCACCTTCAACGTCGCGCTCTCGTTCCTGAACTACACCGGGCTGAGCGTTGTGGGCTGGTCGGCCGTGGCGCTGGGGATCGCCTCGCTGTCGCCGTTCCTGCTCATGTCCGGCATCGCGCTGCCGAAGATCCGGCCGCACCGGTGGGGAGTGACCGCCGGCGAGAAGGACTGGAAGCTCTTCTTCAACACGCTGTTCTGGAACCTCAACTACTGGGACAGCGTGAGCACCATGGCCGGCGAGGTGGAGCGGCCCAGCAAGACTTTCCCGACGGCGCTGGTGTCGGCCGTGGCCATGACATCGCTCGGGTACCTGCTGCCACTCATGGCGGCCACCGGCGCCATCGACGCGCCGCCGGAGTCCTGGGGGAACGGCTTCTTCGCCGACGCCGCAGGTAATTAATCTACCTTCTTGCTTGCAACGTCACGTCACGTTCTTAGTCGCTACACGCCGAGCACGTGCGCCACGCTACAATTCTTGATCTTTTTTTTCTATCGACATTGATGCGTGTTTCCATGGACGGTGGATTGGGTTCGATAAATTTTTTTGTGTTGGTGTGCTTGTCATGGCTAATGATAACGTGGGGAAGAGGAGACTTTTTTGGCAGGAAGAATCAAAGGATTATATCGCCAGACGTGCACTGAGAAAGAAGTTCATCCGGATGTTTTGTTTCTTATAAACATCTAAATTTTAGACCCTTAGATCAAAGTACCAAACCATCCATCAAAACACAATCTCACCTCCTTTCACATTTTACGGATCTCACCGTAGATCCAATGCTCCAAAATTTGGATGTTTTTTTGCTAAGAAAACATCCGGGTGATGTTTATCAAAACCCGAGAAAGAAAGGATTTTTTTAGAATAAACTAGTTAAGTGCCCGTGCGTTGCTACGAAAATTCTCAAACACAACCTTATTAAGAAAAGTTTTTCAAAGCAACAGTCAAATTGGTTGATGAGAAAGATATGTATGAAGCGAACTTGTTAGCTACTTAAGAGTGATCTCCGGGATTGACACGTGATTTGATTATGCAATTCTTAACTTTTAATCTCTGCATTTCCATCCAAATGAGATACAATGAAATAGGATTTTTATGTTATGGGATATGGTGAGTATGTCATTCTATCCAAGCAGGATATGATGAGGAAACTCTTTCATTTATAAGAGATATGAATAAAATTCTTCCATTTTAAGGAGATGTGATCTATAATATTGTCATAAAATAGAGGGAATTCAGATCGGGTGAGAGGCGAGCTAAGCGAACAGAAGGAAAGGCTAAGCAAACAGAAGGAAAGGGGGGTGGGGGCGGGCTGAGCGAATAGAAGGAAAGAGAGGGTATGGAGAACGGACCGCTGCCACCAAATCGTAATTAGAAGCAGTAGAGATATCTACAGCTTGGCTGGTTCAGCACTTTGGTTTCCAATTTCCATTTTTGAGAAGCGATTGCAATCACAACAGTACTAGACTTTGTCTGCACATTTGGAGGGATTATTTGAGTTTAGGCTAGCTTGGTGTGAAATTAAACATGCATGGTATGGGTCTGTGCAACGTATGGCCATGGGATTGGCAATGCTGGTTTTTCAGCAACAGCATCAATCCTGTGGATGTCACTACCAGAGTTCTCTTGTGGTATATATATGGTGGTGGTTCATCGGAATTTCGCTAAAACTGTGTGGAAGCATATTTATTGAAAGAAGATTGCTAAGTTGAAAGGAGATTGCTAAGGAGTACTCGAGTATTTCTTCACATTGGGAGTACTCGAATTTTTCATCCATTCTATTTGCGTTGAGATTCGTGACCCACATTGACCCAACGGCTATGGTGAGACTCCAGCGGTGCTTCGGCTGGTTTAACCGGGTTTAGGTTCACCGGTGCCCGAGATATAGAGGGAGGAGGGGGCGGACCGACGGTGACAGTGGCAGGGTGGCAAGCCGGCTGTGGCGCCGCCCAATCGCAGGACGGAGGAGGGCGGTGGAGATTGGCAAGGACGATGAGAATGGAATGGTTAGGAGGGGGTGCCAGGGCAGTAGATTTGGCGGCTAGCATCGCCGATGAAGGAGGGCGGTGTGGGGCTCGCCGTAGATGAGGAAGAAGGCGGCTGTGGTGGTCGGGGTGGAGGGAATGACTGAATGACATCGGGCGGCACCGGCACCAAGGCGAGGGATGGAGGTGGGAGGGGGAGGGGGGCTGGAGTAGGGGGCGTCTAGGGTTAGGATGGGAGTGGAAGGTGGAGTTTATATAGGAGAGGAGGGAGAGGAGGGATATCAATTGGAAGCAGATATGAGTGTCACAAAATTTGAATGCTCTTTAAAGAAAAAACACTCAATTACTCCCTAGACACCTCCCTGAAGGAAATGTGATGATACGCGATGGTTTGGAGTGATGAAACCGCACGCACAGGAGTAGTTAGACTGTTAGCAATGCAAATGAACTGTTATGCATCTGCTCAAGATCAATATATGTAACTGCTAGCACAAAAGTCGATTGCATTCCGTAGTTATCATGTCTGTATATGCGCATTACTGGATGATTCATACTTGAGATTCGTTCGGCCATGTTTGTTTCCGCCTTAAGTTGCCATCCATTGCAAGCAGGTTTACTGTAAGATGCTTCTGAGTTCTAATTACAAATGTCAGTACCCTTTGGTCTATGTAATGTAACAGTACCAAACATGCAAACTAACACCTTACATAGTTCCATAGTTCAGATCCATCTCCTGTTTTTGATCATAACAATGCCATTTGGTACCAACATTTTGTTACATGACTCCTATCTCTGCAATGCAGGCATGATCGCCGGCAGTTGGCTCAAGTACTGGGTCGAGGTGGGCGCTGTGCTCTCCTCCATCGGCCTCTACTCGGCGACGCTGAGCAGCGCGGCGTTCCAGCTGCTGGGCATGGCGGACCTGGGCCTCCTGCCCCACGCCTTCGCGCTGCGTGCACCCGTCTTCAACACCCCCTGGGTCAGCATCGTCTTCACCAGCCTCATCACCCTGGGCATGTCCTTCTTCAGCTTCAACAACATCGTGGCGTCGGCCAACTTCCTCTACAGCCTCGGAATGCTCCTCGAGTTCGCCACCTTCGTCTGGCTCCGCATCAAGCGCCCCGAGCTGCCGCGCCCCTACCGTGTGCCGCTGCACATCCCCGGGAGCGTCATCCTCTGCCTCGTCCCCTCGGCGTTCCTCGTCTTCGTCATGTCCATCGCCGGGTGGAAGGTGTACGTGATCAGCACCATCTTCACCGCGGTCGGCGTCGGGGTGTACTACCTGATGAAGTTCTGCAAGGCGAGGGGATGCCTCAAGTTTAGCACCGTCGACGTGGAGATGATGTACCAGCGTCAGGACAGTAGGAACGGCGATGTCTGAGAATCGAGATCCTGATTAACACCTTAAATTAATCTGGTACAATTCTGACATGTTGCAAGTTGTATGTTTGGAAATTAATAGAGTTTCTCGTAGCTGATGGAATCGGGAACTTCACGGTCAAATGAGATCATACGAGCTGATGCCTCGTCTTCGAGTGAGGGTACTAGCCTCGGGAGTATCTATCAGTAACATTTTTTCTCATTGTTAGAAGCCACTCCAAAAACTGCATGCTAACTCAAAATCATTGAGCACTGAACACAAAACACTGTAAATGATCTGTATTTTCCACAAATGGGAGCTCTTTCTTGCTTCGACGTACCAAAGTCTCGTGGAAATGGCAAGACAAGACGAGACAGCCGGTGATGGCGCTCGATCATCTTGCCTCCGCAACCAGCGGGGATTGGAGTCCAATGCTATCCAGTGTCCACCAATTTTGGCTTACGAGGAATTCAGTTTCTCGGGAGGTACTACGCTTTCAGGGGACATGTATATATGGAGAACGCAAGCTCGATCTACTTGGACGCAACAAGAGTCGAAAAGGTGGGCAGAGTAGCATGCCAAAGGCGTGATGGACAGCATGGCGTGGTGGAGATGATGATGATTCAGGCAAAGCTGGGAAGAAACGGCGTGTTTTCATGTCAAGTCTAAATCCTGAAGTATCTTGGACTAGTAGCTCTGGTCTTTACTTGCTTTTGGTGTTGGTGGAAAGGCGTTTTTCGGATCTGCTACAGTACTATGTGCGCTACAAGACTAACATTACGGATTGGAATGTACTGAGGTGGAATTTCCTCATGCCAAATGAAATGAATATCCTGGTTTTTTTTTGAGAGGAAGAGCATGGTTTTTTTAGAGGGAGAGGAAGAGCGTCATGGGATGTGGTGCTCCTATGATGTGGCATATTGGGCCTAATTGGACCGCTCCAAACTCATCCATATAGTAGCAGGTATCTACATAATCTGTTGGACTTTAGCCTATTTGATGTTCATGTCTAACTAGCAGATTTTCCCGTGTAACTGTACAGCTAAATATTATGATACAGTTGTCTTTGATATATAACTCTATTTTTTTTATAATTGAAATACAATTTTATTTGTTATATAACTTTAATATCTATATATGATTAGTCTGCACCGTTATAATCTGGTCCATCAAAATAAGTAGAGATCCTTCTATTTTTCCTTCGATTAATGTGAGAATTTATATATGATTTTTCCCTTTTAGGATTATTGTAGGATTTTTTTGCCCTTAAAACAAAGAAGATGACTTGAATACCACCAATTGTTTTTATTTTATATAGATGCATCAATCCGATTGCATTAAGACCAAAACAAATTTGGACAGGTTTGCCCGTAGATAGTCTAGTCTAATCCTATCCGTAGCTACACAACATGTCTTCCTCTCTCTTTTTATTAAGAAAAAAAAGCTACACAACCATCTTTATTATTAGCGACGTGATGGCGCCTGGACGTATGATGGGAGCGTTCCCATGGTACGCTCCTTCCCACCATCAAAACTTTATAAATTAGAGTGCTATCAAGTATCACTATCCAATCTCATCCACAGTGGCATAAACACAAACTTTCGCACGCAACACCCCCAATTAGGATGCTCCTCTCCTGCCCCTCCAACCCATCATTCGACGATGGTGGCATTGGGAGGAGGAGGCTGTAGAAGCGGCTGCGCTGCCTTGCTCCTTCGGCGGCCAACCGCCGAGCCACCACGACACCCCATCCTTGCTAATCTAGAGAGAGAAGAGCAGGGAGAGTATGGCTACGATAGCAGCTACCTCCAGCCACTGGAAACTAGCAAACCACCCGAGGGGAGAGCTGGGATGTGAGAATAGGGCAAGCAAGCCATAGATTTGGTAGGTGAATGGACGATAATAAGACAACTAATTCGATCCGATGCAACAAAAAAATCTCTAAAGTGCAACAATTAATTCCTAAGTTTGCAAAAAAATTTTTGCTACAGATGCAATAAACACAAATTTAACAAACAAAATATGCAACAAATTTGAACTATTAAAGCAACAAATATAAGTACCTACTGCAACAAAAACTAACCTTGTTGCAACAATGAAGAAATCATTGAATTATCTACAACATTAGATATCTTGTGCTGCAACATTTAGAAATACCTATTGCAACAACAAATGAACATCCGACTGCAAAAAAAAACAATACTTGCTACAAGATTTGGGAAAGATACAGTGCACAAGCAAAAACACTTCTTGCAACAATAGAGAAAAGGAGTTGCAACAATTTGAGAAAACGCCTGCAACACACCTACCTAGTGGAGGGAGCTCCTAATGGTGGCGAGGCTCAGAGCTCGTCGAGGTAGGTCACATCGACACCGATGGCGAGCTCGCAGTGGCAGAGCTCAGTTGGTGCTTGCAGAGGCCATGCCTTGGTGGTTGCATAGCTCAGGTGAGGCTCATGGAGACTACTCACTGCTGGAGTTTGCGGAGGCCATGGTAAATGTCGTGCAGAGCTCCTCTACTAACCTTAGCTCCTTCAGCACATATCCTTTGCCTCGAATTCTCCCAACTGCCACCCATTTCCTTGCCAGCCGAGTGAGGATGAGTGGATGACTATATAAGGCTTGAGTAGGTGTGGTGGGGAGCAGGGTTAGAAATCTCGGCGAGATTTCGCGATATCTTGCCGAGATCTCGTTCTCCGGAGCTACACAAAATTATGTGAGCCGGCCGAATTCAAAAATTCAAAAAAATTCGTGTTGCTACAGAAATCTTGGATTTTCTCGGTGAGATTTCGCCCTTACCGGCCGGTATCTCGCCATTTTTGACCAAAAATTGACCACCAGATTTGACCGGAAATTGACCAATAACCCTTAAGAAAGTCATCTTCTATGAAAATTTGTTGAAAAACCGAATTTTTGAGACATTTTTTAAAAACTTCAGAAACACTGTCAGATTTTTATAAAATTGTACGTGCTTTCTCTTGATCTAAAAAAATTTATAGTACCATTATAAGAAGTGTAAGATCATACATAAAAATTTTAAAAATAATTTAACTTCATTGTTATCTTTAAAAAATCAAAAACAGAATGAACATAATTGGGACAGTAACATTGTCAGAATTTTATAAATTTTCTCGGGTATGAGCATGATCCAAATTTTTTTTGAGAGATTAATAATTGACTCAGTACCATTATATAAAATTTAAAAAAAAAAAACTTTTTTTGCTTCCTCAATCAAATCTATGTATGTATCGAACTCCATTTGTTCGATTTCAAAAATAAAAAACAGAAAGAACATAAATGGTACACTGTGCTTGTAAGAATTTTATAAATTCACTAGAGCATGATCATGATTCAAAAATTTTATCAGATCTTAATATTTTCCTTAAAACCCTTATGCAAAATTTTCAAAAATTTTAAACATCTTTTGGTTTCTAAAGAAAATCTATGTATTGATCATTAGGTTGTTACGAGGACGTAGCACTCTCAGAATTTTTGGAACTCTTTGAAGCTTGGTCATCATATGAAAATTTTATAGAAACATTGATGATAAATCAGGACCATCTACAAAAAATTTCAAAATTTTCTAAGGTGGTTTGTACCATTTGTCATTTGGTTGAAGTTTGCCGGTAAAGCTTTTATCAGCACAGTAGCACTCTCCGAATTTTTAAAAATTCATGAGTGTGATAATCAAATTAAAATTTTATGGGAACATTAGTGATTCATCACAACCGTGAAAAAAAATTCAAAATTTTCTAATGTGGTTTGTTTCTTTTTTCATTCGGTTCAAACTTGCCGATCAGTGTTTTATCAGGACAGTAGCAATATTTGAATTTTTAAAAATTCTTCAGATATGATAATCATATGAAATTCTTATGGGAACATCACTAATGTGTCAGGAACCTACAAAAAACAATTCAAAATTTTTTGACGTCGTTTGATCCATTTTTCGCTCGGTGCAATTTTGCCGAGATCTCGGCAAAACCGGCCGAAATCTCGGTTTTCTCGGTAGGAAAAAAAACAGATTTGAATTTTTTTTTGTATTTCGTCCTAAATTTGTCCGAAATTTTTAAATCTCGCCGAGATTTCGTTCTCTGACCATGAACGAAATTTGGAGCGAAACCGAGATTTTAAACCCTGGTGGGGAGTGCATGTGGTGTAGAATGTATGCAGTGGAGAGTGCAGGTGGTGGGAAGTAGATGCCTAAATGAGGCTTGGGTAGTTGGACAGCCGGAGGAAAAAACGTCTAATTTTTTCTGCTGTATCGGACATCAGAGCCATAGTAATTTTGTTATTATTATATCTCAAAGTTAAACAATCCACCTCAAAAATAAAATGCAATCTAAATAGTATATATGACACAGAATGGGAAATGAGACTGGGAGTTGAGATGTACTAAGAGTTGAGTTAATTATCCTTTATCGTTTACATGACTGCTGGATGCAAATGGCAATAAGTTCATTATTGATAAACAGGGCTCACAAATCAAGTAAAAGAATTTTCTCTGCATCCAAAACTCCCTTCAATGAAAAGGATTTTGCTCAAAATACTAGCTTTGCTATATCTTACAATACATAAACCATCTACAGAAAGAAGCCGGCCTAGTCCAAACGTACTGTGCCAAAGATGACGCAGGAAATCCGTGCAGGCGGCGCCTCAATTAACTCGAGCACGCCTCCCGCCAAAGCCCAAAACCTCCTCGCCGACGACGCAACCCACCTCCGGGAGCCGGCCCCAGTCACTGTAGGCGGCGGCCATGCAATAGGGCGCAACAAGCTGACGCTGTTCCCTCTCATGTGTTGGATGTAATCCTGATCAGAAGAGCTTTGTTCGGTTCCGTTTCAAGTCGTAGATAACTTTGATAGTTAAGTTAGTTGTCGGTTGACGTAGAACAGTATTTATCTTTAAGAGTCCAGTTCGGATCAGATGAGTTAGAATTGCTTTATATTTCGGAATCTAACCTTATCTGTAAAAGCTATAAAAAGGTGAATAAACCCAGAAAAGCTGTGCAGTTGAGGGCAGCACCAAAATACTTCTTGCTGATTGTTTTTGCTCTGCTGTTGTTTTTCTGAGTATTGTCGTAGTTGTTGGAAGTTCAGAGAACGACTATCGTTCCATCGTCTCCTGGAGTTCTGAAACAGAGGAGGTATTGAAGATCAATACCACACTTGGTATCAGAGCTTGGTGAGTTCTTCCAACCTTTCACAAGGTTCTGGCTTATGGCTATTTCATCGCAGCTAGCAAGGGAGGCGATTGCCTTTCCGATGCTGACAGGATCCTCATACACTGTATGGGCGATCAAGATGGAGGCCCTGATGGACGCCCAGGGGGTCTGGGAAGCCATAGAACATAAGGCTGGCGTGGCCGTGGAAGAAAAAACCGACAAGAAAGCAAAAGCATTCTTATTCCTGTGCATTCCAGAAGATCTGCTTCTACAAGTCGCCAAGAAGAAGACAGCGAAAGAAATTTGGGAAGCTCTGAAAACAAGATTTCTGGGCGCTGATCGGGTACAAAGAGCAAGGCTTCAGACTCTGAAAAACGAGTTCGAATCTCTGCGGATGAAGGAAGGGGATTCAGTAGATGAATTCGCCAGGAAATTGAGCAGTATGGCAGCCAAGTATAGCAGTCTTGGCGCCTCACTTGATGATGCAGCGTTGGTGAAGAAGCTACTGGATTCAGTACCAGAGAAGTTCCTCCAATTGGTTGCATCAATTGAGCAATTCTCTGATCTGGATTGCATGCCGTTTGAGGAAGCAATTGGACGTCTTAAAGCTTATGAAGAAAGAATTCGCAGTCTAGCCGGCAAGAATAATGAGAGCTCGTGGCAATCAAGGGCGCCTATTGTTAACCCAATCGTAATGGCGGTAGCGTCAAAAGGTGGAAATAGCAAGGGGTCTTTGACTAATAACAAAGGTTTTGGGAACAAACCCGATGGGCAAGGTCGAGGAAGATGGCACGGCAGAGGGCGTGGCCGTGGCAGAGGTGGCAGAGGCTACAATGGAGGCCGGTATGACTCAAGTGGGAACAACAGAATTTCAAGAGACAAGAGCCACATAAAATGTTTTAACTGCGACAAGTTCGGGCATTATGCGTCGGAATGCCGGCTTCCCAAGCGCAAAGATGAGGAAGCAAATCTGTCACGGGCTCAAGAAGATGAACACGCCTTCATTGCCTCAGTATGCAAGCAAAGTGACGAAAGCATGATTCTCGCTCAATGAAGACAGAGTTGTTCCGCATAGTTTCATCAAGGATCACAAAGAAGAGAAAGGTATCCGTACCTAGATAATGGTGCAAGTAATCATATGACCGGCAGCGATCATTCTTCACCGAGCTTGATGAAAGTATTGTTGGGCAAGTCCGCTTTGGAGATGGCTCAACAAGACAAATCTTGGGAAGAGGATCAATATTGCTAGAATGTAGAAATGGCGAGCATCGCCTAGTTATCAAGTGTACTACATTCCAGTCTTCGTAGCAATATATTGAGCCTTGGTCGATCTGATGGCCGGGCCGTAAGGTGGTATGGATGGAGCGCTATTGAACATATATGATCAGGATGGAAGATTGCTCATGAGAGTCAAGCGCACTGATAACCGTCTGTACAAAATTGTGCTGAATACATCCGTGCCAATGTGTCTCTCAGTGAGTATTGACAAGCCGGCTTGGTTGTGGCATGCTAGGCTTGGTCATTTGAATTTCCAGGCCATGAAGGATATGGTTGTAAAGGACTTGGTATGAGGAGTGCGAAGGATTGAGCACATGACACAGTTGTGTGAAGGTTGCATCCTTGCTAAACATAGCCGGCAGGCATTTCCTTTGCAGGCATTATATCGGGGAGAAGAAGTGTTGGAGTTGATTCATGCTGACCTTTGTGGACCAATATCACCATCAACCACAGTCGGTAACCAGTACTTTTTACTCCTCTTAGATGATTGCAGCCGCTTCATGTGGGTGTATTTTCTTAAAACAAAAGATCAAGCTTTTGATGCATTCAAAAGGTTCAAAGCGCTTGTTGAAAAGGAAAGCGGACACAAACTGAAAACACTCAGAACATATCGAGGAGGTGAGTTTGTTTCTCATCAATTTGCAGATTTTTGTGCAGAAGAAGGAATTCAAAGGCATCTCACTGCACCCTACACACCACAGCAAAACGGTGTAGTAGAACAATAAATCGTTCGATGCTAAATGTCACTAGAAGCTTGCTAAAAACAATGGGAATGCCCGGGTGATGTGGGCGAGGCGGTGAGGCACGCTATTTATCTATCAATCGCAGCCGACTAAAGCGAAGAAAAGGAGCTACTCCTCATGAAGTGTGGAAGGGTAGAAAACCCAATCTGGAGCAGCTTCGAGTATTTGGGTGCATGGCATTTGCTAAAGTGCCAGCAAGCCAAACTCATAAACTGGATGATCAAAGTAAACCAATGGTGCATCTGGGAATTGAAGAGGGAAGCAAAGCTTATCGTCTTCTCGATCCAGTAAGGAAAAGGATATGTGTTAGCCATGTTGTGATTTTTGACGAAAGTAAGAAATGTAATTGGGATTGGCTGTCTGGAGATAATCCTGTCTCGGCTGAATTCATTGTTCAATATCCGACATTGGCTGAAGAAGAAGATGCAGCATCTGCAGACATAACGCAACAAGATTCAGGTTCGGAGTCACTTGGTGAAGGAGATCAGTACTCAGTTGAACCTCCTTTTCAGTTGGATCCGGGGTTGGGAGAAGCAGCAACAGCTCCAACTGAATCAACATTATCACCGACACCTACATCGAATTCGGTCAAGACGCCTTCTAACTCCTCCTCGAATCGGTTCCTTTGAAGTTCGGATCATTGGCGAGATTTATCAAGAAATGAAGGCATGCAAATTGCTCGACATCAAGACGTGCAAGTGCTAGAAGAGCTGAACATTGCGGCAGTTAATGAGCCAACAAGTTATTTTGAAGCAGCAAGAAACGAAGATTGGAAAAAGGCAATGCAGAATGAGTTTGACTCAATTGAAAGAAACAGGACATGGACATTAACAGAACTTCCTAGGGGTACAAAGCCAATCGGTTTGAAATGGGTATACAAACTAAAAAAGAACGCAGCTGGAGAAATTGTAAAGCATAATGCAAGATTGGTTGCAAAAGGATATGTGCAACAAAAAGGAATTGATTTCAAAGAAGCGTTTGCTCCGGTTGCTAGAATGGAGACCGTGAGACTGTTATTAGCATTGTCAGCTCAGAAAGGATGGCAGGTGCATCATCTTGATGTCAAATCAGCTTTTCTCAATGGGAAGCTTCAAGAAGATGTATATGTATCTCAACCGGAGGGTTTTGTCATTGCCAAGAAGGAAGACAAAGTATACAAATTGTCCAAAGCACTGTATGGGTTGCGGCAAGCACCTAGAGCCTAGAACACACGCTTGGACACAACCTTGAAGAATCTTGGTTTTCTCAAATGCCCTCAAGATCAAGCAGTTTATAGACGTAGCTCTGACAAAGGCTTACTCATTGTTGGAGTTTACGTTGATGACCTAATTGTGACTGGAGAAAATCAACAGGAGATTCGGTTCTTCAAGGAGCAAATGGAGAACGAATTTGAAATGAGTGACTTGGGGATGCTCTCTTACTATCTAGGAATAGAAGTAAAGCAAGCAACAGAAGGAACATTCTTGAGTCAAGCCGGATATGCTAAGAAGATATTGCAGCAAGGAGGGATGTGGGAATGCAATCCATCAAAATACCCGATGGAACCAAAGTTACATCTGACCAAAGATGAAGAAGGAGCACCGGTAAATGCAACAGCTTACCGGAGTTTGATTGGATGTTTGCGATACTTGCTGCATACCAAACCAGACCTAAGCTACTCGGTTGGGATGGTTAGCAGATATATGGAAACACCCAAACAAAGTCATTTAAATGCAGTTAAGAAAATCCTTCGATATGTTAAAGGAACTGTTGGTTTCGGTATTATTTACAGGCGTAATGGAGATGGTAAATTGATAGGGTTCAATGATAGCAACCTCGCTAGTGATCCTGATGATCGGAGAAGTACTACCGGGATGGTATTTTATTTCTCAGGAGGACCAATCACTTGGTGCTCACAAAAACAAAAAACTCTGGCATTATCTTCATGCGAGGCGAGTTTATGGTCTGCGGCGAACATCGCATGTCGAGCAAGATGGTTGAGGAGTTTGATAAGTAGTTTGACAAGTTCGTAACCGTAAAAGGTGGTACTAAAAGTGGACAATAGATCGGCAATAGCACTTATGAAGAATCCAAGTGTTTCACGGGAGGAGTAAACATATAGATACCAAATACCATTTCATCCGGAATGTGTTGAAAATGGGTGTTACTGATTGAACACGTGAGTACCGAGGAACAATGTGCGGACATTCTAACCAAAGCTCTTGCGAGAGTCAAGTTTTTGAGATGCGAGGTTTGTTGGGTGTCGAATTATTGTCAAGAAGATCGGGATAAAGGGGGAGATTGTTGGATGTAATCTTGATCGTAAGAGCTTTGTTCGGTTCCGTTTCAAGTCGAGATAACTTTGATAGTTAAGTTAGTTGTCGGTTGACGAGAACAAGATTTATCTTTAAGAGTCCATTCGGATCGATGAGTTAGAATTGCTTTGTATTTCGGAATCTAACCTTATCCGTAAAAGCTATAAAAGGTGAATAAACCCTAAAAGTTGTGCGATTGAGGCAGCACCAAAATATTTCTTACTGATTGTTTTTGTTCTGCTGTTGTTTTTCTGAGTATTGTCGTAGTTGTTGGAAGTTCAGAGAACGACTATCGTTCCATCATCTCCTGGAAATCTGAAACAGAGGAGGTACTGAAGATCAATACCATCATCATCTTCTTCGAGGTCGCCGGCGGGCCATAGGGCGCCGAGCCGGCGGTGCAAGAGGCCGGCCCCCTCTTCGTGCTCCTCGGGTTCAAGGTGTTCCCGTTTTTATGGGCCGTCCAGGAGTCGCTCGTCACAGCCGAGTTCTCGACGACGATGCCCGGGAACGGCGGCTACGTCGTGTGGGGACCGCGTCTTCGGCCCATTCGCTGGGTCCCTGAAGGGCACGTGGAAGTACGTCTGTAGCGCCATCAGCGCGACCGCCTTCCCGGCGCTCTGCACCGACTACCTCAAACGAGTGATCCCTGCCGTGTCCCATGGCGGCGCCCGGGTCGCTACCATCGTCACGTTCAACGTCGCGCTGTCACTCCTGAACTACACCGGGCTGAGCGTCATCGGGTGGACGGCCGTGGCGCTGGGTAGAGGTGGGCACTCGGTCCGAGCTCTTTTGGGCCGGCCTGAGGCACGACATCACGGCTCGGCGCGAAGCCCGACTCGACACGAAGTGGGTCATACTAGGCTGGCACGACATTATAGCACGGGTCATGCCGGGCTCGAGAATCGGGCACGATGGTAGCATGAACGTCACCCCTATTGCCGACACCTGAGAGAGACGGACAAAACGGGAGAGAGAGCTGAGAGAGATTGAGAGGGACGAGCGAGAGAGAGCAGTCTCTCTCAATCTCACTCTCAATCTCTCTCGTCTGTCTTGCTCACTCTCTTTCTCGCCCATTTCCCTCAATTCTCGCCCGTGTTGAGCACATTCTTCTCGCTCTATGTAACTGTTCAATAATAAATAAATTTTAGTTTTTTTTCTCATAATATTTGCATTCACTGCCTCAATTCTATGCGTCTCCGGCTTCTTTCCTCTCGTTCCAATAGTGTAAATGGGTCGGTCCTGTACCGGCATAGCACGAAGCGCAAATGGACCGTGCCTTGGCTCGCCGAAGGCGAGCCGGACTGGGCCAACACGGCACGGCGAGCACGACGGGCCGTTGCGGCCCGGCACGTTTCAGGCACAAAGCACAATGGGCCCGTGCCGGGCCGGCCCGGCATAACACGACGCCCACCTCTAGCGCTGGGGCTCCCGTCGCTGTTGCCGTTCTTCCCAATGTCGGGATCGCCGTGCCAAAGATCGTGCCTCACCGATGGGGGGACCGCTGGTGAGGACTGGAAGCTGTTCCTTAACACGCTGTTCTGGAACCTCAATTACTGGGACAGCGTGAGCACGATGGCCGGCGAGGTGGAGCAGCCTGGGAGGACGTTCCCGCGGGCGCTGGTGTCCGCCGTGTGCATGGTTGATATGTTAATCTAGTCGTCTTTGAGTCTAAGTCAGAATCAGTTTCGTTTGTTATGCGTCAAAGTTAGTAATCACAGTTAGTTTTCGGATGTGGAATAGTGTCCTAGTCGTTTTGTTGCTCTGGTTTAGGAAGTTACAGTTTCCGTATTGTACTGCTGGATTTGTAATCCGGATACATGTAATTCTGCTATATAATGAAGTAAGAAATCAGAAAAGGGGTGAGCCGCAACACCTCGCAAAACAAAAACTAGCTGTTTCTGCTGCACAGTTTGCCTTGTCTGAATACTTCATACAAGTTCTGAACTTCATAACAGAGCCTTCATACAAGTTCTGCATACGAGGACTTTCAGAATTTTTTCTCGCTGGGCATTAAGCTCCTGGGCGTATATACCAACAGTGGTATCAGAACAACAGGATACGACGTGATGGCTGGCGAAGAAGCCTCGACACGGTCGGCGATGAAGCGTCTCCATCAAAGAACGGCGCGAACGTCAAGACGATGACAAGGATCAAGGCACCATGGTTGCTATTTCTTAGGTGGTACCAGATCAAGTAATGATGGAAATCGTGGAGAAGCAGACAGTGAAAGAAGCATGGGACACACTCAAGGAAATGCGTGTTGGCGAAGATCGCGTCAAGAAAGCATAGGCACAAGTGCTGAAAAGGCAATTGAATCAATTGCAAATGAAGAATTCAGAAACTATCAGTGAATTCTCCATGAAGCTCACGCCGTTGGTGGGAAAGATACGCTCACTCGGAACAAAACTTGACGAAAGTGATGTCGTCGAAAAACTGTTTGCTTCGGTTCCAGAACATTTTCATCCAATCGTTCGAACGATCGAACAGTTTGGCAATGTTGCAAGTATGTCGGTCTTGGAGGCTATCGGTCATCTCAAAACTTTCGAGGAAGGCTTCAAGGGGCAACAACACTCAAAAGGAGGAGATCAACTACTCTTCACCCAAGCCGAGTGGGAGTCACGAAGGTTGAAGGGAAGACGTGATGAAAGCTCAAATAGAGGAGGACGTCATGGGAGAGGCCGTGGACGCAGGCGCGGACATGATGGAGGCCGAGGCAGTGGCGAACATGTTGTCGACGAACGAAAGCCATGTACCTTGATACCGGCGCAAGTAACCATATGACTGTATGTGTGGAAAAATTTGCAGAGCTTGATAAAACTATCAAAGGCTCAGTTAAATTTGGAAATGGATCGGTTGTTGAGATACAAGGAAGAGGGTTGGTGTTGGTTGAATGCTTCACTGGAGAACATCGAATCCTCACGAATGTTTATTACATCCCAAGTTTGAGAAGCAATATAATCAATCTTGGACAATTGGATGAGAACGGCTGTAAGATTGAAGTCAAAGGCGGAGTTATGTCCATCCTGGACAGGACGCGCAGATTGCTTGCCAAAGTTGATAGATCAAGTAACTTGCTTTATGTAGTGCACATTAATCCGGCATATCGACAGTGTCTCTTGACAAGAAGTACTGAGGAAGCTTGGCGATGGCATGCAAGGTATGGTTATATAAATTTTCATGCTTTGAAGGATCTAGCTTACATGAAGATGGTGCACGGAATGCCTATGATCGAGCACGTGGACCGCATCTGTGATGGGTGTTTGATCGGCAAGCAACGACGAAGTCCTTTTCCAACTGCAGCACAGTACAGAGCTCAAGTTCCTCATGAGTTGTGGCATGGAGATTTATGCGGGCCAATTACTCCTGCCACACATGGAGGGAAACGGTACTTCCTACTGTTGGTTGACGACTGCACGAGATACATGTGGCTAGCTCTAATTAAAAGAAAAGATGAAGCGTTTGAGGCATTTAAAAAGATCAAGGCTACATCAGAGATGGAGAAGAATCTTAAGTTGAGAGCTTTGGGCACTGATTGCGATGGTGAGTTCACCTCAAACGAGTTTAAAGACTACTGTGAGATGTTGGGAATTAGGCGTTATCTCACGGCGCCTTATTCTCCCCAATAGAACGGAGTGGTTGAACAGAGATATCAAACGGTGGTCGGCATGGCAAGAAGTTTGTTAAACAGAATGGGAGTCCCAGGTGAATTTTGGGGAGAGGCGGTATCGACTGCTGTCTATCTCCTTAATAGAGCACCAACGAAGAGCGTAAGTGGCAAAACTCCTTATGAAGCATATTATGGCCACAAGCCGAATGCTGATCATCTCCGTATTTTTTGGATGCATTGCACATGTGTAACATCCCGAAAGATTGAAAAATATGAAAAATGAAGACTTTGAAATTTAAAAATGAAATTAAATAAAAATTTCAGTTGGAATCAAGATTTTGATTTTAAACAATATCTTTTCTTCTTTTCTTGCATTTTAATCTTAAGAAAAGAGGAATAGCAATATTAAAACTATTTCTTCTAAAACAAACAAAATATAAAAATAAATTTGAGATGTGATACTTAATTTGAATTTCTTGAGTTTTCTAAATTATTGGTTTACCTTGAGTTTTTGTTCTAAAAGAAAAGTTATACACATTGAAATGGTAAATGGTAAAAGTAAAAAGATAAAAATCCAAAACCAATAAAATTTGTAAAACTCTTAGATAAATCCCAGATCCATCCAGGATCCTGATTATGCAACTTGCATTGATCTGGATCAATAAAATTAATTAAAAAGACAAAAATAACCCTGTCTAGATACTCTAAACCGACCTTGTAAGAATTCTTCAGAAGTCTCTCGACCTTAAACAGAGTTAAGATTTTAACCATGCTGACATATTAATCTTAATCATTCCTGGTAAAAATATCAAAAATTAAATCTTATATTTAGTATTTTTAGATATTCAAAAACAGACAATTAGAAAAGCTAAAAATGGTAATGTCAGAATTATTAAAACTTAAATTATAAAATATAAAAATCTGAATATTTTATATAATGTCAATAATTCCATTTCAAATCCTCATAAAAATTTTAATAAAATAATAAACTGATTTTGATCTTCAATTAAATAAAAATCAGAATCAACAAAAATTACTATCTGTGCATTGTCAGATTTTTATTAATATTTTTGAAAATAACTTTTATATAAAAATTTTACTAGACATTTATATATTTCTTTTGGACCTTTGAAAAAATCCACTTAAAATATTGAGTCGGTTTCATGACCTAACCCAATGAATCTATCCCGTGATGTCGAGAGTTTTCGGCAGAATTCTCCTCTTTTCTCTCTCTGACTTGTGGGTCCGGTCAGCTTTTCTCTCTCTTGCCGACTTCCCTCCTGATCTCTTGTCCCCACCTGTCAGCCCCTTATCTTTTCCCTTGCCTCCTCTTCCTCTCAGCCGAAGCGCTCAGCCGCAACTTCTCCCGAACCTTCGCGTAGAGACGACCGAACCAACCTTCCTCGTGCCAAACCGCCTCACCTCGACTATTTAAACCCCGCCGAGGCTCAGAGGCTCGCCGTTCTGCCTTTTAGACCGCGCCACAGCCTAACCTTTCCCGGTCTCCGCCGTCTTCCCCAAAACCGGCCGCATTGTCGCCTAATCCAAATCCGTCGGCCATCTTTCTCCCTAAGCCACCATAGCTCAATTCCTTTCAACCGAAGCTACCCAAGAGCATTTAAAATCCACCTTCGCCACTAGTTTGGACTCATCTTATTCGGTAAGCCGCTGCACCGAGTTCTTCCGCCGCCATCGCCCTTGCACGGTGAGAAGCTTCTTCACTTCTTCATTCTCCGAGCTAACACCGAGAATGAGATCCATGTGGTGCGTTGATGCTCTCCATGGTGGTCTTCCAGCTCAGGAAAGCTTAATTTTGCACGAGTCGCCACCGGTCATGGCGCCGCCACCCCCTCACGGTGGCACGCCAAGCCAAGCCATCTCCGACCGAACCATCACCACCTATGTGTGCGCACCACCTTCCTGATGGTCGCCGTGCTACCAATTCACCTCCTCCGGTGTTCCCTCGCCACCGGCGAGCTCAGATGAGCTCTTCTCTGTTTTGGGTCGCTGACCAGCAGGCCCCACTCATCAGTCTCCGCGTGCGGTGGCGCTGCGCCTTGGCCCCCACCCGTCAGTCGTGATCACCGCTTAGCTCGCAGGCCCGCGCGACAGCTGCACAGAGCGCACAGCCTCCCTCCGCCATCCGGGCCCAGCCGTCAGTGCCTCAATCCAGCTGAGTCCAAAAGAGGAAAGCGTATTTCCGTGGCGAAAGCGCACTTCCCTTTATGGTAATATTTCTATTTTCTGTATTTTACAAACCGCAATACATTCAAATGCTTATAACTTTTGAACCATTAGTCCAAATGAGATGAAATAAATTTATAAATTCATGATAAATCCTGTAGATTCATAATATTCAAAAATGTTTTGGAAATGAGCTATATTTAAATTTTAAATTCAATTTAAAGAAAAGGATCAAAAGAATGCCATATGTAGAATTTCTGCAAATAAATTCCAATTCGAATGAAACCAATTTTGTTAAAAACCTTAAATCCTCAGGAACCTAAATATGCAAAATTATTTAAATTATTTACTTGGTTTACATCATTTTCTAAAGGAAGTTGTTTCCAATACATTGAATATTCAAATATGAATATCTTTTGCAAAAATGATTCAGATCATGTCAAATCAGTTTCTATGTGTTTAAAAGTGAATAATATACTAAGATATGTAAAAACATTTAGAATTGAATCTAGTTTGAATTAAACTTGAAGATAGATTACTTTCCAATGTATAGAAATCAAAATAAATATAGCTTAAAGCATACAAGTTCAAATAATAGTAAAATGATTCCTAGAACTTTAATAAAATCGTAATACCCCTGTGATGCAAGAATACCTTATGTTTGTGCATATTTGAATTAAGCACATATTAGATTTTAATGTTTACTTATATGGAAAACATCTCGGATAAAAGCAAAATATTGTGAAACCAACCTTAAAACACTCTTAATGATGTCCCATGCTAATACCAGGCAAATGAATAAATAATCATGTAAGGGTCAGTCGCAAACTAAGAATTAAAATTGAACCCTTGTCGTATAAAAGTTAGAATCACTTAAGCATTTTCAACAGCACGTAGAATATCTTGTTTTAATGCAAATTTTATAAAGATCAGTTTAGAAATAATATTTAAGATAGGTACTACCATAATCTAGAAAAATATTCTTATTACAACTTACTTTGCATCTTAATCCGGTTAACCCAATACCCTTAAATAATATGGTCATCGTAACCCTTAATATCATATAAGCTTTTTCAACAATGAATATAATATTTCGTCTAAACACTAAAATGTATAAAATCAGCTTAAGAATGTTCTTCAAAGTATAGACTATCATATTCTGAAGAAATAATCTTATTCCATCATGTTTTACAAATAAATCCTATTAGCCAAATAACCCTAAGTATTATGATTTATGAACTTCATAATATGAATAAGCAAACTTTGTAATAGAGAAGAAATCTATAGCTAATATATTTGTATCACCATAACCTTCTTAAAAACTATAAATAAATCCAGTAACTTAGTTCAATAGATCTAACATATTCAAAGTCACTTCTTATGCAAAATCACTTAAGGAATTAAGTGCTATTCGCATAACCCTTTAATTTGTGTTTTAATTCTATTAATTCAAATAATTTTAGCATCTATAATTCAAAGTTATAAATGCAAGAATTCATAATTTTAGCCTCTTGAATTCGTAAATCAAGAATAGATAATCTATAAAAGAAGTCATACACTGCTATCATAAAAACCTTAACTTTTGAATGCTTATTTGTCTGGAAAACAATATATGGAATCATACAACTTAAACCCTAAAATACTCCTGTTTTCTTTAGTAAATCTTTATTTGATTTTCTGTCTATTTTCTTTTTGCCCTTATTGAAGTTGGATATTTGCTATATTTTCGATTGAACGACATGTAGAATTTGACGTCGCTACCTCCGTCAGTCGTGGCTTCGTCTTCGTCGTAAATAATAAATAAGCAAGGCAAGCACCCCTTTGATCATATTGATCCCAGTTTTATAGATGTTTCCATTAAATGTTTTACCGCATACGTTACTTTTATTAAAGTCTGCTATTTTATTGGTATTGGTAGTTGTACCTGTAGTTTTATAGAACTTCCCTAATAAGTATGAATTTGTGAACCTTGATAACCCTAGAATAACATAGACAGTAATTGATGTCAATTTGGGTTAATCACACTTAGTGTTATGCTTAGCCATGCTTAAAGAAACATAAAACTTTGACATTATTAAAAATGCTGGATATGACATTTAATGGGTATGACCTTTCTTATGGTTGGTATTTTGGATGGAAAATGAAAATAAAACTATGATTTAGATGCGGGCAATTATTGGCAATAGCCGGGAGTGCATGTCTTTGCACGTAGTGTAGAGGGAGACTATTGCCTGTGTCAGATTAAGGACCGAACTATAGGTTGTTTTCAGGCCAAGAGTTACCGTACAACCACAAGTCCTGGTATGGAACAGCCTTAAACCGATTAAGTTATCTAGTTTAACTCTGCACTTTAGAAGGATGGAGCAGTACGAGCTGTTTCTTAATGAATTGCTCGAAGGGACGTCCACACCGAGGTGATCATGGATCAAACGTTTACCGATACACCGGTGCACGCCATGCTATGGAAGAGTTCCATCATTTCTATGCTCTGAGTTCTTCTGCTATAGTATGGGTTTAACGTCCCGGAGCTGGTGCAAAGTTAACCTAGGTAATGTAAAGGTTTTCGTCATGAACATTCTGGCTACTACGCCAAAGGTGCGTGAATTATGCGGCAAAAGGAAAAGGTCATGACTTATGGGTAAAGATGTACACCTCTGCAGAGTGTAAAACTAATCGATTAGCCGTACCCGCGGTTATGTAAACTTGGTAAAGTCATCACATAGTTAGCTGTTTTTATTTTCATAAAATCTGGTTTCTACCGTGTGTCGGTAATTCCTACTGTGTGTCAGTGGCAATGATTTGTGGATATGGTCAGGATACCCAGGTTCGTGATTTCACTTACTCGTACTTTACTTACTGTTATTTCTGTATTAAATTGCTTTTATTTAAATCCCATTTTACAATCTACTATTTTGTATTTACATTTCAAATTGGCTTTATGCAAACTAACCATACTAGCCTTTTCTTTGAAATGGCTTGCATATATAATAGGTTTTGCAAAAGTCTTGCGGAGTACGAAAGTACTCACTCTTGCTTAATTGTTGTTTTTAGGTGAAGAATCAGATTAGCTCAATGAAACATAATTGTTGCAGGATTCGAGATATTGACGATGAGTTTCTAGGGATTATGCCTTGTCAGTTGCCTGAGGATTGGATGGGCACACTACAAGAATTTTAATCCTTTCCGATGCACTTCACTCTGTATTGTAAGATGTTATTGTATAAATTACTATTATCAATTGTAATGAAGAGTGTGGATGTGATATCAATTGTTGTAAATATGCGTGCAAGCCACTGATCATGGGACTAGTACTGTATGCACATGATATTTCCATTTTTGCATTTATGTAAAAATAGGGGTCATTACAACATGTAAAGGTTGTGACACCGCACCTTCACAAACTAGCTGATCGAAGCAAGCAGATGGTTTTTATTGGTTATAATTCGACTACAAAGAGATATCGGATGTATGATCCGGCAACACGACGGGCTGTCATTACTCATGATGCTGTGTTTGAGGAGAAGACTTGGCAGTGGAATATAGCTTCTTCGCCGGAAGTAAGACAGGTACTTGATATCTTCACTGTGCATTACCCAAGTGTATCCGGCGCAGGTTCCGGTGAACACGAAGTAAACTCGGATATGGCGACGCAAGACCCTGACCTGTCCAAGCCGGCGCATGCACATGAGGCCAAGAGACGTGACTCCAAAGAAGTATTGGTGCAAGAACTAGATATGCCATGTTCGGATCATGCACTAGCTAGATAAGTCCAGTTCGGAGAAAACACTAGAAAAGTCCAGTTCCGTGCAAGCGCTAGATCCGTCCAAGCTGGCGCAAGCTTCTGACTACCCGTGGGAACCCAAACACACGTGAGACAAGCACAAACTCACGCAGGACATGCACCGGCTCAGGAGCAGCTTCGCGCGGGACTAAGGCTCGTTTGTTTGTTTCAATTCTCTAAGTTCGATTCGGATTGTGGTTTTGGAAGTTCGATTCTCCAAAAGCTAGAATTCAAAAGCACATATGAAGTGGATTGTGGATTCTAATGTATATGGGTGGGGTGGATTGTGAGAATCGGATTCTAAAATCAGGCTGTTTGTTTCTGATTCTGCTTTTGGGACCAGAATCCAGAATTAAAAGCTAAAACAAACAGGCCCTAACATCGGAACAGGAGCAGAGTCTTCACCGAGTACTCCTGCAGCGACGTTGGGGGCGCCAACCTCTTCAGCAGTTTTGCTGCCGTCTGTGTCCCAAGGAAGTTCGTTAGAAGCACAACGGCGGGAGTGAAGTCTAAAAGATATATATATATATATATATATATATATATATATATATATATGATGCCATGCCACGTCCCCAATTGAGCTGGATTTTTCTAGACTATATATGTTTATTAGGAGAAGAAGAACCTTCAAGCTATGAAGAAGTTAAAGGAGAACTAGCATGGAGAAAAGCTATGGACGATGAAATATCTTCCATCGAGAAGAACAATCACAAAGCAATTGGCTTGAAGTGGGTATTCAAGTTAAAAAAAAAGACACTCAAGGCGCAACCGTGAGGCATATAAAGCCAGGTTAGTAGCAAAGGGGTATGTTCAACGACAAGGTGTTGATTTTGATGAAGTGTTCGCACCTATTGCTCGGCTAGAAATAGTACGCTTGTTCATTGCTATCGCGGCACACAAAGGATGGGAGATTCATCGTATGGATGTTAAATCGGCTTTTCTCAATGGCGATTTGGAAGAAAAGGTTTATGCTGTGCAACCTCCGGGATATGAGAAAAAAGGTGAGAAGCACAAAGTTTTAAGGTTGCATAAAGCTTTGTATGGACTGCGTCAAGCTCCAAGAGCGTGGAATTCAAAGTTAGACAAGACTCTTGAAACGCTTGGTTTTGAAAGATGCCCATTGGAACACGCAGTTTATAAACGGAGGCAAGCTAAAGGGAATTTGCTAGTTAGAGTTTACGTGGATGATTTAATCATAACTAGAGAGTGTGCCGAAGCTATAGACGATTTCAAGTCTCAAATGAAAAGGTTGTTTAGTATGAGTGACCTTGGGTTACTAAGTTATCATTTGGGAATTGAAGTTTGTCAGAGCTCTGGGAAGATTACACTTTGCCAATCCGCATATACAGCAAAAGTGTTGGATAAATGCGACATGAAGAATTGCAATCCAACTCAAATTCCAATGGAACCTTGTTTGAAGTTAAGCAAGGAAAGCATAAACCCTCTAGTGGACAAGACCCTATACCACAACATAATTGGTAGTCTCAGGTATTTGCTTCACACACATCCTGGTTTGGCATTTTCTGTTGGCATGTTGAGTAGACATATGGAGAAGTCTACAACAGAACATATGGCAGTTGTGAAGCATGTATTACGGTATGTAAAAGGTACATTGAATTTTGGGTGTATCTACGAGAAGAAAGGAGAAAATATGGAGCTAGTTGGCTACTCTAATAGCGACATAGCTGGTGATACAAATGACAGGAAAAGTACTTCAGGTATGATATTTTTCCTTGGATCGAATCTGATTAGTTGGAGCTCACAAAAACAAAAGGTAGTTGCTTTGTCTTCCTGCGAAACGGAATATATCGCAGCATGTGCAGCAACATGTCAAGGAGTATGGCTGGGACGTTTGCTAGCTAATATGTTGGAAATGGATGCTGAAAAGGTTATTCTCAAGATTGATAATCAGTCTGCAATTGCATTGTGCAAAAACCCGGTCCATCATGAGAGGAGCAAGCACATAGATACCTGGTTTCATTACATAAGAGATTGTGTGGAATCAAGAGTTATCAATGTGCAGTATGTTCCCACTAAAGATCAATTGGCTGATATTCTGACAAAGTCTCTTAAGGATAAAATTCGAAAAAATGAGAAAGAGAATCGGCGTACAGATGCCGAGAAAAGAAGAAGAAGTGAAAGACAACCAGATTACGGAGGAGATTGATATGTTAATCTAGTTGTTTTTGAGTCTAAGTCAGAACCAGTTTCGTTTGTCAAGTGTCAAAGTTAGTAGTCACAGTTAGTTTTCGGACATGGAATAGTGTCCAAGTCGTTTTGTTGCTCTGGTTTAGGATGTTACAGTTTCCGTATTGTACTGCTGGATTGCAATCCGGATACATATAATTCTGCTATATAATGAAGTAAGAAATCAGAAAAGAGGTGAGCCGCAACACCTCACAAAACGAAAACTAGCTGTTTCTGCGTGCACAGTTTGCCTTGTCTGAATACTTCATACGAGTTCTAAACTTCAGAACAGAGCCTTCATACTAGTTCTGCATACGAGGACTTTCGTAGTTTTTTCTCGCTGGGCATTAAGCTCCTGGGCGTATATACCAACAATGGCGTCGCTCGGGTACCTGCTGCCGCTCCTGGCGGCCACCGGCGCCATCGACGCGCAGCCGGAAGCGTGGGGAAGCGGCTACTTCGCCGACGCCGCAGGTGCATACGTCCACGTTCTTCTCTTAGCTTGTATTGCTCTTTCACGGTCACGTTACTGCTCCTGACTTTTCTACCTGCTTCTGTACGTGCGCACTGAGTCACGGTAAAATTATACTAGTCATGACTTCTACGGCTTGCCGGCTGGCGCAGAAAGCGATCGATGGGCGTGTAGCGACATCCGGAGAAGAATAAGATGAAGAGCGACCAGCAGTTTTGAGCCGCAAATTTGGTGCACGTCAATTTCATCAGAGAACGGTCACTGAACGCGATATGTCTGTCTGGACCGGGGTGGAAATTAAGTTTTAATTGTGCGACTGCATGTGTGCATGCAGGTCTGATCGCCGGCCGGTGGCTCAAGTACTGGATCGAACTGGGCGCGGTACTCTCCTCCGTCGGCCTCTACTCCGCGACCCTGAACAGCTCGGCGTTCCTCCTCCTCGGCATGGCCGACATGGGCCTCCTCCCGGCCTTACTCGCCGCGCGCTCCCCGGTCTTTAACACCCCCGAGACCAGCATCGCCGTGACCGGCATGTCCTTCTTCAGCTTCAACAGCATCGTGGCCGCCACGAACTTCCTCTAGAGCCTTGGCATGCTCCTCGAGTTCGCCGCATTCGTATGGCTCCGCGTCAGGCGCCCCGAGATGCCGCGCCCATACCGCGTGCCGGTGGGCACAGGCGGGGCCGTCGCGATGTGCGCAGTGCCGGCGGTGTTCCTGGTGGTCATCATGGACATTGCGGGATGGAAGGTGTACGTGACCAGCGCGGCTTTCACTGTCCTTGGAGTCTGTTGTCAACTAATCTTGCACTTCCGTTTGGATGATGCTTATTGTGTTTGCGTCTATGTTCTACTGAAGATAGAAAGTAGTATTTGCTTTCAGTTTAAAGAGTCCAGGTTTATCTGTTGCCGGATAAGTAACAGTGAGTTAGTTGATGACATACAGAACCGAAGAAATGTGGTCGTTTCCGAACTTCGGTAGTATTGCGCGAATTTTCCAGAAAACAGGTTTTCTCTTCTAAAGGTTGACGGTGTCATGGTTGAAGCATGGGTCAGGGCTAGTTTTCTTCTCAGTTCGCACTATTTTTTCTCGTTTCCAAGGCTTTCACGATGTATCTGAACAATGGCCTTGTTGTAATTCGGGCACTCTTCTTTAATGCATGGCAGAGCTCCTGCCGTTTCTTTCAAAAAAAGTTAGTTGTTGATTCGGTTTGAATCTGTTTTGATAGTTTTGGTGTTTAACAATTCTATTTGTAACTCTTTATACTATATAAGCTGACAATAAAACCCATAAAAGGATGTGAGTGGTATTGCGCATCGCAATTGTTGTGCCTTGTCTGTTAATTCTCTGAAACTACTCTGCCGACATATTGTTCTTCTCTATTCTGTTTGTTTCTTTTCTAAAGAAGTTTCTGCAGCTTGTCAAGCGCATCATCAGATAAGGTGTTCTGGTCAACATTTGGTATCAGAGCCACGTTCTCACACGTTCTGTGCTAAGAACATGGCTAGAAATGAGTCATCAACAAACAGGAGTGCATCTGGTCAAGGAACCGGCGATCTGTTCGACTCAAGAGGATCCGGCTTTAGCAAGCAGCAGATCAATGTCTCTTCAATATCCAATGTTGTCTAGGACTAATTATTCAACGTGGGCATTGAAGATGAAGGTCTATATGCATGCTCAAGGTGTCTGGGATGCAATTATGACACCGGTAGAAGTTGATGAGTGGAAGGACCAAATGACACTGGCGACGATCTATCAGGCGATCCCAGAAGACTCCATTGCAATGCTCTCGGAGAAGGAGACAACAAGAGAAGCTTGGGACGCTCTCAAAACATTGCATCAAGGAGCAGATCAAGTAAAAGAGGTCAACGTCCAAAATTTGCGATGGGAACTAGAAGGCTTGAGGATGGGTGATGCCGATAAAATAGATGACTTTGCTGCAAACGTTATTTCTATTGTCGGTAAAATCCGAAGTCTTGGAGAGAAGATTGAAGAGGTTTATGTTGTGAAGAAAGTACTGCGGTCTGTATCATCAAGGTTCATCCAAATTGCATCAACCATTGAGGAGTTCGGAGATCTCAAAACCAAAACCTTGGAGGAGGTTATTAGGTCTCTAAAAGCTCATGAATTGAGGTTGGCACGGATGGGTGAAAAGGTAGATGAAAGGGCTTTGTTATCACAGCATGAATGGAAAGCTAGAGATGAACATGACAGCAGATCATTCAGGGGTGTGGGTGTGGACGTTCGCGTGGTCGCGGGCGTGGACACAACCAGGAGCATAGAAATGGAGACAGCCATGAACTTGGTGAAGGCTCACACAGGAAGAAATCTGGTTTTGATATTAATAAAGCCAGATATTATAAGTGCAAAGAACTGGGACACTTCAAGTATGACTGTCCTAAGCTAAAGAAGAAATCTGAGAGGTTAAATCTGGTAGAAAAGCAGAATCATGATGATGAACCTGCATTGCTTGCTGCAGAGGTTTGTTAAATATAGTACGACCAGTCAATTGAAACTGATGATGTCATGTACTTTGAAGAAACAATCAAACCGAAGCTAAACCAAGGAGAGAGCAACATGTAGAGCGATGGTGTTTGGTATCTGGATTCAGGTGCAAGTAACCACATGACAGGACTTAGAAGTTGCTTCACTGATCTGGATGAAAGAATCTCATAAAGAGTGAGATTTGGGGATGGTTCTGTTGTTGGAATACATGGCAAAGGTACAATTTGTTTCAAGAAATTTTCTGGTGAACACGGATTACTTACATCAGTATATTATATTCCAAAGCTTAGGAGTAATATTATAAGCCTTGGACAAATGGAAGAGAATGGTTGCAAAGTAGTCATTGAGGAAGGGTATCTTCGGGTTTATGACAAATCCAGAAAATTGCTAGCCAAAGTGAAGAGAACTCCAAACAGATTATATACATTAAATCTGATCTCAGCAAATCCTGTGTGTTTGCTTAGCTGTATGGATGATAATGCCTAGAAGTGGCATGCTAGATTTGGTCATTTAAACTTTGATGCATTGAGTTTGATGTCAAGAAATAATCTGGTTAAAGGATTGCCACAGATCACTCATATCATTCAGGTCTGTGATGGCTAAGCACAGCAGAGCTTCTTTCCCACAGACAACATTTTACAAAGCTGAGAAATTGCTGGAGTTAGTTCACAGTGACATATGTGGACTGATCTCCCCTCCAACTATTGGATGTAGGAAATATTTTGTGCTTTTCATTGATGATCTCTCAAGATACATATGGGTGGAGATTATTGCCTCCAAAGATGAAGCATTTGCTGCATTCAAGAAATTCAAAGCTAAGGCTGAGTTGGAATCAGATTGCAGGATTCACACTTTAAGAACTGACAGAGGTGGGGAATTCAGAAGTAAAAATTTTGAAAGCTTCTGTGATGCTGAAGGCATGAAAAGGCAATTTACATCTCCAAATACACCACAGCAAAATGGAGTGGTTGAGAGAAAAAATAGGACAATTGTTGCTATGGCTAGAAGCTTATTGAAAAGAAAACAGCTGCCAAGAGTTTTCTGGGGAGAAGCAGTAACAGCAGCTGTATATATACTAAATAGATCATTTACAAAAGCAGTGAAAAAGTCAACACCTTATGAATGTTGGTATGGCTATCAACCAAGTGTGCATCACTTGAGGGTATTCGATTTCTTGGCATATGCAAAAGTCCCTAGTAAATTTGTTAAGAAACTAGATGATAGGAGTAAGGCAATGATTTTCGTTGGTTATGAAAGCGGCTCAAAAGCATACCGATTGTATGATCCAGATAGCAAAAAGATTTGCATCAGCAGAGATGTGATCTTTTGTGAAGACAGGAAGTGGGATTGGAATTCAGACCAATTTGGTTTAAAGTCTGCAGGAGAGATATTGGAATTCTTTACTATGCAGTATGAGGATAGTGCTGTTGATCATGGTGGTGATGTTACAAGATAGCCAAGTGCAGATCCTCAGGAAAGCAGTGAGATTGGTGATGCTGCAGCAGATTTGGTACAGAACCCTGGAGGAGAACTCACATGAAAATGATACAGAACAGTTGGATGATGAACTAGTCCAGAGGGACATATCAAATACCGGTCCTTACATGATATTTACAATGAAACAACATAGATAACAAATGAGGCAAGCCTCTGTTTTCTATCAATTGAGGAACCATCAAGTTTTGAAGAGGCTGCTGGAAATGAAAATTGGAAGCAAACCATGGTAGAGGAGATTAGTGCAATTGAGAAAAATTGTACTTGGGAATTCTCAGAACTACCAAAAGGGTTCAAAGCGATTGGACTCAAATGGATCTTCAAGCTCAAGAAAACTCCAGATGGGAAGATTTCAAAACATAAAGGCAGATTAGTAGCAAAGGGATATGTCCAAAGAAAAGGCATAGATTATAATGAGGTGTTTGCTCCTGTTGCAAGATTAGAAACTATTAGGCTTCTTCTTGCACTAGCAGCTCAAAAAGGTTGGGAAGTACATCATTTAGATATGAAATCAGCCTTTCTGATTGGAGTTTTGGAGGAAGAATTCTATGTGGAGCCACCTTAAGGATTTGAAGTCAAAGGCAGTGAAGGAAAAGTCTTAAGGCTGAGAAAGGCATTATATGGCTTGAGCATGGAATTATAATCTGGACAAATGTTTAGTATCTCTTGATTTTAAGAAATCACCTCTAGAACATGCACTTTACACAAGGAGAAAAAAAGATTCAATTCTTATGGTTGGAGTGTATGTAGATGATTTGATTGTTTCAGGCTCTAATGTGAGTGAGATAATTCAGTTCAAAGTGCAAATGAAGGAGGTATTTGATATGAGTGATATGGAACTTATATCACATTATCTTGGCATTGAAGTTCAGTAAACTGCGGCTGGAATTAAGTTGAGTCAATCAGCTTATGTTGTAAAGATTCTGGAGAAGCTTGGTATGGGTTGCTGCAATACTTGTACAATACCCATGGAACCAACGTTGAAGCTATGTAGATATGATGCTTCACCATCTGTTGATCCACATTTATACAGGAGTGTGATTGGAATTCTCAGATACCTGATTAACACAAGGTCTGATATATCTTATTCAGTAGGAGTGCTAAGCAGATACATGGAGTCGCCCACTACTGATCATATGACTGCTCTTAAACAGATTCTAAGATATTTGCGTGGCACAACAAATATTGGATGCTACTACAAAAAGGGAGGGCATAAAACAGAAGAACCAATTGGCTTTACAGATAGTGACATGGCAGGAGACATAGATGATTGAAGAAGCACTTTTGGAGTTGTGTTCTTCCCGGGAGATTGTCCTGTAACCTGGTTTTCTCAAAAACAAAAGGTAGTAGCATTGTCTTCGTGTGAGGCTGAATACATGGCCGCAACTGCAGGAGCATGTCAAGGAATATGGCTTGGGCGTCTTCTCATAGAATTGCTTGGAACAGATGCTGTGAAATCAGTGTTGTGGATCGACAATAAGTCAGCGATTGATCTTGCAAAGAACCCAGTTCATCATGGGAGGAGTAAGCATATAGAGACAAAGCACCATTTCATGCGTGATTGTGTTCAGAAGCAGGATGTGGAAATCAAACACATACGGACTGAAGATCAAGTGGCAGACATTCTGACAAAGCCGCTGAGTAGACAACGTTTTGTATTGCTTAGGGAGAAAATAGGATTGGTAGATCATCAGAACTGTCAAGATTAGGGTGGTGATATGTTGTCAACTAATCTTGCACTTCTATTTGGATGATGCTTATTGTGTTTGCGTTACTGTTCTGCTGAAGATAGAAAGTAGTATTTGCTTTCAGTTTAAAGAGTCCAGGTTTATCTGTTGCCGGATAAGTAACAGTGAGTTAGTTGTTGATTCCGTTTGAATCTGTTTTGATAGTTTTGGTGTTTAACAATTCTATCTGTAACTCTTTATGCTATATAAGCTAACAATAAAACTCAGAAAAATATGCGGGTGGTATTGCGCATCGCAATTGCTGTGCCTTGTCTGTTAATTCTCTGAAACTACTCTGTCGATATATTGTTCTTCTCTGCTCTGTTTGTTTCTTCTCTAAAGAAGTTCCTGCAGCTTGTCAAGCGCATTATCAGATAAGGTGTTCTGGCCAACAGAGCCGGGGTGTACTACCTCGTGGCGTTCTGCAAGGCCGGGGATGCATCGGTAGGGTTCAGCGGTGCAGGGATCAGGAGGGCGCGGTTGGTGGTGGTATGACCGAGGAATCGATGAATTTCACGTGTAGGAAACAGAGCAGTTTGTGCGTGATTCCAACGAAAATTAATCGACTACTCAAAACGGGGATCGAAATTCAGCACTTGATTGCAAGGTTGTGCTAGCGTTTGTATCTGGTGTACTCTTCGTGCAACCCAGTCATTGTACGTACAAATAGTTATAGCTTTGGATATCGAACCACATGGTTAAAAAAAACAGCTTTGATTATTAATTTTTATTATAACATATTTATAAAATCTAATAAAATTATAATATTATGAAAATACTTTCGAGACAAATATGCACATATAATTTTCATGTATTCAATCTAAATATTTAAAAAGATATTGACAGTCAAAGTTTTAAAATTTTAACTTGTATTTATATCCAAAACAAAGAATATTTATGACTGGAAGAAGTATTAATTTCGTGGATACGTTTTGGAAGCCCGAGCGAAGGTAGCATGGCGCGCGGCCCGTGAAACTTGCTTGAGCGGCGCAGGCGGCTTCTGCTCTCCGTGAGGTCCGGGTTGGAGAAGGCGGAGGAGGACGATTCACCGTGGGCTCGGACGACGAGCCGGTTTGCAACGACGGCGGCCCACGCAGGAAAAAACGCAGCAACGCACCCGCGATCATTAGCTGCACGGCCGAAAGTGGCAAAACCTCGATGCCAACATCTGCTGCTTCAGCGATCCACTCACTTCGGAACGGTTGCACTTCGCATTAATCGGTCAAAATCTGCCTGACACATGGGATCGAAGGGGCATGTAGCCTGATCACGATGGCATTGTTGTAAAACGAAGTCATTCGCGTTCGATGCATCAAAGAATAGTAAGCACAAATAGAGAGCATACACAGTGTAAAGAAGCGAAATTCTATTATATCTCTTTATTAGATTGGTTCTCTTGTACAATAGAATTTCAAATATATAGTAGAAGACAGCAAGAGATAGATTTGGATTCATCCATGTAGAGATAGAGTCCAATCATGTTAGTATTTTAAGTTCACCCATATCTAAACACTTCCTCTTTGACGAATACCGTATAATGCACATATCTCATTAAAAACTCCCCTAAAAACCCAATTAAAAAAAGAGGTGGATAAAAGAGTAGTGCACTCGCACACAGTGTTACACTAATTACCTCATTAAAAACCTTCATGTGAGAAAACTTCAGGACAATCACTTAAGGGAAAAAGAGTACAACGTCTAATCTTCTAGATTTAAAGTAGGATCTTCAAGATTATGCTTAGGGTCATGGTTTAGGGATTTACTTCCCTTGAACTCTGTATATCTCTAAGTCTTATTTCAATGCCATTAACACACCTTTGGAAGGTAGATTTTGGCAAGGACTTAGTAAATAAATCTACTAGATTTTCACACGACTTAGTTTGCAGAATTTTTACCTCACCATTCTTCTGGAGTTCATAAGGATAAAAAAGTTTAGGTGCAATATGCTTCGTGATATATTGCTTTTCACATAACCCATTTGCATTTATGCAATATAAACAACATTATCTTCATAGATAATTATGGGGGTATCGACGGTATTAAGGTCACATAACTTCTAGATATGGTTAATCACACGTCTTAGCTAAACCATTCACATAAGGATTCATATAAAACTATAATCTCTGAGTGGTTGGTAGAAGTAGCTACCAAGGTCTACTTAAAAGATTGCCAAGAAACGACTATACCACCACAGAGAAATACAAAACCAGTATGAGATTTGGCACTGTGGAGATCAAACAGATAGCCAGCATCCTACATCCCACCATAGTTAAGTCTTGGTTCTTCTGGAAAAACAATCCAAGATCTTAAGTATTTTTGAGATATCTGAGTAAAGTCTTGACACTAGCCTAATGTCTTCTGGTTGGGGCTGCACTGTGTTTTGCTAGTAAATTTAATACGAAATATCAGGCCTTCTGCAATTCACAAGATACATAAGTGCTTCCAATAGTGCTTAAGTATGGGACTTTATGTCCTAAGACTTCATCATTTTTCATCCTTAGTTTGAAATGGGTTTTTATCCACTTCAAGGGATCTTACTACCATGGGGTTTTTTAAAAGATGAGATTTATCCATATTAAATCTTTCCAATACCTTTTTGGTATAGATAGACTGGTGTACAAAAAATTACTTCTGGGAAATGCTCTAGCTGCAGGCCTAATCAATATTTGATTTTACCCAAATATTTTATCTCAAACTCTGTCGTAAGGTAAGAGTTTGCTTACTTTATCTCCTCCGTAGTTCTGATGATATTCAGATTATCGACATAAAATGAGATGATACAAAATCTATTCTGGGATTTCTTTATGAACACACTAGGACAATCATCATTGTTGGAGTATCCCTTCTTCCGGAGGAACTCACTAAGTCGGTTGTACCATATTCTTCCCGACTATTTTAATCCATTTAGCGATCTCTGCAATTTGACGCTATACATATTGTGATTTCATTTATTAGGATTCAGAATTTTGACTCCTTCAGGGACTCTCATATAAATATTCGTATCTAGTGACCCATATAAATATGCAGTCACTAAATCCATCAGCTGCATTGATAAGTTTAAACTAGTTGCCATTGATATCAAGTATTAAAACTTTATTCCATTCATTATAGGAGAGTAAATTCCATCGTAATAGATGTCGGGTCTCTACATGAACCCTTGTGCTACAAGCCTCGCTTTATATCTCACCACTTGGTTATTTTCATTTCTCTTCCGGATGGAAACCTAGTTTGATCTTATAAGGACCACTTTATGAGGTGTCCGGTTGACAGGATCAAATACTTTAACCGAACGCAATTATGCCTCAATTGCTTCTTTCCATTTAACCCTATCTGAGCGCTTCTAGCACTCTGCTATGAACTTTGGTTCTGAATCTCGATCAAACAATTTTAACGAAAAATATATATATCGACGATTGTAGTATTTCTCTCGCACAACTCTCCTGAATCACTTCAGGGATATTTCTTCATTAATTTTTTCCAGCTTTCGTGATTTCCCACAACAATGAAGTCTGAGCGTTTCAACTTCCCAATGTTAGATTGTGCATGTAATTATTTGCTGGGGTTATCATCTTCAAGATGGACCACTTTAGGGATATTACCATATCTAGGATGGCCCACTTCTGGGATTTTTCTCAACATCAGGTTGAGCTTCTTCAATTGTCTTAGGTAGTGTTCTCACTTGTTCGGTTCTCTGTTTCTGCGGATGTCTTTGTAAAATTGAGTTTCGTACACCTGGATGTCTCCCCCTCTTTTTATCATAAGGGGCAAGAGTAGGATCAATATGCTTCTAGGGTATTTTTCACTTTTTTCAGATGCGTTTACTGTAGGTAAATGAGATCTTTTCACTCCCTTATGATCAGTAAAGGTATTGGCAGATTATTAGCTATTTATTGCAGACTTATTCTCCTTTGAGTTTCAAGTCGGATTCTTTAGTACGTGGATCTAAGGACTGAATGCCAGTGACATTCCAATCTATTTTCCGATATTCTGTAATGTGGTATTTATCTCCCCCTCATACCGAAAAATTATCCTTATACAATCAGCTTACCGCGTTGTGTACAGATCCCCTGTTATAGGCTCTAGGTACTTAACAATTGATAGAGATTCATAACCTACATAGATCCCTAACTTCTGGTGAGTGCCCATGCTTATACGCTTTGGTGGTGAGTTTGGCACGTATACAACACAACCAAATTTTTCGTAGATGGGAAATGTTTGCTTCTTTCCCACGCACTATCTGCAAAAGGGGTGATTTCATAGTTTGCAGTTGATCTGAGTTGAATAAATATAGCAGTGTGCAGCACTGTGTGGCCCCAACAGCTGGTGGGTAACCTACAATTCTGTAAGAGTGGCCTAGCGATAAGTTTTATTCTCTCAATTAACAACTCTACAGAGCCATTTTGTGTATGGATATGAGGTACTAAATGCTATACATTAATGCACAGAGTCATACTATAATTATTAAATGCCTTTGAGGTAAACTCATCAGTATTGTCCATTCAAATAGACTTGATAAAGGATGCTCTCAATTTAATAATTTGGGCAATTAATTTAGTAAAAGCATGGTTTCTAATAGATAAGAGACATACACATGACCATCTATTAGAGGCATCTATTAGTACCATAAAATATCTGAATGGGCCTGACAGGAGCTGAATAGGTCCACATATGTCACTTTGAATTTTCTCCAGAAAATTTAGTGATTCCTCCCTAACTTTTAGATAAGATAGTCTAATTAAGAGCTTCCCTTTAGCACAAGAAGGATATAAGAAGTCTTCAGGTCTAGGGAAGTCTGTAGTTTTTTTATACTATGGCCAACAGAATTATTAATGATTTTCCTCATCTTGTTCAACTCAGGATGGCCCAGTCGATCATGCTAGATTTTAAATATTTTTAGGTTTTTAAGCATTGTATTCATCGCAACACAAACTTCAGGTTTTATATATGTATAGTATAACCTAGAGGAGAAGGAAATTTTTTTTTCAAGCACATGTATATTACACTCGTTAAACTTAGTCATCAGTAGGTATTTTGTACCAACCTTATTTTCTATTTCCATATGAAAACCATTCAAACAAATTTCTTTAAAACTTAGTGGAATATGATAAGACTTAGGGTATAATAGAGCATTCTCTATTATTATACGAGTACCTATAGGGAAGATTATAATGGCTCTTCTAGTGCCAACTATGAGAGCATCGCCTCTGACGATGATCATAATATTTCTAGTTTTCTTAGTCAAAGTTTGAAGATATTTGTCTCCCTAATAATTGAATTTGTGGTACAACTGTCTACAAGGCAAATTTGCTCCTCCGCTATTGGATTATACTTTGTTCTATATTAGAAGTATGATATAATAATCAAGCAATTGTTGCAACAGAAATGTATTACAAAATATAGAACAAACATAGCACCAAATATACTAGGAAATATCAATTTATTTAAATGATAATCGCTCAACAGGAGCTAGACCAATACTCATTCTGGAACTAAGACTAACTATTAGAGGAGACTCTTAAGGAGAATGTGACATTGACTAGAAAAATGAACGAATATTTAGAAGACTAATATAGGTCTCCATATGAGTTGTAGGCGTCCTTTTGGGACTCCTCGAGCTCAATAGGATCAAGAACCATATCCTCACACTTCTCAGCATCTGTGTCAACAACAGGTTGAACAGTAAAGTGTGTCTCAACTTTGTTCCTCTGGGTCTTATTGACTTTTCCAATGGATTGCATGTAAAGGTCTGCCAAATACTTCGGGATGCTCAGTTGCGCAACCAATGGCCAGCGCATCCATACCTAAAGCAGGGGTTATAGAGGGTTTGTAGCCTTGTTAGCTGAGTCTTACTTCTAGAAGCCATCTGGCCCTTTACCCTTACTTTTCCATTATTTCCTACCTCTTCACTTATCTGATCTGTCATTCTTCCATTTATCCTCTTTATGTCTTTGGCCTTTTCCGCAGCCTCGGCTATTACTAGCCCACTGAGCATTTGCATGTGCTTCAGACATTGCATGACTTCTATTAGGAAGGGTGTGATGATTCTTCAACAGGAGTTCATCATACTTTTCTGCTTCTAGCAGAATGCATAAAAGCTCAGAGTACTTCTGGTACTTAGCATGATAGTACTGTTGCTGCAGTATCCTCATATTGGGGTGGAAGGTGCATAATGTCTTGTTGATCTTTTCAGTATCAGTAACTTTCTGGTTACAAAATGTCAGTTTGGCGACAAGCTTGTGCATGACAGAGTTGTATGCTGCCACAGACTTAAAATCCTGAAAGCGCAAGAGGGTCCATTCATGTTGTGCTTTTGGCAACAGGATGGATCTTTGCTAGTTATATTGTTCCTTCAGGGAATTTATAGTGCCCAGCGGGTCCTCCTCCATTAAATATTTGTCCTTCAGGTCTGCATGGAGATGCTGCATGGAGATGGTACCTCAGGAAGTGTAGAGCCACACACTTAGCGGCTTCAGGCTGAGTAATATCAGCTCTAAGAGATCGAGCTGTCAGGTTAATCTTGGCATTCATTGCTTAGGTGAGATAATTGCTACAATTCAGGGCAAGCTCAGTAAATTTTCTCTTTGCGATGTTCGACATATCCTCTGTATAGGCAAGATTGAATTTTACTACTGGTAAAATCAATATATTGTATGCTCACTCTTCAATCAGTAAAGTTCTGCCTATATCAATTCGGTATATCATTATCTAAAATTTCCTAGGATTTTCTTAGCAATTTTCATAATTTTTGCTAATTATCAAGCAATCAGAATTACCAATTAATATAAAAATAAATTTCAACATATATGAACATGGGATAATGCTAAGAAAATAAATCCAGAGGCATGGAACTTCCAGCATGCTATTTATAATGTTCCTAGAATTTTCATGATTTTTTGCTAAATATGGAATAATGCCAGGAAAAATAAACCCAGATATATGGACCTTCCAATATGTGCTAAGTATCAACTTCAACAATTTTAGAGAAGTCCATATTCGTAGAAAATCTAAGGATTTACCATAAAATTTCAAAATTTATTAACTATTTTATGGAATTACAGAAACTTCAGGTCTTTGATGCAAAATTACCCAAACTCTGGTGGCAATAAACTATAGTTTCTGGGACTAAATTGCAAAATTACATTTTTTATTTTTTTCCAGCCCAAGCGACCTGCTTGCCGAATGGCCCAACCGGTCCAGGCAGTCCATCGTGGCCCACTCCGGCCCATAACGTGAGGGCGGCTAGGGTTAAGAACCCTAGCCGCCGCTCAGCCTTGGCGATACACGGCGACGAGTGCACCGGCCGGCAGAGGCGGCGCCAGCTTCAGGCACGAGCCTCTGTGACGCACGGGGCAGGCGCAGAGGCGGTTGGGCCCCCAGCAGCGGCGCATCGGCGCAGGCTCGATGGGGCCCTACGGCAGCGAGCATGGGCACAGGAGTGACGGGGTCCTCGGTGAGGGCGCATCGTGCGTAGGCGTGATGGCTGCAGGCCGGGCGCGAGGGTCACCGGTGCAGCGCGGGAGGCCACGAGCGCAGCTGCAGGCACGACAGCGTGGGCGCGCGTGGTGAGCTACGGGCTCGGCGGCTGCCAACGGGGCAGCTGGCGCGGCGGCGCGCCAACGGGGCGACCGACGGGGTCACCGTGCATGGGAGAAGGCAGAGGAGGCTGGGAGCTTCGGTGTCGGTACAGGGGCACGAAAACCGTCAGTTTTGGTGCCAGCACGGGGGCGGGGAGGTCGGCTGTCGCGGCGCTAGCACAGGGGCTGCCGGCGCGGCTGCTAGCTGATGGCGCACGGCTGCTGGTCGACGCGGCGCACGATCGACGGCGCACGGGGCCGACAAAACTTGTGGCCTGTCGGTTGCGCTACAAGCGCATCCGATGGGTAATTTTCTTTGGTGATGAACAATACATTGACGAATCCTAATTTGTTGATTTCATCCGGAATAACTAAACTGGGTAATTAGGGAAAGTAATCTACAGGATTAGAAGACTGTTAAGGTGCGATTAACTTACATAGGGTTTGTAGTATATTTAATCGCGTGTTGATGGTCGAATTCGATGCAATGTTGATTAATACAGGCAAAAATTCTTAATTAGCCTCGGCGGAGCTTCGTGCTGATAACGTGTTGTAAAATAAAGTCGTTTGCACTTGATCAATCACAATACACCAAAAAACAAGCATAAGTAGGGAGCACACACAATGTAAGGAGATGATATTCTATTCTCTCTTTTTATTAAATTGGTTCTCTTGTATAATGAGATGTCAAATATACAGTAGACAATAAAAGTTACATCCAGATTCACTCACATAAAGATGGAAGTCAACCATATTAACACTTCAAGTGCATCCCTATCTCCACAGTCATGACAATTGGCACTCCTGGGATGGACCCGACAACCATCGCAGCGTCACAGTGACTGGCGTTGTGCATGTCTGCTTGATTGCCGGCAACCTTGATAGCTCGGCGGCCCGTCCGTGAAAACGGGTCGGATACGGGCGGATATCGCTCTTCTCGTATTTTAATCTATATTTTTTTTTCTGGATTCGGAACCGGATACGGACTAAACGGATACGGATACGGATCGGGTTATTCGGGATACGGATACAGGACGGATATGTGACAGATTCGGGTCGAAAACAGATAAAGATATACGGATAATGCACGCATATATAGAGTAATATATATTGAATTAAAATCATACGAGTACATGACTATAGTAACAAATTATATATCAATTAAATTCAACAAACATCATAGAAAGAATATGCTATTTGAGGATCAATAGAACCAACTAATTGTTAATATAAATGGGCTAAAAATGAAAAAAAAATGATGAAAATGGGCTGGGCCTTGCTGATATCCGAATAGGAAAATCCGAATATCCGATCCGATATCCGAATAGGAAAAATCCGGATATTCGAATAGAAAAAATCCGAATATCCGGATCCCGTCCCGTATTTACCGGATATTGGATACTCCGGATCCGATCCCGAATCCGGATTCAAGTATCCGGATCCGGTCCCGGATCCGACCGGATAGTAAAATTTGATCCCAGATCCGATCCCAGATCGAGCGGAAGGTATCCGACCTGTTTTCATCCCTAGTTCGTACAGTGCTCATCACCGAATGCATGCCAATCGGTGGCCACAGCTACTAGGTAGCTAATTGCCTGCATACACCGATCCTGCCTGGCTCCATGCCCCGCTAGATTACCCAGTTAACCCCGTGTTTCCCACCGCGCGCCACGCGTATGCGTTGGATTCGTCAATATTGTTGTGATCACGATCCATGTCTTGTTATATGTTTTGTTATTTCGAGAGATATAATCTTCTATTATATAAAAAATGTCTTGTTATTTCAAAGGTAATTCCTTATTTGCTATCGAAAGTTTAGATCATCTCTTATATATCACTTATTTTATCATGATATGTAAATCTTGACCTTACGTGTTAATGACATAATCAGAAATGTTAGAAATTTTCAATGATATATAAGGAATTAATTCGATTGGGCTCAAGCAGCGCCTTAACCTGTGGGACTGGCAAATATTCTGCTGGCTAGCCGGCTTCCTTGCAGGTTCATTTCTACTTTTTACAAGCCCAACACTATCTACTACTTCAGGGATTCATAAACTTTGTTCGTACCAGTGCTCAGTCAGGCTCGCTCGGATGCTCGATCGATGGTTCGTGCACCTCCATTGTGTATCAGCATTCAGCACGCTACCTTTTCGTATCAGCAATTGCAATATACGCATGCATGCTGCATTTATAAAATGTGGTGGCAAACAATTAAATGAATTAAGCACCGCCCACAAGTTGTGATGATGAGCTGATCAGGATTGACACACATCCAATACTGGCCTTAGGTAAGCCTTAAACAAGTTGTGCTAGTGAATTAAGTAGAAACCACACGAAAGCAAGCGAGTAAAACAATTAGACTCCGACAAAGTGACGGGAGCTAGCTTTACAGACTCAAGCATGCAACCAATTAGAAAACAGTAGTGCATGACAGTGCAAACAACACGATTGGGCTATTCCGCGCGCGGGTCGGAACACGCTGGAAACACAAGAAGAAGCGCGGGTCTATAAATCGTTGCTGGCCGAAACGTACAACAAAACGATTAACAAGAACACGTACTGACTAGATAAATCAGAACATGTCGAGAACACATTTTCTACTTTGTACTTGAATCCGTGTTTACTTTGTTTCAACCATATCTTTTTATTGGTAGCTCTGATTGATGAACTAATTTCACCGGTAGATTACCGACGACAAGAGAAACAATATGATATAAGTCTCACTAATAAACGTCACTTAAATCAAATTTTACTACTAAATAAAAGCATCAATTTACTGTTGTATGAACGTTAATTTACTACTAAACGCATTACTAGTTGAAACAGAACGTGCCAAACTGACTAGATAATGCATTTACTAGTTTGTACAAGAATATGTTTTTTCTTTCTTTTAGCCATAACTTGTATTCGCAGCTCCGATTAACGAACGAATTTCACCAGTAGATTACTGACGACGAGAGGAACAATATGATATAAGTCTCACTAATAAACGTCGCATAAATCAAATTTTACTACTAAATAAAATATCAAATTACTGCTGTATGAACATCAATTTACTACTGAAACACATTACTAGTTCAAACAGAGGTGCCGAACTGACTAGATAACGCATTTACTAGTTTGTGCACGAATTCGTTTTTTCTTTCTTTTAGCCATAACTTTGTATTCAAAGCTCCGATTGACGAACGAATTTCACTCGTAGATTATTGACGACGAGAAAAACAATATGATATAAGTCTCACTAATAAACATCGCATAAATCAAATTTTACTACCAAATAAAACATCAATTTACTATTGTATAAACATCAGTTTACTACTAAAACACATTACTAGTGTATGACAATAAAATCTATAGGTAGTAATTCATTTCGCTATTACGTATATATAAATTTAGTCGTTCGTGTATTCTTTCGCCCAATACATAACTACATGCTACCGAGCCTAATGATCAGTAATCGCTTCGGCGTGAAGTCCTCGGCACACATCAAGCTAATACCGCTTCTATTCTGCATGCATGCTCAGGAACAAAGTCCAGCCGCAAGTAGTAAATTTTTATATGGATGAAAATAAATTTTACTGTAACAGATGATAGAAACAAATTACAACCGTTCGTAAAATGTTATGCGTATGTTCAATAATAAAATCTTGCACATATCAGTAATTTGGTTTTCATTTAGCAGTAAACCACTTTTATCATGTAAAGTCCGAAAAAAATATATGTACAAGTTTTAAGAAAATCTCAAAAAATTACTACAGAGATGAGATTCTATAACCGTGTAAAATTTGAAAAAAAAATCAATCTCATTTGAAAGTTATGGCTAAATCAAAGAAATAAACAATTCCTGTACAAACTAGAAATGCAGCCTAACCGACTAGAAAATATAACCCTAGTTTGTACATGAATCTTGTTATCTTTTATTTAGCTATATCTTTTTATTGACAGCTCAGATTTACAATCAGTTTTCACCATTGGCTTACTGACAACGACATCCACATAGTGATATAATTCTCGCCACTAAACTTTATATGAATTGATAGTAAAATCTATTACTATGGATAGTACAATCTATTGATACAGATAGTAAAATCTGTTACACAGTCTAACATATGAGGAAAAAGCGGCAAATAGCATCAAATACTGACTTGATTACTGTTTCATACTTGTAACAATACTATCTCAACATATCTATTTACTATATGTAGAGAAAACCTGTTCTTTAGTGTTCTTTATTGTATGTAGAGAAAACGTTAATTGCACAATTAATTATGTGTCGCGTGCATGCATGCATGACCAATGATTAACCATACAGTCAAGCAACGATTCACATTCAGGTTAATGATTTACGCCTGCATGAACGGGTTCGGATTCAGACTAATTAATGCCATGCGTGGGCTCAATCGAACTGCAATATTGGCTGGCTCTTAGAAAAGCTATTCTACACGCAGATGTAGAATAGCATTTCTATATATATACATATATATACACATACATACATACATACATACATACATACATACATACATACATACATACATACATACATACATACATACATACATACATACATACATACATACATACATACATACATACATACATACATACATACATACATACATACATGTATGTATGTATGTATGTATGTATGTATGTATGTATGTATGTATGTATGTATGTATGTATGTATGTATGTATGTATGTATGTATGTATGTATGTATGTATGTATGTATGTATGTACGTATGTATATATATATATATATATGACGCCGAAATGGGGCACCATAGAGCCTGGGCACCATGATTTCAAATGTGCGAATTCAAGCCAAATCCGAATATATTTTTTGAAACTTTCAGTTTTAAGGTATATATCTATCTATAATAATTCAAATGAAACACATACCTTAGAAAAAATATACTTGAATTCAAATATTTGAACAAATTTAGATCACATGCTTTGCTGATTTATATATAATCAGCACATACCTACAATCAAACTATGACCAAAAATGGAAACTCTAGTACATACATATATATATATATACACACACACATACATATATACATATATACATATATATATAGGACACCGAAATGGGGCACCATGGAGCCTGGGCACCATGATTTCAAATGTGCGAATTCAAGCCAAATTCGAATATATTTTTTGAAACTTTCAGTTTTAAGGTATATATCCATCTATAATAATTCAAATGAAACACATACCTTAGAAAAAATATACTTGAATTCAAATATTTGAACAAATTTAGATCACATGCTTTGCTGATTTATATATAATCAGCACATACCTACAATCAAACTATCACCAAAAATGGAAACTCTAGTTTGAATTTCAGTTCAAACTTGTTTGAACTAGTTATTAAACTGGTTAAACCCAACATCCTAAAAGCTTCCAAAATTTTCGCATAGAAATACATAGGGAAAGTACCTATTTTAAATCATGGTGCCTAGGCACCATGGTGTCCCAGGTAATTATACTATATATACATACACACATATATATATACATATATACACATATACATTTATGCGAACACCGTTATTCTGGTTTGTGCTCTTCATATTCTATCATATTCTTTCCATGTCACAACTGTAAATGTTGGCCCTTTTGCCAACCATATCAGTGTATCACCTCACGAGCTCCTAGTGATTGGTCGCTCCTTCAACCATTTGTTGAACTAAAGGTTGTGTTGTCTCATGATCCAAGGCTCCAGCCACGTCGTATTCTCATGCCGTAGCCAGTGCTTGTGCTCATCGATATACGGTGACACTACAGCCATGTGTTACAAAACCGTGAAATGGGCTTGAGTAAATGTAACCAGATCAGATGTGACTGCTATCCTTCCAATGGTCTCGATACCCTGGAGCCTCCTCTCATGGCGAGATCGAGGAACACCTATCGGTTCGACCAAAGCTATGTAATCGACGTAGAATTCGATGACCTATTCGATTGCATAACCTTCGATAATTTGTCAGGACTCAAATTTACCAATTCGGACCCTCTGTGTATACCACACTAGTCTAGGATCACGCAAGTGCACATAGGCTCAATATTCATAAATATCACAATCATACACAGCGATAATAATATAAAGACTCCATTTATTAAATATAACTATTTGTATGATCTTATGATCAACTTACATTATTAAGCCACGCAAGGCTAGACTTGAATAACAAACTAAGATAATGCAGTGGAATAAAAGGACGTAGACAACCCATCAGTTTACCACGGGCAATTGACAAGGCTCGAACCCTAATTACTCGTGTCCTCCTGGTACTCCTCCAAAATAGGGGTTGACTCCTCAACTGTTGATGTTGTTATTGGCAAGGGTGAGTACTTAAAGCACTCAACAAGTTGTGCACAAATGCAATTCTAATATTCTATATGCAAGTCTTATTCCAAATGAATAGCTAACATGGCTAGTTTGCAATAAAGCAGTATTTGTAAATGAATACCGTAAATAGATTGAAAGACAGTAAAACAAATAACAATAATAAGTAATTTCAGCATTTTCCAAGTAAACCAAGATTTCCAATCCTATGTCAAGTTTCCAATTTCCAATGGCAACCTACCATCCCAAACAAGTTTTCATTTAATTAAAATCTAACCCTTGACTGTAATTCCCGAGCTATGCTCAATACCGCGAACACAGCTATCTGAATAGATTTACACTCTGCAGAGGTTATGCACTTTACCCACATGATACAACTATACACCACAAAGGCGAGTGATCATAACAAAGCCTTTACAATGCTCTGTCATAACTCAGTACTACCTGCTAAGGTTTCAACAATGGTAGGACTGGTTACTACATCTAGGGCCCCTCCTCTAGTGCCATGTGAGTTAATCTGTGAACTCAGGACCCACACCACCACTGATAGTACCAAAGGTAAGACATTGCAAATTAGTTAGTTAGGCTGTCCCATACCAGACATGTGGTTGCATGATTGACTCAGGTCAAAGGCTTGCAAGGTTAAGTCCTTAGAGTGACTAGGGCAAGACTTCGACATACGCTCTACCCTTCGGCCCACCTTGGCACACTGCCCCTTGCCACTTGCCTCAATCTAAATGATTACCAAACACAACATGCCATCAATAAGTCAACATCGTTGCGTGACATCCCTCACCACAACAACTCAATATCATCGTGTGACAATACCTGACACACCAATTCATATCATATTATATATTCCATTAGTCAAGATTAAACATTGATGTTCCAAGTACATGTGATGACATGGCATGGCTAAGCATACTAACACGGTCTAATCAAACCATATTGATTTTAGTATTAACCAACAATAGTGAACCAATCTAGGGTGACAAATAAATCATGGCGTACAAATGACAAGCTAGGGTATAGATCAATTAGGTAGAATAGTTAAGTCCCAAGATAATTTTAAACAGTTATATACATAAAATAATATGCAATAATGTAAAAACAATATAGCGATTTTATAAACTAGGTTCATCTTGATCAAAGCACAACTTGCCTTGAAAAAGGTCTTGCTCTTGCTCTGGAACCTGTTCTTGAGTCGACGGATCCTCCTTGGATGCATCACACAATTCAACGTCCATGCGAAACGAGAGAGAAAGCCAAATAAACACCAAAAAAGAGAGCAAACAAACTCCAAAAATCAAATAAAATTCACCATTAAATAGATCTCAATTTTAAAAAAATTTAGAAATTTGAATCACTTCAATTGAAGCTCGTATGAGGGAGAGCAGGCTCTCGGAAGATTCAAAAATCTAAAAATAAAAAAATTGGAAAATCAAATAAATAACCAAATTATTTTATACTTAAATTTTGTTTTATCGCATCACTGTGACGTCAGCCATGGCCTGATCCAATCACGGACCAACACGTGTCCTCTGGTTCATGGACTTAGTCCACGGCCCATGAGTGTGCTCGGTGAACTAGGTCTACGCACTTATCTGACTGACAGCGGGACCCGCATGAGCTGACGCGACAAACCAGTCATGCTGCCACACAAACACTTGTGATGCCACCTTAGTGACACATTGGCCCAAGCGCTGACTCGACAGCCACGTGGAGCTATGTGTCAGCGAACTATCAAGCCAAATTGCGATGGTGCGCGCGGCCCTAGGGTCACTGGCATTGGTTAAGACGGTCACCACTAGATAGAGCTCGATGAGATGGTTCTAATGATGTGCTTGGTTACCTCTCTGATGACCTTATACTTCGGCGGTGATGTCAAAAGCCACGGCGGCTTCGGCCTCCACAACGCAGCGGCTCTCCGGTGATCTCCTGGCCAATCTGAGGTGTGCAACATGTAGACCTCGCGACGACGGCTCCACAACGACAACTCTCATGCTTGGATTCAATCCCGGTCGAACAGCGGCAGTTCTTGTGCAATAGATCTAGGGCTTTGGTTTTTGGGTTTGAAGCGTAGCCGGTGCTCCCACTTTTATAGGACGCGGTGGCCGGATAGAGTATGAATCGGCACAGACTCCATGACTCAAACGGCTGGGCAAGCAGAGTCCAAATCGGACCCGCATCGGAGACGAAAGCCGATGGCCTGACATGTGGTATGGCGGATGGCATGGATTCGCTGCAGCGTGGAGAAATTCGGCCCGCAGACGCCATCTGACGACTCAAAGATGCAAAGGATCCGTCAACCTCTCAACCACATGATTGGAAATCAACGACCAAGATTTGAGCTTCTAGAAGATGGGCTATTGGGCTGGAGCAACGGTTTGGCCAACGCATAGTATAAGGTTTTTCGGCCCAATACTGTTGAGCGATTTCTCCCAAATTTCTTAATAAAAATAATTGTAATAATTAATTTAATTAATTTAAGGCAGTAAAAATATCAGGAAAAATCCAAAAAATTCTCATAAATACTTTGAGATATTTTGAACTTAAATAAAATATTTTTAGCCAAACTTTATATTAATTTTATCTATAGTTAATTAGTTTTCACAAAAGGCCAATATACTTTATTTGATATAAATTCAAATAAAATCCAAAAAAACCATAAAATGCACAAATAACACAATAAATTAAATAAAAAGCAAAATTTGGGATGTTACAAATCTCTCCCTTAACAGAATCTCAACCCCAAGATTCAGGGTTAACTAGAGAATAGGTTAGGGAATTCTGGCTTTAAATCCTCTTCACGCTCCTAGGTAGCTTCACTTTCTGAATGATTTCTGTATTGAACTCTGCAAAAGCTAACTGATTTGTTTTTGGTCTTGCGCTCTATCACATCCAAAATCTTGATAGGCCGCTCTTTATAAGTCAAATCTTCCTACAATTCTATTGCTTCTAATGGTGTCTGCTCTACTAGCACTCTGAGTTACTTCTTAAGCTGTGACACATGAAACACATCACACACTTATGCCAACAATTGCGGCAACTCCAACTGATAAGCAACATCTCCTTGATAGCTTAAGATCTTGAACGGACCAACATATCTTGGCGCAAGCTTCCCTTTAGCGTGAAACCTTTTAATACCTTTAAGAGAGGTAACTCTTAGATACACAAAATCATCTAGCTGAAAGCTCAACTCACGATGATGATTATCAGCATAGCTTTTCTGCCTCGATTGTGCTACTTTTAACCTTTCTCTAATCATAGTAATTTGCTCTTCGGCCTCCTTGAGAATATTAGTCCCAATTACCAAATGCTCTCCCGTCTCATTCCAATTCAAGGAGTACGACAGGCACGACCATATAAAGCCTCAAATGGTGACATTTGCAAACTAGCCTGATAACTGTTATTGTAGCTAAATTATGCATACGATAAAACTTATCCCACGAAGTAACATAAGCTAGTACACAAGTTTTCAGCATATCCTCCAAAATCCGATTCACTCTCTCAGTGTGACCTTCTGTCTGTAGATGATACACCGTACTGAAATTCAAATGAGTTCACATTACTTCATGTAGCTTACCCCCAAAATCTCGAGGTAAATTAGGTACCTCTATCTGATAATATCTTCTTAGGCACACCATGCAAGCACACAATCGTTGACAAATACAGTTCTGCCAAGCGATCTCCTGAGTAGGTAGTCTTAACTAGTATGAACTGAGCGACCTTGGTCAATCTATCAACAATGACCCATATGGAATCATATCCTTTCTGAGTTCTAGGCAAACCAGTAATAAAATCCATACCGATTTCCTTCCACTTTCATTCAGGAACCTTTAACGGCTATAACAAACTAGTAGGTCTTTGGTGCATAGCCTTTACTCTCTGGCACACATCACATGGGGCAACATATTCAGCGACTTCACGCTTCATGTTAGGCCACCAAAACCTTTCCTTAAGATCTTAATACATTTTGGCGCTTTCTGGATAAATTGAATACTTCGAATCATGAGCTTCCTTAAGAATCAACTGCTTAAGCTCCTTTTTGTTCGGTACACAGATTCGTCCTTTAAACCACATAGTACCTTGCTCATCCAGAGTAAAATCCTTGGCTAAGCCTTCCTTCTTCTTGGATTTGATTCTGTCAATCTTTTCATCATCCTTCTGACCTTCTCTGATTTAATCTTCTAAAGTTGGCTTTACTTCCAAAGTAGCTAAAAATCCTTGTGGAACAACTTCCAGCGTCAACTTCTGAAATTCCTTGCATAACTTTGGTTGATCATTTAACACCAACATACTAGCACTATGGCTCGGCATCAGCTACCACATTAGCCTTACCAGGATGATAATAGATTCCAACATTATAATCCTTGATCAACTCTAGCCATCTTTGTCTCATATTGAGATCCGACTGATTAATTATATATTTTAGACTCTTATAGTCTGTATATATCTCACATCTATTTCCAATGACATAATGATGCCATAACTTCAAAGTATGCACTACGGTAGCTAACTCCAAATCATGCGGAGGATAATTTTCCTCATGTGGCCTCAATAGTCTAGACGCATAAGCAACAACCTTGCCATTATGCATCAATATGTATCCAAGACCTTTTCTAGAAGCATCACAATATATATCAAAATTGTTCTAAACATCTGGCACTACTAACACAGGCGCTGACATCAGACGCTTTTTCAACTCCTAAAAACTCTTTTTGCACTCTGGTGTCCATGCAAATTTCTTCTCCTTTTTCAACAATTGCGTAAGTGGTCTAGCAATCGTCAAAAATCCTACTATAAATTGACAGTAATAACCCGCCATTCCCAGAAAACTATAAATCTGAGTAATAGATTTCGGTTGCTCCCAATGCAACACTGCTTCTACTTTGCTTGGGTCAACAGCAACTCCTTTAGCATTCATCACATGGCCAAGAAACTCGACTTTCTCCTTTTAAAAGTGACACTTGCTAAACTTAGTATACAACTATTGCTCTCATAGCTTTTCTAGAACCAATCTCAATTGTTTTGCATGCTCTTCGCTCGACTTAGAGTAAACAAGGATATCGTCTATGAAAACAACGACGAATTTGTCCAAGTATTCCATGAAAATCTTATTCGTCATGTTCATGAAGTATGCAGGAGCATTGGTCAATCCAAAAGACATGACCGTAAACTCATAATATCCATATCGTGTAGAGAACATAGTCTTAGGGACACCCTCCGCACGAATCTTCAATTGATGATAACCCGATCGAATATCTATCTTGGCGAAACCTCTAGCTCCTCTTAACTGATCAAACAAGTCATCGATCCTGGACAACAGATACTTATTCTTGATCGTCACTTCATTAAGTGCACAATAATCAATACACATCCTCAAATTTCTGTCCTTCTTCCTGACGAACAAAACAGCGCTCCCCATGGAGATGAACTAGGTCTAATGAAACCTTTCTCGAGCAACTCGTCAATCTGCTTCTTCATTTCAACTAACTCATCCGTAGGCATCCGATACGGTCTCTTTGCTATTGGTGCTGTTTCAGGCACTAACTCGATAACGAACTCAATATCCCGGTCTGGCAGCATACCAAGCAAATCCTCAGGAAAAATATCCGGGTATTCACTAACAACTGACACATCCTCCATGTTAGCAACTTTCACACTGTTTACCGTTAACTGACTATCACGAACTACGATCACATAAAATTCCACTTTCTTGCCACTAGGGCTTTCCAAAGACACAACTCTCTGGCTGCAATCCAAAACAACTTTATGTTTGGACAGCCAATCTAAACTAAGGATTACATCTAGGGTTTGGGTATCCAACAAGATAAGATTTGTTAGGAATTCTATCCCATCCATGAGCAACTTAACTCCCAAACACCCAAGGCTAGACCGAAGTTCCGATCCTGGGCTTGGACTAATAACACACACTTAAGATTCTTAACATCCAACCCATTCTCAACCACAAATTTTGAGAAACAAACGAATGCGAAGCATTAGAATCAAATAAAACTGTAGAAGGTACTGAGTTAACCAGAAACTTACCCAGTACAACATCTGATGCCTCCTGAACTCCATCCGTGGTAATATGGTTGACTTGACCAAGCACTGTTGCTTGAGGTGTAGCTCCAGCTTAACCTGTTGCGCAGTTCCTTTCTGATGCAGGAGCCTTGGCAGGTGTAGTTCCCAAGTTGAAATGAACCGGTGTGATACCTGTAAGGTCGAGGATGCCGACTAGAGGGGGGTGAATAGGCGGCTTTTAAATTTCTCTCGCTAATCTCTACAAAGCAATTCACCCCTAATTATCCTAATACCAAAACCTTAACAAATATTAATGCGGAAGCGATAAACTAAGGTTTTGACAATTAAAGCCTAAAACAACTAGGCTCACTATGTGCACTAACTAATTATATCTCTAACAAAAATATGCAATTCTAAAGACAAGCAATCAATCAATTTAATTCTATGAATATAAATTGCTTGAACATAAATAACAAACACAATGCAAGCACAAGAGACACGATACTTTTTACCGTGGTGTTCGGAGACTTGCCGGTCTCCCCTAGTCCACGTTGAGGTTAGCCCAAACACATTGGATCAGCTCCACGAATTGAGCACCCACCTCGAATCCACTAGTGGTAGCTCCTTTTCCCTCCGGGGTAGGCGAGCTCTAACCTTCATAAAATTCGCCGGGGCTTCTCACAACCTCCTTTGAGAAGCTCACCGCGCACGACGCTTTACGCCGTCTAGGAGGCGGCAACCTCCAAGAGTAACAAGTCAAGCTTTTCGCTTGAACCTCACCAAGTGCAACACATGCACAATGGTGATCTCCTAAGTGAAACACATGCACTAGGATCCTCCTTAAGTGCAACACATGCACAAGAGGACCTCAATCCACTTCCTAATTGCAACACATGCAATTAGAGCTCACTCTTAGCTCAAAAACCAAATGTGAGTGTGCAACACATGCAAAACCTCACCCAAAACCTCAATAGAACCAGCAACAACCAAATGCCAGCCCTTGGCATCCTTTTATAGCCCCCCACACGAAAACTAGCCATTGGGGGCAAAAAAGGCAAGAACCAGCACGGTCGGCACTATCGCCCAACTGGGGCTGGTAGTGCCGGCCTCGACCTCAATGGTCGAAAGCCTGCCAAAACTAGCCGTTGGCAAGGGATGGCCCAGCGATCTGCCCAACTAGGATCGATCAGATCGCTGGCCGAGAAGCAGATCGCGCCAAGCCGAGCCTGCAGATCGTCGGCCGAGCAATACCGTAAAACTCACCTCTCTGGAATATAACTACCATCCATCTGGGCCAGTATTGCCGCCCATACGACAGTACCGCACCTACATGGTCGGTAGTGCCGGTCAGAGGAGAAGAACCAAATTTTTCACAAAAACTTTTCTCCAAACTTTCGAAGATTGATTATTTGACCCATGTGATGATCAACACATGATCACAACCCTATGCAAAACACATTTGTACATGTTAATCACATATTCCAAAGAATCACTTTAAACTCCAATTTATTTGCAAAACACATTTGCAAATAAACCAAGAACTTATGAGATCAATCCTCTTAGCCATGCGATGATCAACACATGATCAAGTCAATTTGCAAAATACATTTGCAAACCCTATTCACATGCTCTAGGATTGAAACCCATAATCTTAAGTTCATTTGCAAAACACATTAGCAAATAACAACTCCAACTTATTTGCAAAACACATTCGCAAATAAACCACGAACCCATAAGATCAATCCTTTTAGCCATGTAAGGATCAACACATGATCTCGGCACTTTGCAAAACACATTTGCAAATGCTAACACATGCTCTAAGATCGAAATTCATAACTTCGAGCTTATTTGCAAAACACATTTGCAAATAACAAATCCATTCAATCATTTTGCAAACTCAAAACACAAACCAAGCTTAGCCTTGTGATGATCAACACATGATCCCATCACAAGCTAAAACACCAAAGCATGAGCTCTCTATTTGCAACACATGCAAATCTCTAGCTCCATGCAAACCACAATTCAAACCTAAGTGCATGAGCTCTCTATTGGCAACACATGCAAATCTCTAGCTCCATATAACTACTTTAAAACAAATTGCTTGAGCTCTCTCCTTTTGCAACACATGCAAAACTTAGCTCCAAGCAATATCCACATAAACAATATTGCATAAGCTATCTCCCATTTTGCAACACATGCAGATCCATAGCTTCATACAAAAACCAAATCAAATAAGATTCAATTTAGAAGCAAGCATGAGCTCCCATATTTGCAACACATGCAAATACTTAGCTCATACAAAATCCAACGCACGAGCTTCACCCATTTGCAACACATGTCAAATGATTAGCTCCATGCAAAAACCAAACCAAGAGAGTGAGCTAGAGTGAACCGGATTGAGTTCATCAACACATGATGAAGCTCAAGCTAAAAGACTCAACCCCTCTTAATAGTACGGCAACCTAACTAGCAACCCGGTCTCCCATCCAAACACCGAGACCGGTAAAGACTAGGAACACATCCTTAGCCCTAACTAGCTATACCTTTGCCTCTAGCGATCCACTTGGAGCTTTTATGATTTCCAATCATCTTCTCTCCAGGATCACATCTTCTTCATCTTGTTCATCAACACATGATGAACCTTCTAGCTCTTCTCTTCACTTCGGAATTATCTCTTGAAGCTCATCAACACATAATGACTTCTCGTTCCCGATTCTTCATTATCTTGGACTCAACCTACTTCACAACTCATAGAAGATTGTTAGTCCAACAATACGATTGTCTCAATCATCACCGCACTCCATTAACACATAATGGATGCCTCCAAGATCGATTGAGCACAACCCAAATCAATTTGAATGATTAATTGTTGTCTTGAGTACTTTGATGCAACTAATGCTTCATTATACTCAAGAACTTTTCGCTTGTCTTTAATCAACAAGGAACACCATCAGCACATGATGAAATGTCCTTTGATTGATTGAAAGACAGTTGAACTCAATTTAAACTCATTTAAATTGACATGAGTATATATAACTACCCAAGTTTCATATACTCAATGTGATGGTTAGTAATGATCCATATATGTTTGAGTGATGGAAATGGGATCAATATATTTAGACCATCAACTATAGAATAAACTTCATTAAGTATGTGCATATAGCAAATTGATCATAGAATCAATATACACATAATCAATCTTAGATTGCATATGAGTTTATTCTATATTTGCATGAGTATACTACAACTACACAAGTTATATATACTCAAATGATTGTTTCAAAGTCGTGATCCTTTATATGTTATTTAGCAATAAGACATGGATCAATACTATTGAAACAACAAGTTAAATTATAAACTCCCCCTAGATGTGTGCATTCATGTAATATATGAATTAGGAACATAATGCACATATTTGGACTAAAGCAATGGAAGAGTTCATATTTTAACTTGAATCCTAAGTATGCATTAAGATAATAAAGTGAATGCAAGTGCAAACCTTAGGTTTTCCATTTTCCATCCAAATATGAGACTAATAAGAATATAGCTTAATAAAATATGTTAGTCTCATAATGATTAGATTTGTCATTAAACAATGATTAAACATTAATATTAAACCAATCACCAAAACTAATGGAGCTTGAACTTACAATACCCCCTCTTTTCGAACATTTGTTAGCAAAGTACCCTGGCTCATTGCAAGAATAGCAACACTTAACAGTAGATTGTTGATTTCCTCCTTACGCATTGTTTCCTTGAGCTGGCATTTGGAAATTTTGATTAGCAGGGCATGGTGCAGGGGTTGATATCTTGTTAGCAGCCTGCGGCTGAAATCTTGAAAACTGTTGAGGTGTCATTCTCAATCTGAACTAGTTTGGTCGCCCTCCTTGGCTAGCCATTCTACGCTTGTGATCTTTACCAAGCTCCTTGCGCTTATCCTCCAAGATTAAAGCTTTATTAACCAACTCCTGAAAATCAGAGAAGTTATGGGTAATCAATCCCACTTGCAACCCAGAATTTAATCCCTTTATGAACCGAGACTGTCGTGCTTTGTCTGTTGCAACATCTTCAGGGGCGTAACGTGCTAACTGAGTGAACTTATTCAAGTAATCAGCCACTGACTGGACTCTTTGCTTCAATGCCCTGAATTCTTCCTTCTTAAGATCCATCATTCCCTCAAGCACATGGTACTGTCTGAATGCAGTAGTAAACTCTTTCCAAGTGATCTCTTGTGGGGCTTCATGTGCAGCACAATAATTCTCCCACCATTCTACAGCAGTCCCTTCAAGTTGATGAGAAGCATAAAGAACCTTCTCATTTTCTTCACATTGGGTTATGTGCAACTTCCTTTCAATAGTTCTAAGCCAATTATCCGCTTCCCAAGGATTGAAATTGCCAGAAAATGTCGGTGGATGAGTCCTCATGAAATTTGAAAGCCTTGAGTAAGGACGTGATCCATTATTTCCATGTTGAGTGTTGTTGTTAATGTTGGCAGCTTGAGTTGTCACACTTTGCACTTGTTGCATCATTGTTTGCATAGGTTGAGTCTGTGCTACAAGAAAAGCTCCTAAGTTCTGCATGTCAACTGGCGGAGAAGGTTGAGGTACTCCATCATTGGGGTTGTCACTTGGTCGAAATCCAATACCAGAAGCTCCGTTATTGCCACGAGTATTCACCATCTGTTAATTGCTTTTTGGGTTAGGGAAAAGGGATGTAGCATAAATAAGATGAAAGAATCTCTGAGGTAGGGAGACAGGTTTAACACAAAACTAAATCAACTTTATTAATACTTGGTTTGATTGCTTAAAAAAGCCTAAGGGCTATGAACATATAATGCACACTCAACAAACAAGAAAAACTAAACTAAGCACACCAACTTAGTGACTACTAAAAGGAGTACTATCTATCTTAAAGACGCAACTCCACACATGAGTCTCAACTTAAAGATAAACCTATCACTCGTCTAACCACCCAGGCTGAGCCTGACCCAGTGCATACACCGGTGGGTGGGCTAACATTGGTGCAAATCTATCTTGGTGACCTGCAACTAGCATCTCCACGTCCACATGGATGTCACGCTCCTCTGGCTCCAACTCAACCTCCTCTTGGTCTTCTTCTTCCTCATCGTCCTGCTCTGGTGCAGCCTGATCATCTCCCTGAAGGGCCTCCTCCAACTCCATGATCCGCTCTGTATATGCGATGCGGGTCTCGTGTAGCTCCTCCTCGGTGACCCTCAAATCTTCATACACCATCTTCAGTTATTTGGTGGTATCCTTCATATGAGCATCCTGTGCAGCTACAAGCTAAGCCAAGTGTACAATGGTAGCCTAAACACCGTGTCGTTGAGCTCATGAGAGTAGTCCTGACAGATCCGCCTCAAAGTAAGTTGCAAAGCCTCCTAGATACCGATATCGAAAGTGGATCTCCTCACGGTGATATTGATTGGCTTGCTTTCTTTCTCATCCTCTCGAGCATAAATGAGAATCTTGCAGATGATATCGCGCTCAACTCCGTTAACCACCCAACAATTGCCTCGGTAGAGTGGTCGCACAAAGCCTCCCAAAACCTGAAGAACTCTCCACAGCTCTGCAGCATAGCCACCCTCGTGCTCTCTGTACGTCTGTACCATCCTCATCTATTAAAAGAGACATAGATGACTCCTCCACTCATTTGTTAGTCAAATTTAGATTTTTCTTTAGAAAATAATTTTGGACACACCAAGGACACCACCATGCTATCTAGGGCCAAGTCCTATACTCAGTATAGCTCTGATACCACCTCTGTCAGGACCCAAATTTACCAATTCAGACCCTCTGTGTATACCGCACTAGTCCAGGATCACGCTAGTGCACATAGGTTCAACATTGGTAAATATCACAATCATACACAGCGATAATAATATAAAGACTCCATTTATTAAATATAACTATTTGTATGATCTTATAACCAACTTATATTATTAAGCCACGTAGGGCTAGACTTGAATAATAAACTAAGACAATACAGCATAATAAAAGGACGTAGACAACCCATTAGTTTACCTCGGGCAACTGACAAAGCTCGAACCCTAATTACTCGTGTCCTTCTGGTACTCCTCTTCCAAAACTGGGGTTGACTCCACAACTGTTGATGTTGTTGTTGGCAAGAGTGAGTACTTAAAGCACTCAACAAGTTGTGCACAAATGCAATTGTAATATTCTATATGCAAGGCTTATTCCAAAGGAATGGCTAACATGGCTAGTTTGCAGTAAAGCAGCATTTGTAAATGAATACCATAAATAGATTGAAAGATAGTAAAACAAACAACAATAATAAGTGATTTCAGCATTTCTGAAGTAAACCAAGATTTCCAATCCCAAGTCAAGTTTCTAGTTTCCAATTTCCAATGGCGACCTGCCATCCCAACTAAGTTTTTATTTAATTAAAATCCAAACCTTGACTGTAATTCCCGAGCTATGCTCAATACCGCAAGCGTGGCTATCCGAATAGATTTACAATCTGCAGAGGTTATGCATTTTACCCATATGATACAACCATACACCACAAAGGCGAGTGATCATAACAAATCCTTTACAATGGTCTTAACTCAGTACTACCCGCCAAAGTTTCTACACTGGTGGGAGTGGTTACCACATCCAGGGCCCCCCTCTGGCGCCATGTGAGTTAATCCGTGAACTCGGGACCCACACCACCACTGATAGTACCAAAGCTAAGACATTGCAAATTAGTCAGCTAGGCTGTCCCATACCAGACATGTGGTTGCACGATTGACTCAAGTTAAAGGCTTGCAAGATTAAGTCCTTAGAGTGACTAGGACAAGACTTCTACATACACTCTGCCCTTTTACCCACCTTGGCACACTGCCCCTTGCCACTTGCTCCCATCTAAATGATTACCACCCCAGTTGATTACCAAGCATCACGTGCCATCAACAAGTCAACATCGTTGCGTGACATCCCCCACCACAATAACTCAATGTCATCGTGTGACAACACCTGACACACCAATTCATATCATGTTCCATTAGTCAAGATTAAACATTGATGTTCTAAGTACATGTGATGACTTGACATGACTAAGCATACTAACACGGTCTAACCAAACCATGTTGATTTTAGTATTAACCAACTATAGTGAACCAATCTAGGGTGACAAATAAATCACGGCATACAAATGACAAGGTAGGGTATAGATCAATTAGGTAGAATAGCTAAGTCCCAACATAATTTGAAACAGTTATATACATGAAATAATATGCAATAATGTAAAAAAATTATAGTGATTTTATAAACTGGGTTCAACATGATCAAAGCACAACTTGCCTTGGAAAAGGTCTTGCTCTTGCTTTGGAACCAATTCTTCAGTCAACGGATCCTCCTCGGATGCTTCGCACAATTCAACGTCTACGTGAAACGAGAGAGAAAGCTAAATAAACACAAAAAAAGAGAGCAAACAAACTCTAAAAATAAAATAAAGTCATCATTAAATAGATCTCAATTTTATAAATTTTTAGAAATTTGAATCACCTCAATTGGAGCTCGTATGAGGGAGAACGGGCTCTCAGAAGATTCAAAAATCTAAAAATCAAAAAATTAGAAAATCAAATAAATAACCGAATTATTTTTATGCTGAAAATTCATTTTATTGCATCACTGTGACGTCGGCCATGGCCCGATCCAATCACAGACCGATATTGTGAACCTACTTGTTACACTCTGTGCAAGGCTGAGAGAACATAATAGTGCGAGTGCTTACATGGTGTTATGCTCATATCAACCAAGTCAAGCTGTGTGTTAACACCATCCTTTGTTTTGCCCTTAATATTTAGTAAGAGACCAATCAAGCTATTACAGACATTCTTTTCTATGTACATGACGTCGATGCAGTGGCGAACTACTAGGTGCTTCCAATAAGGTAGTTCCCAGAATATTGATCTCTTATTCCACATGCTCTTCTCACGGGTCCTCGATTTACGTCTATTTCCATGTGTAACATCAAAATCCTTAACCATGTCATGACCATCTCTCCTGCTTAAAGGCCTTAGAGCTGAACTGTTTTCGTTCCTTCTGCCGAATTGTTTCTTCATCTTGCGGTATGGGTGATTCCTCCAAAGGAACCTATGGTGACACATTTACATTTTTGCGTGAGTGATTGTCGGGACCCGGATTTGCAAATCCAAAACCCTCTGTGTATACTGCACTAGTCCAGGATCACGCTAGTGCACACAGTGGAAACATAGATGAAATACCATTCCATACAACGAAAGAAGAAGCAATTTATTATTAAGTAAAGCAAACGACCTTATGGTCAATGTTTACACCATTATGCATTAAGGCTTAAGAAACAAATACTATTGCAGCGGAAAAGATAACTTGAGCCATTCGACATGCCACAGGCAATCGTCTGGGGAACGCCTTCCTAATCCACGTAGTCTTCATAGAATTCCTCCTCATGATATTCATTATCTCCTTCAGCAACTGATCAACAAGGGCATAAAGCCGTGAGTACAAAGGTACTCAGCAAGCCGTAGGGAATTGATGCAATATATTTATGCACGGCTTGACAAGGATGGCTATATAGTTCATTTGCAGAAAGCAATAGCTTGAATTGAAATACAATAAATAGATTGAAAGCATATTTATGAAAACATAAATAAATAACTAATAGATCAATGATAGACAATAATCACAACAGTGAACTCCCCGTTCACATCCCAACAATTCCACATTCCACATTTTATGAAACACTCTATACCCCGTGTGAAATTCCCGGGCTTTGTCCATGACCGCGGACGCGGCTATTCGAATAGTTTTACACTCTGCAGAGGTTGTACAACTTTACCCACAAGACATGAAATCTCTTTGCGCAATCGATATTAACACACTTCCTTTGGTGTGTCGCAGAGATATCATGACAAAGCCTTTACAATGCACTGTCTAAACTCTGACGCCCGCTAAGGTTTCGCCCATTAGGGCCCCCTCTTGCGCCTTGCGAATCTACCCGTCCATCCCGGAACCCACACCACCAATGGCGTTACTCAAGGCTAGACATTGCAAATTAATCACTAGGTCTGTCCCATTCCGGACATGTGGTAGTACAGTTAGGCCAGTTCAATGGCGCACAAGATTAAGTCCTTAAGTTGTCTCGAGCAAGACATACACATCCCAATGTGCTAGAAAGCACTCCCTTTCTTGCACGATCACTTGCACGAGGAAAACAATTGTTCAACCAAGACCAATGGCAAACCCGCCATGGTACAACAAATTTTACAACGATGGCTACCGGCCACGATTCAATATCTCATTAAGTCAAGATTAACATTATTCAACATGTGTTATGAATCCCAACGTATATATAAGCATGTCTAAGCATAACTACGATAACCTAGGGTTGGTATAATGATCATGTCCAACTAGTAATGTCCCAACCTAGGTTTGACAATGGATACATGGCATACAACTAATCAAGGTGGCATAATGTCAACTAGGTATACATCTACTCCCATTAAATAAACATTGATACGTAAATAGCATGCAAGTGTATAAAATAAATTACTTTGCAAACATAGGATCGATATGATCAAAGGTTACGACTTGCCTTGCTGATCTGGTGCTGAGTCTTGGTCTTCAAAGTCTTCGTTTGCTCCCTCGGAATTAGCGTCTACCGGAAAAGAAGCAACGAAACCAAATAAATACAAAACAGAGACTCAAACAAGCTCAAAACTGAAAATAAATGGCTCTAGAAGATAGATCTTGATTTTAGAAAAATTTAGAAACTCGAATCGCCTCAATCGGAGTTCGTATGAGCGAGAACGGGCCTCTGAAAGATTAAATTCAGAGAAAATACAGAAAATCAGAAAATCAGAATTTCTGGATTTATTTTTATACGGAAAAAGGATTTATTGCGCAACGCTGACGTCAGCCGGCTCTCGGTGGACTCGGTCCAAGGCGCGGCCTCGGTTCACCGTGCGCTCGGCGCACGGCTGACGTCATCGACGCGGCAGGCGGCCGACGCGCGGCGTCGAGCGCATAGCGCCACGCCCGCCACCGGCGCGGCAAGCCACGCGTCGCGCATCGGTGGCTGCGATCGGATCTGACGGCCGAGGACGAGGGCGCGGACAGAGGCGACGCGGCACGATCCAGGGCACCCTTCGCAGATCGGACAGCCAGGGTTTATAGCGAGGAACAACGGCAAGGCGGGCGGCGCGGGCTTACCGGAGAGGAGGAAGAAGACGAGGCCCGCGGCGGAAACGCTACGGAACGGGCACGGCTCAGAGCAGATCAGAAAAAGGGGGTCACGGCCGACTCGAAGATGCAATCGGGGACGGCGGAGACCAACCGGAGGAGAAGAAAAGGCGTCGAAAAGCTTCGGCCAAGGCGAGGAACTCTGACGAGGTCGCACGGAGCAACGGCGGCGTCTCGGGCAGTGAGAGATGGGGCAAAAGGGCGGCGCGTGAAGGGGATTTTCGGGCAGCGCGCGACGGCTTAAATAGAGGCCTCGACGACCGTGTCCGACACGGACTCCAAGACGTGCGGCGCGAGGACTCCGAGCGGCGGCGGCGGCGGCTAGGGTTCGCGGCGCGGCGACGTGGCGCAATCTCGACCGCACACGCGTCACGACGGATCATTGTCGTGTCGGCGCGTGGCCGAACGCGAGGCGAGCAATTGGGCTGGGGCGGAGCGATTGGGCCGAGCCGAGCGGGAAAAGGAGTGGGCCGCAGAGGATTCGGCCCGTGGGGCTTTTAGAAAATAAAATCATTTTCTGATTTAAGAAATATCCAGAAATTCGAATAAATGCAAATAAATTCAAATAAATATCAAATAAATTCAGAAAAATCCCTAAAAATACAGAAAAAATCCTTGGATCACAAGGAACCCAACTAAAACTGAAAAATCTTGATTTTGGTGAATAGTTTAGCCAAATTAAATCCTTTCATTTATGGAAAATTCAATTTAAGCTGGAATTAATTCAAGAAAATGCAATTGGTTTATTTTTGATTTCAAACATTCCAAAACTTCAAATTTTGGGATGTTACAAACATTCAGCCACACACTCTTGGTATCATCTATGTAGTGAGTACAGGTTTTGGCTCATTTTGTACTCTGGCACGATAGGTTAGTAAGGGCAGGGTAATCATTTATGGTGCAGAATAATAGGTAGTGCAAAATGAAGTTCTCTCATTTGTTGCATCCCATACCTATACCCCGAGAACCCACAGTGTTTTCAGTTCTTTCACTAATGGTGCTAGCTACATATCAATATCGTTCCTACGTTGCTTTGAGCCTTGGATAAGCATAGACAATAAAATGTACTTCTGCTTTATAGACAACCAAGGAGGAAGGTTGTAGATACAAAGGTTAATGGGCCAAGTGCTATGACGGCTGCTCATGTTATCAAAAGGATTCATTTCATCTGTACTCAATCCAAACCTTATATTCCTCAGTTTCACACCGTATTCTTCAAACCTCCTATAGATGTTTCTCCACTAGACAGAATCAGCAGGGTGTCTTAACATTCCATCATTCTTATGCTCCTCTGAGTGCCAATGCAGCAATTTTGCCTCATTTGAGTTCACAAACAAATGCTTCAAATGGGAAATTATAGGTAGATACCATGCCACCTTAGCAGGAGATCCTTTCTATACCTCGATGCCCTCGCTGTCATCATCTGAATGATTCTTACGCTTGTATTGAGATGCGTTGCATACCAGACATACATGCAAGTTTGTGTACTCTTTGCGGTACATGATAGAGTCATTTGGACATGCATAAATTATTTCTACTTCCATTTCTAAGGGACAAAGAACCTTCTTGGCTTTGTAAGTGGTTGTCGGCAACTCGTTTCCCTCCGGAAGCATGTCCAACAATAGACCTAACAGCGCTATAAAACTCTTATCGGACCAACCGTTGCTTGACTTCAATTTCAGCAGTTCAAGCACAATTGACAACTTTGTGTATTTCGACTTGCAGTCTGGGAACAAAGGTTTCTCCAGTCCTCCATCAAGTCCCAGAATTTACCATACTCTCTCTCATCATGGTTCTCCTACATCGTGCAGCATCTGATCTAGATTGTCATCCTGCAACCTATTCTCATCGAAAGCACAATCGATATGACCATCGGGCATATCATTGACTTCATCGACGATGTTAATACTACCTACTTCCTGTATAATCTACTCTTTACTATGACTGGTCCAACATGTATACCCCTTTTCAAACCCCGTAAAATCAAGTGTGCTTGGATATGGGCTAGATTTCAAAACATTCTCAGATTCTCGTAGTCAATGCATGGACAAGACATAAATTGGACTCCCTTATTAAACATATCCTACTCTACAACTCTTCTAAAAGCAAAGATGTCATTAATGCACTCGACACTCGCACGGTTCTCAGCATACATCCAGCTTCCGTCCATCTACGCTATACATACAACAATTACTGTTAAATATTAAAGTAGACTATGTATGATCTAAAGTAGCTAGCAAAAATTAATTACATTGAAGTAGACTAGGAGTGCACATGCACAAATTCTTTAAGCGCCCTAGTTTAGTTGAAAACAGAAAACAACAAAAGAGGTGAGCTCATATCCTTCAGAGCACATGGTAGTGCTAGAGTCCAGTGTTATGAGACATAACTAGGGGATGTTTTGGGCAAGCATAGGTGTGATTGAGAGTAAATATCATGTATGATGTGCACAGGGAAGTAAGGAATGAAGCAAGGCTGATGGCAAAGCTTTCGTTCACATTCATAATATGCACATGGAAACATAGCCAAACCAATCTATCGAAATATGAAATAAGCTAAAATTAAGCTTGATGTCAGCATGTTTATTTCAGGATCTTGCGAGCATAGTTTTTTTTGCATAGCCTCAAATGGAGTTATGAAAGACTAATCATGATCCTTCAAGGGTAGAAATTGCAACCATCACATTCACAAACCATTTGAGAAATGAAATGTGCGATATCCCATCTAGTTAATCATGCATGCAAGCCAACTAGAAACATTTAAGTTAATTCACTACTACAAAAAGACTTATATTAGACCCCTCATCACTGACGGTTTTCAAAAACCGTCTATAATGGTTGATCATCACTGATGATTTTTTTGGAAAAAAACCCGTCAGTGATAAATACCATTGACATCACTGACGGTTTTTTGAAAAACACCGTCAGTGATGAGATTAACATCACAGACGGTTTTAGCCAAAAACCGTCTGTGATTCTGCCATGCTCATCATAGACGGTTTATAGTTAAAACCGTCTGTGACGAGACTATTATCGTAGACGGTTTTAGCCAAAAATCAACTGTGATGAGTATGGCATAATCACAGATAGTTTTTGGCTAAAACCGTGATGTTAATCTCATCACTAACGGTTTTAACCAAAAACCGTTTATGATTCTACCATACTCATCACAGACGGTTTTTGGATAAAACCGTTTGTGATGAGATTTTCCTGAAAATCATGACTTATGATAGTAGGCTTTTATGGCTTGAACATTGTTAACAAAACATATGTTAACCAAATATGTAGTTGAGATACTATCCTCCACCAGGAAGTGACGCGCAAATCCATTAAATTATTATGTGTGTGAGAAAATATAATAAGAAATCCAAAGTAATTATCTCAAAGAATTTGACAATTGTGATGATCAAACATAATAATAAACAAAACAAAATACTTTAATCTGGGACAAGGCCAGACAAAATAAGTTAAAAGCAGGTAATAAAAGAAGACTCGTGAAGCGTCTTTTGTCTTCAGTTTGAGCTACTTGGACCTGTTGCATCTTCATTTGCTTTTTCTGTAAAAAGCTTCTTATGTTTGTATCCTCCCAAGAAAGCATTTATTCTAGGACTTCTATGAAGGGAGGTCACTAAAATAGGGACTCTATCTTTCTTCTTGCGTGGATCCTTGGCCTTTTTGGGAGAATTGTTGCTATTTTCATTAATATGCAGAGCTAAAACAGGTGCAGAGTAAGGAATTATAGCCAGGCTTTCATTTAAGTTCAAATCATCAGAGACTGCATTTGTAGGTTCCTCTAGAAATGGGCTATCAAATAGCTTACTCCAGATCCTTTTTCTTTCAGAGGTACCAAAATCAGTTTTCACCATTTGTAGAGGAAGTAAATCTGTAACCGGAGCTCGCTCAATAATTGAGTCTTGCTGATACAGTGGAATTTCATTCCACATTTCTTTGATAGCTTCAAAATCAAACTGGACTAGCGGATTCAATGGTTCTGAAATCTCTGGTGACTGAGACTAAGCTAGAATAATAGCTGGACTCCCTTCATTACTGCTTGGAGAAACAACCTCAGGAAAATAAACATCTAAATCTGAAGAAGACTCCATACCAATCTATGACATAGCAGAATTAATTCTAGAAGTGATTGATTAAGATTGTTGTTGTTATTCTAACATGACAGCATTCTCAGGATTAAAATTTTTTAAGGTTGAGGCCAATTGTCACAAGGGTCATCTGCTTCCATAGGTGAAGCATTGTGAGGAAATGCTTCCTCTTCTGGATGATCAAACTCACCTCCAAGGAAAATTGGAGCATCCTCTTCTGGTGGTAAAACATCTGCAAGCTCAGTGTTGAGAATGTAAACCATCACTGTCCAAGACTCTCCTTGGCCTGCAGAAGGGTGTCTTGTACTAGAACTTTGGCAAGAACTCTACCTTTAACTCTATCATTGTCATGCCAATGAATTAATTTCCCAAACGAAGAAACAGCATAAGAGACATAATGAAATTTCAGAAAATCCAGCAGAAACCCTAAGAACATAATCCATCCAACTCGAGTGAAGGTAGAGGTTCTCCAATTAATTCCTTCATCATGTTTTATGAAGTGAAAAGAGTGTTGCATATCCAGCTACTAGGGTTACTTGAGTACCATGATGTCTCTAGTAAGCGTAGAGCAGAACTGAAAAAGACAACCTCCTAAGGGATGAGGAGTGCAGCGTAATACACGTACCATTTGCACTTCTTTCACATGATCCCGAATGTTTTGAAGAGCCTGGTCCAATTGGTCATCTAGAAGATGAGGTTCCACAATTGCAAGAGAAAACTCTACATGCTCTTTCTCTTGGACTCCTAGGAAAACTAAGTCCGTTCGCAGCAGCCTATTCATTCCACCATCATTCACCTCCAAGCCTTGAGGGATGAAATGAAATGATTAGGAATTCCAAAGTCTGCCATTTGCAAATTCGCCAGAGAAGACGAAGTATTGGTGGCTTTGGGAATGTTCTGTGTTCGTGTTAGGGAATGTGAGGAGTTGCCCGGGTTAATAGAAGAATGCTCTGTTGTTTTCACACAATCTCCAATTTTTTTTAAAAAAACCCTCATCACAAATGGTTCTGGGCCTAAACCGTTTGTGATAAGTCTCATCATAGACAGTTTAGGCCCATAACCGTCTATGATCACCCTCCGTTCGAGCCAAACAGGCCCCACCCTCTGCCCTCGGCCCTTTGCCCTATAGCCTCCTCCCCCCGCGCCTCTGCCTTAGCCACCTACCCCCGCGCCTGACTCGCACCATCATCCTTCTCCCCGGCTCCTCTGCCCCCTACGCCTCCTCCCCTGACCCTCTGCCCTAGCCTCCTCCTGCTGTGCCTCTGCCCTAGCCACCTCCTCCCGCGTTTTTGCCTCACGCCGTCGTCCTTCTCCCTGATGCCTCTGCCCTCCTCCTTGATGAGGACATCACTACTATGGATACGATCACACCTGGTTGTACCAACTCCAACACATCATCCATGGGAAAAGAAGAGAGAGATATAAAATCTATCACGTTCTAGAATCCAATTTGGCCTCCTGGGACAGTACCAACTTCAAATATGAATAACTTTTGCATACAGACTCCGATTTGGGTGATCTTGGACTTGATTGAAATCTTACAATGACATATTTCCAATGGATCTAATCCCAGGCCCAGATTCATCGTACATCAGCCAGAATCATTAAAACAATGTACTACAATACTGTTTCGGGCTGTTTCGGGCCTTGTAAGTGTGTTGGGGCCCAAGCCCAAGTTGTATGCGCCCCCCATTGCTGCACAAAACCCTAGGACGACCCTCTCACGTCCCTCCCTCTCATATATTCAGTGCAAACTTTGAGTCTTCGAGTTGTGTTGGACAGCCACCTTGTCAAGACCTTCAATAGAATCCCACCCTGTTTTACCTTCATTCATATTCGCAATTTCAGATTGCTTTTACTATTGTTCTTGCTTGTTCTTCGGTTGCTTGCAGGAATTGAACCTCGTGTTCAGATTGATCGTGCCCACGGCAAGATCAATAAACCTCCGGAGTTGGTTTAGCGGTTGCTAAGGCTCATCATCGTCGTACGTTGTAGTCGGATCATCAAAGTCGGTTCCACCAAATCGATAGTTATCGCTCTCATCGAAAGATCGGGACACAACCTCACATCAGGTGGTATCAAAGCGCCAAGTTGCTCGGTGAGAGATTTAGTATCGTAGATTAGTTTTTGTTTTCTGTCCTAAATTGAAAATTAATCCACAAAAAATCCAACCTTTAGATTCAATCTGGTATTTTAGTGAGTTTTGTTTGGTTTTGATCCATTAGAGTCCTTGTTTTAGTTGTTGATCGTTTTCTTTCGCGTAGCTTTTCTTTCAATCTGTCCAGTACTTTGTTTTGTTCATAACTTTCGCATACGAGCTCGGATTCTGGTGTTTTTGCACTTTCCTAAAACCTGGGAACGATCTGTACAAAAACCTAGTTGGGCATGGACTCTAATTCTGGACACAAATTTGTTTAATCTGGACGTCAAAGTTGGTGAAGCAAGTTGTACTTCCAATCCAGATCGGTTCGTTATTTTGATCATAATTCTCATGTCCGAATTCCGATTGAGAAGTTTTTGTACTTTACTGATCCTTGAAGAGTCCTCTACAAAAACGTTTTTGGTGTCCTTTGTGATTCGGACTCCTTCAAACTGAATTTGATTCGGATTTAGTCTCGTCAGGCTGAAATTGGGACTATTCTGTGGTGTTCGGTTTTTGAGCCATAACTTTCACACCCAAGCTCCAAATTACGTGTTCTTATACTCTATTGAAAGCTGAGGACATAAGATTCAATTCTTTCCATAGTGATCCTTCCAAATTCGGTGGTTTTCAAACTTTAATCTGGGCGACAACTCTACTGCCCTAGAAACATTGAATTTGGGTTACTTTCTTCAATTGATTTTATCAGTACACATACCTTTGGGAACCAATTCATCCTTTGCGAATACTTTGATCCCAATTGAGACTAGTTATTTCATATTGCTTGGGGCTGCTCTATTTGATACATTGCATAGTCTTGATTTATCATATCATACTATCTTGTGACATCAAATTAGGGATTCTAAAACTTTGTTGATACTAGTGTTGGCCGAAAGTCACCAAAAGAAAGAAAAAGAAAGAAAGAACCAAAAGGCCATAAAAAAGAAAAAGTAAAAAAAGAAGAAAAAAGAAAGAATAGTGGACGACAGCACTACCTTGAGCGAAACCCTAATTTGTGTTCATTATTTTCAGATTGTACAATTGTATTAATTAGTGAGCAATCTTGTGTTCTTCTACCTTTTCTGAAGCAATTAGCTAGCATCTCTCCATAACTTATGCAACACGAGCTTTGGTGCTGAAATTATTCTTTATTAGCTCATTCCATTGGTTGCATTAAGTTCCATCATCTTTGCTCGTGAGTTGCCTTGAATTTCACTTATATCTTTGAGATTGGCAACTAGGGCTTGTGAATTCTAGTTTGGATCATTACAATAACTAGAATTATCAGTTTGTATAGGAGATAAATATAGCCTACCTAGCTCCACATATTCTACCTTGTACGTTTGTTCGGTGCCTTGGCAATCACTTTATCTAAGCTTCGGAGAACTTTTGACATCGCCAACGGCCGACAACTCTTGCAGCATAGTAAGAACTTGTAAAAGGTTCGATTAAAGCGTGAGAGTTGAGCGATTTTTCAGCACATCCTAGTAGTTGGTAGGGACATATCTTTGTGATTTGTTTCTTGTCTTCACTAACAATTGCAGTTTCTCAACGTCGTAGTGCTTGGGCCAACAGCATCCTAGTAGAAGAGGTAGTTCACACTCCGAGATACGAAGAACATACAAGCATAACTTCATCACCACAGGAGGTACGACGACATAGCACACGTACCAAAAGTAAGTTCATTGTACCCATTTTTAATGGCAAATATGATCCTAAAAGTTATCTTACTTGGGAATTAGCTGTAGAACAATCATTTGATAAACATGGAATTCTTGAGCATTATAAGGTTAGGGTTGTTACTAGTGGATTTACTGATTATGCTGCTCTTTGGTGGAATGATTATATGCGTAAAAATCAGGACATCCCTAGCATATGGATTAAATTGAAGAAAATTATGAGTGCTATATTAGTTCCTTCATATATTGCTCGTCAATTACGGAATGAATTGCAATGTCTAAAACAAGGTAGTAAAACTGTGAATGAGTACTACCAAGAATTTCATAATAGATTTTTGTGTTTTGGGTTAGAAGAGACCGAAAAGACTCGGATGAACAACTTTTATTCTGGACTAGATTTCGATATTCAGATCATAATATCTTGTAAAGAATTCGATTCTATGTCATGTTTGCTTAGTCTTTCATTGGAAGCTGAAAGAAAAATACAGAGAAGACAATCAACTACAGTTCAAGTTCCTACAGAGATAAATGCTACTCCTGTTGCACACACTGCACCAAACCTTAATGAGAGCATACACCCCGAGCATGCAAAAGAAATAACAGGAAATTCAAGTGAAGTAGAGGATAGCACACATGAGGATGATTATACTAATATAATCCAATCTACTTCTGTTACTTCTGTTGTTGCTGTTCCATATAATATGCAGGTTACTTCTGAAGAAGGGGAGCTACAAGCTGAAAAACCGCCGTTATCAAGTAAAAGTTTTGAGGTACCTACTTCTTTCGAAGAGGACGTTAATGACCATGGTACAGATCTGATTTTACAGCAAGAAATTGAGCAAATTTGTGAGTATATTCCTGTTGTACATAATTCTAGTGAGTTACCACCTTGTGCTACAATTGTAGAACCATGTAATGAATTGTATGCTTATAATTTTGATCATGTGGTGCTGATTACGCATAAGGAAGTGATAGCTAGAATATCCTCTACCACTGTTTTATGCTATATCATGTTAAATGAGCCTGTTATCTTGAATTGTGCTATGGGTAAGATTTCTGAGATTTCATCTCTTAAGTCTTTATCTAGCACATATGCCTACTATTTTAAATTAAATTTATTGGGGGATTATGGCATAGATGGCAAGTTTCTTGTTTACAGAATATGCATAACTTGTGATAAACTCGCTGAATTGAAGCTTGTTGTTTTAGGCAATCCTAGTTGTATGCAACAGCTTGTTTCATTTGCGGCACAATCAAAATTTTCTGATATGTGTGATACCCTTAGCTTTCTACCTCATTGTTTGAATTTTAGTACATTGAATTGTATTACAAATCAGCATGTTGTACTTGATGAGTGGAAGCCCGTTAAAATTGTGTCACCGTTGTTGGAATGGTTTAATATTGCTTGTTTACAATCTGATGATATGAATGAGCTATGCTTGTTGCCAAAACATGTAGTTTTGCCCCTCTATGTTATTGAACTTGGCTTACAAAACAAGAGTATTCTTTATCCAAAGACAGGGATAGATACGTGCTTTACTTATATCTGCAAATTAAGTGCAATCTGAATCATGTTAATATTTATGTTATATGCTTCACTTATAATCACATATTGAGTTGCAAAATTATGAGCAAAGGTGCTTTGCTTAAATTTGATTTCCTCATTTGCTGTTATGTAAATAGCATTACGCGAAACCAAACAAACAATGAAATATGAGATATATACATATATATTGCGTACACGTTCTTTTTTTTGCTTGTTTCTTCTCCAGCTTGTTCAAAATCGAGGATGGTTTTCCTTCAAGGATGAGAGGAAGCATCTAAGAGTGCTAGCATTCATCATGCCTTTATAGGCTGAAAAGAAGTGTTGAGCTATGTGGATGGTTATCAGGACGAGATGAAAGGTGAGCTTGAGTCGAGGACGACTCAAATTCAAGAAGAGGAGGATGATGAGGACATCACTACTATGGATACGATCACACTTGGTTGTAACAACTCCAACACGTCATCCATGGGCAAAGAAGAGAGAGATATAAAATCTATCATGTTCTGGAATCCAATTCGGCCTCCTGGGACAGCACCGACTTTAAATATGAATAACTTTTGCATACGGACTCCGATTTGGGTGATCTTGGACTTGATTGAAATCTTACAATGAGATATTTCTAATGGATCTAATCTCAGGCCCAGATTCATTGTAGATCAGCCGGAATCATTAAAACAATGTACTATAATACTGTTTTAGGTTGTTTCGGGCCTTGTAAGTGTGTTGGGGGCCAAGCCCAAGTTGTGTGCGCCCCCCATTGCTGCACACAACTCTAAGACGACCCTCTCACGTCTCTCCCTCTCATATATTCAATAGCCGCCGCTTTAGACACTTGGGTTTTGTTTGATTAGTTTAGCCAAGTGCAAACTTTGAGTCTTCGAGTTGTGCTGGATAGCCACCTTGTCAAGACCTTCAATAGAACCCCACTCTGTTTCGCCTTCATTCATATTCGCAATTTCATATTGCTTTTACTATTGTTCTTGCTTGTTCTTCGGTTGCTTGCAGGAATTGAACCTCGTATTCAGGTTGATCATGCCCACGGCAAGATCAATAACCCGTTGGAGTTGGTTTAGCGGTTGCTAAGGTGCATCATTGTCGTACGTTGTAGTCGGATCGTCAAAGTCGGTTCCACCAAATCGATAATTATCGCTCTCATCGAAAGATCGGGACACAACCTCACATCACTCCCCCAGCCCTCTGCCCTAGCCTCCTCCCTCGGCCCTCTACCCTAATCTTCGTCCTCCCGCCGTGCCTAGCGACACCGTCCGTCTCACCAGCGCTCGGCGACATGGTCATCCTCCATCGTCCCCCAGTACCCGACGACACCATCTGCCTTCTCGACTCCTCCCCTAGGCCGTCCTCCTCGATTCTTCCCTAAGGTATATGATCTAAAATTAGTTATCACAGAGGAAGAATTCTTACGGCACTAACATTTTAGTTATGTGCTTCTGTCTAGGTATATTATTATGCTGATTAACCCATAACTATTGATTGATAACTATAACCCATAGCTGTTGATTGATAACTACTCTTGCTTGTGAGCTGAGATGGTTGGGCACACGATTATGCATGTGACCTTGGTCCTCATTGCTTTGTGTATGAAACCGAAATGCTATATGAATTATGCATGACCTAGTGGTCCTACATGAATATGGATCAGTAGTGGGTATAGATGTTTGTGTTCTAAGGATCTAGGGTAGTATATGTGTATGTAGTGCCTTATGTGCACTGGCATGGCCAAATTAATTTGTTGTATGTCCTCAAACCCTTAATGTAGTTAATGTCATTGTTCAATAGGTTTTTATGTGGTTATACCGTATGGGGTTCTGTGGCCTAGTAGAATTACCACACAAGTTCAGAATTTGTGGGTGTGTGCATGCTAGAACAGAGGGTGGACTTAAGTTGTTGATATTAAAATTCTTAGCTGACATCTATCAGTACCTAGTATACACACGACCTAGGGTTAAGTTCAAGTCCAGATAAAAGGTAAGGGTTGTATAGAACTACCATCATGAAGTACTATGTGTATAAAGGTTTGGTTAGGTTTCATAGCTCTTAATACCATTTCTGCATTAATATTACTGTGAGTGTGCTTGTAGTTGTGGAGATGTTGCTTCTGTGCATGGTTATTTCAACTGTGCACTTTTCATGATTTGAGAAGTAATTTAAGCCATGTGGCTGATAGTTTTAACTAGTAAACTAATGGTTGGGCTTTAAATGACCAAGAACCTTGTTTGATCTCCTTGAACTGCTGATGTTTCCAGAAACAGACAAGATAGATTATCTACGTATGTGTCCCTGTACCAAAAAAATTCATTACATCTTAATTTTTCTAAAAACTTATGTGTCCCTGCACCAAAAACAATCTGATTAAATGAAAATTGTATAGGTAAAAGTTATAGAATTAAATATCTTACAATAACTTCCAGTCAATATTGTTTAGTTTATCCGGGTGCTCTCAGATATCCTTCATTTTTTCACTCCAATCTAATATGGAGGAAACTAACGCTAGACAGAGTTTTAGAGATAGAAATATTTTAAATGGGGATAGAAATATTGATGAGTTGTGAATTTGTTAGTTACCACTTGGGTTAATTTGTGAACCTTGTGCTGTGAATTTGTGAGTTGTAGTTATGGATTCAATTGGTTAATATATCTGAGTTAATTTCTGAAATGGATGTGCTCTATGTAGTGTGTAATATGTAATCTGAGTTGATTTCTAAATTGTATATCATAATAATATGCTTATGATGTAAATTCTGTAATCTGTTTTGTTTCAGAGGGCATAGCTAGCATTTCCTGATACTAGCTAGTAAATAGAAACGTGTAAACAGTAGGAAGACAACATCACAGACGGTACTAAACAAGAACCGTCTGTGATGTAACAGACGGTTCCATCATGTAATGTCTGTTACATCACAGATGGCTTGTTTAGCACCGTCTGTGATGACAATTTTCTCAGCCGGTTCTCAAACTATCTGTGATGTGCCCTTTTCACTGACACTTTGTTACTGACGGTTCACTAAACCGTCTGAGATATCAATTATGAACCGTCTGTGATGTTGTGTTCTGTAGTAGTGATTATCTTGAATTTGAGTAATCCAACTGTCAAGATCTGTCAGGTCCTTTACTATTTTGCAGAACAATAGTCTATGACACCCTAGTATCATATATTCACATTTGGTTAACCACCAATTTTTTCTATATATATGTGCAACAAAATTGTGTCAAATGTCTATTACTTGCTATAAAAAGAAGTATCTTCAAATCTCTCTTTACCAATCTAGCTATATCTTGAATATAATACAATTAGAACCAATTACTACCTTAGATCACAAAGAACAAATGAATTTACACCAAGAGCTAGATCTAAACCATCCACAACTCTCTCTTTACCAAGCTAGCTAGATATTGAATAAAAACCGTCTGATGGTTTTATTCTCAAACCGTCTGATGGTTTTATTCTCAAACCGTCTGTGATGATCATTTACATAACAGACGGTTTTATAAAACCGTCTGTCATGTGTATTCATATAATAGACATCTTTATCTAAAAACCGTCTGTGATATATACAGCCATCATCACAGATGATTTTAGAATAAAACTGTCTGTGATATAGACTTATAAAATCGTTTATGATTATATTTAATACAGACGGTTTTTGTTGTGATGAAAAATCTAATATAGTTATTTCTAAAACCGACTATGATTATATTTAATACAGATGATTTTTTTGTAATGAAAAGTCTAATATAGTTATTTCTATAATAGTGGTAGAAGTGGAACTATTACGAGGACCCCAGGCCTGCACAGCAGCAACAGGTATACTACCTTTTAAGTCAAGTCATTGCGCGCGCATGTGCTGTTTGCTGTTTGAGACCGAGAGTGATGTATGCATTGCCAAGTATTCAAATTTCGTTTTCCGATAAAATACCGCTCGGGATCGGAATCCGAAATTTCGGCGAAATTCGGGTATTTCGGACAAATCTCGTCCGAAATTCATAAACCAAAATTCAAATCTGGTTCGTTTTCTACCGAAAAAAAACGAAATTCGTAGAAAAATAGCGAAATTTCGTTCTTTTTGCAAGGAAAAAAAGTAGATCAAACGATGTTGAAAAATTTTTGAATTTTTTTTGGAGAGTCCTGACACATTTATGATATTTCCATAAAATTTCAGATTATTGTGAAGTGTGTGGAATTTTTAAAAATTCAAACATTGCTACTGTCCTGATAAAATGCTGACTCGTAATTTTGAACCGAATGCAAAATGGTTCAAACCATGTTATTTGAATTTTTTTTGCATGGTTATAATGCATCACTAATATTCTCATAAAATTTTCAGATGATGATCAAGCTTCATAAATTTTTAGAAATTCGAACAATACTATTGCCCTGTTAAAAGGCTTACCAGCAAACTTGAAAAAAATAAAAACTTATCTAAACCACGTTAAACAATTTTGAAAAAAAAATTGGATGGTCTTGATATAACATTAGTGTTTCTGTAAAAGTTTTAGATGATGATCATTCTTAAATAAGGGTGATAAGAAAATGTTTAATATCTCAAAAACAATTTGAATCATGATCACACTCCAATGAATTTATAAAATTCTTACAAGGCATAATACCATTTATGTTCTTTCTCTTTTTTATTTTTGAAATATAATATAACAAACGAAGTTCAATGCTTACATAGATTTGATTGACCAAACAAACAAAGTTGAATTTTTAAAAAAAATTATGTAATGTTACTGAGGCAATTATTAATCTCTCACAAAAATTTTAGATCATAATCACACTCAAGAAAATTTATAAAATTCTGAAAATGTAACTGTCCCGATTATGTTCATTCTGTTTTTGATTTTTTAAAGATAACAAATAAAGTTAAATTATTTTTAAATTTTGTATGTATGATCCTACACTACTAACGATAATAAAATAAAATTTTAAGCTCATTATCAAGCTTGTAAAATTTATAAAAATCTGATAATATTTTTACCAAAATTTTAAAATGTCTCAAAAATTCGGTTTTTCAACAAATTTTCATAGGAGACGACTTTACTATGGTTTATTGGACCAAATCCGGTCAAATCCGGCCCTAAAAGTTTCAAAACCGGCTAAAACACACGAAATTTCAGCGAAATTTCGTCGAGAAAAACCGAAATTTTGGATTACTATAGCAATTTCCAAATTTTTTTTGTTTTTTTTGGACGGTAGTTTAGATTTCGGGGTGATCCGAAATCCGAAATTTCGGCGAGATTTGGAACCCTGTGCATGGCAAACTAGATATTATTAATTGGTATAATGTACTTGTCCTCACCCTCCAAAGAAGTCTTGCCTTAATTCGGAGCTCAGGGCCTCAGGCCTCAGGCAGACTCGCTCGGATGCTCGATAGATGATTCGTGCACCTCCATTGTGTATCAACCTTCAGCACAAGGATTCAAATTTCGTTTTCGATAAAATATCGCTCCGGACCGGAATCCGAAATTTCACCGAAATTCGGGTATTTCGGAAAAATCTAGTTGGAAATTCAAATCCGGTTTGTTTTATAGCGAGAAAAACCCGAAATTTTAGCGTTTTTGCAACGGCAGAAAAGTGAGTCAAACGATATCAAAAAAATTTGAAATGTTTTTAGGAGAGTCCTGACACATAGGTAATATTCCCATAAAAATTTCAGATAATTCTAAAGTTTGTTAAATTTTTAAAAATTCAAACATTGCTACTGTCCTGATAAAACGCTGATCGGCAATTTTGAAGCGAATGCAAAATGGTTCAAACCACGTTATAAACATTTGAAAAAAAATTCATGTTTATGATGTATCTCTAATGCTCTCATAAAATTTCAGATGATGATCAAACTGTATGAATTTTTAAAAATTCGAACAGTACTACTGCACTGTTAAAAGGCTTACCGGCAAACTTGAGCAAAATTAAAAACTATCTAAACCACGTTAAAAACTTTTTAAATTTTTTGTGAATGGTCCTGATGTAATATTAATGTTTATTTAAAATTTTTAGATGATGATCATTTTCAAATAATGTTTGAAAATTCAGACAGTGCTACGTCGTGATAAAGGGATGATCAATACATAGATTTGATTTAGCAATAAATTTTTTAAAAAAACAATTAAAAATTTTACAGAAGGGTGATAAGGAAGTTCTTAATTTATAATAAACATTTTGAATCATGATCACACTCCAGTGAATTTATAAAATTCTTACAAGGCACAGTACCATTTATGTTCTTTTCTTTTTTATTTTTGAAATATAATATAACAAACAAAGTTCAATGCTTACATAGATTTTATTGACAAAACAAACAAAGTTTAAATCTTTAAAAAAATTATATAATGGTACTGAGGCAATTATTAATCTCTAAAAAAAATTTAGATCATAATCACACTCAAGAAAATTTATACAATTATGACAATGTAACTGTCCCAATTATGTTCATTCTGTTGATTTTTTAAGGATAACAAATTAAGGTAAATTATTTTAAAATTTTGTATGTATGATCCTAAGCTACTAAAGATAGTATCATAAAATTCTCAGCTCATTATCAAGCTTGTACAATTTTATAAAAATCTAACAGTGTTTCTGCCAAAATTTTAAAATGCCTCAAAAATTCGGTTTTTCAACAAATTTTCATAGGAGATGACTTTCCTAAGGGTTATTGGACCAAATCCGGTCAAATCCGGCCTTAAAAGTTTCAAAACTGGGCAAAAAACATGAAATTTCGACGAAATTTCGTCGAGGAAAAAACGAAATTTCGTGTGACTAACTTCAATTTTTTTAAATTTTTTTTATCTGTCCAGTAATTTAGATTTTAGGGTGGTCCGAAATCCGAAATTTCGGAGAAATTTCACGGAAATTCGGCGAGATTTAGAACCCTGTTCAACACGCTACCTTTTCGTAACCGCAACTGCAATATATGCATGCATGCTGCATTTATAAAGTGTGGTGGCGAACAATTAAATGAATTAAGCACCGCCCACAAGTTGTGATGATGAGTTGATCAGGATTAATGCACATCTAATACTGGCCTTAGGTAAGCCTTAAACAAGTTGTGCTAGTGAATTAAGTCGAAACCACACGAAAGCAAGCGAGAAAAACAATTAGACTCCGACAAAGTGACGGGAGCTAGCTTTACAGACACAAGCATGAAACCAATTAGGAAACGGCAGTGCATGACATTGCAAACAACAACCCTCAGGTGATAGCTACTAGCTATGGTTACGTGCTACGTTGCGTCGCGCAGAATTTGAAAAATTTGGTCGCGCGACACTGCGACACCCGAAATTTGGTTGCATAATTTCGATATTTTTTTTAAAAAAATGGGTCTCTAGGAACCTTCAACGAATCTGTGGACCGCTATAAATCATCAGCGAATCTGTGTTTTTTTTTTAGAAAACCGCGGAGTCTTTTTTTTAAAAAAAACAGGTCGCTAGGATCCTTCGGCGAATCTGTGAAACGCTATAAACCGTTAGCGAATCTACGGGTTTTTTTTCAGAGGATCTAAATGTAAACCGTGAAGGATCTAAACGTAATTTCAATTTTTTCGGGTCTATTTTGTTAAAAAACCGACAAAAGGACCTGAACGTAATTCCAAATTTTCCAAAAGACTTTTCCGTGGAGACGCTGACGTGGCGTCCCTCACCAGCCGGCATTCCTCGCCGCTATAAAGATATACATTATTGGGGCCAAGCACTGCCCCGGAGAAATGACACATGCAATATATACACACACGGATTGGGGGCCAAGCACTGGCCCGGAGAATTGACACATGCAATATATACACACACTGAAACACGCAGATTAGTTATTATGCGTTTCGATAGAAGAAGCGCATACAAACCATCTCATATACGCCCACGTGTTAACTAAGCCAATCACCTACCTAGCCAAACCAACTAGTAAATATGTGTTCTAGTTTGTATGGAATATGTTTTTTCTTTGATTTAGACATAACTTTTTATAGACAGCTCTGATTCACGAACGGTTTTAACCGGTAGTTTACTAACGACGAGAGAAATATATTGATATAAGTCTCACTAATAAATGCCACATGAATCAGATTTTACTATCTGTATACATAGATTTTACTATTGGTATATGTACATTTTTACTATCATACCAGAGGGTTCAACAGCCTGTGTGATAGTAAAATCTTACGATATATTCGGTAGATTGCAGTAAAATCTCATTCATGCGGCATTTATTAGCGAGACTTATATCATTATGTTGCTCCCATCGTCAGTAAGCTACTGGTAAAATCCGTTTGTAAATCGGAGCTGTCAATCAAAAGTTAAGGTTAAATAAAAGAAAAAAGATTATAGTACAAATAAGGAAACGCATACTAGTTTACACTACATGACCAACTAGTAAATACGTTTATTGTTTGTACAGAAATTTGTTTTTTCTTTGATTTAGCCATAACTTTTTATTAACAACTCCTATTAACGAACAATTTTCACTAGTAGCTTACTGACAATGAGAACAACATATTGATATAAGTCTCGCCAATAAATAACACATAAATTAGATTTTACTATCCGTATACATAGATTTTACTATCGGTATACATAGATTTTATTATCATGCCAAAGGGTTCAACAACATGTACGGTAGTAAAATTTTACGACACATTAGGTAAATTAGCAGTAAAATCTCATTCATGTGGCACTTATTAGTGAGATTTATATTATTATGTTGCTCATGTTGCCAATAAGCTACTGAAAAAAAACCGTTCATGAATCAGAACTATCAACAAAAAGTTACGGTTGAATAAAAGAAAAAAAGATTCAAGTACAAAAAGAAAACGCATTACTTGTTTACACCACATGACCAACTAATAAATGTGTTTCTTCTTTGTACATGAATGCATTTTTTCTTTGATTTAGCCGTAACTTTTTATTGATAGTCTTACTGACGACGAGAGCAACATATTGATATAAGTCTCGCATAGATTTTACTATCCATATACATAGATTTTACTATCAGTATACATAGATTTTACTATCATACCAAAGTGTTCAGCAGCCCGTGCGGTAGTAAAATCTTATGACATATTCATGCGGCATTTATTAGCGAGACTTATATCATTATGTTACTCTTGTCATCAGAAACTACTGGTAAAAACTGTTGGTGAATCAGAGCTATCAATAAAAAGTTATGGCTAAATAAAAGAAAAAAATTCTAGTACAAACAAGGAAACACATTACTAGTTTACGCCATATGATCAACTAGTAAATGTGTTTCTTGTTTTATATGGATCTATTTCTTCTTTGATCTAGCAATAACATTTTTATTGACAGCTTCAATTCACAAACGATTTTCTCCAGAAACTTACTGACGACGAGAGAAAAATATTGATATAAGTCCCACCAATAAACGACACATGAATCAGATTTTACTATCCGTATACATAAATTTTATTATCGGCATACATAGATTTTACTATCATGCCAGAGGGTTTAGCAGCCTGTGCAGTAGTAAAATATTATGACATATTCGGTAAATTGGTAGTAAAATCTCATTCATGTGGCGTTTATTAGCAAGACCATTATGTTGTTCTCATCGTCAATAAGCTACTGTTAAAAACTATTCGTGAATCGGAGCTATCAATAAAAATTTATGGCTAAATAAAAAAAATTATTATAGTACAAACAAGGAAATGCTTTACTAGTTTATGCCGCATGACCAACTAGTAAATGCTTTTCTTGTTTGTATAGGAATCTGTTTTTTCTTTGATTTAGCCGTAACTTTTTATTAACATCTCCGATTAACAAACGGTTTTCACTAGTAGCTTGCTGACGATGAGAGCAACATATTGATATAAGTCTCACCAATAAATTCCATATGAATCATATTTTACTATCTGTATACATAGATTTTATTATCATATCAGAGGGTTCAGCAGCCTATGTGGTAGTAAAATCTTATGACACATTTGGTAAATTGGCAGTAAAATCTCATTCATGCGGCTTTTATTGGCGAGACTTATATCAATATGTTACTCTCGTCGTGAATAAGCTACTAGTGAAAATCGTCCGTGAATCAGAGCTGTCGGTAAAAATTTGTGGCTAAATAAAACGAAAAACAGATTCCAATACAAACAAGAAATGCATTTACTAGTTGGTTTGGCCACGTAATTGATGGGCTTAGTCAACTAGGGCACTTCTATTGCACTAATTAGTGAGATGCATGGCTCGATCGGACTGGGTTAACTCCCCAAGCGTACAATAGGCTATCATACACGCAGGTATAGAATAGTGTGTATATATATGTGTGTATCCTTTTCCATAATCTCGAGAATACATACTCTCACCACCAATATAGCACTTAAACGAATGTATTATACTCCTTTATTACTTGCGGTATACTTCAATACTAATTCTAAGATGTTCCAATGCGACATGGTTGAAAAAATTTCATTGTAGCCCTTTATTTTCTCTATATAGCCTTTTCCTATGTAAAAGGAGTATATACACAAATTATGCTATAAAGGGTGGGAAAAATTTTCTGGTGCCAATGAAAAGTGTGTAATTTTACTTTTGCCACTACTCTTTTTCTCGTTTCATTTTTGCCACCAGTCTGTGCTCTTCTTCCTTCTTTTGCCATTTTCGTCAATTGACCATCAATTGGATTTGTTCCTTCTATTTTTGATTTTTTTAAAGATAACAAATTAAGTTCAATTCTTTTAGAAATTTTTTGTATGATCCTAGACTACTAAATATGGTACCATAAATTTTTTCAAGTATGATCAAACTTATACATTTTTATAAAAATGAAATCATTCGGCTCCAGCTCTAGATTTTTATAAAAATGTACAATCTTGATCATACTTTGAAAAAATTATGGTACCATCTTTAACAGTCTAGGATCATACAAAAAATTCCCAAAAGAATTGAATATCATTTGTTATCTTTAAAAAATCAAACACAAAAGGAATAATTTCAATTGACGATCAACTAACAGAAATGGTAAAAGGAGGATGAAGTGAAAACAGTAGTGGCAAAAATGAAACAACAAAAAGACTAGTGGCAGAATCGAAATTGCACATTTTTTCAGTGGCACCAGCAAAATTTTCCCATAAAGAGTGGACCATAATGAAATTTTTTATGGAACTCACTTTGGAGTATCTTATAATAAGTATTAGAGTATGCTCAAAAAGATAAAGATGTATAACAATATCATTTAAATAGTATACTTAGATTAGGAGTATGTAATCTAAGGAGTATAGAACCATTTTCACACACACATACATATGATGCCAGAATGGGGCACCTTGATTTCAAATGTGTGAATTCAAGTCATATTTAGGTATAATTTTTTTAAAAAATTAGTTTTATGGTATATACTCATCTATTATCAATTCAAATGAAACACATACCTTTGAAAAAAATATGCTCAAATTCAAAGATTTTGAATGACTTTAGATTACATGCTTTAATTTCCTGGTTTAAATATAAAATCAGCACATACCTACGATCAAACTATCATAAAAAAGGGAAACTCTAGTTTGAATTTCAGTTCAAACTTGTTTGAATTTCAGTTCAAACTTGTTTGAACTAGTTAGTAAACTAGTTAAACTCAACATCCTAAAATTTTCAAAAAAATTTGCATGCAATACATAGGGGAATACACCCATTTTGGATCATAGTGCCTAGGCTCCATGGTGCCCCAAGTTTACTACACACACATGGAATCGCTATTCTGCACCCGAGTATAGAATATTTATTCTACGTATCAGCCGGACGAGCATGTCCAAACCACTCCACATACACCAACTTTGTGTGTTGACTAAGTCAATTAGTTAAGTAATCAACCAACTAATAAATACGATTACTTAATTATTTATACTATAATCTTGTTTCTTTGATTTAGTCATAACTTTTTATTGGCAGCTCTGATTCACTAATTGTTTTCACCGGTAGCTTATGGACGATGAGAAGAACAAAATTATATAATTCTCACCTATAAATGCCATATGAATGAGATTTTACTGCAAAATGCACTCCAATTTACTAGATGTGTTATTAGATTTTACAATCGAACCTCGCAGTGACGCGTGATGGCCATGTAATAGCGGCAATATGAAATGGACCAAAGTTGCTTTCAAATGCACTCTAATTTACTATTCAAGTCTTTAGAGTTTACTATTGAACCTCACCGTAGTGTATTATGGCCATGTGATAGTGACAATACAAAATAGATCAAAGTTACTGCCAAATACACTCTAATTTACTGGATGTGTTGTTAAATTTTACTGTCATGTTGAGCATATGTAAATGTGGGTTGATTGCAAACTTCGAACGGTGATATCTTCTGAACCATTTATCATATTTACAATCCATTTGAAGCATTTTGCTAGAAAAAATGCGCTTAACAAAAATAGATCCATGATGAATATATTTTAATATTTTAAAAATAATTACTATATCAAAAGTTTGAATTTACTGCACCTAAGCCAAACAATTAATATATCATTTTAGTACAAAAAATATGGGTGGTTGACGGAGGTGGGAATTAGTAGGTTTCCTTTTACTAGTCTTTGACAAAGGTGGGACGTGAGTTTTGACCCACGAAAGGTAGTTGGGCGTAGATTAGGTTATTCTACTCTCGAGTGCATATTATCATACATACACACACATATATATAAGAAAATTGGCAAGAAGTACTATAGTATTTCTTCATCTTTGGAGTACTCGGATTTTGCATCCATTCGATTTGCGTCATGATTCGTGCCTCCAATGATGTCTTTGATGACCAATGACAGAACTCTGGTGAGTTAGGTTTAGGGTTTACTAGGGGGTTAGGGATGGGTTCACGTACTGGCCAGGCTATAAAGGGAGGAGAGCAGTAGGATGGACCGGCGGTGGCGACGAGGTGGTGGTGACACCATTGGCCGTGGGAATAGAGGAGAGCGATGGCCATTGGAGGTCAGTGAAGACAACATGCTCAAGTAGTAAGGAAGTGGTGGCGGATCCAGCAGTGCTAGCCATTAGAGACGAGGAAGGACAACAGGGGGAGCTCTCCGAAGAGAAGAGGGAGATGTGGAGGGAGCTTGTTGGAGAGGAGGAAGGTGAACAGGGAGAGGAGGTGGCGGCTGCTCATTGGCTGGCAGCACCGATGGGGGACGGCAACGGGGGGTGGCATGGTGGTAGGAAGGGTAAGGTCAACGACGGCTAGAGTTAGGGAAAGATGAAGGAAAAGGGAGGGGAGAGTGGATTTTATATGGGTTGAGAGGAGAGATGAGATCCTTTGTATCTAGATCTAATTGATAACTATTTGAGTGCCTTTAAAAAAAATACTCACCTATCACCTAGACACCTAGTAAAAAAATACATATATATAATTTGGCGGCATATCAAGTTAAAACAAGACTCATATAGAAAATACATGAAGATCACACAAAGAAGTTTTCAGAAAATTCATAGAAAAAATTCACAGTAACTTTGATCGCTAATTTCTATTATAATACATTTATAAAATTCAATAGTTATAATATCATAACAACTATTTTTTGTTATAATATTTATAAAACCTAATAAATTTATAATATTACAAAAGTAATTTCTAGACAAATATACACATATGATTTTTATGTATCCAATCTAAATATTTAAAAGATATCGATAGCTAAAGTTTTGAAAGTTTGATTATATGTATCCGTAAACAACATTCTTCTGTGACTAGACGGAGTAGAAGTACATCCTTCAGCATGTGAAGTAGAATTTTGCAGCATGAAGAAATGGAGTATTAACGACTGCTTCCCAACTCCAAAGTAGAAAAAAAAAACCACATTTACACAAGGGAATGCTACAGTATAAATTTTATGAAGTCAAGAATTTATCTCTAGCCTCATTATTTCTAGACGTGCTAGGAAGACGCACTCCCATACGTGTGGTGTGATGTACATATATATCATAATATGTTTGTATATGCGTCTATCTAGTAATTGAAAAATAAAATAAAACAGCGGTCGAACCGACCAAAATAATTAAGCATATCCGTGAGCCAGATACAAAATAGAAGCAAAATTAATTGTACCATTCAACACTGGGGAAGTTACTCTTAATTAAGTAACCACCACACGATATCCTCTCACGTGCCTTGAAAACGGACTATATATAATATGCCTTCCAACAAAAAGACTAAGACTTAATTTGGGGTGTTTGGTACAAAGATAGGGTCTATTTGGATACGCGGTATCTTTGGAGTTTTCAGATAATAGCATGGCTTCTTAAAAATATTATGGTATTAAAAACTTTAAGACGTTTGAATACAACAAACGCTGCAGTTTTATAAACTGTAGCGTACCAAATACTAGGGTATTTTTGGAGTTTAGAAAAAATCAACTCACGAACCTCTTTTCTAATTAAAAACCGAGATCAACCGATCGACCCATCGCATGTGCATCAACATCAAGGGACGTCTACAGCACGTTTTCTTTTATAGCGAGACAACGAAATTTGAAAACAACTAAGAAGCGTCACTACGAGTGTTGTTTGATTTTGGAAAGTTGGTTACATATCTCACGTTTGAAATTAGAATCTACATATTTCAGTTTTTTAGGTACTCATTTGAACTTCTTTTAGAAATCAAGAAATTATTTGAACCAATTAAACAGTTAAATTCTCCTTGAATTTTGAAAATTTGATATAAGTTTAACATTAAATTGAAGAACTCCCATTATAGCTCTAAAGAAATACTGGATTATATACTACAACATCCAAACGCACCCTGATTTTTCTCAAAACTGGAAAAAAAAACTGTGATATATATATACATAACATCCCAAGCACTATGGTGTTACGTATTTACTCACTCCTATAAAAAAAAGAATGATATTATTTAAATGTGTGTGATCAAACTGTCATATATTTGACCAAATATATTGCTGCCAATACCAACATTGATCTGTTAAAAAAATGATACCAGTACAATTTCCAGATTACAATCTAATACACGTTAGTAAAATCTACCTCTTTGAAATATATGCTAGTAAAACCTAATAGCCAAATTACATCTTGTTACATTGAAAAGTGAGCAACGTAGTTTATTTTTTCACTGTAGTTCTTCAATTGAGTAAGACGAGGAATCTAAGTCAGGACACCTCAAGTCAGTGGCGGATCTAGGATATAAATTTAGGGTGTGCTAAATCAATCTTTAAATTTTAACCTTCTGTCCAGTTTCTATAGCGACGACATGATAACGCCTCACGATAGGAAAGAGGTGCTACGAGGGTACCTATGGTGTGATCGGGGTAGGGGTGTCCTAACCCTCTGACCCCCGGTCGGTACGCCCCTGCCTCAAGTTATATAAGCATAATGACAATACGAATGAACGACCAAGTCACTCTAGCTAGTCGCTCACCAAGTGATCACCATGAACCAAGAAATCCAAATAGCCAAACAACCATCACAACGTCGACCACAAGAAGAACAACCACAAGATCATGGCACCCCCGCGCAAGAGTACACGCCACAAGACAACCACGACCAGCAGCACGGGCACCAGTTAGCCACCATGCAAGGCGGTGGCGCGACGCCCGGCCACCAGCGCAGGCTCACACTGCTCCCGCTCGTCTTCTTAATCTACTTCGATGTGGCCGGCGGACCGTACGGCTCCGAGCGGGCGGTCCGCGCGGCGGGGCCGCTCTTCACGCTGCTCGGCTTCCTCGTCTTCCCCATCGCGTGGGGCGTGCCGGAGTCTCTCGTCACCGCCGAGCTCGCCACCGCGCTCCCGGGAAACGGCGGCTTCGTCATGTGGGCCGACCTCGCCTTCGGCCCGCTCGCGGGCTCCCTCCTGGGCACGTGGAAGTACTTCAGCTGCGTCATCAACATTGCCGCTTACCCACCCCTCGTCGCCGACTACCTGGGCCGCGTGGCCCCGGCCGTTGCCGTCCCCGGCATGGCGCGCACGGGCACGGTGGTCGGCATGACGGTGTTCCTTTCTTTCTTGAACTACGCCGGCCTGGGCATTGTCGGGTGGGGAGCGGTGGCGCTTGGGCTCGTGTCGCTGGCGCCGTTTGTGTTGATGACGGCGATGGCAGCGCCGAGGGTGAGGCCGAGGCGGTGGAGAGCGCAGGTGACGGGGAGCAAGGACTGGCGGCTCTTCTTCAACACGCTCTTCTGGAACCTCAACTACTGGGACAGCGCGAGCACGATGGCCGGCGAGGTGGAGCGGCCGGAGCGGACGTTCCCCCGGGCTCTGGCGGTGGCGGTCGTGCTGATCGCCGTCAGCTACCTGCTGCCGCTCATGGCGGCGACCGGCGCCACGGACGCGCCGCCGGAGACGTGGGTGAACGGCTACTTGGCCGATGCCGCAGGTACGTACGTACGTACATACATACGCTTACGTACCATCAGATTCTTGGTACGTAGTGCCTTATATGGTTACAAACAAAAAATGATGCCTTATGTATATCAGTATCTCGGTTGTTCAGGTTCTTAATTTGTAAAATTATGAACTCAACTTTTATCTTTCTTGGTTGAAGTGATCCTTTTTTGCGACGGTTTTAACGAGGATAAACGTCACGTTTTCGAAATTTCTAAACCAGGAAATCTACTATCGAACGTTGTGCCTCTAGCCTGATTTTGTTGATTAATATAGTCATTTATAATTAAGGGTTTTGATAAACATCACCCGGATGTTTTCTTAGCAAAGAAACATCCAAATTTTGGAGCATTGGATCTGCGGTGAGATCCGTAAGACGTGAAGGGAGGTGGGATTGTATTTTGATGGATAGCTTGATACTTTGATCTAAAGATCTAAAATTTGGGTGTTTGTAAGAAATATAACATCCGGATGAAGACTAGACACTCCATTATATTAATTGATTTTATGCAAACAAATTATTCTTTTTTCGGGTTTGCTAATTATTAGTTGCCTGGCACCTAAATTTGGAGAAGACTAAGCCAAAAATTGAAGTGCTAAGTAATATGCAATGTTAGTACTACTTTACTGTAACTTTTAGTTCAATTTGTTTTTTTATTTGTAGGGTTCACCTTGGTTTCTTTTATTTTTTATCTAGGTTAGAAATTCTTTTTGTTTTTGCGTTTTGTAGTGGTTCACTTAGGTTTACTTTTTTTTGTCTATGTTAGAACTTTTTTATTTGTGTTTTTGTATTTTGTAGAGGTGGAGTGAGTAAAACATAGTAGCCATTAGATACAAATCCTATAAATTAAAAAGGTGATGAGATTAAAAAAATCAAGCAAATTATCAATAGACGGCCCTAATAATATGTTGTTTTTTGGTTTAAGCCCCTTAATCAGACATGAAAAAGTTCAATAGTGTATCGCGGTTTGGCACAGGTCAAACTGAGAGAGGGTTATTCAGTATTCACACTGCAAACACGAACAGAGGTCAGAGGGGACACCGGGACACCCTCGAGATGTAGAAGTTCCTCTTGTTCGGAATTTGCTAGAGCGTGAGCTACTTTACTACAAGACGATGTTCCCCGGACTTTATTGTCGACATTGCCCGACAAGACAATGTTCACAGAATAAAATTTGAGCTTTGCTCGAGTTCAAAATAAAAAAGATCAGCTGAGCTTAACCCAGCTCAATTATGCTACAGAGAGGCCTTTCGATGTAATTTTGTTCGTCTTTCCTCCATGCAGGCGTGATCGGGGGCCCATGGCTCAAGTACTGGACGGAGGTCGGCGCGGTGCTGTCCTCCATCGGGATGTTTGAGGCCCAGCTGAGCAGCGGCGCCTTCCAGCTCCTCGGCATGGCGGAGCTCGGCCTCCTCCCGGCCGTCTTCTCTCGCCGCGCCGCTCGCTGCCGCACCCCGTGGGTCGCCATCGCCGCCTCCACCGCCGTCACGCTCGCCGTCTCCTTCCTCGGCTTCGACGACGTCGTCGCAACCGCCAACCTCCTCTACAGCTTCGGCACGCTGCTCGAGTTCGCCGCCTTCCTCTGGCTCCGCGCCAGGCATCCGGCGCTCAAGCGGCCCTACCGCGTGCCGCTCCCGCTGCCCGCGCTCGTGGCCATGTGCGCCGTGCCGTCCGCGTTCCTGTGTTACGTGAGCGCGGTCGCCGGTTGGAAGGTGTTCGCCGTCGCCGGCGCGATGACGGTGCTCGGCGTCGGGTGGCACGGCGTCATGAGGGTGTGCAGGTCCAAGAAGTGGCTCAGGTTCAACACCGCCGTCGCTGCTGATCATCAAGATTCATCAGATGCTGGAGACCGAGTCTGAGCTTTTCAGGCGTTGCCGTCTGAGCTTTTCAGGCGTTGCCGTTTCAGCAATTGGTTTATTAAGTGTATTTCTGCTACTCTACCACCAGAAAAAATATAAATAAATACTAGCTAATTTGATTCGTTACGGCCTATATTAAATTTAGTATACGGTACAAAAAAAACTTACGGTTCTCTTTGTGCTGATTGATAGTATGATAAAATGTGACACATTCATCATGCCAGAAGGAAAATTTGAAGAGAATAAATCCTACCACTAATGATCAGTCGCTGATCAAACGTCTACATGACGGGCAAATCGAGTATTAGACATAGTCAAAACATAATTACCAGAAATGCGATTCGTTGGAGCCGCAGTACAGGAGTCAGATTCATACCACTTTTTCTTACTTTCTATCTACTAAAGAAACAAATCTAGTTCGTAATTTACAGAAGGGTTTATAACGAATCAGACAACTATAGTCAAAAGTCACATACATGCTCCATATACACGATTCCTAGTAACAAAGATCCCACCTTTTGCAATCTGACATCTACAAGACCAATAACTCCTCAAGAACATAAGCATGTGATTAATCCCTGTATAATAATAATTGACGACGGCACGAGCTCTCTAGAGCTAATCCAAATTCACGCTTGGATAATAATTTACATCAAGCCGGTCGACGCCAGAACGGCAAGAACAACTGCAGACAAGGCACTCAGGCGAGAGCGAGACACGGCGTGGCGGCACCCGCCGTAAGGGCCGAGCGTGCTGCTGGGGCTCCCGCCGAAGGTCCCGCTCCCGTTGAAGCTCCCCGGGGGACCGAACGACGTCGGCGGGCTGCCGAACCCGGCCGGGGGCCCGAAGCCTCCCGCCGGCGGGGTGAAACCGGTCGGAGGGGCCGTGCCGGCCGCCGGGGGGCTGAAGTCGGTTGGAGGGCTGGAGCCGACGGGGGGAGTGAAACCTGCCGGAGGGGAGAGCCCGGTCGGAGGGCTGGCGCTCGGAACGCTCGAGTTCGAGCCTCCTGCCATCGTGCTGCATACCAAGATATTGATATCATGTCAGATTTGTAAATGATCTTTGAAGTCTGTCGGAACGGATGTGTATATGCACTGCTGATTGTTCGACAGTCGAAATCATGCTCACCTTCCCGCGAAGACGCATGACCCTGAGCCTGAAATGTGTGGTCAACATGAAAGAATTAAGAGCTCATGAACGGCGAACGGTGATGCATGGTGGAACAGAGTGAAGCTGCTATACATGAGTGTGATAAATGTAACGAACCGAAATGATTTTGGTTGGTGTTAAATGGGTACCAAACATCAAATTAGACAATACTAACACAATGCTACCAATCCTTTAAAATTACAAATCAAGAGTTCCCATTCCTAATTGATATGGTACCACTGCCTGTATTCCCTTCGGCCACAAAAGGAAATCGCTGCACATACAGAAACCAACATGGTCTCTAAAATGCAACATTGGCCACTCATTTTTATTGTGACATATTCACAAACCTAATAAAGTTACAATATTATAAAAGTATTTTTCGGGATGGATCTACGTATCATTTTTATGTGTCTAATTTAAATATTTAGAAAGATATTCATAGGCAAAGTTTATAATGTTTGACTGCACGCAACCCAAAATGACTTTCTTCTACTACTAGAGGGAATATTTCAGTACTTCCAGACACAGGCTAGGCCAAACTGATCATTATAATTTGAGTGGTATGAACATGTTCGGTCCAAATTTGATTATTCTCTCGCTGTTAAAAGTTGTAAAACTGAGCTGGACGCTGTTTCATTTGGCAGGAAAAATCACTTATTGGAACTACAGATATTTCATCATCATTTTATTGCATCTAGCAATGCATTGAACCAACTTGAAATATCCATAACTGTAATGCGCAATTAATACTAGGTAATAAGAAAGAGGGGCCACGCAGAACTGCTTACTGGGATCACTAGTAGTAGTAGTTGCAGTGCCATTGAACGAGCAGGTCGCACCAGTGCTCGCCATCTTGTGGTAATAGTCATTGTAGGCGTAGGAAGCCAGCGCCGGCAGGTTGTTCTGCTTGTAGCATGGTCCGCCGGGCTGTATCGTCGAGCAGTCGGCGTGGCCCGGCCCGCACGCCCAGTTGAGCCCCGCCTGCAGCGCCGTCGGGTCGGCGTTCTGGAGCGCCACGCAGAACGTCCCCGTCCCGGTACCCGTCGCCAGAGACCGCCTCCTGCCCTCACCGGGACGGCCATACAGGTAGCTGTGGTACACCAGTGCCTCGCCGGCGCCGAGCTCCTCCGATCCCGCCGCGATCACCGGAATGCCGGAGAAGTTCAGCGCCCGCATCGCGCCGTACACGCCGTCGACCTTGATGTCCGTGGCCTCCGACGGGTGGGACTTGAGAAACAACGGCGAGCCGGTCTCCTTCAAGAACCGTAGCAAGTGCCCCGTGACGACGGACCACGCCGGAGGAAGCCGCACCTCGGACAGCGCGCTCGACACCTTGACGCGGCCGTCGAGGCGAGCGGCAACGAGCGCGGAGTGGAGGTTGAGCATCGCGGGGACCAGGAAGTACGCATTCTCGGGGGAACTGGTCACGACGTCATTGCCTACCAGGATGTGCCTGATCTTGGTCGCCGGGAGGAACGGCACGACGTTCGTGATGACCCAAAATTCAGCTTCTTCCGGGAACTCAGCGATTTGTTCCAGCTGCTCGTTTGGAATGGTGAGGATGACCTCTTCTTGCGTGTTTGCCAGGGATCTCAGCAGCTGGTGGTCTGCTCCGCACACGCGCGCTTGCTTGGTCTGCTTAGACTGAACAATTTTCGCGAAGTCTGACGGAGAATTCTCCGACGAAGGGATTGCGTTGGCTCTGAGAGAAGTGCCTGTCCATTGTGAAAACATGAAGTTTTGTGTAAGATAGGCAGCATATTGAGGATACTGGCTCCTGAGCTTATGAGCATACGGTATGTGAGTAATTTATGACGAAATGCAGTAGGTAGAGTTCAGTTGATTCAGTGTACTGTAGTTATTTCCTGCTAGTACACTAGTTGAAATTATCGATTCAGTCTGCTTAAGTTAGTTCCATCCTGCTACACTAAATGAAATTCTCTTCCAGAATTGTCAACTTTTACCAATGATTGTATGAATTGGTCAGAAAATGTACTTGCTTGGTTACAGTGAGATTAGAATCATTTGCTTTCATCAGGGAAGGCATGAACTGCATAAACGTATCAGGGTACTGGAAAGAAGCATCATATAATACAGCCATACAGGCTATTATTGTTCACTGTTCAGTATTTGAGTAGTGGTTTTCTTAGAGATGACTGATAAGCTTTTACATTTGTCGAACAGCATCATTGATTAAGTATTCGCATCATTCAGTTACTTAAAGAGGAGATAACTGATAACCTTCGGCATGTCCCATACCATGTGCCGCATATGCTTTTGTTGACTCAAGATAAGACATGAAAAAGGAAAGGACAAACATATCCTAAACTTGTAGCTCAAAAAGTCCCCTGGTAATGCTGCACACTTTATGTATGGTCATGTATTTCTTTTCTAGCTAAGTTAAGAATCTTACTGACAGAAAAAGGGAGTGAGAAAGGAACCCGGTACTACTGAAACTGAAGCTAAAGGTATCAGCACTACACAGTATACACACGACCGTACCTGATGCATTCCAGAGAAGAAAGACGAGCAAAAACATGCATCCCTGCCATCTTTTGTGCAACATCCTCTGATAATAAGATGTCCAAGGGTAACTTCTGCAAGCACCTCCTAGAGCTGAAAGCCTGAAACTAGCAGCAGGAAATTTTGGAACAGCATAGAGAGGAAATATTTGCAATTTGATAGTTACATACTCATCTCACTCTAAGAATGGAGAGAGTCTTAACGAACTAAGTCAGGAGCAGAACTGGTATGCCAAGAGCAGTAGCCAAGTTTGTTGAACAATCGATATACATGCAGCGTGCAACCATGTCAACTCGAAAACTGTTTGCGTGGTGCTTGATTGAATAGGGGGCATCTTCGGAACGCAAGGAAATGTAAATCCTACAACCAAGTTCCACTCAAATTCCCGACATATAAACATAACCAAGTGCTCGAGTCTATTTGAAATAGAGGAATTCTATGAGAAACGGTATAATTCCTGCAGTCTATCTTTAAATTTACAAAATTCTCGTGCTCCAAACGAGAGCTAAGTGCATATAGATGTCATCAGGTTGAAACTAAGTACAAGACGAATTGGAGGTTGGAAGTTGGTACAAGTTGGTGAATAGAACAAAGGTAGCATACGCCTGCTGCATTATTTGAGCCCGTTGAAGCCTTCAAGATGCTTCGAGATGGAACCGTATTCGCACCAAACAACACTAAAGCGGAAAAATTATTGAGATGCGACACAATCGGAGGCGAAGATGGACTGGAACTCAGTCGGTCACTAATTGTGTTCGGCTGATACATTAGCAAGTGTCGACATCTAACAGGATCACAATTTATGTAGTCACTGTTTAGCTACGGAACGATCCGTTTATCCAGATGGTTGGTAAACCGAAGCACCTAATTTAGTACTTAACTATCCTTATTAAGTACTTTATGCATCAGAATCACTACTTAACTATAGTGACTGAAATGAATTGGTCCTAACAAAAACTTCACCTAATAATATAAAATGAACAAGTCACTGTTCTGTTCTGTTATTTGGGTGCCCAACTGACATGCTTCAAGAAAAAAGGCTGCTTTGGCCAGCCTGTTTCTTACATGGGTGAGTTTTTAATTTTTTATTTTTTTAAAAAAAACGGCTTAGATGGCTGAGTATTACCAGGAAGCAATTGAGCGATATTTCCTTTAGCCCAACTGGGCAGTCTTTTGGTCTGATGAACTAATGGCGAAATGAAACAAGAAATAGATGGCATAAAGTACAAATATTATGGATTGAAAAGTTAGTGATGTAAAATTTGAGTTGAACTGGTGAACATATATTGAGAATAGTAACTGACTCCTATTTTAGAAGTAGAGGTCCAAAAGAGATAAAAGAAAAAAAAGAGAGAGAAACCAGCACTACGAAACCAAGCAATTCAGAAACTAGCAAGGTTATGTGAAACTGCGAAGTATCAGTCATTCAGAAAGAGCACTAACTACTTAACTAGGGAAAACATGGCCAGAAAAGGGAAGAAGAAAGCAACTCAGAACCATGCCAAAAAAAACCTAAAAAATGAGAGAGAGAGGAGAACACAGCCAAAATTGTATGTACAGAGAGCCTCAAAACCCATAAAACAGATGTACCAAAAGGAGAAAAGAACTTATTGTCCAAGAAGACAAAAGGAGAAAATTAAGCTACACAAATTCAGCAACAACAGAGGAAGCCATCAATGGAGGAAGTGGAGCTTACTGATGATGGCCATACCTTGAGAAAAGCTCCCACTTGCCCCAAGAACGAGCTCGGCTTTGCGTCTTCTGGACGAAAGCCTGTATCGAGACGAGAACCCTCTGTTTCTTGGAGCGAGCACTAGCAGAGCCAGCAACAGAGAAGCAGGGTGTATCTAGGCGAGGGCAAGGCCGTGCCCTGCCTTTATACACACTGTAAGCACGCACACGAGCCTGCGCAGTTAGGACGCGGATGATGTGCGCTAAACGACACCATCAGTGTTGACACGGCGCTGCTGAGAGGTGTGGAGGCGGTGCAACGGCTGAGAGAGAGAGAGAGAGAGAGAGAGAGAGAGAGCAGCGACTTGTGTGTGCGTACACACAGAATGGTGATGGTAGGAAGGAAGACCCAGAGAGGTTTCTCCTCCTGTGTATGCGTCCGCCTGTGTTCTCCTTTTTACGGATGTGATTTGCATTTGAACGCGATGTATACTTTTATTTCAGGGGATTACGGCTGCCGGATGAAGCTGCTAGTTCGTGTCGTGGCATCAAGAGCAGCGCCGAAAGATCGAGATTGTTTAGCCAACCCGTGGACGGACATTGTTTGTCTTGTAATTGTAGGTTACTTCATTCTGTACTGCTCATGTGAGGAAAGCATGTATGGACCACTCTAGATGCACGTGCGAGTTAATTTGTAGTTTCAGCCAGTATTGTTTTGTTTGTATCAGAAGCACCAGATGGATCAGACGAAAGGAAAATCTTGGGACGTGCATGGGCTTAAAGCCTGGTCAGTTTGAAATGCAACGATTTTATATGAAATAGTTCGTTTCCTCCAAAGTTACACTCGAATTCAGGACGGGGCTTAGTTAGCATGAGAAGCAAAAGTTCAACTGACTGTCACATCTTCGGTGGTTAGAGAGGACTATTTTTTGTAAAAAAATAAAAATTACATAAGGCTAGATTTATATTAAAAAAAATCGCTACGGTAAAAAAGCTTGGTCAAACAGGGACACGCCCGCATTTGGCGACAGCCGCTCCAGAGCAGGTGACCCATCCTCACATCAGCTTCCAACCAAACGTGAGACCATTAGCATCATCCTTCTTGGAGGGACCGATCTACAGCGTTGTATAGGTCGAAGTTAAATGAAATTGACGTTTTTTAATATAACACATATGATTCTTTTAGTATATAAATATATAATTATTTTATTATAAATTAGAAGTTAGTGTTATAAATTCATAACGACCCTAACAATCTAATGAACTTTTCTCCTAGATTCGTCCTCGCTCCTCTCCTCTCTTTATCTCCCTGCCCTAATCGATCTCACTTTCATTCTTTTCTTCGTCTGATGCTCAAAAGCAAAGCATGTTCCTATATATGCTATTAGCTGCTGCCAATCCGAGATCACCTTCGCAGTCTGGTGACGCTAAACCGTGCATATCCTCGTTGCCTTTTCGTATCATTGGTGCCCTGCTTTGCGCTAACGTTTGCATCTAGTTGCACCAAAAAGAAGACCAGAGAGAGAGATCGCGAAGTTCCTTTCTTCGGAGCTTTGGGATAAGCCTCAGGTCCGACAGGCAAGTGCTTGACGCGTCGTGCTTTTGGATCGCTGACGGAGTCTGACATGCAAAGCTCAACCGGTTTTCGACCATTTTGTAATTCCATCTGCATTATCTTTTCGTAGAACGCTTTTTAGCTTTATGTAGGTGCCGTTAATAGTCGGGTTTACATGTCAATCGCTGCCATGATCCCTGAGTGCAGTGCAGAAAGATCACACCTTCGAATTGTAGCTCCCAGTGCAAACGGATTGTATATTTCCCGTCTGATCTGGAGTCAGATTCAAGAACATGTTTTAGTATCTGACTAGATCCGGATAGGTTAATCCAGATTCAAATGATGTGATATCTATCGGATCCAAATTAAGACCCATATATCGAGCCAAATTCAATCTAGATATCTCTTTGGGTAGGGCTGAGAAAGAATATTTTGGGTTAGGCTGCTATCTAAAGGTAATATGAAACGTATAAACGCACGCAATACGTACAAAACTACGAATTCAAGATAATATAAAACATATACACCAGATTCAAATTGACCGTTTATTTCTTTGTATTATGGAAATTATTATTATTTGAAGATAATTAGAAAAATTATTGACATTCCTTCGCACCTTAAGTTTCTAGGTTTTACATACATCGTTCTTGTCCTAGCTCATGAAAATTTAATTCGTGTAGGACTTATATCATGTACTCGTGTTAAAGTGATGTTGGTATGTGTTTAACATGTATTTTTTTCTATATGCGTGCACTTCCGTATATTTTATCCGTTTCTGATCCGAACATGTCATGTATCCATCCTGTATCCGCATCCCGAGTACTCTGAATTTGTATCCATATCCGACTTGTCCGTATCTGACTCCGAATCTGGAGAAAAATACAGGATAGGGTATGGGATAAGTAATATCGGTCCATATGCAACCCATTTTCACCGCTACCATAAAACAACTAAAATAAAGAAGTCACTCATTCTCCGCCAAAGTCTTATCCCCCCACACGGCTAGACCAAAACCTTTGGTCCCCATATCCGACCCCTATCCTATATCCTCTTTGGTGAGCTCGCCGACGTCGAGTAGGAGGGGGTCCCGCCCCTGCTTGTCCTTGTAATTTACACTTGTTGTAGTTTCTTTCCCCTCCCCTTCGGTGTTCCTTCTCTGTGTCTTGTCGACTTCTTCCATCAGCTTTTCTCGGAGTAGATCTTGCCACTTCTTGCCAATGTAGTGAACAATTGTCCGTTGTTGCTCCTCTCTTGCTCATTTGGTGCCTTTTCATTCAGATCCACTTCGATCTACACCTAGATCTACCCGTACAACTCCGACAGCATTTTCTTTGGGTTGGTGTCATCCTCCCCTGCCTAGCTTTCGTCGATGACTCCCACTACACAGTCTGCCATCCTCCTCATAGCAACTGTCTTCTACATCTTCGACACAGTATCCCCCGATGAGTCTCCTCCCTCAACAATCGCCTGTTGTGGCCCTGGAGTTTATTTCCTATCTTGCTAGCACACCGATCTCTCTCGGATGCCATGTATCCTCTTCCCTTTTTGCTACAAGACGCTAGATTCATCCCTCGAGGATCTCTCTAGCAGCTCCACCATCGGGATTGCAACCCTATCAACTAATATTCCAGGTGGCCATTGGGAGTTTGGCCAAGTAGATAGCCAGCTGTGGGGACATCCAGTGATTTACAAGTCAGTGCCCCAGGTTCGCACAACTGTAAAAAAAATAGTTACGCACAAATATAACATCAAACTTTCTTCGAGTAGTTTTAACATAAAAGAGTCCAACATACAGCAAAAAATATGGATTTAGGGTCAAATTTTACATGTCTTATAGCCTCCGTCCGACTTACATAATTAGGTACATGAAAATTTCTCAACTACACACCACAAGCAAGCTCGAGCGTAGGAATGATCTAGAACTCGTAGTCCTCACCATTCCAATCCTTATAACACACTTCATCGGAAGGACCCCATCACCAAGATCTAGATAATCTGTTGAATCTAAATTTGCAAGAGCGAGTACTCATGTACACTCAACAAGTCATGTGGAAAAGCTATTAACTATATGCATATGGCAATTCAAAACGAAAGGTTTAGGTGTAATCTATGACCTACTACTTACCTTCTTCGTAGTTTTTAAAAGCGACTCAATTTAAGGTTTAAAAGAGGAAATAAAGCATTTGATAAATGTTGTAATTAAGTAATGATAGCAACAAGAATTACCACGTCCACACTTTAATTATCAAGAACATCTACATACACTAAGATCATTTGTATCACCTAGTAACACAGCTTCATTAACCGGAAGGATAGAGTATTAACGCTTAAGTTAATATCTATAGAGTTTATCCAACTTTACCTATATGATTTCATAATCGGATAAGAGTTGAGATTCCAGGAACAAGATGCTATTTTTACCACATTAGTTTCTACACAGTAGATGATTCGTACATTTAACAAACATGGACTTGCCTGTCCAGGCAAGCCTAATTGTCTACCGCTAATGGGATATACTGTTGTTAAGTTTAGGCAATAATATAGAGGCTAACTATGTGAAGGACCATGTGGAGGTCCATTCTTGTTTATGATGAGTATTTGATTTTATGTGATCTAGGATAGCTTAGATTTGAGTTTGGATTTAAATTTGATTTCAAGTTGGAGTTATTTTTGCGCCGGTCCAAATCTCAGCTCTTGGCTGAGTGATATCTATATCCGACTGCTGTAGGATACAGATCTGGTCCAACTTGGGACATATCACTCGTTCATGGCTCTTGGCCGAGTGATATCTATATCCGACTGCTGTAGGATACAGATCTGGTCCAACTTAGGACATATCACTCTTGCGTGGCTCTTGGCCGAGTGATACCCATATCCAACTCGGACCAATTTTCGGTGAGCTTCACGTGTATGTCGGACCAAATTACTGTTGTATTAAAAACAGGTTGTTAGCACTCGGTTGAAGTGTTTTGGTTCGTTTTGGTTTGTTCTAACCCCAATTTGTGATAGAATCGATGTGCTAGGTTCATGGTGAAACCAAGAAGGGTCTTTTTGTCTTTATGGATGTAGGACTTCATTTTGTGGTCATGGTGAGGCGAAGGGAGGTCAGGACTAGGCGAGGAGTGTCAGAGGTCCAGACGGTCGGGGATCGCGTGAAGATGGCCAGAGATGAAGTCGGTACAGTCCCAAGAGACAAGAGATCAGTGGAGAAGCTAGCTTATCACTACTTGGATCAGGGAGAGCTGTCGGGTTGCAGTTCTGGAAGATAGAGTAGTGGATAAGTGTAGCTTGCTTTGAAAACCGTGCAAGAAAACCCATGTGTGTGGTGGGTTTTGGGTTAGCCCTTGCATGGCTGGTTGAGTGGGTCTATCCTAGCTCTTGATGGATGCTCTAGGGTTTAGAGGTTCATCCAAGGGTGGTAGGTGGCCCAAGAGTTGTATAAATAGGGGTGGAGAGGCAGCCTCCCTAGTGTGAAGAAAAAGGAGGAAGAGAAGGTTTTTAGAGGTTTGCCCACCTTGTTGTGAGGCTTTTGCCCACTATGTTGTGAGGCTTTGTAAACCTACCTTCCAGAAATGAATTGTTTCCTCAAATCATTTCTTTTCTTTGTGCATTTACATTACACACTTAATTTCCGCATTTAAATTCTGTACTTAAATTCAGCACTTACATTCTTGCAATTTAAATTTATGCAATTTGGATTTGCCTCCCCTCCTTCTATTTTGCTTATGAATCTTTTGCTGGGGTTGATGTTTGATTTTTCTTTCATTCATCTAGGCTATATATGCGTTTTCTTTGCAAGAAGATGTTCTTCGCGTTCTTGAGTGCGTAATCTTGTTGAAGTGCTTTGCTTTGAGTTTCTTCGTGCTTGCTGGGACGTGTGGGGAGTTACTCAAGATCATCTTGATCATCAAAAACCCACGAGCAAGCCTCGATCGAAGATTTTTCGGTTTTTATCAAAACTTGGTATGTTCTTCCTTCCCGGGTATAAAGGTCGGAACTTTGACGTCAATCCTTGTGATTGAAGGTTGGAATAAGTTTCTGACATCCTGATGACCTTATCTACCAAGTTTGGTGATTTTCTACCCAGCCGATCAAAAGATCTCTTGATTTTCATTTTGTGATCATACTGTTTTCAGAACTGCTCTTGAGCCCGGTGCTACCGCCCCCTGGAGCGGTGCTACCGGACTTCGGTGCTACCGGCCCTCTGATCGCCATTTCGGTCTTTCAATTGGTATCAGAGCAGGTTTTGCTCTTTCATAGATCTTGATCGGTCTCAAGAGCCATGGCGATGGACAAATATTCCACCAAGCCTCCTATCTTTTCTGGAGTTGATTTTCCATTTTGGAAGTCTCGAATGGAGTCGTACATCACTGCCCAGAGCTTCCTAATTTGGCAGAAGGTGAAACTCCCATATGAGGTTACTGTCGATGAAAACGTCACGACCGGCAATATGGCTGACGTTGAGGCAAATGCTAAGGCAAGGAACATCCTCATACAGAGTCTTAGCCGCAGTGAGTACAATAGGATTTCTCACCTTCGTTCTGCTCATCAGATTTGGGTGACCCTCGATGCTTACCATGAGGGCACCACTCAAATCAAGACGGTTCGACAGGACCAATACAAGCGTGAGTTCAACAAGTTTGAACAACATGCTGGTGAGAGTCTTGATGAGTGCTTTGGTCGATTCACGAAGATTTTGAGCGACCTCCGAGCAGTCGGTTGCATATACCCTGACTCGGATAATGCTCGTCATTTCTTGACCGCACTGGACCTTCGAGTTTGGGAAATGAAAGTGACCGCCATCAAGGACACTACCGACTTGTCGACCTTGACTCTTTATGGGCTTTACTCCCGTCTTAAGACTCATGAGATCGACGTCGTCTCTCGCAAGACGAAATCTCAGTCGATGGCCTTGGTCACCGATCCCATTGGATCCTCCTCTTTGGATCTTCTATTGGCTTCGCTCTTTCCGTCCTTTGCGAGCTAAGCGATGACAAACTGGAAAAATTTCCAAAAAATGAGCTTGCTCGCAAATTCTCACACGCATACAAGAGGGTGAGAGAGAGAAAGAGAGGGGGCTTGATCACTTGCTTCGAGTGTGGTGGCCCCAACCACATTCGGGCTAATTGCCTCAAATTGGAGAAGGCCAAGAACGACGTCAGCGGTTCGGGCAAGAACGACTACACCGACAAGAACTGCAACAAGAAGCCTCCAATTCGTGAGCCGGTGCGTGAGAAGAAGTACCTCAACTTCTCCAAGAACAAGAAGCTCTTCCACCGTATCCTCGCCGTTCTTGACGACATCGACCTCTCCGACACGGAGACATGGAGCGACGAGGGCGAGGATGATCCGCAAGAGAAGAAAGGCGGCGACGACTTCTCCGGCATGTGCTTCATGGTCGACACCAACAGCATCAGCGACTCTGAGCTTTACAGCGACTCGGACGAGGTACCCTCCTATGACCAGCTCAATGAAGCTTTCTGCAAGCTAGAAAAATTTCATGCTAGAGCTAGGTGTATGGATCTAGAGAAGGAAGTAGGTACCTTGACTCGGGAGTTAGCTTCTCTTGGATCTTCTCCCTCCCGAGTCACTGATGACTGCTCTTTGTGTGATGCTGTACTTGAGGAGTTAGAGAAACTATGGACCATACATGATAGTGTGCTTATTGAACTTGATAGCCTTAGGGTGAAGAATGCTAGCACTTGTTCTGTAGACCTATTGAGGCTAGTTTTCTTCATGCTCACTCTACTCCCTCTTGCTCAAATTGCCCTAAATTGCTTGCCGAAATTGATGCCATGAGCGATCATCTTAGGAAGCTTTCTTCTAGAAACGATGAATTTGAAATGCATGCTTCTAAGGACCTAGTCGGCTCATGTGAGGACTGTAGGCAACTAAAACTTGACAATGAATCCTTAAATGTCAGGTGTGCTAAACTTGCTAAGGACTTACTACATAAGTCACAAGAAAGTTGCTTGCGATGTTCTGTGATTGAGGAGGACTTGGATAAAATCCATATCGAGCTTAGAAAGAAATTAGAAGACCAAGCCCATAGAATTAGAAATGCGTCTTGCGTTTCTTGTGAGGCTCTCAAGATTGAGGCAGCCGTGCTGAGGGAGAAAAATGCACGTGTTGAGAGAGCTCACCTTTCTGGTTCTTCTTCTTCTTCCCCCTGTTCTTCTTGTGCCTCTTTCTTTCGAGATTGCCAGTATCTTATGAGCACTCTCGAGAAGTTTGTAGGAGGCAAGAAGAAGCTCAATCTTATTCTAGACCAATCCAAGATTAGTAGATCCAATCGAGGTCTAGGATTTGGTCCTTTGGAGCACGCTCGGGCGCATCCTCCCACCATTGTGCGTGGCTCCAAGAGTGGTGATATTGTGGTAGCTCCCAGAGTGAGCACCACTGTGTTTAGGTCTGCTGGTGTTGTCCATGGGACTTCTAACCAGAAGGGTGTTACTCATGTTTCTTCTGCCTCTAGCAAGGTGAAGTACACATGCACCTTCTGTAAGAAGGATGGTCATCTAGCAGATTTTTACTTCAGGCGCGCCAAGATCACTCGGCGTGAGTGTGTTGCTGCCCTTAGGAGTATTCAGGGTCACCCCAGACTTTGAGTGCTCCTAAGGCACACACTGCTTCTAGATAGGTTAGAGAGTCGCCTGTTTTTGGGCAGCGTCCAGGACTCGGTTTTCATGCTAGTTCTTCGAGTTTTAGTTCTGGAGCTGTTCGTAGTCAGTCTTTCCGCCGGCCTCTTGATATTCCTCGTTTTTCTCATCGAGGTAGATATCAGCGGCGTGAGGTGTTTTCTGGTAGGAGTTCTAGGCAGCTTCACTGGGATGGTTCGGCTTTTGCACCACGGCAGGCCAACCCAGTTTCAGCTCCTAGATCATCTACTAGAGTCGCTACTGATCTTGTTAAGTTTAAACATCAAAGAGACACTCGAGTTCAGTCTCCTTCTGTGGCGGGTACTTTGAGGCACCGAGTGGTTCAGTATTGGGACCCCAAGTCTTCATTCTATCCCAGTACTGAGTCATCTTTCTCTCTTATGTCTTGATCAGGTTCGTCGGATGGGGAAGGGAGATGTTTGGATTGTCGACTCCGGTTACTCTCGTCATATGACCGGAGATTCTCGATGGTTCTCTTCCCTAGTCCGAGCCCCCGGTGATGAGTTGATCACTTTTGGGGATGCTTCATCAGGTAGAGTCATTGCTAAGGGCACCATTTGCATTAATGACAATTTCATTCTTAAAGATATTGCCTTAGTAAGTAAGCTGCAATACAATTTGCTTTCTATTTCTCAGCTTATTGATGACTCTTTCGAGGTGAGTTTCAAGAGTAGCGCCTGTAGAATCATCGATTCTTCAGGAGGGTTAGTTTGCGGGATTTCTAGATATGGGAGAGTCTTTCGTGCTGATTTTTCTGCTTCTTTTGGAGACTCTCTCCGTTGTTTGATTGCTTCAGAGTCCCGTGATCTCTCCTTCTGGCATAGGAGACTTGGTCACATTGAATTTGATCATTTGGCCCGAGTTAGCAGTCACGACCTCATTTGTGGTTTGCCTAAACTCAAGATGGTCAAAGACCTAGTTTGCTCTCCTTGCCGACATGGCAAGTTGGTCGCTGCTTCTCATCCCCCTGTCACTGTTGTGATGACTGATGCACCAGGACAGCTTTTACATATGGACACTATTGGTCCAGCTATAGTGCAGTCAGTGGGTGGGAAGTGGTATATTCTTGTCATTGTTGATGATTTTTTGAGGTACTCTTGGGTGTTTTTCATGTCCTCGAAGGATGAGACTTTTACCCATTTTAGGGGTTTGGTTCATAGGTTGTCTTTTGAGCTCCTGGTGCCTTACGAGCTATCTGTGATGATAATGGCCTGAGTTCAAGAACTCCTATTTTGAGAGTTTCGTGTGGAGTGCGGTTTAGAGCATCAGTTCTCCTCTCCCTCGTCCCTCACAAAATGGCGTAGTGGAAAGGAAGAACAGGACCACAGTAGAGATGGCCGGGACGATGTTAGGCAGTCTGATTACTCCTAGAAAGTTTTAGGCTGAGGCTATAGCTACTGCTTGCCATGTTTCTAATCGTGCATTCTTGAGAGCACATTTGCACCGCACTTCTTACGAGTTGAAGTATGGGCGAAAGCCCAGTGTTTCTCATTTTCGTGTGTTTGGTTGCAAGTGTTTTATTTTGAAGTCTGGCAACCTGGATAAGTTTGAGTCTCGTTCTTCTGATGGTATCTTTCTGGGGTATTCGACCTCTTCTCGTAGCTATAGGATCTGGAGTTGCGATGCGCATAGGATCATAGAGACCTGTGAAGTGACCTTTGATGAGGCTAGCCCAGGAGGTAGACCTGACATTTTAGGCTCTTCTTCTTCCTCCGAGACCATCTTTGTAGAGGATGAGGATGATGGAGATGATGGTGTTCCACCTGATCCAGTCCCCTTTACACCTGAGGTGCCTCCTGTTTCCATTTTTGCACATCAGGAAGGCCAGCCCTTGCCTTCTGACTCTCATGCAGCTAGTGGCTCTGCTCCTACCTCTCCTATGCATGAGGTAGAGGCCACTTCTGCTTCTGGACCTCCTTGTCATTTTTAGCGTTCTCATCCACCTGATCAGATCATCGGCGATCTGTTTGAGCGAGTCACTCGCTCAAAAACAGGTTTGTCCATTTTCTACCTTCACTCTGCCTTTGTTGCCTCGTTTGAGCCGAAGGATGTGACTCATGCATTATCTGATGAGTTTAGGACTAATGCTATGCATGAGGAACTTGAGAACTTTGAGAGGAACAAGGTATGGCAGCTTGTCGAGCCCCCATCTGGTCATAATGTCATTGGGACCAAGTGGGTGTTCAAAAACAAGCAGAGTGAGGATGGGGTTGTCATTCGCAACAAGGCTAGGCTAGTTGCAGGGGCTTTCTCAGGTTGAGGGTCTTGACTTTGAGGAGACCTTTGCCCCTGTAGCTAGACTAGAGGCTATTAGGATCCTGCTTGCATTTTCTGCATCCCGAGCTTCAAGCTCTATCAAATGGATGTCAAGAGTGCATTCCTCAATGGCTATATTGAGGAAGAGGTTTATGTCAAACAACCTCCAGGATTTGAGAACCCCAAGTTTCTGAGTCATGTATACAAACTTTCCAAAGCTTTGTATGGACTCAAGCATGCCCCCAGAGCATGATTTGAGAGGCTCAAGTCTTATCTTCTCAACCATGACTTCAAGATGGGCATAGTATACAAAACTCTGTTCATCAAACACCATGAGTCGCATTTTCTTCTCGTCCAGATTTATGTGGACGATATTATTTTTGGTGGCTCATCTCATTCGCTTGTGTCTCGGTTTTCTGAGTTTGAGATGAGTATGATGGGCGAGTTGAGCTACTTTCTTGGCTTCCAAATCAAGCAGACTCGAGAGGGTACTTTCCTGCACCAAGGTAAGTACACTCAGGGCCTCTTGAGGCGATTTGATATGTCTGATGGTAAGCCAGTGATGACTTCTATTGTCACCACTGCTGTCCTCGAGCCCAATGAGGATGGTGAGCCTGCTGATCAAAAGGAGTTTCGGAGCATGATTGGCTCCCTTTTGTACCTCACTGCTTCGAGGCCGGACATACATCTCGCTGTATGTCTGTGCGCTCTATTTCAAGCTTCTCCTCGCGCCTCTCACCGCCAGGCGGTCAAGCGCATCTTCAGGTACCTTCGTGCTACCACTGATTATGGTATTTGGTACTCTTCTTCTTCTTGTCTGTCCCTTTGAGCCTTCTCCTATGCCGATTTTGCTGGCTGTAGGATAGATAGGAAGAGCACTTCTGGCACTTGCCAATTCATTGGCACTTCTCTTGTTTCTTGGTCATCTAGGAAGCGATCGGAGTTGCACGATCCACCCGAGGCCGAGTATGTTGTTGCGACCGATTCTTTGTAGCAGTGCTCTGGATGAGATCGACCTTGCGGGACTTTGGGTTAGAGATAGAGAGTGTGCCACTTTTTGTGACAACATACGCTATTTGCATTGCTAAAAACCCAATGCAGCATTCCCGGACCAAGCACATTGATATTAGATATCACTTCCTTAGAGACCATGTGGAGAAGGGTGATATCGCGCTTCAGTTCGTAGAGAGTGATCTTCATTTAGCCGATATCTTTACTAAGCCTTTGGATAGCTCCAGATTTGTTGCCTTGAGGAGTGAGCTTGGAGTCGTGAGCCCTTACGGCCTATCGTGAGGGGGAGCTGGTTTGTATATTATGTATAATATATTCTGTTCCAGTTTTTTCTCTTGTTTGTGTTTGTTCTGGGTGTTTTTGGGCTTATTTTATTGAGTTGAGTTCACTCTCTTAGACTTCTGGCATGCCTTGCATGGACCTCTTATCTTGTGCTTTAGGTTGCTATCATGCGTGATTAGCTGTTCTCTCTTCTCTCTAGGTTGAGTTCCCTCACAGTCTTATAAGTCTAGCAGGTGTTGGGCCTCTTGGGTAGACAGGGTTTGTGTGCACTCCTTAGTTGGGATCTAGAGTCAGCTTCCCTATGCCAGTCTCTGGGGAAGATAAGAGCGAATCTGAGCCGTAGTGAGTCTCTTCTATCTTTTCTATGCTCAATAGCCACCCAGTTTGCAGTTTTCTCGAATTCCTCTCCTCATTCTGTTTTTCTGGTTGTTATTGAGTTCATTTGGATTTTCTTTATGCCTAATCTTGATAATAACTCAACTTTAACCAGATTTGAGTTTAAAATTGACTCATTTGTTGAGGGGGAGTTTGAGAATCTGTTCATGCATTAGACTGCATTTTCTGTTTATGCGATTTGTCTATTATGCATTTGACTCAATCTTCATGAAATGCATCATGCTATATCTTTTGAAGAAAATCACTCGCTTAGATATATCCAAGTTCATTTATCAAGCTAAGGTTAATTACAATATGAAAAACTTGAAAGCTTTAAATGGAAACTTGATGAAACATGTTGCTTTTACTTACTAAGTTTCTTCTCTAGAGGCTTTTACCATGAATTGTGAAATTTTGAATTTCTCTAGAGTCCCTATAGCAACTTGGGTGAATTTTGGTTTATCCATATCTGAGTCCTTCAGAATGGCTCATACGTGCCAAATTGAAAAATAAAAATATTTGACTCTTTTGTGCAAAATTGATCTCAACACTTTATATTCACGAGACTGCTTCCCATTGCATTTGGGATGAACTTGGAATATATTGTGTATGAACAAGATCATTCTCTTAAGAGTTACTCTTGAGATGATCGAAAATGGCTTGAGTCAATAAAAAATGCAAATATCAAACGCATAAGTGGGTAAAGAATGCAAATAATGTCAAACATTTGCACCCCGCTATGTTTTTCAAAGTCTTAAAAGAAAATTTGCATAAATTGACAAAAATGATCTCGAAGGACCTTATATGCACTTCAAAATTCCCCAAAGTGTTGAGTAGGTTGAACTCTAGGTTTTCAATTTGATTCTTGAGTGGTTTTGCTTCTAGTTTTGAAACTTTGCTAAGTTTTGCACTTGTCAATCTTGCTAAACATGATACATTTTCTAAACCTAGCTTATGAGCAAAATTTGTATTTGCACTTGGACATATCTTCATTGAGTCATAATCTGAGATTTATAAGCTTGGTGTAATATCCTGTCAATACGATCAATTGGATAATCTTCAAAGCTCCCTTAGGTTGCATTTCATGCATATATAAAAAGGGGAAGAACATTTCATTTTGATGTCTATATTGCCAAAAGGGGGAGAAAGCGTAGAAAAGGCATCATTAAAAAAAATGTTCTCAGTCTATTCTCTTTGGACCATGTGTGGTTTTGAAATCAAATTGCTTTTCTCTCTTACTCAAACTCAAATTTATGCCTTTTGAGTGGTTTCTCAATATACTCATCAAGGGGGAGATTGAAGGACCATGTGGAGGTCCATTCTTGTTTATGATGAGTATTTGACTTTATGTGATCTAGGATAGCTTAGATTTGAGTTTGGATTTAAATTTGATTTCAAGTTGGAGTTGTTTTTGCTGGTCCAAATCTCGACTCTTGGTAGAGTGATATCTATATCCATTCTTTGTAAGATCTGATCTGGTCCAACTTGGGACATATCACTCTTTCATGGCTCTTGGCCGAGTGATATCTATATCCGACTGCTGTAGGATACAGATGTGGTCCAACTTGGGACATATCACTCGTTCATGGCTCTTGGCCGAGTGATATCTATATCCGACTGCTGTAGGATACAAATCTGGTTCAACTTGGGATATATCACTCTTTCATGGCTCTTGGCTGAGTGATATCTATATCCAACTGCTGTAGGATACAGATCTGGTCCAACTTAGGACATATCACTCTTGCGTGGCTCTTGGCCGAGTGATACCCATATCTGACTCGGACCAATTTTCGGTGAGCTCCACGTGTATGTCGGACCAATTTACTGCTGTATTAAAAACAGGTTGTTAGCACTCGGTTGAAGTGTTTTGGTTTGTTCTAACCCCAATTTGTGATAGAATCGATGTGCTAGGTTCATGGTGGAACCAAGAAGGGTCTTTTTGTCTTTGTGGATGTAGGACTTCATTTTGTGGTCATGGTGAGGCGAAGGGAAGCCGGGACTAGGCGAGGAGCGTCGGAGGTCCAGACGGTCGGGGATCGCGTGAAGATGGCCGGAGATGAAGTCGGTACAGTCCCAAGAGACAAGAGATCAGTGGAGAAGCTAGCTTATCACTACTTGGATCAGGGAGAGCTGTCGGGTTGCAGTTCTGGAAGATAGAGTAGTGGATAAGTGTAGCTTGCTTTGAAAACCGTGCAAGAAAACCCATGTGTGTGGTGGGTTTTGGGTTAGCCCTTGCATGGCTGGTTGAGTGGGTCTATCCTAGCCCTTGATGGATGCTCTAGGGTTTAGAGGTTCATCCAAGGGTGGTAGGTGGCCCAAGAGTTGTATAAATAGGGGTGGAGAGGCAGCCTCCCTAGTGTGAAGAAAAAGGAGGAAGAGAATGTGTCGGGACCGGATTTCTGAATCCGAACCCTCTGTGTATAACCTGTGCTAGTCCTGGAAAAGCTAGCACACACAGTAGAAACGGTGATGATAACACATCCATATCACGAAGCATATAATATTAATTAAGCAAAAGAGTATTAGCCTTATGGCCAATTATTACAAATAAGCAGCATCATAGCTTGAGTTCAATAAGAAACAGCGGAAACGAAATAACAATAGCAGGATAAGCCCATCCATTTGCCCAACAGCAATCGGTAGAGTGCGCGTCCTAGCATTCCGGATCACCTTCGTCGTAACCACAAGCGTAGAAATCGTAGTCACCTTCAGCTTCTGCGAACTCTTCTGTGGAAGGTTGGGGATGTTGCAAGGGTGAGCACAAAATGTACTCCGCAAGTCTTGGAAACATAATGCATGATAACTATATGCAAGGCTAAACAATTAAAGACATAATATGGCTCTTTTAGCATAAAACAAAGTTTAACTGTAAATACCAATAGTAATTTCATAAAGCATCATTTGAAAAAAATGTAATTGAATAGTAATTGAATTGATATGACAATTAAAGCAGGTTCCATCTACCTGACTGGCTCCATCCGCCAAACCATAACCCGAGAGTTTCATCTGCTCACGGATTCCCAAACCATCATTTTCATTTAAAACAAAACCATGAAATCTACAATGTGCAAGCGTACCTCGCCTGCCCTTGACCGTGAGCACGGCTACTTAAGTAGTTTTAACTCTGCAGAGTGTGTACACTTTATCCACGAGACATGATCGACTCTTGTTGCCAAGCTATCAACACACTTCCTTTAGTGTGTCGGCAGAGAGATCATGACAAGGCCTTTACAATGCACAACCTCACTATTAACATCGCCCGCTAAGGTTTCACATTGTCGAGATTCTAGCCGCCCGATCTGAAGCCCCTCTTGCGCCTGCCAACATCTGGCACTCACCAACTGGCGAAGTTAATAATGAGACACACAAATTATTTAGCCAGGTCGTACCCATATAGACTTGTGGTTGTACGGTATTGCTTGGTCCATGATAACACATGCTTCGGTCCTTAAGTGACTAGGGCGGAACATTCACATACCAAGGTCTCGTGCTTTCTGCACCCGCCAAACATCCATCCGCCCTGGTCTAAATCATGTTTTCCACTTTATTTTACTTAAATAATAGCAGCAACACCAATTGCCGCGACTTCACAAATAAGATTCAATAATGTTTGAAATGATTCCCATCATGGCATAATACCGAAACGTTTAAGCTGGACTAAGCAATTCTACCGTCCCGTGCTAATCTACTGGTTATCACCAAATAAAATATCTAGTATTATCTTGGGTGTCAAAGGTTTGACATGATCAATACCAATGAGGGTATAACAAATTCTGGTATTTAACTATACTCTAAAACTGTATTTAAAGTACATTGCATAAAAGTAAGCATGCATAATTTAAAACAATATAGGCATTTTGTAAAATTTGGGATCAATATGTTCAAGGAAGACTTGCCTTCGCTGCCTCTTGCTGGTTCTACCTCTGATTGTTGATTCGACTGATCTTCGACTGCGTCGTCTACAGGCGAAACCAGAGCAAATAAATAAAATAAATTCAAATAAAATTCAAAAATTGAAAAGAATGGTACTGGAAGATAGATCATGAATTTAGATGAATTTAGAAATTTGAATCACTGGAATCGGAGCTCGAACGAAGGAGAATGGACTCCTAGAAGATTCCCAGATCAGAAAATAGAAAAACCAGAAAGGCTGACACGTGGCAGGATCTTATTGGCTGGAATTTCTGGATTCGAGGAAAATTAGAAAAAGAAAAACAAAAGCCGACTGACATGTGGGACCCACGTGTCAGAGACACGGCTCACGGTGGACGGGGAGCACCAAGGAGATCTGGGGGTGACGTGGCAAACCTGCCGACGTGGAATGCCACGCGGCGAGCTAGGGCAGACGTGGCAGCCGACGCGGTGCTGACGCGGTTGCCACGCGGGTGGGTGACGCTACGCGGGCGCAAGAGGCGAGGCGGTGCTAACCGGGCGGAAGGCAAGGCGGCGTGGCGGCCACGCGGCGAGACAGCCGACGAGGCGCCCGGTAGCACAAGCGGACGAGGCGCGGCGGCTCGGCGGCGGCGCAAACTCGCCGGAGCCGAAAAAGACGGCGCGGCTTCACGCAAAAACGCGACGAGATGCGATCGGATTTGGGGCAAAAGGAAAAGGGCGTCGCGGCGAACTCGGCTCGACCAAAAGCGGCGACGGAGGCTCACCGTGGGCGAAGAACGGCGGCGGCAAAGAGCTCAGGACGGCGGAGAACTTCGGCGAGCTCGTGCGCGAAGACGACAGCGCCTTGGGTAGCAAGGGTTAGGTCAAACGGGGCGGCGCGGAGCGAGGAACCTCGGGCGGGGGGGTCCTCAGGGCTTTAAATAGCCTCGGGAGGCGGGCGGCACGACGCTAAAATTGAAGCGACGCAATGGCGGCAGTTAGGGTTAGGGTTTTTGGCATGGCGAAGGCAGCGACGCGCAGTGCATCGCAGCCGCCCACGCAGCACGTCGGACAGCGGAAGCACGTGGTTGTTGGTGGCGGGCGAGCGGCCAAGAGGGCCGAGCGGAGAGGAGCTGGGCCAGACGCGGAGCGGGCCGTGCGGCGGAAAAGGAATGGGCCGCGGAAGGATTCGGCCCGTGAAGATTTTAGAAAATAAAACATTTTCCGAATTAATGAAATTCCATAAATTCAAATAAAAACATATAAATTCAAATAAATAGCAAATAAATTCAGAAAAAATCTCCAAAAATACAGAAAAATTCCTTGAGGCATAATGAACTCAACTAAAACTGAAAATATTTTGTTTGATGAATAGATTAGCCAAATTAAACCCTTTCATAATTAGAAAATTCAAATTAAGCTAAAATTAATTCAAGAAAAATGCAAATGGTTCATTTTCAAATTTAAACATTCTAGAACTCAAATTTTTGGAATGTTACAGAAGGTTTTTAGAGTTCCAGAAATGAATTGTTTCCTCAAATCATTTCTTTTCTTTGTGCATTTACATTACGCACTTAATTTCCGCATTTAAATTATGTACTTAAATTCAGCACTTACATTCTTGCAATTTAAATTTATGCAATTTGGATTTGCCTCCCCTCCTTCTATTTTGCTTATGAATCTTTTGCTGGGGTTGATGTTTGATTTTTCTTTCATTCATCTAGGCTATTCATGCGTTTTCTTTGCAAGAAGATGTTCTTCGCGTTCTTGAGTGCGTAATCTTATTGAAGTGCTTTGCTTTGAGTTTCTTCGTGCTTGCTGGGGCGTGTGGGGAGTTACTCAAGATCATCTTGATCATCAAAAACCCACGAGCAAGCCTCGATCGAAGACTTTTCGGTTTTTATCAAAACTTGGTATGTTCTTCCTTTCCGGGCATAAAGGTCGGAAATTTGACGTCAATCCTTGTGATTGAAGGTTGGAATAAGTTTTTGACATCCCGAGGACCTTATCTACCAGGTTTGGTGATTTTCTACCCAGCCGATCAAAAGATCTCTTGATTTTCATTTTGTGATCGTGCTGTTTTAAGAACTGCTCTTGAGCCCGGTGCTACCGTCCCCTGGAGCGGTGCTACCGGCCCTTAAGCGGTTGCACCAGCCAGACAACAAAGTGTCTTATTTCAATCAACTCTTTTTGAGTGTTTTCTTTGTGAGGTTATTTGGAGTATTTGGGGGAGTTAATTTTTGAGTTGCGACCATTCACCTCCCTCTGATCGCCATTTCGGTCTTTCACTATGACAACTACTGGCAATATCCTATAGATATTGGGTTACTATGACCATAAAGGTATACTAATAACAAGCTTTCACCTGTGGAAACATCATGCAGATAAAACATCACACATTCAAGTTCGAACGAACGATTACATGGATGAGTGAGAACTATTTCATTCAATCTTGGCAAAAGTTTAGTAGTCCTTATGGGCTTTAGGCAAGAGCAACAAAAACCCTATTCATAATGAAATCACCACTAGCATCCATTCTTGCTCTCAGCATTAACCATTTTTTTAAAGCCACCATAACCAACTAGCATTTGCATATACCGTACGAAACAAATGTGTTATGACTCTTAACTATAACATGGTCACTACCAACATAGAGGTTGTACTATGCAGAATCGGTCAAGACTCGATAAAAACAGATCTCGAATAGAGTGAATCAGATGGAGTCTACCAAAATCAGTCCGAATCAATCTAGAAATGGAAAAACACAATGGCTATGGCAAAGACAGTGGATGTCAGTGACATACAGCTGACTTTGGGGAAGCTGATGTCGATTCTAAGGCTTTGTAGAGGTGGAAAACAACCTGCATATGATTTTAGAAGATGGAGATCACTGGCGTGAGTAGTGGCGAGGAAAAGATAGCGGATGGCTTAGCCATGCACAACAGTGAGCTCACGAGGTGATTTTGCTAAAGTAGTGCGAGAATGGTGTAGAACATAGAGTGTGGAAGCTAGGATTGGTGGTGGTTTCAACTCAAGAGGTCGGAGGTGGCCGAAACGGGGATGCGATAGTCGTGCCAGACGCAAAACAAGGGACTTTTGGTGGCGGCTTCTCAAGCAAGGGATCAACCAAAGGAGGTGACGATGGGCACCATGGGTGTTGAGGCGGTCCTGATGACATTGATGGCAATGTGAGAGCGAGGCCAAGGTAGGCTGACATCAGTTGCAGCACCATGGGCCCTTCTTCTCCAACGATGGCGACCTTTCAATGGCACCGTGACCAAATGGAGGTAGGCATGAGCATAAATGGACCAAGGTGAAGTTGCACAAGTGCTTTTCTTGGGTAGAGACGAATGGCACTGCGCTGACACCATGCACAGGAGCTCGGAGGCGGCCCTCATGGCAACAGTGGCTCTTGATGGAGTTGGATTAAAGGAAGAATTGGAATGGGATCGCAATGTGATGGCAAAGAATGGCATAGAATCAATTTTGAAGGAGGAGAACCAATGGTGGCCAATTTCTGGAAGTGGTGGATTTGGGTCTCAACATAGTGGTGCGGCTTATCCTTTGTGGAGGTAGGAGGGAGGTAGTAGAGTGGAGAAGTGATAGAAGTGAAGTGGTTTCATTGCCTCATCTCGATTTTGACTATGGGCGACAGAGTTCACAGTGCAGGAGACATAGGGCAGGGGCGTTGGATTGAGCAGCGCAAGTGCGGATGGCTAGGATGAAGCAATGGTGAGGGCCCACCTACATGACGCTGCTGCCACAGCAATGGCAATGCAGGAGCGCACGGGCATGTGGTGTACGAATGCCTTAGCAATGCTACGTGGTGGTGAGGCAGAGCATGGGAAAGTGGCTCAACTGCTGAGACGCGAGGGCAAGGGGGAAGGCGACTCAAGGTAGACACGCGGGAGCTTAGGAGAAGTAGGTTGGGCAGAAGCGTGTGTTCAGAGGAGAAAGCGCACTACCGAGCATGAAAAAAGGAAAACAGAGGGACATTCTAAAAAGGAAAATTTTCAAGAAAAAAGGGAAAAGAGATTTTTAGTTGGTCAAAAATTGATTTTAAGCTCAAGGAAAATGCATGGAGATCAGAAAAATATGGGCCAATTTTGCTAAACTTTTAAAAGTTTGGGGATTATTTTGATGCTGAAAACTTTTGAAAACTTTTATGCTAAAATTTTGGGATGTGACACCAACACATGTTGCTACAGAAGATCTTGCGGCCCTTCAACCTCTATCCAAAGGAGGTCCCTCTGCTCTGTTCGCTGCCCAAGATCGCCGACAAATGCACACTCAAGAGGTAGAGCCGTGGCCAGATCTACGCTCTCAAGGTGAGGAGACTACGGTTCGGCAACCTTAGCTTCTTCTTTAGCAACGAAATCGCTGGCTGCAGTTCAAGGATAGGGATGCAATTTACCTTTTCTATTTAGTCCTCCCTTCTCGGATCTTGGGATTGTTCTGTGCAATTTTGCGGTCGGGAATAAAACTATTTTCGCAAGGGCTAGATTTATCAAAAAAAATTGCTATGGGAATAAAACAAGTGATGATTTCGATAGTTGTATTGAAATTTTAATATAAATCCAGAGAAAATGGCCCTTCGGGCCATATTTGCCTTCCAAAAAAGTTGTAGCTTGAGATAATTACGAGTATGACAATTTCAGCTGATGTGGCGTGCTTCCCCCTAAAGCTACCGCTTGAAGTTACTTAAGAATCTCCAATACTTTACTAGCCATGATTTACTAGAGGGGATATCAGTGCATTGCTATGGACTTTTAAAAAAAAAAAATCATATTACGTATTCTAGAACAGCTAAAGCTAAACTCAAGCAACCGGTAGTTCTAGCTTTCACATAAATAAATTAGGCTTCGGTTTGTTTTTCTCGTAGCCTGAATTAAACCTGTTTAAGACATATGGTGGTTGTACTTTTGCTTCTCTCCTACTAATGCAATGGTGTATTGGTGTGTAAAGCTCCTTTGTATAAAAAAAAAACTTCGTAATCTACTCTTGACATACTAATTTTACCTATAGCGTCGATCACTCATTCGGGCATCAATCTAATATTGATATATGGCAAGTAATGGTAATCGAAACTGTACTCCCATTTTGGGCTAAAGGAACACTCCTATTCCTTCAGGTACACAGAACCCATGGAATCGCACTCAGCAACAGCAGATACGTAAGAAGATTATTATCGTGACAAAACAAAAGGCAGCGAAGGCTGCATCACATCCAGAGCCTTTTGGGGATGCTTTGGATCAAAGGAACTTGGATTTCTATACTTTTTATTTCTGTCTCCAATTCATCATGCTTGGTTCTGTCATGCAACGATCAACACACATGTGAATATGTGATGTACTTACATGGACTCAACTCCATGATCCATCCATATGTTTGACTCGATTACTTAGGGTTCGATCGATCTTTTGGCCGGTGACAAATGGCAATGTGGCATCCGGCCGCGCTGTCGACTGATCTCCCTTTTTTTTTTGTTTTTTGGCCAAACTTTATGGACAAGTGTAAAAGATAAGCTTTGAGCCTTTTGTTTTGTCTTCACATCTCGATACCAAACTTTAAAGAGGAAAAAAAAAGAAGGGAAAATATACCAAACCTTTTTTAGGGAAAATAATACCACACTTCAGGTGAGAGAGACAGAGAGAAAATATACCAAACTTGACACGAAAAGGAAAGGAGGGCTGAAAACGGGAAGGTTTTTAGGCGAGGGAATTAGAGTCGTCCAAGCAAAGTTAATTAAGAGATGGTTAGAGTTTTTAATTTTGAAAAACAAGACATGGTTAGAGCCTTAGCGCCTGTTTGTTTTAGCTTTTGATTCTGAATTCTGGTCCCAAAAGCATAATCAGAAACAAACAGCCTGATTCTAGAATCCGATTCTCACAATCCAGTCCACCCATATACACTAGAATCCATAATCCACTTCATATGTGTTTTTGGATTTCAGCTTTTGGAGAATCAGCTTCTCTAAAATCACAATCCAGAATCAACTTTTAAAGAATGTAAAGCTGAAACAAACAGGCCGGCAACGACGATCACATAGTCCGAAAACATGTACGAAAATAGGCATAAAAGCACCTCCCAAATAAAAGGAACATGGAACCTATTATGGGCCGAATCAGTATCCAAATAAGACATGCGATATAGATGCAGCCCGAAACGAAGAATTTTTTTTGTTTAATATTTTTTTTTATTCTTTTTTTTCAAAACTATGCGTCCGAAAAAAAATGACGGAAATGCCCCCCCGTCGCCCGTGTATGGGGCGATCGCCCCATACACGGGCGATTTCTGCCTCCACCGTCTACTCCAAGCGGCGCCGTCGGTGGGCCCCACATCGCTTGAGACAGAGGCGACCGAACATATTTTTTTAGTTTTGTTTTCTAATGACTATATGCCTTTTTAATATAAACCCCATAACTTTTGATAGGAGTGTCTAAATTAAATGAAACTTGTTTCTAAATTTAAATTTTGGAATGAAGAATTAGAGTGTGAAATAAAAATCCATGTGTTGTTTGCAGAAAAATATTTTTATTTGAGTTCGAATGCTAGGCTCTAACTGTGGATTGTGAAGGAATTATAATGTGTGTTGATCCATAATTCATGAAATAAATAGAATAAGTTACTACAACCTTATGCACTTCATTTTGCAAAAATATCTAAATATGATTGCATTTTGAATCAAAGATGGCTAGTTTAAACCCTTTATAACATTCATTGTTTAGCGGTTAGAATAATGTCGAACGACCTCAAAACTTGATAGAACCAGTTTTGTTGCATTCTTAGGCTTGCATAGGTTACAATTATGTAAAAATATTTAGATGTCACTTTAGGCTGCACTATTTTATTGTTGTCCGAACATGCAATCGGTAAAACATCAAAATGGCCGTATCTTTCGCAAACGATGGTAAAACTCGATGAAATCAAATCTGACGAACTTAAAATGCTATAACCTATCTCGATGGAGAAAAATAACATCATTTGGGACAACTGGAGCAGGAGGACATATCTGAGCCCTCGGACGGTGAGCATACTCTTGAAGGTTGGGTCGCACTCTTTATTACGACTTAAAACTAAAAGGAGTACCACGAACAAAGAAAACCAAAGTTAACACAGACGTCTCATCGAGTGCTTGAGGCCACTTCCCATTCGCCCATGCCTCGTGGGCTTCTGCCGCACGGCGCGCCTCTCTCGTTTCTCTCTCTCTCGGCCTCCTTCTCCTCCGCTTCCTTCCTACATGCCTCCTCGCGTGCGGCATCGCGTTGTTCTTGAAACCGCGCGTGAACTCATCCTGCCGGTTGGCTTGGTCAAGAAGCCATTGGTCCTCGGGGTTGATCTCCGTATCAAACCACTGCTCAAATTCACGATGGCGGAGGTGATTGCATGAAGCGTAAATTAGCAAAGTTTCATTCAAAATATTATGTAACCCGTCACGATTGTTACCATGCGGCGATCCTTCAAGCTCTTCTCCGTGGATCGAAGCGTAGTTGCGGCACTTCCAATACCTCCTCTTCCAAGTTGAAATTTCCCAAGAGCGGACAAGCTGCAAAGATCTCGCACATACACATGGGTGCTCTGACTCCACGAGGTAGGAAGAGATCTTGGTACGCTAAATTCAGCGGGCATGCACTTGCTTCTTCCTTTGCCTTCCCTTACCCTTTGCACTTGCGCCTCGGCATTTTCGATTGATGCTCACCTCTATTCTTTCTCCGCTATTCTTTGCGAGACCGCTTGTGAGAACGAATGTTATAAAGGCGATATCGCCGGGTATGGAGCGATCGCCTCATATTTGGGCGATCGCCCCATATAAGGGCTATCGCCTCACATTAGGGCGATCGCCCTACTAGAGGCAATAGGTGCACGAAGCGTTGGTGTGTTGTCACGTCGTGTGGCATAGGCAAGCAATGCATAAATGATTTGAACAATTTATAGTGATAACATTTGTCATGTTACTAACTTGGGAGTTATACAATGTGTTCTTTGAGCGTAAAGCCATTACAAAAATACATCCGTACAACAAGTCAATCACGGCCACGCTTCCTAATCTGGCCCGTGGGGTAGGTGAGTGGCGACGGCGGACGGACGTCCCTCCTAGGCCGGCCCTGCGGCGCAGGCGTAGAGTAGTGAAGCGGCGGCGAGGCCAAGTCCTATGGCGGCGCACCCGAGAGCTGAGAGGGGTCGAGGTAGTCGGTCGAAAGGTACTCCTCCAGGTCGAACTCGTCGTCGAAAGGGTCGTCGAAACCACCCTGGGGTCCTGCTGGGGCGCGGGACGACGAGGAGCCTCCGCGACCAGCCCTTTGCTGCTGCTGCGTGGGAGCGTAGCGAGGAACCGACGGGGTAGGGCGAGACGCGGAAGGAGCCTCCCCAGCCCACTGTCCCCACTGCTGCTGCGTGGGAGCGTAGCGAGGAACCGGCGGGGTAGGGCGAGACACGGAAGGAGCCTCGTCAGCCCACTGCCCCCTGCGGTGCGTGGGGCGTGACGAGCACCGGGGTAGGGCGAGTCTTTGGGGCGAAGTGGCGTGGTGTCTTTGCGTCCGCCGGCGTCTCGCGCCCTCGGCGGTGGCCAAGCGAGCCAACCGCCTCACCGTCGAGGACCCGACCCCAAGGTGTCTCGGACTCGGCGGTGGTCACTGTATGCCCCCTCAGGCGCGTCAACATGGACACGACCTCCACCTCAATCTCCGCCAAGAGTGAGTGCGCATGTAAAGTCAGTTGGTATTACGTAAGTTACATGAAAAAGGCGTGCCCATGTAGGTTCGATTGCGACACTTACGAGGCGTTGTCCCTCCGGGACATCTGTGAAGGGTGCGTGTCCGCTACGATGCTCTTTGTCGCGACGTCTGATCTTTGTGTGTACCCCCCACCGAGGCGAGTCTGTGGGCGAACCACTCCATGTCTTGATCGTACATGTCATGGTCGTCGGCCGGGTCTCGATGACCCTCTCGTCGAGTCGCGGTGTCCCATTGCGACGCCCATGGCTGCATACGGTCTGTGAACCGAGAGCCACCGCGGCACCCATCCGGTCATCTTGCAATGCAAAAGCAGTAAGTACACACCACATTAATTTCGCAAAGATGCGGAGTAGTAGGATCGGGCAAGTACTGTGGCGCCACGTGCGACAGCGTGTGAGGCGGCAAAGGAAAGGAGCTGGAGCAGGCGAAGCGCGCAAACACTCGGTGCGGGAGTACTCCTCGACACAAAGGTCAAAGCGAGCACCTTACGGGTGAGCCAAAGGCCTCATCTCGCGTGCAAAGCACGGAGACCCGTGAGGTGCTCGAGCGTGGATGTCGTACGCGGTGTATGGCGTCCACCGCACGTCCTCGTCGTGGAGGCGGTCGAACTCCCGAACGAACTCCTGATAGGACCTCCTCACCTGTCGGTGCGCGAACCTCCGCTGCGAGAAAATAAGAAATGGCGAAGGTTATTCAAGTGCGTTAGTAGGGAAAAAGATACGAGGGAGCATACCTGTCGTCGGACCCAGTAGTGGCCCATGGTGGGCCAGTCCACCGGGTCGTCTCCGTAAAGCTCCTCGGGGTACGGTGTCGTGTCAACAACGAGCTGCCGACGGAGAAGCGCTCCCAAGACCACAACCGGAGGAGTAGGGCGCGGCGACATCGTCGCGTCGTGCTCGCCGAGAGACGGCGTCGCCTGCACCTCTGTGTCGTCGCGCAAGCACACCGAGGCCCACGACCACCTTGCATCACTGTTTACAAGGGGAGTTAGGCGTGCTCACGAGAGGCGAGATTGGAACCGAGTGTGTTACCTCATCCACCGGGTGTCGGCGATGTCTTTGGGCGTACTCGATCGGTGACGGTCCACCGTGTTCCGTGGGAGGACGGAACATCACCCAACCGAACAACAACGGGAGGTATGCCTCCAAGTGGCGGGCCACGTCCGCCTCCTCCGCGTCGGGTGGAGAAAGCGAGCTGCGGCGTTCGCAACAAACATTATCGACAACTTGGCGCTTCTATTTTAATTCTCAAAGAAAGAGGTACTCACCGTGAATCGAGGCGACCACGCCCGTCGGTCCGTGGCGCTCGGCCTCCTAAGGGAAATTTGGTAGAAATTTGCCGGGGTGCGCGCACCTCGGAAGCAGCGTGGACAACTCGGCGTGCCACGTGGCGGGCGTCGTGCGGCACGCATGCTGGACCCGCGCGGGGAGGCCTAAGAGGTGCGACACGTCTGCGGCGTCGGAGCCATCTCTCCGCACGGAAGGTGGGCGTGTGCGTCTCGGTCTCCACCGGTCCACGAGTGCGCCGGCGAGGACCGGTCGTACCGAACCGCGGGACCTCCTTGCCCGCTAACGGGGTAGTCACCGCTCCACCATCCTACAAAGAGGAAGTAAGCCACCGCCGCAACCCGCATGTAGTGCAATGCGTCGTTAAATTGCATTCACGGTAAATGCGTGTACGTAAAGAGTGCAAGCGTTCGCGACTACCGTGGAACCCGGCGTGGGTCGATCGCGGCGGCTCCACAGGCACTGAGGTCGAGTGGCCCTAGCTCTCGGTTCTCCTCTGCGGAGTACCTAGACCGGTGGGTCGCATCGACGGTCACGTCCAGCAGCTCAGGGCAAGGTCGCGCCATCGTGGCCTGTTACAAAGCAAATACAACAGATTTATCAGTAATTACATGTGCACACAAAATGAAATGCGAAATAACGAATTGTACCATACTCAACAAACAATACAACCGAAGTGCGGAGAGCCAAAAAAACTCGATTGCAAACATACGAAGACAAAGACATGTTCGACGAGGCACACTGGCGTCGAGAATTACATTATCCTCGTAGGTACTAACTGGAACATCGGAGAATTACATGATGCGAACAACAACTTACTAGTACATTGAAAATTACATCGAACATTACAACGTACATTACAACTTATCGGTCCATTGAAAAATACAAGATGGGAACAACATGGAAAGTTACATTATCCGCGGTTGCGACGCGCCTCAGACTCGTCCATATCGTTCCGAATGCGCCTTGTCCTTCGACGCCCGACCTTCATCTTCAACATTCGGATGTCCGGTACCCATCGATGGTCGGAGAGGGGCTGTTGTGAGCGATCCATCCACTCGGTACCGTACACCTCATGATGCCACGTGTTGAGAACGCTCGCTTGTAGTAGTGCGGGAGATGAGCGGACAACGGGATTGATGCGTCTCGGCGGGTGCGGCAATGGCGTGCGAGCACGGCAAGTGTAGCAGCGTGGTTTCGGCGAGAGCACTCGCAATCGGTGCTCGGGTATGCACGGATGGGAAGTCCTCTCGGTGGGCACCCTGCGACCTCGGTCACGCGCGATGCACGTGGTATCTCCGTTCCACGCCACTCTCGGTGTAACCCGATGTGTCTGCGCCTTTTTGTTTTCTTGGACATGTAGGTAGACACAACGATTGAGTACGACGATCGATTGTCCGACATACATCTTGTAGAGGTCTTGTATCGCTCAATGAAATATCTCGTGTCCCTAATAAGACACCCTCAACTATACCCACGATGGAAGGCATCGGTGCCTTTCATTACCGATTGTAAATCTCCGCCGAGTTCGTTGTCATGATCCCATAACGCGAGCCGCCCTCGTCGTGCGAAGGACCATTTATCCAAAGGCTCATGTCGTATCCAATCGGTGAAACTCTTTATCTTGGTACCGACCTCGCCGGATGTTTGAGGAGTGCATCGGCGGCGCTTGTAAGGTCGTGGGGTCCTCTCCTTGCTCATGGTACACCATCGGGTTCCTTGATGAACTAGCGGTACCTCTGGGATCCATTGATTGCTTCTTCGTTAGTTCGTCCAACGTCCTCCAAAGCGCGTCGAACTTCCTCCGTTGGTTCTGTTTGCACAGGCGCTTGAACATGTTCATAAGCTCCTTGTTCCTGAACTGGCGGAAAAAATTGGCACCCATGTGCCTCATGCACCACTGCTCCTCGGATCCGCCACTTCTTTGCTCCCACGGCGGACCCTTGTTGCATATCCACGATCGCCCTTAGCAACCCCGCATGTCGGTTATGGATGACACAAACATCGAACTGTCGAGAACAAGCGCGACTTCACTCTTTCAAGGAACCAATACCGCTCTCCGTGTTTCCCCCTCCACGAATGCCAACGCAGCCGGTAGAACACGGTTGTTGGCATCCACCGCGATCGCGATTAGAATCGCCCTTGTACTTCCGTGAGAATGTGCCGTCCATGCAAAGGGTGGCGCGCGTCTTGAACGCATTTATGCATCGCGCCAGGCGAAGAATGCCGCCGCAATACCCACTTCGGTGCACGCACCACCGCGAGGAACTCCGCAAGGTCGATGGATGTCTGGGGTTCCTTTGTGCGATTGCCACGAGCAAGTGGGAATATTCTCGTCTGAAGCCTCGTCGCCCCGAACCGTATTTCGAGTGTCCTTTTTGCTCTCCATGCCTTTGCGTAGCTAATCTTGTCTTGAAACCTCTCCTCCACGGTGTGATAATAGATCGAGGCTGCGGATGGGGATTGTCCACGATCGACCATAAAACACATTTGCCACCCAAGTGGGCGACAGATTGCGGTGTCCTGCTCCGCTTCTTCCACTTCATGATTATGCTCCATCACTATGGAGCATTTCAAATAGTCCGTCCACTTCCTGGTATGCATGCACCGCCATGGCACGAATCAACCACGCACTTCACGTCGTAGTCCTTCTTCTTGGACTTCACAACCACGAATTGCCACGGAGAGACATTGCCCGATGCTTCACCGCATCCATCACAGCCTCCTTGTCTTTATATATGGCCCCTGCGTCACCTCGTTCTCACGATACTCCCATGCATCAATGTTCTCTTCATTCATCGTTAGGTCTTGAAATTGTAATTGGTCCACGCACGAGGATAGGCACCTCGGGCGTTGTCCTCCTCGTCAGTGCTCACCATCGAGGACTTCCTCATCCACACGGTCCTCCTCTTCCATCAGTCAACAATGTCCTCCACCTCCTCCCTCACCGGCCACCTCGCGCCTCCACCGCTGTCTCCTCGCCCCGGTCCCGCCGCCGCCGAGCCTCGTGCTCCTCGTCTCGGGCTCCTCGCCGCCTTCCTCTTCGCATCCTTCTACATTTGATGTCCCTCGCCGTAATGTCCACCCGACATCACGAACTTGCGACACCGATGGAGCTACGGGTAGCCTTGTACCAACAACATGAGCGGCCAACCCGCTCTGCAGCAAAACCAACATAACTCCTCCATGTTGACGTCGAGTTAATAGGAATCAACTCTCGTAAAAGCGGTCTTGCGCTCGGCTCACTCTGCTCGACCCATGACCGAACACTCTGGGCATCAAACCGAACATCCGAGACATCCACTCCAACAAACCCCTGTATGTCCTATCGCTCGGCTCGCATATGCCCGTCGACTCTTGAAAATGATGATAGATCCACCCCATCCGCCCCTGTGCTATCTCCCCATCTCCATAAAATATTTGGAAATACAATTTCTCCGACATCTTTGCAACGTCCGACGGAAAAATATTACTCTAAAATACAATCTACAAAGCGTACATTGACCGTACTACAAAATACGACTATAAATAAGTGATTTTGACTACAAATAAGTAATCAAAATGACTACCATATGGCCTAACATTATATTTGTGCCACATTACATTAACCCTACCAAATTAAAATTGTAAATATTGTCTACTTTTTCCTTGTATTCACTTTCTATATCTTGAGTATTATACAATCTCAAATCTCTAAAACTAAATACTACATTAAAGTTATAAACGCTATTCGAGAAATTTATAAACAACACTATGAGAGAAATTCTAAACATTGCACAATCCTAAATTTTCTAAACACTAAAATAAATTTCTAATACTACAATAAATTTGTAACGTACTAAATACTATAAAATCTGAAAATTCTAAAAACTAAATACACCCCATCCGCACTTGTGCTATCTCCCATCTCCATAAAATATTTGGAAATACAATTTCTCCGACATCTGCCGCAACGTCCAAGCGGAAAAATATTACTCTAAAATACAATCTACAAAGCGTACATTGATCGTACTACAAAATTATTTACATTGGCTAATACATTATTTACGTAATAAAATTAGTAATACACAACCCTAATAAATTAAATTTCTAAATATTGCCTATAGTTTCTAACGAACTAAATTTCTACATACAAAATACTACATTAAATTTGCATATCTTGAAATACTACATTAAGTTTCTAAATACTACATCTTGCATTAAGTAAGCTGCTACATTAAAATTCACGAGAGCTATACAATTCTAAAATTTCTAAACACTACGCAATCCTAAAATTTCTAAATACTACAACAAAGTCATAAATATTAAATGATATTTTAATTACGCAACCTATAAAATAATTCCTACAATTATCTCTAAAAATTTTACAGATAACTATAAAAAAAGTAAATTTACCTTTTTTTTTTTTTCTTCTCTTCTCTCTTTCTTTCTTCCTTTCTTCTCTTCTTTCTCTGCCTTGCTTACATTTGCGCTCGGCTCTGCAAGGAGGAGGCGCATGGCTAAATACCCCGTCGCCCAGTATGGGCGATCGCCCATCTGAGGCGATAGGGGCCTTACCATCGCCGATTAGCGCGGTTGCGCTGGATCGTATGCGAGGCACCGATCGCCGTGTATGGGGCGATCGCCCTCATACACGGGCGACGGGGGGCATTTCCGTAATTTTTTTTTTCGGACGCATAGTTTTGAAAAAAAGAAAAAAAAATATTAAATAAAAAAAATTCCCGAAACGAATCCGACTGCGATATCCCAACAGCCGGACACTCAACATCCACCGTCCAATCGGTATTCGGCCCCGAATCCAGCGGTCCGCGCGATCTCGCTTCCCCCATAAAACCAGGGCTCCTCACACCCGTCGCGTCGCATCCGGAAGCTTCTGGAGACCACGAGCGCTCCGCCGCCCCTCAAGCCCTAGAAGGAAAAAAAAAGGTATATCGAATTCGAGAGGCGATTCCGCCCTGGGTTTCCGATGAAAATTCCAATTTTCGCGAGTAGTTTGATCCGATTTGTTAGGTCGGGGTGAGCATCAGCTCGGCATCGTTTTCGTCCGTCCCAATTTGATGCGGCTAGATGATTCGTGAGCACCTTAGCCATCGTTTGGTCATCTTTTGAAGAACCCTAGCTCACTACCGCGTTGTGGTTAGGTATCAATTCTGCTATTTTTTTTGGTCAATTCGTTCGTGTTCCCAACGCGATTCTGTAATCGATGAGCCAATTCGAGGGTTTCGATGGCGGATTTGGGTAGGTTCTTGCACAGGGTTTCCTCTACCGGGGGGTTTTGAGTGTTTAGTGGGATGGAGAAGGAGGGGTAAGTTTTTAATCCTTGGCTTATGTGATGATCTATGATTCTATTGATCTAATACGTAAACTCTGTAATATAAGAGTAGGCATGTTGCTCGAAAAACTAAAGGTTACATATCTTTTGTTCTGTTTTTTACATCAGATAGATTCGTAGTAGACGACTTGAGAAATGTCTGTATGCGTAATTTTGTTAAAAAATGGCTTTTGTTTGGGAATGAGAGGAATCTTTTTTCATAAAAGAGCAATAGTCCTTTAGCTAAATATATTATCCCATATCTCCTGGACTGTCCTTTGGTATTATGAAGTCTTCTCGTTTGCTGAAATGTAGCTTATTGTTTCATTCGCTATTAGCATTTAGCAGAGCTACTTTTGTTCTTTGCAGAGCTCAAAATATTTCGTGCTCAATGTCACCTTCTTTCTTCTGTTTGAAGAGAACCTGCTATCTTGCTCAGATGAAATATGATTGCTATCGTATTGCTTCTAATGACCATGATTTTTCCTCTATTCGTAGATCACTATGGGAAGAAGCTACGATTACAGTCCATCGCCGCCAAGAGGTTACAGGAGGAAAGGCCGCAGTCCAAGTCCTCGTGGTCGCTTTGGAGGCCATGCTAGGGATCTCCCAACTAGTATTTTGGTGAGGAATCTTCGTCGTGATTGCAGGTAATCCTCATCTCTCCTAGTCCTGGATCAGTTACTGCATGTGTGTTTCTCGTGTAAATTAACTCTGTAGTCATATATTTGGTGTGATTGTCAGTGGTAATTGAGTTGGTAGTTGGTAACTTGGTACCACTCAAAATCATTTTAAGGTCAAAGCATTTTTAGAATACAATCGATGCACCCTTTTGAAATCCTAAGTTCTTTTTCATCTTGAGCTGTGCTTGCATATATTGCTCTTGAGCTTGGTATAATCAGTATACCCATCTGTAAAGCCAAAATTCATTTAGTGGTCACGTAGATTAATCCAAAGGAGCATTTCTTTAGCACAGAACAACAGATAAAGATTGTAAATGTACAGATCTATCTTGTATGGTCCTAATGATCTAATATTGGTCAATTGATAAGTGCATTTTGTTTTCCTTCATTTCATGTAACCCCTTGCCCTTCCCTATGAGTGCTTAGTGCTTACTATTATCCAAACTACTATTGAGGAATTTTAAATACATTTGAGTTACCTAGGTTAGTAGAACACTCGTAATGATTTCAAGACTTTTCTTTTTTCCATATTTGATATTTATTAAAATATTTTTTTTGGGAGTTATGGGCTTATGGTTTTTCATATCTTTTAGATGATTCATGATTGAATGAGAATCACTTCTTTCTTCTACACTACACCCCTTTAACTTGGAGTTTATTATGAATGTAGGCCTGATGACCTTCGTAGACCATTTGGAAAATTTGGTCGTCTGAAAGATATATATCTGCCAAGGGATCATTACAGTGGGTAAGGCACCACATCTCAACTAGTGTTAGAGGGTGTTTTCAACTGGAGTCCTAAATGCAGTTTGGTGATCTCACCCTGTGCTGTATATGACACTACAATATATTTTCAACCCCATAACAGCTTTATTATGAATTTCAGTTGTTATTGCCATAAACCTGTACATGTCAAGATGTTTGTTTGTGCTTTGGTTTTGTTGGTATAAATTGAATTCTTTTGCCCACCTCTTGTGATTAACACTGAGCATAATTTTTTGAAGACACAAGTCTTAAGAGTCCTGTTGAAGAGAAGGGAAGAAATAGAGTTAGGAGATATGCAAGTTATGAAGAGTTTCAAGTCTATCTTTAAACTCTGATGAGTGAAAAGGTCAGCAGCCTAGTGCATGCTTTATCCGGTGAAATTGATTTGTGTATGTCAACATCCAGGGAAAGGCTATGAAGAATCAACAGTTCCTTGATTTAACTGACATCCATTGTTGTCTGCAGGATTTGTTATGCTGTTCAGAAGCATTGCCATTAAAAGAAGTTAATCTTTGTTGTCTGTCACAGGGAGCCTCGAGGATTTGGTTTCATCCAATACTATGATCCTGAGGATGCTGCTGATGCAAAATATCATATGGATGGGCAGATCCTTCTTGGCAGGGAAGTTACTGTTGTTTTTGCAGAGGAGAACAGAAAGAAGCCTTCTGAGATGAGGGCTAGGGAAAGAGTCAGGTGCTACGCTTCTATTTTTCGTGTTCCTTTCCTTTTAACTGGGCATTGCTTTCAGTTCTTGTTGCTCCGTGCATATATGATCTGCCGTGGCATTCTACGAGGCAAAGGCTAATTTGTACATTCATCTTTACTTGGTGCATTAGCAGAGGTCGTTCTTATGACAGGAGGTCGCGATCAAGGTCACCTGGATACTCAAATATATCACGGTCACGCAGCCGAAGCTACTCGCCCGCACCAAAGCAAAAGCGTTATTTGAGGTATGTTTTGGTGTGCCCTTAACTGACAATTACCGGTTCTTCACATCCTAAATAAGTGACAATTTACCTCCTTGACAGGTCCCCTCCTCGGGAGAGATCTCTCTCGTGCTCGCCAGTGGACCGATCAAGGAGCAGAAGCCCTTCTGAGGATTGCAGTAGCAGGTCTCCCCGCAGGCAGAGGTCACCCTCTGTTAGCCAGTGAAGCAGCTTGGGGCCTACTGCCGACGTGGAATTACCTACATGACAATTTGCTTGCTGTTAACCATGTTTCGGAATTTTTTGTCATCCTGGTATTTTTGGAGTACTAATGATGTATGGTGGTGCGTTTCGGTGGATTTTGAACAAACGAGATATCGCTATATCGAAATCATTGATCGTCCATGAGGGCGGTATAATCTACAGGATCAATGGTGTTCTCTTCCATCGGGCAAGGGCGTGGAACCATCATGGTGGCGATCTTTGACTTACGCGGCCCTGCTTGCTTCAATTGTCGACGATTGGGACAGAGATATTATTGTTGTGGACAGAAAATATTGATTGAATTCGGATTAGAACTAGATGATGATGCCCTTTGGGTCGATGTTTCAAATTTCGGTTTCGGAATAAATTTTGTCCATTGCCGGATTGCGAAATTTTGAAATTTCGGCTAAATTTTGGAAATATTTTGGACGAAATTTGGATATGAAAATTCAAATCCGGTCCATTCTGGAAATAAAAAACCGAAATTCGGTGAAAAAACCCGAAATTTCAGGCGAAATCCTCAAAATTTCGGGTTTTTGAAAAAAAAATTTGGAGGTTCCTGGTACATTGCTGATGTTCTCACAAAAATTTCAGCTGATTATCACATCTGAGGAATTTTAAAAAATTCGGAGAGTGTTACTGTCCTAATAAAACAATGATCGATAAATTTGACCCAAATAAAAAATGGTACAAATCAAGTTTAAACTGATGAAATTTTTTGTCCATGGTTATAATTCATAACTAATGTTCTCACAAAAATTTCAGTTGATTATCATATGTGAGGAATTTTTAAAAATTTGGAAAGTGGAACTGTCCTAATAGAATACTGATCGACAAGTTTGATTCGAATGGAAAATGGTACAAATTAAGTTAGAAACTATTGAATTTTTTTGTGCATGGTTATGATGTATCTATAATACTCTCATAAAATTTTCAGATGATGATCAAACTGTATGAATTTTTAAAAATTCGAACAGTACTACTGCCCTGTTAAAAAGCTTACCGGCAAACTTGAATAAAATGAAAAATTATGTGAACCATAAACTTTTTTGAAAATTTTACAGAATGGTGATAAGGAAGTTCTTAATATCCCATAAAAATTGTGATTCATGATCACACTCCAATGAATTTATAAAATTCTTACAAGGCACAGTATCATTTATGTTCTTTTCTTTTTGATTTTTGAAATATAATATAACAAACGAAGTTCAATGCTTACATAGATTTGATTGACCAAACAAACAAAGTTGAAATTTTTTGAAAAATTTATATAATGGTACTGAGTCAATTATTAATCTCTCACAAGAATTTTAGATCATAATCGTACTCAACAAAATTTATAAAATTCTGACAATATAACTGTCCCAATTATGTTCATTCTGTTTTTTATTTTTTAAAGATAACAAATGAAGTTAAATTATTTTGAAATTTTTTTATTTATGATCCTAAACTATTAATGATAGTACCATAAATTTTCAGCTTATTATCGAGCTTGTACAATTTTATAAAAATCTGACAGTGTTTCTGCCAAAATTTTAAAATGTTTAAAAAATTCGTTTTTTCAACAAATTTTCATAGGAGATGACTTTCCTAAGGGTTATTGGACCAAATCCGGCCCTAAAAGATTCAAAACCGGCCAAAAACACGAAATTTCACCGAAAAAACCGAAATTTCGGGTTACTGTAGCAATATCAAATTTTTTTTACATTTTTTTTCCGACCAGTATTTTAGATTTCGGGGTGGTCCTAAATCCGAAATTTCGCCGAAATTTGTAACCCTGCTTTGGGTAGGCAGGCCACCTATTTAGGCCTATCTAAAGGGTGGTAGTTAACACCACTAAAGGTGTCTCTTGTCTTGGATGTGTGTATTTATTCTTGTACTGTTGTGTTCGTTAGTCAACAGTTGTAAGTTGCTATATACGTTAATAACTGTTCTTGAGTTAACCATGCGGGAAATTATCATATTTTTCAACCAGTTTTTTTGGTGAGGGCTTATAAAATGGTACAACGGGTTATCATTAGCTTTTGACCAGCTTGTTACTACAGTAGATAAGGCTTCCTTTAAATTGTTGTCATTAACATAAATGTTATGTTAAACGGATCTATAATATGTGGGTCTATTCTTTAGAGAGACTTTGATGGTAAAATGTTAATGTGATCAATAATCTCATCAAATATTCCAAGTGTATTCACTTGCTTTTATTTTTCTCCACCGAATCTCCCGAGATCTCATTCTCCATTTGATTGAACTCCAATCCATGCACTACTTGATTCTAAATTCATATTAACTCAGACTCCATCATCTAGAGCAAACCTTTTATATTTTGGAGTAACTTGAATTTATTTTGGTTTTATTTGAGTTTATTTGAGTTTATTCTAGTGTTATTTGAATTCAATCGTATTTCGAGTAATTAGAATTTGGATTCTCGATGGAGCAGCAGTTCAGACAAACCAAGACCAAGACTATTAAGACCTTGAGCAAGACAAGTCATCATTTTGTTCATATTACACCTGCATTTCTATGCAAATTATATTGTTTTAAATTATAATGTGTGTGCTTTATTTTGATTACAATTATATTAACTCATAGTTAATGCCTTAATGTTAATTAAGCTATTAGATTTTGGACACTATCCTTTGTGGCCCCCGGACTAAAGGTATACTTAATTAGTCATCAAGTCCCTATCTAAGTGCCATGCATAGCCTTGCTTAGATACATTATCATGTAGGCATTAATTTACCCCCAACATCATCATCCAAACAAAAATTGATTTGGGCAGCCATTAGATGAAGATGGTTGGTATGTTGAACTTAGTAAAGATTTTCAAAACAAAAACTCAAACAATGTTTTAGACTTGGGAGGATAGTAAGTTGGTTGCGTGTGGATGGAGCATGAGAATTTGTAATGTGGAAGTTTCGTCCGAGTCAATTAAGAACCAAATATTGTGATGACCTCCTTAGCACTAACGGTGCAACCATAAGTCCAAAATGGGAATGACCTGGTTGACTAATTGCATTGTCTTAGCGTTGGTTATGCGATCTGGTGGAATACGAGAGCTGTGTTGGTGCACACGTTTTCCCATACGACACAAGAGGGGGCCTCCAGAGGAATGGATAGAGTCCCTCATCGGTTGAAACCTTAGTGGGTGTAACTGTGCTGGGGTGGTGTGAAGTGGATTGTATGCTCAAGAGAGAGCCGAATTGGGATTCTTTTCGCTAATGGTCAAATTAAAAATTTAACCTTTTCTAACCCAACCTATATGTCTATGGTTTCTAATGTAGCCAAACAACTCCTACAAAAGTCTAGTAAAGTTTTACAACCTAAGTTCCAATCTTACACAAGTCTAGTATTTAGGAATTGAAAGACGTAGAAGTAAATAAGGAAACATAAAAGAGAAGGAGCATAGCCAATATTTTACCGAGGTCTCGGAGACTCCACTGTTTCCTTACTCCTCGTTGGAGCACACTCGCAAGAGTATCGCTTTGACTTGAAACCGCGAAAAGAATCAAGTCATCCACTCATGGTAGTCCTCCGTTCTAGATAGGTGGACTTCCGAGCCTTCACAAGTCTCCCGGTGCCTTTCCACAAGCTTCTCCTTGGAAGGTCACCGAGAACCACGACTCCAAGCCGTTTAGGAGACACCGATCTCTAAAGGTAACAAGTCTAGACCATCACTTAAACCTACAAATGTCAAGCAACTAGAGTGATGCATACTAAAGGCCTATGCTACCTTTCAAATCTTTCAAAATATATTCTCGAATGCTCTTGAATAATCTTGATCTTCCCTTGGTATGAGATGAACTGGCACCTCACAAAGATATCCATGACAAGTATTTATGCCCCCTTGAAGAAACTAGCCGTTACTCTCACTTTCCTGATAACCCTAAATCTTGAAGTTTAACGGTAAAAAAACTAGTTGTTACATGTCTAAAATATCATCTGGTAGCTTTCAGATCATCCTTACATTCGAATGATCCTTTCCATCCGGATCATTCGGACTGTACAAAAATTTCAGTCTATGCCGAAAATTAACTCTCTATCTTAGTGATCCGCATGCTTTTCCGGTAGCTATATGATCATCCGGAAGGAGTAAGTTTCCAATACCTTTAAATTACCACATTCGACTCTCATGATCCACTTCCTTGTCCAATAGTTATAGGATCATTTGAAATATGTAAGTTTTTAACACATTGAAAAATACCACATTCGACTCCAATGATCTTCTCCTGTGTCCGATACCTATAGGATCATTGGGAATGCATAGCCAATTTTCAAACTAAGCCAATTGTAACACCCGAGCACTCAAAGTGCTCAAGATATTATCTCAACCTATTTTTTCATCCTCTTTAACCCAATTCTATCAACAATTTCAGCACATATTTACTAATTAATTGACAATGATAATAAACAATGTAATCAACATAATATAATAATAGGAATAATAAACAATAATAATTTGGAACCACGTGCCCAATAACGCTCAAGACCATGCTCTCGAGAAAGCCCAAGTCCTTGCGCTTGGGAACTATCGGGTCTGCATGGCCGAAAACACTCGGATCATATACGTCCAGGAGCAATATTTACCTTTTTGATGACGTCGAAGAACGAAGAATTATATAAAATTAAATAACAACTAAACTTCTCAAATATTATATAAGTTCAACTAAGTTCACATGACTACTATTATGATATGAAAGTTAAAAAACTAAACCGACCAGACACTTTATTAATCCAAGAATGTTTACTAATGCTAGATAACTATGGTAGATGATGTGACTCTTGAAGTGACGGTGCTAATCCCATCCCATGCATGTCGTCTTCATTGTTCACCTAAAAATATTAAATAAGCAAGAGTGAGTCCATGACTCATCGAGTGCATAATAAAACAGTAAACATTAACAATTTCATATCATTAGCTCATTTACACCAACATTAATCAATATTAATTGTAACTTTATTGGAATGCAAATGCTCATGCACATCTCTCTTCTCTTTAGAATATATCGGTATAGCGGAATGCAATACCCATTGATGTTCACTCAATCCCGCCTCCTTCTTGTGAGGACCTCAAGCTCGTTCTCTTTCATACAGGGACCTCATATCCACTCCTGTGAAGTGCCTACCACAGTAAGTCTTCCCTCTTCCCACTTCCATGGGATTGTCCACACAAAGTAGGCTATAGATATCACTCAAACAATCTATTTTTATCTCATGATGTAAATGATGCCATATTTATCTTTCAAGGTATTTATCATCAATATCATGGTATACCATTTCTATTGTCATGGATTAATCATCAATAGTAAAACAACAATACAAAAGTATTCATAAATTATCATGATATATCATCCATAATTATTAAATAACAAATTAACCAACCATCTATCGTTCTACAATGCAATTGCCTTTTAACCATGTGATACGGAGTGATGAGTGATTTTTGTCAAACCCGAAGTCACACCTTCTATGTCAGGTAATACCAACTCAACCACATGCCATAATAATACATAACATCAATCATAACAATATCGCTCCTACACACGGTCCCAAACCTAACTTTCCCTCCCACTGGACATCTTCCACCTTGCTGTCCCGACAGTCGGACGAGGGAGGGGACATAGTCTAGATAATGCACAACCAACATGTCCACGCCAGTTTCCGCGTTCCTCGGGTGCATTAGGGGACACGTGTCACCTGTCGCGCCTTCCCGCTAGAGAGGGGGCCAAGTTTGCAAATTCACACATAGAGGGGGTTAGATTTGTAAAAAAACGAGGTGCTAGGGGCTAGGTTTGCAAAAAAAAAAAAGGTGCTGAGGCTAGATATGCAATGGGTTCTCCATAAATCCTTTTGCTTTTTGCATGATCCAGATGAATTTGATTTGCCTTGCTGCTGTCTCTCATGTGCACCAACGTGTATCCAGAAAAGGAAGCTTCCATGGAAGTTTCTTCCTGGAAGAAAATGGTTTCTTGGACTCGCTCGTACCGCAGTGGTAAGAGTGTGCATGCATATTTGTATTTATCACATGTCTAGTTTTTGCAAGATATGCTAAAAGACACGTGGTGCTATAAGAATATTTTTCTCGCAGCTAGCGCTTTCAATCGGCATGCACAACCGCCACGTCATTGATGACTCACGAGCAATACTAAACCATCCACTTAATTAGGTTTAATAGCGCCAGAATTAACGCCGTGGCATATCGGGTTTGAAAATTGCATCATGTTGCAGATTAAGGTATCATCACGCTCCAAGGGAAAGCATTTAGTTAGGCCCCGTTCGGTAGCACTCCGGCTCTCGGATTCTTGTCCGAAGGAACTGGAGCTCTACCGAACGGCCTCGTGCTCTCCTCGCTGGAAGCGGAATCAGCACGGAGCGATTCTCCAATTTAACACTACACGCGAGAATTAGCCTTCAGGTTGCTCCTCCGACTCCGACTCCCTACTCGGCCTCGTCCCCGCTGCTCGGTCCTCGTCCCCGTCACTTGGTCCTCGACCCCGCGAGCTCCTCGTCCCCGCCGCCTCGACCCCGCTCAGTCCTCGACGCCGCCACCTCGATCCTGCTCCCCGTCCTTGTCGCCTGTACCCCGCTCCCCGTCCCCACCGCCTCGACCTTGGTCATCGGTCGCCTCGACCCCGAGCCACCTAGAGCACCGCCGGTCGCCTTGACCCCGCATGGAGCGCCGTCGGTCGGCTCGACCTCACGCTGCCGACCGCCACCGAGGTATGACCAAATATAGGAGCCCCTCTGCCAGTCGAACACTTTTCTTTGAAGCTCTTGATTCTTTAGAAGATCCAAATTCGATGGAGTTAGAGCAGAATCATTGAGGAGCTATAGTTGAATCCCTATCAAACGGGCTCTTAGATTAATCGGGCGCTTTCTATTCTGCTCCCTTGGGGTTTCTTGCATTATTTATGCATCCGTCTCTGTGCGTGGAGGTGTGTGCGTGTGTTTTTTTTTTCTGCAGTGCTTTTGCATATCTAGCGGTTGTGTGGCAACGCACTAGCCAGCAATGCCGTTCAGAGGGCCAAGTAGTAGGGTTTTGTTTTGGATGAATGTTCAAAGAGCAGTTCTAATTACTTCTATCTTGTGCTTGTTTAAATTCAATGAACATTAGTTAATTTCGATATACTCACATTGTCTAAAAAACTAATATGAAGGCTGTGTCTTTTGCTGCTTATCCCTGTTTATTAAATTCAAAAATTCCAAGATAACATATTAGAATATGTTGGCAAAAATATTGATATCGCCCTTTTTTTTCGCTTTTTATTATTTTTGCGCAGCGACCATCCAGCTCCAGTCAGGCAACGTGTACGATAGTACCAATAAATTTCTATAAAAGCGATGTTGGAAGTGAAAAACTAAGTTCGCCCTGAGCTGGAAGCATTATTGTTGTTGATTTGTTGACGACTTGGAGGTGCGCGAGTGTGTAAAGCCAACTACTGGCTAATAGTAAGCTAAAAACCAGTTTGTACAATAACTGTCTCTAAATATTGTCTCTAGATGTTGTGCAATAACTATTTTTCTCTCTTGTACATAAATGATATATCTATGCTCCCGTGCAAAGCTGGCTACTAAATAAGAGCCAGCTCTCTTCTCTTTCCTCTTTTCTCACTCCTTCACATATACCAAACCTGATGTGTACAGGTTAAGAACCAGCTGACATGGTCTTATTGTACATGCCCTAACGTGTTTTCATCAATTAGAGGCTCATGTATATATGCGCACCATTAAACATGGGAATTCAAGTGAATCGATCAGTCTCTCATGGTTGTTGATGGCCATTTATACATGATTTTCAGGCCCATCCATCAGGGTCATCGAAATAAAATAATTTGCCCCATAAATTCTCATCTTAATTCAGAAACTGCTTGTTAAGAGTGGCAGCGATTTCCTGCATAATAATTGTAGAGCTCTGCTGTTTTAATGAAATTTAATTAGAGAGTGCAGATTAAAGTTAAAGATTTGGGTTGATATGAATCTCGCGGCAACAAATGTGTGCACAGCCCAATAACAGTAGTGGCGCACAATTCCAAGGACCTCACTGCTAACAAGCTTGAATTCGGGATGAAGAGACAACACATCAAGATCCCAATACTCTAATGTTAAGTCAGTTTGAACAGCAACAACACATCTTGAGTTCAAAATGCTTTCAAGAAGGAATAGAAACACAAATATGTTTGATAATTGCAAGCTAAAGAATTTTAGGATTTTAGATATAGCATATTTACATACTAGGAACATCCCTACTATGAACACTAATGACCAGCTAGAAGCTAATCAAGCAACTGTGTAGACAAAAAATGGCGACTAGAAGGGAGTGAATAGGAGCCAAATAAATTTTTCTCTCAAAAATTTCAAGCCACTCTCTAGCTAAAAAAGCCAACCAAAAGATTCAGCTAGGCCAGCACTAGGCAAAAGTCTAGTGCTCTCAGGTGAACAGTAAAATCAGTATGATTTCAAATACAAGAATTAAGATAACTTTTGATTGGCTGATTCAAATCCCGTGAAACTTTGTGTGCACCTTCTTATGGATGTCAAGAATCTATTCCGACCTTCAATCGCAAGGATTGATATCAAAGTCCCGACCCTTTTCATTTTGAAGGAAGGTTGCACCAAGACGGAAAAAAAGACTCACAAACTTCACTTTGAGCTTACTCGTGGGGATTTAATGATCAATATGATCTTAGATAATATCTCATATATCATTGCAAGTAAGAACACCAAAGAAACACATTTTAAATTCAAACCTAAGCACCACAAGCTTAAATACAATCAAATACTCATCACAAACATCGGTAGACTACTAGGTATCTCAAACTGAAAGGTCATCAAGGATCAAATTTGTCAAAACTTTGGCACCACTTTGATGTTCTATCACTACTACACATTATAACATCACAGACGGTTCAGAATCGTCATCACAGACGGTTTTTCAAACCGTCTGTAACCATGTGTCAGTGATGTAAGTACGCATCATAGACAGTTCAAAAACCGTCTGTAAAAAGATACATCATAGATGGTTTTAAACTATAACCGTCTGTGATGAGCAGACACTTCTAGTTTAGAACACATCAGTTTCTAAGCATAAATCCTTAAGCAATCACTCTATTTGTAATTTGTATGGTTCATAGAGTGTTCAATATAACCTCTTTTGGTAGCATGAAAATTTATTTTCTTTATTATATATATTTATTTGCATATGGTAATTGATTCTCCTAAGAATATTTTTCTATAATATGTCAGGAAGGTAGAAAACTAGTACTCAACAGTATTTAATAACTAATCTTTCACACAAAACAGGCCAAGCTAAACACCAAGTGTGATGTGCACTAGGGTTGTCCCGATCTTCTGATGAGAACGATATGATGAACCACAAGATCAGCAACCAAACAATCGCAACGTCACCACACGAGGCGAGCAACCGAATCAAAGACCCGATCGATCCTTGTACCTGCTGCGACCAAGAACATGCAAGAACAAGGTGATAGCAATTTCAATCCAATAATCTCAAGGAAATAAGATTGAGGTTCTGTTTCTCAACTCGGGTGGTCTAGTCGACACACGCAAGATTGAGGAGGGACGCACACGGGGTCTACCAAAACACAACAAAACCTAAAAAATGAAGAACAGGGGTGAGAACCCAATATAAAGGGGTACCCACACAAGGGGGGGGCGCCCAAGAGGGGTGCGGCAGCCAGGAGAGGGGCGCCGGCCAAAGGAGGGGTGGAACCCTAAAAGTACATGGGCCTTGGGCCCAAAAGAAAGGTGGTGCAGCACCTGGAATTTCTATCCCGTGAGATTGTTCTGTGATTTCCCTTCGGTCTAGGAGGAATTTGGCCTCGGGATCAGATCCATTGGAAAGGTTATCTCGATACCTTTCAAACGAGTTGTCGAACATCGAAAACGGAGTTCGGATGTGGCCGTGGCGTCCGTTTGAAGTACTGCTGCTCTTGGATAGCCGAACCGGACTCGGCGACGAATTGGACTTTATCTTGGGCCTTCCTTGACGCGTGGGCTGTCCTCGGTGGATGTTCTTGACGTGCTAGTCCAGCAAAGGTGGATAGAAAGGACTTGTTTCCAGATTAAGCCCTCCAGACGTTGTAGACGAAGTAGCGATCGTAGAGGAAGAAGGGACAGCGGTTGTATCCTTAGTTGGGATGTCCTCGTCAAAGTGACTCATACTTGTTCAATGAGGATTGAGGACAGATACTTCAGTGGAGCTACGAGCTACATAGTACTGCTAAAAAATACTTATCAGCCTAGAATTATATTATTTCGTGATGAAAAATGGTCAATCGCATATAAATACCTAGAAGGAATAAGAAGCAGTTTCAATTATATATCCCTTAGTACATATAATCACTTGATGAAAGCCAGACTATGAAGCAAGTTCTGGTAGTTTAACATATGCCAACTTCTGAAAAACAATACATCTCTAATTAACTAAACTATCTTAGAACACTAGAAGCGTTTCTACTTTCGATACACGAATACATGACAGAAGTCCACTGACCTATTCATCATATCTGGGAAAGGAGGATGGGAAATTAAGAATCACAAGCTCCAAAAATCTAAAAGCCATTAACTGGATATCCATAGATAGGTGGGTCATTCCATTTAAAATATTGGCCATCAGCAGAAACAGTGTACTGCACGTAGATATTGTTAAGGAACCTCTCTATCGAATAGTCCGGGGTTCCCGAACAGATCTAAATTAGAGAACAGAGAGAGAAAGACACAGGTATATGGGGAGCGACGACAGAATTCTTTATTGATTTCTGAATACTTGTACATAGGGGGATCCCAGTGGAATGCCATATGATTTCTCGGTATTTTTCATTCAAAGGTTGATTTCCTCCCCCTAATGACGGGAAACGGTCCTCGTCAAAGATGCAATCAGCGAATCGGGCTGTATGCAAGTCTCCAGTCATGGGTTCCAGATACCTGATTATGGATGCACTCTCATAACCAACGTATATCCCAGACTTTCGGAGAGGGCCTATTGTAGTCCGCTGAGGGGGTGGTATAGGTACATATACCATACACCCAAATTTCCTGAGATGGAAGATCTTCGGGATGATTCCGAGCACAAGCTGCATAGGAGAATGGATGTTGTAGGCCGAATGTCTGAAATTGATAAGAGCTGCTGCGTGCAGGACTGCGTGTCCCCAACAGGTGTTGGGCAAATTACAACTCTGCAAAAGCGGTCTGGCAATGAATTTAATCCTCTTTATTAGTGATTCAGCTAGCCCATTCTGCGTACGGACATGCGGTACGGAGTGCTCAACTGCTATCCCTGTTGCCGTGCAATAATCATCAAATGCCTTTGAAGTAAATTCTCCGGCATTGTCCATTCTAATGGACTTCACGCGATGATCAGGGAAAGCATTCTTAATTCTTATGATCTGCGAGATCAGCTTTGCAAAAGCATGGTTTCTTGTTGATAATAAGCATACATGCGACCATTTCGAGGAAGCATCGATGAGCACCATAAAGTATCGAAACGGCCCTAACAGGGGCTGAATCGGTCCGCAAATATCCCCCTGGATGCGTTCCAGGAATGCAGGAATTTCACTTTGCACTTTCATGACAAAGGGTCTAGTTATTAATTTCCCAGTGGCACATGTAGGGCACACGAAATCTTCATGATTCGAGAAATCTTTAACATTAATGCCATGACCTTGTGAGTTGTTCACTATATTTCTCATCATTCTAAGACCAGGATGACCTAATGTACTATGCCCTAAAGAAAATAACTCAGAGCTTCTAAAAACAGTTTTCAAGGAAGTATACACTTCGGGTGCATGAATATTCGTGTAGTACAACCCAATTTCATATGAGGGATATTTTTCTAATACCATTTTTCCACATCCCGCATGCTTCACAATGCACAAGTATTGTTTGCCATTTATTTCATTGGTTTCTACGTGAAAACCATTGGCGCGGATGTCTTTGAAGCTTAAGAGGGTGCGTGTTGATTCAGGGTACAAAAAGGCTTCTTCGATTACCAAAGTTGTACCCATAGGCAATATAATAGTGGCTCTTCCTGAGCTGATTACATATGAGTCGCTTCCTGCGATCGTAGTAATCTATCCAGCGTTCTTCGTGATCGACTGGAAGTATTTAGACTCTCTTAAGATGGTATTTGTTGTGCCACTATCAACAATGCATATCTCTTCCATTTGGGCGCTACACGATTTCTAGATAAAAGAAATATAATTCCAAACAAACAACGGCAAAATAATCCAAATATTGCTTGCAAAATTGAAGAATATTGGAATAAAGAATAAATTGCATATTTATTCATGAGAGAAGTATGCTCTTCTAGAGCTTACAATTCATTATTCAAAAAGAAAATGCTAACAACCATAATCTAAAAGAAAATGCGATTCATGCATTTAAACGGCAGTGCAAAGCTTGATCGTTCTGCTCGACGGTAGGTTTCGCGTCCTGCGAGGACCCTAGACCAATCGCAGCACGGAGCTTCTTGCCCCTAGGACTATCTTCACGTCCGATGCCCAAGTGAGGTAGTTCTGACCGTGCGGGGCCAGTTCTTCAAACTCACGATTCATGATGCATGATTTCAAAATTCCGACATTAGATTACTGCGTGTAATCTAATAGAAAATGGTTGCAATAAGCATAAAGTACAGAAAAAAAATTCCATGCATTGAAGTATACAAAATAAAGCAATGAATTCAAAATTCATAAAGAATATTCATAAATGCAGAGAATAAAGCTAGAACAATTAACACAGAGCCAAATAATTTTTCTGGATTTTTCTAGCAATTTTCCAAATTTCTGCAAAAAAAAATTTCTTTCTTTCTTTTCCTTTCCTTCTTTCTTTTCTTTTTCTTTCTTTCCTTCCTTTTTCTTTTCTTTTTCTTTTCTTTTCCGTCGGCCGAGCGGCCTTTTGGGTCGTGCCCCTTTCTTTGCTTCAGCCCGCACAGCCTCCACGCCCTCTGTCTTCACGCACGCCTCCTTCCTCCTCGTGTGAAGCCTGGCGGCAGCGGCGTCGCTTCGAGCGGCGGCGACTGGGCGACGGGCGGAGCCGACGAGGCGACAGTGGCCGGGCCGGGCCGACAGCAGCAGAGGCGGGCCGGGCGAACAAGCAGCAGAGGCCGAGGCCGACCGGGCGCGCGCGCAAGTCCGGAGGCAGGCGCCGAGGCCGAGCCGGCGCGCCGTGTGTGCGGGCGCGAGACCGAGGCCGGCCGGGCGGCCGACGAGGCGGGTGGTCGTGGCCGACGCCGGCCTTGAGCGGCGGCGCGCGCGTCGTGGGGCGAAGGCCGAGGCAGTCGGGAGGAGCCGGCGAGGCGGCGCCGGCGCTGAAGCGAGGTGGTGCACTCGGCCGAGGAGGCGACGCTCAGCGAGCTGGTGGGCGGCGATGCTCTGGCGCGGCGAGGCGAGGCGCTCGTTCGCGGGAAAGCGAGCGTTGCGGCAAAGACCGACCGAGGCGGAGAGGCGGACGACGCGGCCGGGGCGAGCCGTCTTGGCGGCGCGGCGCGGCTGGTCGGCGGCGGCGGCGCGACGGCGGCGCGGTCTCGCACGGTGCGTTAGGCGCGCGACGGCCGGCTATGGCGCTCCGGCGAGCCATGCGGCGGCGGGGGGCGCGGCGCGGCTTCATGCCGGCGGCGGCGAGGAGGGCGTGTCGCGGCCGTCGCGCGGCGTGGCGAGGGCCGCGCGCCGGCGGAGCGGCGGCCGTCGCCGCTGCCGGGCGCGGCAAGCGCGTGATCGCTGGCCGAGCGCCGAGGCCTAAGCGGTCGGCGGCTGCGGCGCGAAGGCCATGGCGACAGCGTCTTTGCCGCGCAAGGGCCGAGGCGACGGTGGAGCGGCGGCGAGGCCGGCAGTCTTTGCGCGCTGCGGTACCATGACGGCGGGGCGGCCGAGCCGGGCCGGAGGCGACGACGCAGCAGCGTCTCTTCGGGCCGACGACGGTGAGGTGGCTTCGAGCCGGGCCGGGGCGGCACGCGCGATGCCGAGGCAAGCAACGGCGCTGCGAAATTTCAATGAGTTTCTAATACGAAACTACAAGTTTCAATGAGTTTCTAATACGAAACTACAAGTTTCTAATACGAAACTACAAGTTTCGTCAAGTTTCAAATATGAAACTTGATTTAAAACGAGATTCAAAATAATTTTAACTGAGTTTCAAGAGGCCAACTTCAAAGTTTCACAAGTTCTAAGAAAAAACAAATGAAAACCAGTTTCATATGAGTTTCATGAGATTCGCCAAATATTCAAAAAATCAAGCGTGTTTCACAGGGTTCGCATATCTAGATGAAAACTATGAAACCTCATGAAACTTATATGTAAACTTAGTCCAGAAACATGAACCTATTGAAACATAGTAGTACAGACTATCAATACCTGATGAAATTGTAAAATTAGACGTGAAACTATTTGATAAAACCTCATGAAACGTATTAATGAAACATGTGAAATGTCATGTAACTTATCTATAAAAAATTATGATACTTAAACCTATTGTAACTTATGAAACATCGTGAAGCTTTATGAAACTTATCTACGAAACGTTGTGAAACTTAGCCGTGAACTCATCAAACCTTGAAAAACTTAGACATGAAACCTAATGAAACATAGTCGTTAAAACTATCAAATACCTGATGAAACTGTAAACTTAGACGTGAAACTATGCGCTAAAACCTCATGAAACGTATTAATGAAACATCATAAAACTTAGCACCGAACCTTCTTGAAAATTCATGAAACCTAATAAACTTAACCAAACATCAATCTAACCTATAGAAAAATGAGAGCCAATCCATCACAGAACAACCAATCGGCACTAACAGCCCAACCCCATTAATTTCTGATTAATATATGTACCAGTCAGACATGCAAATTAGCTGGGGCTTGGCTGATAAGTTGCTATATACTGGCCAGAAAGCACGAGACGATCAAAGCGGTCATTATGTGGATCACGTTTTCTAACATTTTACATTAGAATCACAAACAAATCTGAAAGAATACATATAGATCTGGTTATGCTTTTGTATACTTACTAGTGCCACCATTCCAATTTTCAAGCTTGTCTAGTTGACAAGAACGTGCAGCCATGGCAGAAACCAAAGAAGTCAGTTCTTCCCTCCATATCGTGGTGTTCCCATGGCTAGCCTTCGGCCACATGCTCCCCTTCCTTGAGCTCTCCAAGTGGCTGGCCAGGCGTGGCCAAGTCGTCATTGATAGAAATAATCTTGTAATAGAAAAGTTTTAGTTTGGAAAGTTTGTATTAAGAAAGTTTAGAATGAGGAGTTCAATTAGGACAAGGAAGTAGAATCCTATTCCGTTAAATAGGGCTGTAGTTTTGGGTATAAATATAGAGGTAGACTTGAGTTTTGTAAGAGAACATAGCGAAAAGTAATAAAGAGAAAATTGTCCTAAAGTATTTTGACGTTCTGTTCCAACAATTGGTAACAGAGTTTAGGATTTTAGATCAAGCCACTGCCCCTGGGAGAAGGAGACTCCTGGGGGTGGCATCCGAGAAAGCGGGCTATCATCGCGGAGCGACACAGTGTGTTGAGGCTTCATCGGATCATCGCGCCGTCGTCGTCTCCACAGCCGAGATAGGTTTGCACGCCCGCAAGACGATGGAGGACACGGTCGAGTTCGTGCTCGTCCCGGACGCCGCGGACCTCCGGTTGAACCACGGTTTTGTCAACAAGGACGAGGCGTGCACAGATCGCGTGTCCTGATCAGCCACGATGAAAGCACGATCGACGTGAACTACTTCGCTTGCCTCATGTCCAACGCCGCAGGGGAGCGCCCAGGGCCGGTCCTGAGGGGGGGCAGGGTGGGCCGCCGCCCCGGGCCCCCAAAAATCAAGGGCCCCCAGGTGTACAACAATCAGTATAGGCTATTGGGCTTGTCCCACCACAGTGACCAGACTATCTAGATTCCAGCAGTCCAAGAGGCAGACGTCTTGGGTGGCCTCTACAGCTTCCTCATGATCAAAGTCCTGCGCGTCTACAACATGATCAACTAGTTGTTCGATTGATGCCTCTTGCTTTCTATGTTCTTCCAAAAATCAAATCACATAAATCTTGAGGCAGTGTTCTGGGCGAACAATGAAGCTGCATGCGCTGCAGTGTCTTTGTGCGGCGTGCTAGTGTGCTACGGTGCTAGCCTAGGGCCCCGCCACTGGCGTCTGGCATGCAGGCGATTCAACCGTGATCGGACGAGACGCAGATCACCACAGAGTGAATATTAATCTTCTCTAATCTCTTTTCCCTATTAGTCTTACACTATTTAATCTTTGATACATTTATTATTATTTTCAACGCCATGCGTTATCATGTCATGTAGAAAGTATCCATCCGGTAGCGAAAAAAGAAAAAGAAAGAAACATGCGGATGACTTCATAGAAACGCAGAGAGGAGCTATGGACAAATTTTTAAAGAGTAATACAAGTGCTTCCCCGAACCCAAATGATGAGTTGGCGATAGTTGCTGTGGAGGAAGAGGAACCAGCCATTGGGATTTCTGAAGAAGAGGAAAATGTTGACATCAACGTCGATATTAGAAGAAATTTTTTAAGATGATGCCAAGTGCCAAGTAAGTGTTTATGATTACAATTTGCATTTGTCATTTCATTAACTTTAAAGTGTTCTATAGAAGTAATTTTTGTGCATCGAATATTAATTTCTTCAATGATGTGTGCTTATAAGACTATATATATATATATATATATATAAAAGGAGGTGGATGAGGCCTCTATATAAGTTTTCGCCCCGGGCCCCCAAAATGTCAGGACCGACCCTGGGAGCGCCGAGCGCAACACGGCGCGATGGCGCTGTCCGGCATGGAGAGCGAGGAGGCTTCTGATGATGACGACGCGGAAGTACTCGACTTTGCCGAGGAGAGATCGGGTTCAGAGAAGGATGAGGAAGATGGCCGTAGAGAAAGCAATGTCATCAGAAGCGTCAACGTTGGCAGCTATTCAAGTGCAACAGTAGCATCAGATTCCCTCCTTGCATTAAAGGGTGCTGGTTTCCTGCATGCATGTGAGCGTGAGGAGATCAATTCGATCCCTGGCAGTGCCTGGCGGTAGCAAACAACTTTTTTGGGTGTGCAGTGCAAGTCGAAGATGAGTCCGCTTGCAACACAATGTCGACTCCGGGGGTTGAGAAGGTGTGTTCGTCGTCCAAAGTCAAGTTCGTCAAATATGAGTCCAGGATGTTGAGAAGTTGTGGTCGTCGTTCTAGATGTGCGTGCGCATAAGAGTTCTTACAGGTGTGTCTAAGTTCTCTCGTGGATAAACTCTAATCCGAGTCTGCGTCACCGTCAAGTTGCGTTACCGGTGAAAAAACAATTGGAGCCGAAGAAAAATATCGTAATCGCCGGCGAGGTGCGTCACCGATGGTATGGCTAGAGAAAAGAAGGCGAAACTCCTTGGAGATGCGTTCACCATCCTATATCGAGTGTTTGGGCAAATCGTAGTTGAGACTGATTGTCTCAATGAGTTAGAGTTGCGTTACAAGATTAAGGGGTGATTGATAGAAATAATCTTGTAATAGGAAAGTTTTAGTTTGGAAAGTTTGTATTAAGAAAGTTTAGGATGAGGAGTTCAATTAGGACAAGGAAGTAGAATCCTATTTCGTTAAATAGGGCTGTAGTTTTGGATATAAATATAGAGATAGACTTGAGTTTTGTAAGAGAACAGAGCGAGAAGTAATAAAGAAAAAATTGTCCTAAAGTATTTTAACGTTACGTTCGAAGGTCATTTTCATCTCAACGTCGAGAAACGCTACCAGGCTGGGCGCCATCTCGTCGGAGCTGTCGATGGACCTCCCGCCGGAGAAGGTCGAGCTCCTCAAGAAGGCGTTCGACGGCCTCGCTGCACCCTTCGCTGGTCCTGTCGCGAAAACCTGCGCCACTGCCTCCGGCGAAGCCGTTGCTGGGTTCTTGAGGAAGCCAGATTGGATTATACTCGACTTTGCGCAGTGCTAGATTTGGCCGATCGCCGAGGAGCACGAGGTGAGCCGTTCTTACCTTCTTGGAGAAGACATACGCTTAGCATGTGCATGCTCTTAGTCCTAGCAACAATGAATTAACGAGAGACCAGACACTAATTCAAAGTACTGTATAACTAGAAAGTGTTGGGTATAAAGTGTTGGGTAGGAAGTGTTGCGCAAGTAGCATACGGTTTAAGTCATATTTCAAAATTAGTGTTAACTTCCTCGCAGCTGGTGGGCAGGCCAGAGTAGACGAGTAGGCTCACGGAAGAAAGTACAGTAGGAAAGCTAGGGAACGGTTATGTTATGGAAAATGAAGAGAAAGATTTGAAGTTAACTGTTACTCAATCCAACGAGAGATTCTTGCATAGTTTCATAGTCCTTGCCTCCTTGGTCATTTGGATCCTCTTGTTGCTAGTTAGCCTAAGCGAACAAGGACTACAGTTTGGATAAGTGGATCAAAGAATTGTACCTAGAATCAGTCCACAAAACGTATCCCCTCTCGCTGGCGTTCTCTCTCTGCGCTGTCATCATAATTTACTTCCAGTAGGTTCCTAACGAATGACCATGCTCGCTAGAAATTGCGAGGCATATATAGTCAGCTAAACCTCTGAATTACCTTGGTAAATCGGAGCGAAAGTGGGGGCACTTGAAATTTCCGTTGTTTTGGCACAGCATTAAACAATATTTGAATACTGAAACGTAAAGCTTGGGTTACATTCACATCGAATTTAACTATATTGACAAGGATAAAAGTCAGTCCGTCGCATTTGGTAGTCAAAGGCAGCTCAGCTCGACAATGGCGACAGATAACCACTCCACAAGCAGGGAAACAATTCACCAGTTGTTCCGTAACAATTCACCCTAAAACCACCTCAGCACATCCTGCTAGAACTTATTTGTTTTCATTGAGAACTCCGTGTAAAATTTCTCAGCATTGCCTTTTCACTACATTATAAGAGTTTCTTTGAAACTAAGAGCTTTACACAACTTGGAGGTCGTTTTGTCTTTGTAAAACCTCAGTTGTGCACTATGCCACTACATGCCCCGAGTGTTCGGCAGCCTAGTGCAAATACGAGTTTCTGAATTTAGTTCAAAATTCGAACCACATCCAAAAAAATCCACTTATCCAAACAACAACCATCTGTCTTGTACATCATGCATGTACAGCAACTAAATACGCGCTTAAAACGACTAATACAACGGACTCAACTCCAACATAGGCATGCCTCTCAAGGTGGAGAAGAAAACAACACCAAACAAACAGCTTCGCTGGTTTTGATACACGCTTCTCACTGACCACTGCCAGACTAGCGCCTGTGCAATTCCGAGTGACATCCCTGATAACACGTGGAATCGAAAAAACAAACACTTTCTTGGGCTGTTCTTGCTGCCCTGCCCTGCCCATCCAAAAAAGTCCACACCCTCCTGCGCAGAGCTTCGGTAGCTCGCCCTCCTCTATATATTGCCATTGTCTCACACTAGAACATCGGATAATTAGCTCATAGCACAAAAAGAATCAAGTACTAGCCAGTGTTATGTTTACAAAAGAGTAGGGGAAAACAGCCGAACACCAGCCAAGAAGCAGCACACGCATTGTTGGCCACTGGTTGGTGGGAGAGGCCACTAGCCAAGAGGTGAGTGTGTGTGTCCTTTGTTGCTGTCTTCGTGATTTGTTAGCTAAATTTTGGCTTCAAAGGGTGATTCTTTTCTCCTCCTTGTTTGGTGTTCTTGGCATAGGTTGCATGCTCTGTTCTTGCTGTATCAAGTTAACAATGATATAGCAACATTTTTTTTTTGTTTCCTTTTTTTTTCTTGTTATTGCCATTTTTCTCTCATCTCTGTTGGTAAAGTCCTAAGCTTTGCTCTTGGTTATCTAGTTCTTCTTCTTCTTGTTCTTTACCAAGATTAGCTTCTAAAGCAATGTTTGGATGTTGTTTCTTCCAGTTGGTGGGAGTAAATATCAAGGAAACTGCAATGGGAGTACTGTTCTCGTGTCCGGTCGATGACTACGACTCGTTGGAAGAAGGCATCCTCGCACCGGCGGCGAGCTCCGGCGGCGCGGAGCCGACGATCCTCGAGACCTTGGGCTCCGGCAAGCTGCTCATCGAGGGTTCACTCAGCTTCAAGAGGGAGCAGCTGAATTCCAGCTCTCTTCAGGTGGAAACCAAGATCTCCATCAAGACCAGCGACATTGCCTTGCCGGAGTCCGCCGCTCCGCCGATGCAGAGGGAGGTCACCAGGGCGAGGTTCGCCGACGGCGTGGCGGCGGCGGCGGCGCTGAAGCTGCAGAAGGTGTACAAGAGCTTCCGGACGCGCCGGCAGCTCGCCGACTGCGCCGTGCTCGTGGAGCAGAGCTGGTGCGTGGACCTTACAGTTCTTGGGATGCTTCAAATTTGTGGCGGCATTTTGCATTTCTGATGCTAATTTTGGTGCTTTTTTGGTACGACCAGGTGGAAATTGCTGGATTTTGCATTGCTCAGGCGGAGCTCGGTGTCGTTCTTCGACATCGAGAAGCAGGAGACTGCGGTGTCCAGGTGGTCAAGAGCAAGAACTCGTGCTGCCAAGGTATGAATTTTGCACCTGCAGTTGTTACTCCTGAATAATCTGCTCAGGCATTTGATGTGAAAAATGGTGAATGGGACTAAAGATTTGGCAAATTTGGACGTGTTTCAGGTCGGAAAGGGGTTGTCGAAGGATGAGAAGGCACAGAAGCTCGCATTGCAGCACTGGCTCGAAGCGGTGAGTGTCGTCAGTTCAACATGTAGCAAATGTCCAGGTTTTATTGATGTTCTACCAGACAGCGAGCTAATGTGTATACTGAAATTGTTGATTAGCAGATTGACCCGCGCCACCGCTACGGCCATAACCTTCACTACTACTATGATTGCTGGCTCCACTGCGAAAGCTATCAGCCTTTCTTCTACTGGTTAGTGTACTAACTCACTCAGCATGGCTGCTCTCTCATTGTAATTTTGACCACTGAATGAAATGTGAGCTGATGGTCTCCGTTTGGTCATGAAGGCTTGACATTGGGGAAGGCAAAGAGATCAATCTTGAAGGCCAGTGCTCCCGATCGAAGCTTCTGAGCCAGTGCATCAAGTACCTAGGTCCAGTAAGTGTTTACAAACATGGAGCAAAAGAACTACTAGAGTTAGAACACAATGAAGATATATGGTGGCTAACCAAACAAAGCTTAAATTGTGCAGAAAGAAAGAGAAGTCTATGAAGTTGTAACTGAGGACGGCAAGTTCTTGTACAAGAAGAGCCGGCAAATCCTCGACACATCTTGTGGGCCAAGAGATGCAAAGTGGATTTTTGTTCTTAGCACATCTAAGAGCTTGTATGTTGGTCAGGTAAATATGCGCATACCTTCATATGGGCAAAATCCAATCAACCATATAAATGTCAGTTCATTATGTAACATTGTCCTCCGATCTCAAAATGCAGAAGAAAAAGGGCATATTTCAACATTCTAGCTTCCTTGCTGGAGGGGCAACTTCTGCGGCCGGGCGATTGGTTGTTGAAAATGGAACTCTAAAGGTATGCACTGTTTATACTTGGAGCGACTTTTACATACCTTATAAGGACTTGTCATATGTTCGGTTTTATTAGACAGCACGCTGACACAATCTGAGTTTTTGGTCGCAGGCTATTTGGCCTCACAGTGGGCACTACCGCCCAACTGAGGAGAACTTCCAGGAGTTCAAAAGCTTCCTGAAGGACAACTTAGTCGATCTTACTGATGTTAAGGTAGGCATTTATGATCATTCAGACAAAAAGAAATTCTCGGTATTGTTATGCTGTAGTGTTGTTTATTGTGATCTTTCATCATCCTAAACTGCTGCAGATGAGCCCAGCAGAGGAGGAGGATGAGTTCGGGGGTAGCCTCAGAAGGATCCATTCAGAGAACGACACCAAAAATACAGTAACCGACAAATCTGAAGATAAAACTGCTGCACTTGAAGAAACCAGCCCTTGCCAGATACCTCAAGTTACTGAAACAGCTTGTGCGGAGAGCGAAAAATGCGAGGAACCAGTGGTAACAAGGCTGGATTTATCAGAAGAAAACGAAAATATGGAAACCTCGTGCACTAGCAGCGACTGTTCTGAAAAGGATCAAGAAGGGAATGAACAGGCACCCTTGCTGCGGGAAAAGATCCTTGAGAGGATCAACTCCAAGAAAGAGTTGAAATCATATCAGCTGGGGAAGCAACTGTCCTTCAGGTGGACCACCGGGGCGGGTCCTCGAATCGGGTGCGTGCGCGACTACCCTTCGGAGCTCCAACTGCGGGCGCTGGAGCAAGTGAACCTGTCGCCGAGGAGTGCCACCGGAGCCGCCTCCTCCCGGTTGGCCTCGCCGCAGAGGCGAAGCTCCTTCAATGGCCTCATGACAAGGGGATGTGAAGCATCGACACCGAGAGGAGCATTCCGGTTACCCCTGCGACATGGACTAGTTGCAGCTGCAGTTGATTGATGATGACAGGTTGCTGGAGTAGTTTCAGTTGCAGCTGGTTGCATCTGAAACTTTCCTGAACAACTGAAATGCAACTGAATGCATACAGATGTGTCTGGTAGGAAAATAAAGGAACATACTTCCTGTGTAGATGTAGATCTTGTAGCCTAGGTAATATACATATACACGTTGTTCAATAGATGATGTACTACTGTAGTTGCCTACATGGATAAACACGCAGATATGCATATTCTTTCATTCTTTTTATCCTTGAAAAACTCCAAGCTATTATAAATTTGAAAAATTTATGGAAAATTGCTCGAAAGTAGTGTGAATTTAAGAATGGCAATGAAAATTCAAAACAGAAAAGGAAATAAGATTGATTACACTTAGGAACAAATTAAGAAGAGTATATTTCACAAAACTACAAGTTTTTTTTACAAACTATCATAAAACTTCAGGTTTTAGCTAATATTTCACAAAACTACAGATTTTAGAAAAAACTTGTGTCACAAAACTATAGATTTTAGAATTCACGATTTCTTGTAGCGGGTCCGACAGTGTAGGCCAACAAGGCAACCTCATGCATTCCTATTTCCCGTTTCACTCACGTGTGAGGGTGCCATGTAGCCCCATACTGTCGGACCCATTACAAGGAACAACCAATTCTAAAACATGTAGTTTTATGATACAAGTTATTCTAAAATCTGTAATTTTGTGAAATAGAAACTAAAACATATAGTTTTCCGATAGTTATTAAACAAACATGTAGTTTGGTAAAATTTACTCAATTAAGAAAGCACGAAAGAAGATTTCCTTTTGGACTGCAGGGGACCTTCTCGTAATTGAGAGGAAGAGCCCGCCAAAAATTGGCGTATGCCGCTGTATGCGGCAAGCACACGGTATTTGCTGTGTGCTCACCGCGCGGCTGTGTGGTCTCCGACACCCACCCCTGCTAGGGATGAAACCGGATTGGATAATTTTTGACCGATCAGATAATTTTCAGATACAGATTCTGTCGAATCGGATATTCGTCGGATAGTATCAGATTGGATACGAATACGGATTTTTTCTGTCGGATTTGGTAGCTCACTATCCGTAGGATACAGATCTGAATAATCCAGATATTTATAGACCAGATATCCGGATATGCACATGGACTGGGCCAAGGCTACTCTTTTGGGCCAAAAAGGTTTCTGAATTTCAAAATAGTTTTCTAATTTAATTAGTCCACAAATCAAATTTTAATTATTAAAATTGGCAAACCAACTCCAAAAATTACCAAAATTTTTAGGGAAGTTTATGACATAATCTAACAATTAAAAAAATTATTTTAAAGAGTTTTTCTGCTTTTAAGTTTTTTAAAAAATCAAACACTACTATCCTTAATAGGAAAATATTTTAAATAAGTAACTAAAAATGCATAAAACACATAAATACATATTTTATTATTTTAAACATAATTCAACAGAGAATACGTATCTTGAGTCATTACATGTTCTTCATGAATGTTTGGAGCAAATAAACTAGTTACTTTTTTTTCATTTTGTGTGTATAATTTAAAAGATTTTCATGTTCCAATAAATATCTGTAACCATATTCATTTCGATTCATATTCATTTCGTATTCGTATTCAACATTATCCATATTTATATCCGTATCCGAGTTATTCATATTTGTATTTGCATCCGAGAAGAAAATATGAAAAATAAATATAATAAAATCATTATCCGTCTATAACCGATTCATTTTCATCCTACCCCAGCTCGATTAAATAGCAGGGCTTGCTGTAGCCTCCCGCTCGAGCAGGCGATTTGGAACTCAAAGAAAACGCTGTCATCTACGCTTGTGTCGGCACACTGCAAAACCAATGCGGTGGTTTGCCGCGGTCCAGAAGAAAAGGAGCGGAGGCGGCGCATGCATCCTAACTGGCCCGCAAGCCTCTCGCCCAAAGGCTGCAAAGTGCAAATACGTGGCCTGTGAGAATACTGGTTGAAAAAACTACTACTCAACAAAAGTAAGAAATGTTTGACCCTCATCCTTTTTTTTCATCTTCCTACAGAAAGAAAATCGGCCATCCTCCCATCCTCATACTCCCCCCTTCATTCATGGAGTTGGTGAAAGCATCTAGGCTTCAAATTTCTTTTCTTTTGGCAATTAATGACAATCTTGGTTAAAGAACTAATATTTTTCCTAAGAATGTTGAAAATAGGTTACTCCCGGGTTTGGTTATCATGGAAGCATGAAGAATGACACAAAAGAAGATCAGTATGTCAAGCAAGTGACAAAGGTATAAATATAAGGACCTTTTCTAACCTTTTTGCCGATCTCGGAGTTTGGAGAAAAGATCATGCATTTTGTCAAAGGTACAAATAGGGCCGTACTATTAAGAGGGGTTTCGACGTTCTCTTTATGTCGCTTAAGATCATGCATTTTGTCAAAATAAATGTCTCATTGAACATTCTATGAATTTCAAAAAGAAGTTTCTGAAAGCAATTTGGGTGGTATGAAAATTCTAGAGAACCTCCATTTTGGGTTTTCTCGAAGCCCGGTTCTACCGCCCATGGTAGCGCGGTGCTACCGGGGGAGCAGCAGCACTGACCCTAAAGCGGTGTGTAAAAACCAGAGAAGGGTATTTTGGTGGACCAGGTAGGGCGGTCCTACCGCCCATGGTAGCGCGGTGCTACCAGGTGAGCGGTAGCACGGCCTTTTGGAGCGGTGCAAAAATTTCATAAGGCATGCTTTTTTGAGCAGTCGGGCGGTCCGATGCTACCGCCCATGGTAGCCTGGTGCTACCGGGCTACCGGTAGCCCGGTAGCACCAGCCAAAAGCCCGGTGCAAAAATTCCAGAGAGTACATTTCTGGCCGAGGAAATTTAAAAGGGGCCCGGTGCTATCGGTCCCAGTTGGGCGATAGCACCGGACCCTCTGCACAATTGACTCTGGCAGTGCATTTAATGTACTGTTCCAACCGTTGGGTTGGAGCCGGTGCTACCGGTCCTACACGGGCGGTAGCACCGGAAATCCTGATTTCAACACATTTCGAACTCCAACGGCTAGAAAAGTTGGTGGGGGATATAAATACATCTCCACAAGTTGTGAAGGCCGGAGTTCGCCTACCCAGAGCCGAAAAGAATTAGCTTAATGATCGAGTAAGGCTCAAGCGGGTGGAGCCGGCTTGAAGTTGTTCAAGTCACCTCAACGTGGAGTAGGGGAGACCGGCAAGTCTCTGAAACCACGGGTCAAAAATCTTGTTTCTTGCTCTCTTGTGATTTGCATTTACACTTCTAGTGTTCAATTCAATCTTCTAGCTTTTTAAGTATATTATTTGTGCTTAGCTTTCTATTTAATTCATACTTGAATTGCTAGAGTACTTGATATTTACTAGAGAACTTAGTTGCAAAATTGAAAGAAATCGCAATTCTTGCTTAGCGTTTCAATTGATTGTTTTTAGAATCGAAAAAATTTAGAAACCTCCTATTCACCCCCTCTAGTCGGTTATCCTTGATCTTATAAGTGGTATCAAAGCTTGGACTCTCTATTAGGGCTTTACCGCCTAGACAGTAATGATGGCTAGCGATGGGGTGTCAATTGGTAAGGCTCTATTTTTCAATGGCACAAATTATGCATATTGAAAAATTCGCATGACCGTTTATCTAAAGGCCATGAGCCTAAGTATATAGAGAATTGTAGTTGATGGTTTCGCTCCGGGAGTTAATCCCACACTTATAATAGAACAAGTAGCGCGAAACACTCATCGCAATGATCAAGCTATGAACGCTCTCTTTGTTGCTTTGAACGCGGATGAGTTCAATCAAGTGAGCAACCTTGAAACCGCTCGTGATATTTGAACAACCCTCTCGAAAATTCATGAGGGGACATCCTCGGTTAAAAAAGCCAATTTGCATATGCTTCGGATCAAATATGAGAGTTTTATTATGTTACCCCATGAGAACATTAATGAGATATACTCACGGCACAATAACATAGTAAATGAGCTCAAGGGCCTTGGAGTATCACTAACCGATCTTGATATTGTTCGTAAGATGCTTAGGGATCTTCCGAAAAAATATGAGATTTTGGTAACGTTGTTTCTGAACTCACCGGAATTACCAAGGATGATGCCAACGAGACTTCTTGAAAACCTCATCACTAATGAGCTTTACAAGAAGGACAAGGAAGAGCTTTTGGAGCAAAGTTCTTCGAAGAAGAAAAACATCACCTTCAAGACAAAGGCGGAGTCAAGCGAGTAAACGTTTGATGACTCCGAAGATGAAGACACCGAAGAAGAGATGGCACTCCTCGTGAGAAGAATGAAGAAGTTTATGAGGAGGTGTTCAAGCTCAAACGCTCCTCAAAAGTTCAAGAAGGGGCAATACTCTAGCACAAACCGGTATGTAAATATCCGGTGCTACGAGTGTGATGAGAATGGGCACATCGCCTCTCATTGCCCCAAAATGAAGGACAACAAGAACAAGTCGTCCAAGAAGAAGAAGGTCTTCCAAGGGAAGAAGAAGCTTTTCAAAAGGCTTCACAAGGATGGCAAAAGCGAGGCTCACATTGGAGAATGGGATTCCGAAGAAGAATATTCGGATTTCGACTCAGAAGATGTCACACCCTCAAAGAAGAAGGGTCTCGCCGGAGTCGCAATCAAGGAGGCATCTTCGCCGTTCGTCACTCCATTTTGTCTTATGGCAAGAGAAATTAAGGTAAAATTTAATGACGAAGATGAACCTACTTATGATGAGCTCATGGACATGCTTGAGGATTTGAATGAGTACTTAGACAAGGAGAAGTCCAAACATAAGGCTTTGAGAAAAGAATATCTTTCCCTCAAAGATTCTTATGAGGAGCTAAAGGAAGCTCATGAGACTTTTCTTGCCAAGGACTATTCAAAGCCTCAAAATGATATAGGCATTAGTTGTAAGATTATTAATGACATGTCTAGTTTAGAAATTGATTCATATTGTGTAGCAAAAACTAGCATATCTACTTCTTGTGATGATTTAATTGATATGCCTTCAACTTCATATGCTAGCTCAATTTCTTGCCATGAAAATTTAATGGTAGAAAATAATGAACTTAAAGAACAAGTGGATAAACTTAGCAAGAGTTTAGATAGGTGCTTTAAGGGTAAGGATACTCTAAACAAAATCTTGAATAGTCAAAGATGTTCCTACAATAAAGAAGGTCTTGGGTATATTCCTAAGAAGGGTAAGAAAATTAGTAACAAAGCTTCTCGGTTTGTAAAATCAAATGGGAAGCTTTGTTATAAATGTCATGATGTAGGCCATCTATCAAATGATTGTCCTTTAGGCAAACATCCAAAAATAACATTTATGATTCTTGGTATGTGCTTAAGAAAAATAGTTTTGGTAAAATTATTGCTAAATTTGTTGGCACTCCTATACTTGGCCGTAGAAAGAATGTCATTTGGGTGCCCAAAGCCTTGGTTACTAACCTCCAAGGTCCCAAACAAATTTGGGTACCTAAAAAGGATTGATTTTCTTTTGTAGGTGAACTACAGGACCGGCGGACAACATTGGGAGTTGGATAGTGGATGCACTCAACACATGACCGGTGATCGAAAAATATTCACCACATTTAAATCGGGGAGTGACCAACATAACAAGATCACATTTGGTGATAATGGCAAAGGAGAGGTATTAGGATTGGGTAAAATATCTATCTCAAACAACCTTTCTATCTCAAATGTCTCCTTAATTGAAACATTGAACTTTAATTTGCTATCCGTTGCTCAAATTTGTGATCTTGGTCTTACTTGAATGTTTTCTAAAAATAGAGTAGTGATTTCTAAAGAAAATGATAACTCTTTGATATTCAAAGGTTTAAGATTTAGAAATTTGTATTTAGTTGATTTCTCCTCAAATGAGTCATGTCTTCAAACTTGTTTAATAGCTAAAACTTTTTTGGGTTGGTTGTGGCATAGAAGACTTGCTCATATAGGAATGATTCAACTTAAAAAGCTTTTTAAAAATGATTTAATTGTGGGCTTGAAAGATGTGAAGTTTGAGAAAAGTAGACTTTGTAGTGCTTGTCAAGCCAGCAAGCAAGTGACTAGTACTCATCCTTCAAAAAGTATCATGTCCACATCTAGGCCGTTAGAACTCTTACATATGGATTTGATTGGCCTGACAACCTATAAGAGCATCGGAGGCAATTCTTATTGTTTAGTCAGAGTTGATAATTATTCGATGTATTCTTGAGTTTTTTTAATGATAAATCCGAAACCTCCAGTATTTTCAAAAGTTTTGCAAAAATGGCTCAAAATGGATTTGATTTCAAAATTAAGAAAATTCGTAGTGACAATGGTTCCGAGTTTAAAAATACAAGAATTGAAGATTATTGTGATGAACTTGGAATAAAGCACGAGCTTTCCGCCACCTACACTCTGGAGCAAAATGGAGTTGTAGAATGGAAAAATCGAACACTAATTGAAATGGCAAGAACTATGCTTGATGAGTATGCCACTTCCAACAGTTTTTGGGCGGAAGCCATTAATACCGCTTGCCATGCAACAAATAGGCTGTATTTGCGTCGTCTTTTGAAAAAGACTTCCTATGAGCTTCTCATTGAAATAAAACCAAACATTTCTTATTTTCGAGTTTTCGATTGCAAATGCTATATTTTGAAAAAGGGTGTTCGGCTTTCAAAATTTCAAAGTCGTTGTGATGAAGGTTTGTTTCTTGGCTATTCTTCAAATAGTAAAGCCTCTCGTGTTTTTAATAAAAACAAAGGTTTTGTTGAAGAGACTTGTGATGTTCAATTTGATGAAACTAATGGCTCTCAAGAAGAGCAAGAAAATTTGGATGATGTAGGTAATGAAGGCTTAAGAGAAGTAATGAAGAATATGACACTTGGAGATGTGAAGCCGGAAGTGAACAAAGAAAATCAACCATCATCCACTCAAGTTGAACCATCTACTTTCGCAACGCCATGTCAAACTCAACCATTTGATGTGGATGAGAAGGAGAGTGATCAACAAGTTCAAACTCTACCTCAAAGAGTCCATCATAGACTCTCCAAAGATCATCCAATAGATCAAATATTGGGTGATATTAGTAAGGGTATTTTAACTCGATCTTGTGTCGCTTCTTTTCGTGGACATTACTCTTTTGTGTCCTCTCTTGAACCTACTCATGTAGATGAAGCTTTAGATGATCCGGATTGGGTAAGCTCAATCCATGAAGAGCTTAACAATTTCACCTGTAATGATGTATGGACGCTAGTCGAAAGACCCAAGGATCAAAACGTCATCGGCACAAAATGGGTATTTCGAAACAAGCAAGATGAGAATGGTATTGTGGTAAGAAATAAGGCAAGATTAGTAGTGCAAGGTTTCACACAAATCGAAGAACTAGATTTTGGTGAGACTTTTGCACCCGTAGCTAGACTAGAAGCTATTTGAATTTTGCTTGCATTTGCATCTTGTTTCGATATTAAGTTATTTCAAATGGATGTGAAGAGTGCATTTCTAAATGGACAAATATCTGAATTGTTATTTGTTGAACAACCTCCCGGTTTTGAAAGTTCTAAATACCCAAACCATGTTTACAAACTCTCTAAGGCACTATATGGTCTCAAACAAGCTCCTAGAGCATGGTATGAGCGACTTAGAGATTTTCTACTTTCAAAAGGTTTCAAAATTGGGAAGGTTGATACAACACTCTTTACTAAAGTAATAGATGGAGATTTCTTTGTTTGTCAAATTTATGTTGATGATATCATATTTGGTTCTACTAATAAAGATTTTTGCAAATAATTTGGTAACATAGTGTCTAGGGAGTTTGAAATGTCAATGATTGAAGAATTGAGTTTCTTCCTTGGACTTCAAATCAAGCAACTCAAGAATGTGACATTCGTGAGCCAAGCCAAGTACATAAAGGATTTACTCAAAAGGTTTGGCATGGAGGATGCAAAGCCCATCAAGACTCCAATGGCATCCAACGGGCTTCTAGACCTCAATGAGGGAGGTAAACTGGTAGATTTAAAGCTTTATCGTTCTATGATTGGTAGTTTACTTTATCTTACCGCATCTAGGCCCGATATCATGTTTAGTGTTTGCATGTGCGCATATTTTCTAGCTTCCCCTAAAGAGTGTCATTTAGTACCCGTTAAGAGAATTCTAAGATATTTAAAGCATTCGAATTCTAAGATATTTAAAGCATTCCTCAAATATAGGATTATGGTATCCTGAAGGTGCTAAATTTGATTGAGTTGGATATTTGGACTCAGATTATGCGGGTTGCAAAGTGGATAGAAAGAGCACCCCCGGGAGTTGCCAATTGTTAGGTAGGTCCCTAGTCTCATGGTTCTCCAAGAAACAAAATTCTGTAGCTCTATCTACCATCGAAACCAAATATATTTCCGCCGGTAGTTGTTTTGCTCAATTGTTGTGGATGAGGCAAACCTTAATGGATTATGGAATAAATTTCAAGAATGTGCCTCTATTATGTGATAATGAAAGTACCATTAAAATAGCCAACAACCCGGTCCAACACTCAAGAACCAAACATATAGATATCCGCCATCATTTCTTAAGAGATCCTGTTAGTAAAGGAGATATTATGATTAGTCACATTAGAACCGAAGATAAATTAGCGGATATCCTCACCAAGCCTTTAGATGAAGCTCGTTTTTTGTAAATTGAGGAATGAGTTAAATGTCATAGATATCTCCAATGTGGTTTGAGTGTTTGCACCTTAATTGATTTCTTCAATTTGGTGTTTGTTGGATTTTAATCTAGTTTTAGTTTGTTTAGATGAGAAACACATTAAGAGGGAGTATTTTACCTTTTATATGTATTCTACATCCCTAAAAATGTGAAAATACCAAAATTAGTGCTACTATTCTTCAAAAAGTGATTCTAGACCATATTAAGTCAAAATACTTGAAATTATCCTACTTTGTATCTTTAAAATGAAAACTTCTTTGAAATCTTCTTTTTAAAACTATTGGTATATAAATCTCATCACTTGAAACACTTATCTTAATATATTCTCTATATTGAAAATTAACTCAAAATGTCTCTTGACAAAAACTTTGTTTTTCATCAAATTACCATCAATCAAAATCTTGGTTTATATTGATCAACCTAATGCACATTGTGAGTTTTCACCTTTGAAACTAGAATAACATAATTTCTAGTCCATCAAAAGGTATTTTTCGACTCATACATGCAAATAAATCTCAATTTCACTTTTCAAGTGTTCTTTTTCTAAAATTGTCTTTTAGTCATATAAAAAGAGCTATCTTAATCAAAAACATTTTATAAAGTTGATTTCTTGGTCTCTTTATCAAGTTGGGATGCTCATGTATGTTTCTCAACAAAAAATTGTGAACATATGAGCTATTTCAACTCATTTGGCTCTTTTGGGCAAACTTCAGCCTATCAGGCTGTCTAGTCCGGTAGCACCACTCTCAGTTGAGCGGTAGCACCGAAAATATCGAGTTTGGGGGTTAAGCCAGGCACGGTGCAACCGCTCCCTCCTCCATCTTCATACCGCTTCCTCTTTTCTCTCTCCAACTCATTCCCACTTCATTCTCTACTTCAAAATCTTCAAGAAATTCAAGATTCTTCTTCACCTTTTCGTTCCTAACTCAATCTTCACCCCAAGTGATCATGCCGAAGACTCGAGGTTCTTCAACTCCTCGCGGTGGTGGTCCTTATCAAAAAATGTTCGCAAATAGAGGTCGTGCCCCACCTCCTCCTCAAGCATTTGATAGTGAAGATGACATTCCATTGCCTCCATACATCATGAGGTCAAGAAGAAGAGTCAGCGTGATATTGACAGCAGTTCCATAATAGATAAAATAAAACAGATTGCACCAAAATCAAGCAGTGAGAAAACAAAAGAAGATGGGTTCATGGATGTTGATGGTGGAAATGGGGATGCAGGATCAGGGGATGAACAAGAAAACTTCGATGATTTTGATCCATTTGTCGATATGAGCAAAATTAAAGGTGACACTTATTCCTCTCTCAGACAAGAAAATCAATACATGCTGCTTACAAATGCATCTGAGGATAGATTTAGGACCATCTATCAGCAAAATGTATATCATGAGATTCACAAGAACAAGGAATTTGCTGATCATAAATGGGTCAACTGGGAGCATATTAAAAAGATTCCTCTGTTTATGGGAGTTCCAGAATTATTTCATGGTGCTGGCATGTCAGATTTTGTGAGCAGGAAGTGTGATTACAACGAAGACATAGTCAAGCAATTCTATGCTACATTGCATGTTTCTGAGTCTTTCGATACCATCACCTGGATGACAGATGCCGCAATGCACACAGTCACCAAGAATGAGATAGAGGAGGCATGGGGGATTTTTTGATAGTGGTATCCGAGTATACACAGTGATAGAGTTCTTCCCCTCGACAGGCAACTTGAGTTCTATGATCCAGCTGCTCTGGTCAAGTGTCCAGGTAAAATTACGCACCTCCTTCCCTCATCGAGCCTCATTAAGAGGATCATCTGGGTTACCGTTCATCCGAAGAGCGGAAATCTTGATGAAATCAGAGGAAATGCATGGAATATCATGAATAGAGTCATGTACAAGCACAAGTTTGATGTAGTGGACTTCATGATCAGAGAGTTGGCCTCGTTGCCTGCGACAGAGGTAAAAGAATCTATTTTGCTCCGTACATTATGATGATCATCAAGAAAGTGACTGGATATCGAGGAGGATGTGGCGGTGTTCATAAGCCATATCGGCCTCGTGAGGCGGCTCCTCAGGCTATCAGTCAGCGAGGCCAGTCCTCTTCTCAGCAGCCACAGTTATAGGAGATCCTAGATGCCGCAGAGCACCCTCAATCATCTCAGCAAGCCTCCAGTGATCAGTTTTTTGATAGCTTGAGAAATGATCTGATGAGCAGTCTAGCGAGTCTTTGGTCTGACATGATTAGCAGCTTCACTTGAGTGGATGAGTATCAGCTTCAGACCAGACAGATAGTAGAGGAGGTCAGAGGGCGAATCGAATCCATTGATTCATCTATTTTCGAGCTTCGCTCATCCTTCGAGGAGTTTCGCTCTCAGTAGGCTCCTCCTCATCCTCCATCTTTATGAGCTCATCAAAGATCTTCTCTGTTTTTGGTACTTAATGCCAAAGGGGGAGAAATATGACGAAGACGAAGACGACGAACTTGATAGATTAATTTTATGCTTTATATATATGTGTATGTAAGCTTATGGATGTGCTGTCTATACTTATTGTCTTATGGATGTTATGGTTATCTATGGTTGTTTTAAATTGCAAATTGCCTATCTTTGCATATATATGTTTTGGTTGTTTATCCATGTCCCAAATGTCTAAATAAAACTCTGTCAAAAATTTAAATTTTCTCTACATGTGCAAATATTCATTTTCTACTCATATGCACATTTTTAGGGGGATTTTTAATTTAAACATTATGATTTAATAGCATTTTGCTTCAAGAAGCAAAATTCTATTAAAACTCAATTCTTGAGTATAACAACATATTCAATTTGTTGCATACTCAAAATCATTTACAATTTGATTCTCACATTGAGGTTGTCATCAATTACCAAAAAAGGGGAGATTGAAAGCATCTAGGCCCCAAATTTCTTTTGTTTTGGTAATTAATGACAATCTTGGTTAAAGGACTAATATTTTCCTTAAGAATGTTGAAAATAGGTTAGTCCCAGGTTTGGTGATCATGGAAGCATGAAGAATGGCGCAAAAGAAGATCAATATATCAAGCAAGTGACAAAGGTATAAATATAAGGACCTTTTCTAGCCTTTTTGCCAATCTCGAAGTTTCGAGAAAAGATCGGATTGCTAGAAATAGGGTTGTACTATTAAGAGGGGTCTTGACGTTCTCTTTATGTCGCTTAAGATCTAAAGACTCAATTAAATACTCAAGATCATGCATTTTGTAAAAATAAAGGTCTCATTGAACATTCTATGAATTTCAAAAAGAAGTTTCTGGAAGCCCCGCACTACCACCCATGGTAGCGCGGTGCTACCGAGTGAGCGGTAGCATCGGCCATTTTGGGCGATGTGAAAATTCCAGAGAGCCTCCATTTTGGGTTTTCTCGAAGCCTGGTGCTATCGGGGGAGCGGTAGCACCGACCTCAGAGCGGTGTGTAAAAACCCGGGAAGTGTATTTGGGGGGACCAGGTAGGGCGGTGCTACCGCCCATGGTAGCGTAGTGCTATCGGGTGAACACACCGACCTTTTGGAGTGGTGCAAAAATTCCAGAAGGCATGCTTTTTTGGCAGTCGGGCGGTCCAGTGCTACTGCCCATGGTAGCCAGGTGCTAACGGGCAAGCGGTAGCACCTGCCAAAAGTCCGGTGCAGAAATTCTAGATAGTACCCTTCTGGACGAGGAAATTTAAAAGGGGCCCGGTGCTACCAGTCCAAGTTGGGCGGTAGCACCAGACCCTCTGCACAACGGGCTCTGGCAATGTATTTAATACACTGTTCCAACCGCTGGGTTAGAGCCCGGTGCTACCAGTCCAACATGGGTGGTAGCACCGAAAATCTTGATTTCAGCACATTTCGAGGTCCAACGGCTAAAAAAGTTGGGGGCTATAAACACTCCCACCTGCACTCTAGATGTATTTTTGGTCCTCATTGATGATATTTGAGCTCTAGCAAGTCTTCTCCTCTCCTAAAGTGCATTCAATTTTCATTTGAGAAAGTGAGGAGCAAAATTTGAGTGTTGCATTTAGTTTGAGCCTTTGTACTCTCAAATTTGACCTCAAGCAAGCGTCAAGGTTTATTACTCTTGGAGGTTGCTGCCTCCTAGACGGTTTGGAGGCGATCGTGCGAGGTGAGCTTCTCAATGGAGATTGTGAGAAGCCCTAGCAAGTTGTGAAGGTCGGAATTCACCTACCCAGAGCGGGGAAGAACTACCTTAATGATCGAATAAAGCTCAAGCGGGTGGAGCCGGCTTGAAGTTGTTCAAATCACCTCAACGTGGAGTAGAGGAGATCGACAAGTCTCCGAGACCACGGGTCAAAAATCTTGTCTCTTGCTCTCTTGTGATTTGCATTTACACTTCTAGTGTTCAATTCAATCTTTTAGCTTTTCAAGTATATTATTTGTGCTTAGCTTTCTATTTTATTCATACTTGAATTGCTAGAGTACTTGATATTTACTAGGTAACTTAGTTACAAAATTGAAAGAAATCGCAATTCTTGCTTAGTGTTTTAATTGATTGTTTTTAGAATCGAAAAAAATTTAGAAACCTTCTATTCACCCCCCTAGTCGGTTATCTTTGATCCTACAGTTGAAAGAATCCACAAGAGGCCTGCCCATTCATAATTGCATAAAAGAACCATTCTTTTTATAAAAACTCTTGTTCCAACCTCACCTCATAACAACAGATTTCGCTTAATTCATGTCACCCACCCGCTCTCAATATAGCAAGTGACTCTCTCTCACAAGACAGAGAAAGATTACCGTCTCCATTCCTAAACAGTTCAGATGTCATTTTAGATTTTTGCACTTTCACCAAGTTCCATCTACGAAAGATTACGCTACCCTTTTTTTATTATATCTTTGGATGGTTTGTCTTATTTGGTCTATAGTAGTAAATGACATTAGAAATAGCTAAAGAGAAAGGATATAGAAAGAAAAAATGATAAAAAAATCACTTCAAAATTATAAAATGGCATGTGCTCCCTCTATCCAAGTTTATAAGGCATATTTTTTTAATGGTCTTGTCCACGATATAAGACATATTCCATATTCTAATATAAAATTAATGCGATGTTCCCTCTATACCTCTAATAAATATCTATTTTTACTTTATTTTCTCTATATACATGTATTGAATATAGTGTTTTGTGATAATAATTAGGGATAGTCTAGTCATTTTCAATATCTTCTTCGTCTATGTATTTTCTCTTAATATATAGACCAAAGAGATATTGAAAATGACTAGACTACCCATAACTATTACTCCTTCCATCCAAGATTACAATGAGTATATTTTCAATGGTCTTATGCACAAATATATAGCTTATTTCATATTTTAATGCAAAATTAGTGCGATATTCCCTCTATACCCCTAATAAATATCCTACTTTAGTTCATATTCTCTACATACATGTATTGAATATAGTGCTTAAAAATAATAATTAAGAGTAGTCTAGTCATTATCAACATCTACTTGATATATATGCCAAAAAGAAAATATACCCTATAAATTTGGACGGAGGAAGTATCTATAAACACTATATTCAATGCATATATGTAGAGAATATTAAGTAAATCTAGATATTTATTAGGGATATAAAGGGAATATCACACTAATTTACATTAAAATATAAAATACGTCCCATATTTATGAAAAGACTATTCAAAAAATGTCCTATAAACTTTAATAGAGAGTAGCTTCTAAAAAAAGATATAAGAAAATCTCACATGAACTATCAACCATGCTTCTCTAAATAAAAAACCCAACTAGGCTACCAACGATGCAGTCTGCAGAACTGCATTGCTGGGAAATAGTGCAGTAGTTAACATTCAACACAACGGTAACACAAACTTCTGATACTACCGAAATGTTCATAACGTTTATTACGCCGTGCATCACCATAAACAATACAAGAGTATGGTAAACTCGACGCATAACCATTGGAAACACCCGTACAAAACCTACACAACAGACCAGGTTCCAAATCTATCCGAATTTTGGCGAAATTTCGGATTTCGGACCACTCCGAAATCTAAACTACCGGCCTGATAAACAAAAAGTTTTAAAAAAACTGAAATTGCTACAGTAACACAAAATTTCGTTTTTCCTCGGCGAAATTTCGCCAAAATTTCATGTTTTTTTGGCTGGTTTTGAAACTTTTAGGGCTGGATTTGACCGGATTTGGTCCAATAACCCTTAGGAAAGTCATCTTCTATGAAAATTTGTTGAAAACCCGAATTTTTGAGATATTTTAAATTTTTTGTCAGATTTTTTATAAAATTGTACAAGCTTGATAATGATCTGAAAATTTTATGGTACTATCTTTAGTAGCTTAGGATCATACATAAAAAATTTCAAAATAATTTACCTTCATTTGTTATCCTTCAAAAATCAAAAACAGAATGAACATAATTGGGACAGTTATATTGTCAGAATTTTATAAATTTTCTTGTGTGTGATTATGATCTTAATTTTTTGTGAGAGATTAATAATTGCCTCAGTACTATTATATAAATTTTTCAAAAAAATTTAAATTTTTTTGTTTGGTTATTCAAATCTACGTAAGCATTGAACTTCGTTTGTTATATTATATTTCAAAAATAAAAAAGAGAAGAACATAAATGGTACTGTCTTATAAGAATTTTATAAATTCACTGGAGTGTGACCATGATTCAAATTTTTTATGAGATATTAAACACTTCCTTATCACCCTTCTGTAAAATTTTCAAAAAATTTAAACTTTTTTATGGCTAAAGCAAATCTATGTATTGATCATCAGGCTTTTATCAGGACGTAGCACTGTCTGAATTTTTAAACATTATTTGAGAATAATCATCGTCTAAAATTTTTAAAGAAACATTAATGCTACATCAGGACCATCCACAAAAATGTTCAAAAGTTTTTAACGTGGTTTAGATAATTTTTATTTTGTTCAAGTTTACTGGTAAGCCTTTTAACAGGGCAATAGTAATTTTCAAATTTTTAAAAATTCATGAAGTTTGGTCATTATTTGAAAATTTTATTAGAACATTAAAGATGCATCATAACCATGCAAAAAAAATTCAAAATTTTATAACGTGGTTTGAACTATTTTGCATTCGGTTCAAAATTGCCGGTCAGCATTTTATCAGGACAATAGCAATGTTTGAATTTTTGAAAATTCCACAAACTTCAGAATTGTCTGAAATTTTTATGGAAATATCAGCTATGTGTCGAGACTCTCCAAAAAAAATTCACTATTTTTCGATATCATTTGACCCACTTTTTTGCTGTTGCAAAAACACCAAAATTTCGAGTATTTTGCCCGAAATTTCGAGATTTTTCGGCGAAATTTCGTTTTTCTCGGTAGAAAACAAACAAGATTTGAATTTTTGTTTTTGAATTTCGAACGAGATTTGTCCGAAATATACGAATTTCAGATTGTGGTCCGGGGCGATATTTTTATCTAAAACGAAATTTGAATCCTTCCAACAGACAAGCAAATTCTCCAATTCCATCAGCAGCCAGAAACTCCGGCCAACAACACATGGCGGTTACATCTCCTAGTAATTACAGAAACTATCATGCACAGAATTTGCTGAAAGCAGATCAGCTCAGTTAGGGGTACTGCATCTTTCGGTTCATGTATGGCTGTGCAGGTAAATTACATGAAATGAATCAAGAAAACCACATTAGCTGGGTGTATACGAGTTAGACAGGTGCATTCACCAACCGTCATAGCCTACCCACACCTCTTCTGTTGGAGAAAGTAGTGCCCAAGTAATACCACCTTGCTTCCTCTGAAGCAGCTGTATGTATCCTCGCAGTGAATATACCATTATACAACATCTAATGCTACAGAATGCGAGTGGGAACACTCATGGTGATTCTTAAGTGCAGCCGAGCCAGAATAGGTACCAGGTTCTTCTGTGCAAATACCTTCTGACCTTTTTATGTCATTTAGAGCTCTCTTGGCATATACCGTGAAGGCGATAGTGAGGACAACAGCAATAACAAAGGAGATTATGTTGTATGTTATCTCCACTGGCGTCATCTTATAGTTGCCATACTTCATGTCGGCCAACGTACGTATCAACCGCCCGCTGCAACAAGATGTAGCAATACAAGTAAACCACAAGTACTTCTGAAAGCATATCGAATGCACACAGTAACTTCTGAAAAACAATGTTTTGTTTCTGTCTGGGTTGGTCACAGGCACTGCTAGTGTATAAGCTTAAATTAGCTACCAAAATCTAACTCAAGTTCTTTCTAGTCATTATGCGCAAATACCTTGTCCTAGATAAACATGTACTCTTAACAAGTTTTCAACGATACAGAATCTCCAAATCAGCAAAACTTTAACATGTTTGCACACATATATAGATTATGACACTTACAGTAAATGCCATTCGATTCGTGAGCTCCTATTAGAAAAGCAATTGGTTTAAGATCACTGACTCATGTACTATTTGTTAAGGACACGAACCAAATGATAAATGCACACCAATGGAGTACATGGGAAGAGGATATAAACTTAGATGGCCTGAATCTTTGGCAAAATCATGCACAATTGATTAAATCATAATCCGCAATGTAGAGATTTGTATCTAACCTATAGATGTAGATGAATGCCTCAGGTACCATTCCAGCAATTGAACCACATAGAAAAGGGTTGAACTTGATTTCTGTCACAGTTACGGCATAGTTAAAAATTGTATATGGGAATGGTGAGATTCTGAATAGTGCAACAACTCGAAACTGCTGGAACCAACTCCCTTCACCAGCAAGTTTTATTAGAGCTATCTGCTGAGGCCATCTCTTTAACCATGCCTGCATTTAAAAAGAAAGAAAGAAACAAAGCAGAGAAAGAAGAAAATTAGGGTCTAACTCCTTAAAAAAAATATATAGCTCCTAAAATACATGTCACGAGAACATGGATCTGAGAAATTTTACATGTAGACGTTCGCGGAACAATGAGCCAATCCAATATGGTACAACCATGCCAATAGTAGTCCCAACCATAATAATCAAGAAACCCCAACCATAACCAAATATCATTCCTGCTAACCACATAGATGGTCCAGAAGGTACTAAAATAACTGGGAAGAGAGCCAAAGATGCAACAAGGACAACAGCCAATAAGGGACGCCCAAAAGCACTTGCTTCCCATTTCATGATTGGCAAGAGAACCTACAACAAACAGATAAAAATACATAGGAGACGTTTTAATTCTACAAAATAAATCAAAACGTTTTTCCAGAAAAAGAATAAGATCAAACAGTTAAGAGGTACAGCATAGCTCAGAAACATGAGAAAATTGATAATTTCTTAAACTACAAATTAAATTGCACTTAAAATTACAGTAAGTTACATATGGACTCATTAAACATATAGAATTCCAAATTATATTAATATACTAGAGTGTACATGGGAAGGTATGGCTTAGTGTCTAGTCAACTACTAATCGTCAACAATTTTATTTTTCATAAGCTGAAACCTGAAGTAATGCTTGGGACCTTAGCAGATATGACAAAATGCAACATACAATAGACAGGTTCTGCGAAGACAAATTATTAAGATGAATGGAGCAACGGTGTTGCTTCAAGTATTCTAAAGAATAAACAAGAATTTTAAATGAAGACTGGGGTAAAACCAGCTTTATCTTGTCCTTATTTTGATTCAGCCATAACTGCTTTAAGATTTGTGATTGTTTTCATGGAATTTTTAGTTGCACGCCACCCCAAAGTTTTGGTTATAGTAAAAAGCACACCCACTTTGAACATGACAAGTGGGCCCTAGGCCAACATATTAGTGAGACATTGAGAGGAATTTTTCTGATCCACAAACTTTAGGGTTGCACACATTTAAAAGCCCTTGTTTAATTTAGAATAGTATGCAACATATTTTGGGGGTACTGCCCTTTGTTTATCATGATAGGCATCTTGATAGATTGGAATGTCAGACAAATCTAAGAAATATATATCCCTTATGTAACTTTAAACCCTATGGATCAGGCTGATCAAGCAAGCCATCACATCAAACCTGTAACCGTTATTGAAGAGCCAGCGAACAAACCAATTTCAGTTGGTTCTGAAAGGCAACATTCTGTGAAATTAGTGCATGTCTTACTGTTATTGTACTAGCATCTACTGAGGAACCAGAAAAAGGGAAGTCTACTCACATTCTAATGGTCTGACTCCTCTATGACTATGATTACCCTTCAAGTAAGGAAAAAGACTGTATAAAAGAATTGTACAAAAAGTATCAGCGCTTACCTTCTCAAAGGCAAATGGGACTCCCCATTTCACAAAGACATAAGACACTAATATAAGAAGGAAGCAGCCAAGTAGAACTTTCATCCACCAAATGAAGGATCTTGACTTTGGTTGCTGGGGTAAAACTACCGTATTAATGTCAGCTGTTGCATGTTGAGATGGTGTGACCAGCCTCGCATATTCCTCGTCCTTTGTGTTTTGCTCAGAACGTTCAATTCCCTTGAATGATGCCTCAGCTGAAGAGCTTGGCATGCTTGTAACTATCTCGTCACATCTGTTTACGAACCAAGGCAAACTTAGAACAAAAGGGTATTGATAATGCACAACTAACAAATTTTATGAACTCATTGAAGTAAGGCTTGCCACATGCTTGTTCTGTGTACTAGAAAGGATTAAAGAAAGAAAAACCATTTAGCATTTAGAAGACCAAAGGTGCTATACTGCAGCCTCGAACATCTCATCTGACATACAACGTTCATTATTATAGCACAATAAATAAATGTCATTAAGATACTCTACTGTTTGGACATAGAAATGTATTTTACTCTATGAAAGTAATGCGATACTTGCACATGCATCCTCTTCAAATACAGATGATCTTATCGCCCAGGTCAAAATTTCCATCTCCTGGTTCTTTGCTCAGTGCAATATTCCAATTACATGTCATTTGCACAGCTAGCCGAACTGCCAAAGGCATCCATTTCTTCATCACTTCATCTACAACACCCTCGGACCATGGGTTTGGTCTAGCGCAACAGCAAGTCAGCAACAACCGGTCGCACAATCGTGCTATTTCAAGTGAGATTCTCTAATTCGGATATGGCTATAACATTGGTAAGTACAAGATTCCCCAAAATGCATCCGTCTGTAACTTCTTCTCAAGGAAACAATTGTAAAATCGTCAAACACTGGGATTCTCCCTACTGGATCAGCCCTCGCTTGTTCCTGTTCTTGCTGAAGCATGGGCCACAGTAGCCTCCAAACGTAGCAGGTATTAATAGCCTAACACCGCCGTGCGTGTGCACGGGGCTAGGCGGGGAACAGGTAGCCCGTGCTCCTCACATCACATGCCCCGTGCCCCGTGCCCCCACGCTCCACAGCTCTAATGGCGGATCGGCGGCGGCAACGAAAGACGGCCGCCATTCCTCCGCAGCAACCGCCCACATACGGACGGCGGCGACCTGGAGCTAGGCAAGCAAGCTCACGAAACCTTGCCTGTTTTTTTTATTCTTCTTCTTGTGACAAAGATCGAAGGGAATAACCAAACAAGACGAAAGCTCGTACCACGCGCAAGATCATTTCATTTCTGATTTCCCCTTGCTAAAACGAAACATAGAGCTGATCGATACTAACTAAGCCGCAATCTTGTCCCAAACATATGGACTAGTATCGAGCTAGTAACACAAATTCGGCTGCGTCCGTGGCTCCACCTAGGCCCTAGCTCCCAAAGAAACAAACTTCTCACCAAGATCGCAACCCGAAAACCCCAGAACAAAGCAGCCGAAATTAAAAAAAGAAATTTGAGCACGGGAGAATCAAGGAACTGTAGCGTCTCGAGAGCAGCGTGCGTACCTGGCCATCTCCCCCGCTTCGATGCTGAGAGGGAGGACGCGTGCCATGTAGTAGGGAAGAGACACAGAGAGAGAGAGATCAGCAAAGCATTTGGATTTTGGAGAAGAGAGGATTGGCTTGGCTTGGCTTCTTGCCCCTACCCAGCTACCCTTTTCCTTTCCTTGTTCCTAGAAGCTTGCAGCGGAGGGGTGAGAAGAAAAGCACAGAGCGCACGCGACTGCGCGGAGCGAGGGAATTACCGCGGTGCCCCGCAGTAATGGCGACAGACAGGGTCGGACGGAACTGCCCCTACCCCTGCCTGCCTCGGCGAAGGGGAGGGAATATCCGTCGGCGTGCGTGTGTCGCCGACGCGGCGGGTCCACGCCACGCAGCGGCAAGACCGGGAGACGGACTCGTGGAATTCGAATTCCCCTCCGATCCAGCACGTGGAGGGACGCCATCGGCCGACGCGTGGACCTGGGAGATTTGTAATCCGTTAGCGCGTCTTACGCTGCCGCGTGGGGTCGGCCGGCTGCACCAAGTACGTCTAGTTGTCCATCTCCTAGCGCGGTTCGGTGGGTTTTAAGTTATTTTCGGTTTTTAAAAAGCTCTCTTAAACAGTTTAACTTTTGAGCAGTTTTTATATAATATAGAAGTCATATATACAAGTTTAAAACTAAAGCTAAATGTTAGATTGAACTTGCTTTTACAGCTTATTACTGTAAAAAATTAGCTATTTATTAAACGATTTCTTATAAAAAAAAGCTACAAATACTTTTCAGCACAGAAAATAAAAAAAAAAACAGTTTTATAGAGTAGATAGTTCTATTCTACTTTTAGTCTAGCTACCTAGCATGGCATGGTCAAACCTCTGCTGCTGTCGTTGTGGATCCACAGGTAAAATTTGGGATGAGTCTGCGTGTCAATGTTTTCATTTCTAGAAGTTTGTGGAGCTTTCTAAGCTGGTTGTATATATTTGACTTTAACGTTTCAGTTTTGTCGTACCTTGGTTATGGAGCAATAGTAAAATCGTATGGCTGAGAGTTGACCATTGCTTTTCGCTTCAGCGCTTCGCTGTTTCGTAGCAGCTAAGTTTTGGATAGGACTGTGCACTGACAAAAAAAACTGAATTGAATCGGTCAATCCAAGTTGACTGGTTTACGATATTCAATGTTGTATTGCAAAAAATTGACTTTTGGGTTACGGTTTTTACCAAAAAATCATGAGCCAATCGAATACCGAAATAAAAAATACATGTATAATTAGATAAGGTAATGGTAAAATATGTATAAATTACAATTTCACATGAAAATAATATCACTAGATTTGTCAAAAAAATAGTTAAATATGTGTAATAATTTTTACTAACGTATAATTAGATAGAGTAATGATCAAATGTGTGTATTAGAAATCGTACTAATATCTAAAACGACAAGTAAAAAGAACAATTCATGCTAGTTTGGTAAATATATCGATATCGAATTGAAATATTATGGCATTTACCAATACCAAACCCAAATTCTATTTGGTATATTTGGTATCACGTTTCAATTACTATATTTAAAAAAACATATTTACCAATTGTACTGCATGCACAGCCCTAGTTTTGGAGCAAGCAAGCTTTTATATACAAACGCATGTAATACTCAAGTTTACAGGGCTTATTTTCTTTGGGTATGACTATGTCGGGATCCGAATATGCAAATCCGGACCCTCTGTGTATTCTGCACTAGTCCAGGATCGCGCTAGTGCACACAGTCTCAACATAGATGAATATTACAATCATACATAGCGAAAATATAATAAAAGACTTCATCTATTAAATATAACCTGTTTAACGACCTTAAGGTCATCGTTACACAAATACGCCACACTGGGCTTAGACTAGGAAATAAATAAAACTGCAGCGGGAATAAATTATTCATAGTAACCGTTCAATTTGTCATAGGCAACTGACAAGATTCGCACCCTAGTTGATCGTCTTCTCCTGGTACTCCTCGTAAACTGGTGTAGACTCTTCTCCAACTAGTGATTTGTTGTTGGCAAGGGTGAGTACTTAAAGCACTCAACAAGTTGTGTATAGAATGCAACTCTATTATAACTATATGTATGACTTATTCCAAAAGAATGGATGAATTGGTTATTTTACAATAAAGCCGTATTTATAAATGAATAGCATAAATAGATTGAAATGAAAGTAAAACAAATAGTAACAATAATAAATTTCTCAATTATTTTCCAAATAAACTGACTAACAACATTAAATTAATTTACATACTTCTATAGGCACATTGCCCCCATTCCCAAGTTCATTTTATCAAAATATAACTCCTCACTGTAATTCTCGAGTATTGCTCAATACCACGAGCATAGCTATTCGAATAGGTTTGACACTCTGCAGAGGTTATACACTTTACCCACAAGATATAATCAACACATCACGTCTACCGTGAATTGCCATACAAGAGTATGCGAAAGAGCGATCATAACAAAGCCTTTACAATGCTCTGTCTAAACCTAGTACTGCCCGTTGAGATTCCAACACTGATGGGACTGGTTACCACACTTCGAGCCTCCCTCTTGCGCCATATGAGTCTAATAGTATACCTGAAACCCACACCACCATAACAGTACCAAAATCTAGATATTGTCCCATACCAGACATATGGTTATATATTTGACTCAGTTCAAATACTTGTAAAGTTAACTCCTTAATTGACAAGACAAGACTACACAAAAACTCACAATAACCATTATCCATATCACCAACCTTCATTCATCAAAATAACAATGCAACCGCCCAAATGCCATATTGGCCCACCGTAATTCACAACTCTTGTCACTTACCCTAATCTAAATCATTTTACCACCCCAGTTGATTACCATACACCGCGTGCCATCAACAATATTGTGTGACAACACCTGACACATCATTTCATAAACATGTTCCATATTCCATTAATGAAGATTAACTTTGCATTCTCCGAAATGATATCAATAAGTCGTTGTATGGCTAAGCAAACTATTCACATTCTAACCTTCCCATGTTGGCAATTAATAGGTACCAACTAATAAAAAACCATAATAGGGTGACAAATTAATCATGGCATATAAATGACAAGATTGACATAGATTCAATTAAGTCGAATAACTAATCCCAATTTAATTGAAACAATTATACTTTAAATTAAAATGCAATAGTTTAAAACAACATAACTTTTAAAACATAAGCTTAACATGATCAAAGCACAACTTGCCTTCAAAAAGCTCTTGTTCCTATTCTGGACCTTACTCTTGAGTTGGCTCCTCACGCATGAACACCTCGAGTACTTCAATGTCTAAGTGAAATGATTAAATAAAGCAATAAATACAAAAAATAAAGAGCAAAGTCAACTCTAAAAATTAAATAAAATACATCATTAAATAGAGCTCAATTTTATAAATTTTAAGAAACCATTAAATAGGGGTCTCGGCTTTCGTGTAGAGTGCGGAAAATCGCGAAGAATCTGCGGCGGTGACGGAGTTCGGCGGTGATACAGAGAGAGACATGGCGCATTCCACGCCCTCTATGTGGCAGCGATCGGGCGAACGATAGCGCAAGAGCGATGCGGCTCACTCCTACACATTGGATCAAGATCCGATGGTGGGCGAGTAGGGTTTACACGTGAGCGGGCTGGTGGCGTGGATCGAACCGATGCGGCTGCGGGAAAATGGGCGAACCCATTGGGTTTCGGCCCAAAACTATACACCAGGTTTTTAAAATCATTTCGTAATTAAAATAATTATAGAAATTAGATAAAATCGAAATAAATATAAAAAATATCCTAAAATTCCAAAAGAAATCTGAAAAATAGTTTAGGGCAGACTCACATAAAATATTTTTAACAAAACTTTATTTAAACTTTTCAAATTTTTAAATAGACGTTAACAAAATTCTTAATTCAAATAATTCCAAAAAATTCATAAAAATATTAAATGCACAGTAAATCCATAAAATACAAAAATTAGGATGTTATAGACTAGTTTGAGGGTAATATCATACTAACAAATTTAAGGACTCTCTCCGCGAATGCTATTTGACATCTTCTCCATACACCTTCACCTTTCTCCTTCCGTTTTCACTACTCACATCCCTCACCTCATTTCCTTTCTTTCTAACACAAAAAATTAAAATTAGAAAAATTTACATAGGAAGTTCCAACTCAACAAAAATTCAATTCATAATTTACAACTTGAAAAAAATTAAATAAAAAAATTCAAATAAGAAAGTCTCAACTAATTTTTTAAAATTAGAAGCGATGTAGGGGTCACGGATAGCCCGATGAGTCGATATATCCCTGTACAGGTTGAACTTTCGGCTATGATTAATCAATCTGTGCATCATACTTTAATCAATCAATCATCGGCTCTAGTTACGACTCTTAAACCGATGATAGCGAATAGTGTCAAAATAATTGCTCAAGAGTTGTCATCATCTGGAAGTCTACTCAACTCGATGCAAACTCTGCCGAATTATCATGTTTATTCGGTGGCGCAAAATACTCAAAACACTCTAGCCGAACCAAAGCAATCTGTTGCAATTCAATGTTTGACCATTATGCCGACCCAGCCCACTATATACCGCCGAGGGATCCTCGGCCAAGTGGGGTCGCGCATTATCAATCGTACACCGATGCCACCAAGTTAGATGTATCAGTTAATTTGCCGCCATCGGCTCCGTTCTACGCGTTTCCACAATCGATTCCACAGCCAATTGAAACCAATAGGTATTCACAAAACACCGAGCCAATTCCACCTAGGAATCAGGCCCCATATAAAGTAGTGACATACTCGGAGCTTTTTGTCCCGGTGCCGAAGCCAACCGTTAGGAGGAACAATAGACACGAGCAATTCCCTTAATATCAATCGGCCCCGCATAATCGTCAACCTGAGCTTACGCTCGGGGGGCAAAGTGCCAATTATGATCACAATTGGCAGAACCCTAACATATCGTCGGCTAACAATGCTAGTTGGGCCGACCAAATTTTTATCGTGTTGAGGGATCAATTCGGATCAATTCGCCATACAGCTAAAGGGTAAGGTTATCAGCTATAGAAAGCCATATCCTGATTATATAGATCGTATGCCTTACCCAAATAATTTTAAAGTTCCTGATTTCGCTAAGTTTTATGGAGATGATTCTATTACTACGTTAGAACACGTCAGACGCTTCATAATGCAATGTGGAGAGGCTGCTCAGTTCGACAGACTTAAAATTAGATTATTCCCATTATCGACATGGTTTGGTTCGTTGTAAATAGAAATCGATTGTGAGAGTAAAAATTCCAAGACTGTTAAGCCCAAGGGAGATTTGGAAGTTGGCAAGTGGTACAAGGCGGAGAAATCACCACCACGACGGCCGATAATCAAGCCTAAGCCAACTTTTTCTCAACTGCTTGAGGAATATGAAAGGATAATCAAGGCCACGCTATCCTGCGAGTCGGCCAGATAACCTGTATTGGCCCAAAAATTTGGAAAGGGCTCATCAACGATGTCCCTTCTGGCAGTTTTGCTGGGAGAGAGGAGCATCATTGCCATCACCCTATACATGCCCGATGGAACATTACCCTCAGGACGATTGGCAAAGGCAATCGGCTGACCAATGCGAGATTACAACGATAGAAGTAATAAAAGGCCGATGTGTGAAAGAATCTCTGTGCCAAATCAGTCCAAGGAAAAAGCAGAGGGGTTAAGTTTTGCGACCCAGAAAAATATGGCTGGTAAAATACGAAAACCGATTGAGCCCTAGCCAAGGTGGTGCCCTCCTGGCCTTAGTCGATCGCAGCGCAGGCGGTTGCAGAGGCTAAGAACTCAGGATAATAGAGAGACTGAGCAAGAAAAGTAGAGAGATTAGGTTTTTAATGAACTTCGGTCGATTAAAATTGTTAAAAAAGAGTGGAGAAAGAAAGAACCGGTTGAGGAAGAGTTCGATTTAGCCGATGACTTAGATTCTCAAATGATCTGAGACGATACTCCTCCTATGGACATCAATATGGTGTTCACCCTATCAGCCGAGTTTAAAATAAAGACTGAATCGGTTAAGGAGATCTTCGCTCAGCTTTGTTTAGGGGCCCAAGATGCAGTCTTTGAAAAACCCCACGATGCCCATCGACATCTTAAGACTTTATACTTGAAAGGGCATATTAATGGCAAGCTGATTTCTAGGATGCTTGTTGACGGCGGGGCAACGGTCAATTTGATGCCATACACCACCTGTAAAAAACTGGGTAAGGCTGATGAGGATCTCATTAAGACTAACATGGTTCTGAATAATTTCACAAGCGATCCCACTGAGGCCAAGGGTGTCATGGTGATAGAATTAACTATTGGCAATAAAATATTGCTGGCTGCCTTCTTTGTAGTCGACGCCAAGGGCAATTACAGTGTGTTGCTTGGGTGAGACTGGATTCATGCCAATTGTTGTGTTCTGTCGACTATGCATCACTTACTCGTTCAATGGAACGGAGATGAGGTTGAGATCGTTCAATCCGATACATCAGCTCATATTGCTATGGCCAGTTCGGACGCAAATTGGCAGTACGAAGATACTGAGTGCATATCTGAAAAAGCTTTGGATGATTGTGATTTCATATGCATAAGTAAGAGGGGCTTATGCCGATCAACGTGAGGCCTAGCACCTTTGATCGGACAAGTAAAGTTTTACGTCGATAGAGTCAAAGCAAGCAGTGAAGACCTTACAAGGAAAAATGCAAAGCTATCGGCAAACAAAGGATAGCTATGAGGCCATCAAAGATTTCCTAGAAATCGAGAAGTTAAGCCAAGGGTTTACATCGACTGACTTACTTAAAAAAGTCGATATAGGAAATGGTGATAGGATGAGACCAACTTTTATTAGTGCAAAATTAGATGTGAATTATAAGGATAAGTTGGTTATAATTCTTAGAAAATATAAAGATTGTTTCGCTTGGAAATACCACGAAATGCCAGGATTAAACCGACAACTTGTAGACATCGACTACCTACAAAACCAGGCTATCGGCTGTTCAAACAATCCCCTCAGAGATTTAATCCAGCCTTGTACAATGTTATACAAGAAGAAATTGAACGATTGCTAGAGCCCAAGTTTATCAGAATTTGCTGATACGCTGAGTGGGTATCTAACATTGTTCCTGTGATGAAGAAAAATGTCAAATTAAGGGTTTGCGTTGAGTTTAGGGACTTAAACAAAGCTACGCGCGAAAGATGAATATCCAATGCTAATAGTTGATATGCTTATCGATGCTGAATCAGGAAATAAGATTATTAGCTTTCTTGATGGCAATACAAGGTATAATCAAATATTCATGGCAGAAGCCGATATACCATAAACAACATTTAGGTGTCATGGTGCCTTGGGATTATTTGAGTGGGCTGTGATGACCTTCGGCTTGAAAAATACTGGTGCTACATATCAGAGAGCCAAGAATTTAATTTTTCATGATTTGATCGGTTCTACTGTGGAGATTTACATCGACGATGTTGTGGTGAAATTTACAGGAGATTTGCAACATCTAGCCGATTTAAAAGCGATTTTCAAAAATAAGAGAGCGCACGGTTTGAAGATGAATCGCTTTATGGTTCATGAGAGAGGAATTGAAGTCAATCAAGAAAGGGTAAAAGTCATAGCCAAAACAAAGCCGCCAGCGTGCAAAAGTTGATCGACAAAATAAATTATTTGTGTTGGTTTATTTGAAATCTTTTTGGTCGTATTCGTGCGTTTACCCTATTGTTAAAATTAATGGAAAATCAGGAGTTTGTGTGGGGAGCCGATCAACAAAAAACTTTTGATAACATTAAAGAATATTTGACTAATCCTCCGGTTTTGGCCGCGCCACAAAGAGGTATACTTTTTAAATTATATCTATCGACTGATGAGGAAGCTATTGGAGTTGTTTTGGCACAAGAAGTTGATGGTAAAGAAAGGGTAATTTTCTATTTAAGCCGACGCTTACTTGATGCTAAAATCAGGTATCCCTTTGTAGAAAAGCTTTGCTTATCTTTATATTTTGCTTAGACAAAATTAAGGCATTATATTTTAACATCGATTTTGTACACTTGTCTGTAAGACCGATGTGATAAAATACATGCTGGCAGCTCCAATTCTACGAGGTCGACTTGGTAAATGGGCCTATGCGCTCATCGAGTTCGACCTGACATATGAATCGGCTAAGGCAGTTGAAGGACAGGCAATAGCCGATTTTATAACAGGTCTGAAACTGATGCTTATCTAGTATCTGTAGCCCCTTGGCAACTATATTTTGACGGATCGGTATGTCGAGTTAGTGATGGTATCAGAATAGTGTTTGTTTCACCCAAGGGGCATAGTTTTGAGTTTGCATTTTGGCTTAATTGCCGATGCTCAAATAATCAAGCAGAATATGAGGCATTGCTTAGGGGCCTGCAGTTGTTCGAAAATATTGGAGTAGACACCGTTGAAGCCTATGGTGACTCTCTATTAGTTGTGCAGCAAGTTGAGGGAGAGTATAATTGCTATGATGAAGTTCTAACCAAATACTTGGAACAATGTCTTGTCATAATTGGCTCATTTACGGGATTCACTATTAGTCACATTCCCAGAGAAATGAATGACAGGGCAAACTTGTTAGCTCAGCAAGCATCAGGCTATAAGAATTTTGGCCAGTTGGAAGAGTGTGAGCCGATTGAGAAAACAGTAATGTGTATCAACGTTATCGATTGTAGGACAAAGATAATGGAGTACTTGAATAATCCTTCTAAGCCGATGGAGCGGAAAATTAGATGACAAGCTTTGAAGTACGTAATATTGGATAATATATTATACTATCAAACAATGGAAGGTTTGCTGCTAAGATGTCTTGAAGCCGATGAAGCTAAAGTGGCAATGGGTGAAGTAGACGAAGGTTTGTGTGGATCCCATCAATCGGCTTATAAGATGAAGTGGATGCTAAGGCGTACGGGATATTTTTAGCTGACAATGTTGGAAGACTGTTTTAAGTATTACAAAGGATGCCAAACTTGTCAGAAATTTGGTAATATACAGTTGGCTCCAGTATCGGCTTTGCACCTTATTATCAAACCTTGGCTATTTAGAAGCTGGGGTATAGATGTAATCGACCAAATCTTTCCCGCTTCAAGTAAAGGCCACGAGTTCATTTTGGCTGCGACCGATTAATTTTCTAAGTGGGTTGAAGCTATACCACTCAAAAAGGTTACAAGTGTTGAAGCTTTCGGATTTGTTAATGAGTATATTATCCATTGGTTTGGAATCCCGCAAACCATAACGACCGATTAAGAAATTGTGTTTATGTTCGATAACTTCCAGGATTTTTCCAAAAGCATGGGTATTAAGCTATTGAATTCATCATCTTGTTATGCTCAAACCAATGGTCAAGCCGAATCGTCCAACAGGATTTTGATTAAACTGATTAAGAGGAAAGTTGACGAAAAACCAAGGAATTAGCACTCAACGTTGTCAGAGTCGTTGTGGGCGTATCGACTAGCATACCATGGAGCAACGAAGCTTTCACCATATCAGCTAGTTTATGGTCAGGAAACCGTTTTACCAGTAGAGATAAACATTGATTCCACAAGGGTGGCAAGACAAAATGATTTGTCGGCCCAAGACTATAAAGATTTAATGATAGACAACTTAGATGATTTGGTAGAGTTGCGTTTGTGTACATTGGATCGGCTTAAGAAGAATAAAATGAGAGTTGCAAAGACTTATAACAAAAAGGTGATGCCTAAGTCTTTTTGTGAAGCCGATTTGGTCTGGAAAACTATACTCCCTGTCGTCTCTAGGGATAACCAATTTGGGAAATGGTCTCCTGCATCGGAAGGACCTTATAAAGTGAATCGGCTTGTTGGTGAGAATTCCTACATTTTAGAAACGTTAGATGGTGTGGTGTTTCCTAAGGCGATTAACGAAAAATACTTGAAGAAATACTACCCTAGCGTGTAGATTAGTTCCTAATCGACTATAGACGTTCGTTGCTAGAGGAGCCAAATTAACACAATGCGGTTAATTTTGGCTAAGTTGAAATATGTATACAACAATGACAAGCAGATTATAAACAAGACTTAGATAAACAATCGGTTAAACAACCGATTAAAAATTACAAGAGTTTTCATAGCTTCAACCAAGGCCGATCAGAATATTTCTTGATTCATTACAAAGTCAAGGAGTTAGAGTTACAGGCCAGAGCCATGAAGTCTTGCACCCAAAGCCGATAGAGCTCCCGCTGCTTTTGCTATCGTCTCTTGCACCCGATCCAGGATCATCTCATCTTCCTTATCACTTTCGGGCATAGGGACAACTTTGGCCATTTGTTTCTTGACGCCAACCACGACCAAGGCTATTTCAAGTTTCTGCTCCTTGATAGCCGATGTAGACTTGTCGATGAGTTGTTGGCCGTTAGAGATTTGCTTTGTTAACTTGGCCAACTCTTGCTCAAGGAGTTTCTTTATCGACTCAAGCTTTGAGACTGCTTCTTTGTTACTCTTAAGTGACTGGACTTGAGCATCAAACTTGCGCTTCTTCGCCTTGGCGTCGGCTACCAGTTTGTTCAGCAGTTTTTGGTATGTTTCTTGTGTCTCCCTTTGAGCTATTCTGGCTTTGGTAGCGTCGACTTCTGCCTTCCTATCATCTAGGTGGCAGACATCCAAAAGAGCAGCCATTGCCTCTGGGGGCAAATCGGCTTCAATGGCAGCCATCGCATCGCAGATCGGTTGTTGTTGCTCCGGATTTCCACCTACAGCCTCATTACCAAGTCGAAGAGCTTGTCGAGCCTTTCTTGTGCCCCTGGAGCTCATGTCACTGCAACTGACGCCTCTTTGGAGACTTCAAGGATTTTCCTTATCTCCGCATCATAGTCGTCTGTAGCCATTATTTCAGGGTCTTCTAGGTCGACCAAGCAAAAACCCAGTAGGTTTGTTGGGTCAGAAGACTTTGGAGCCGCAACAGCTGTCGGGGCCGATGGCGTTGGCTGGGATGATGGCGGTGGAGGCTCAACGGAGACGGTAGGCAAATCGGCTAGAATGGTAGCTGCCTACAATGATGGAGTTGGCTGAAAAATGAAAGATCAAAGTAAGATAAAGCCGATATAACAAGAGAAATCTCTATGTAAGTAACTTACCCCTCCCGTAGCAGATGTATGAGGAGAATGCGGGAGACTCTCACCGCTCTGTTCCTGCGGCTTCGAACCTCTCTTAACGACTGCCTTAGACTGGGTACGTTTTTTCTCTAAAATTAATCGGCTATAAGTATTAGTTGATGAAAAGGTGCTTAGAGTAAAAGGAAAGATAGTCGGTTGAAATACTTACTGGGCTGTTGCTGCTTCTCAATGTCCGACAAAGAGGGATTTTGGATTCCCAATGTGCCAGATGTGTAACCAGTCAGGCCCGTCGACTGGAGAGGCCACTTACTAGCTTGGCCACTGCCCGATGGACTGGTTGTGGCCTTCTTCCCTGCGGTTTTAGTCTGCAAAAAAGGAGAAAAGCCGATTAATGAATAGCACTTGAGCAAAGTTAAGAATATATGACAAAATTTAGCCAAGCCGATACCTTACCAGTTATATCTACAATTGTGTTAGTATATCCCGAAGAGCTAGACTCATCGCTGGATTCGCTGTTAGTCTCTACCGTCGGCTCTGGAAGATTCGGGAGGAATTCATTGATATTAGCCGATGGGGTCTTCTCCAAATAGAACACCTCTACAATTGCCAACCACCAAGAGGAGAAGTGTCCTGCCCGACGTGTGTTCAGCACAAAATGTGGCAAGTCTTCAATTTGAAGTTCGTCGGCTATTTCCAACACTATGCTTGCTGTGTCTACATTGCGAACCCGAGCTCTTGGCTGAAGCTGATCAAGGAGTGGGAGACTTGGAATTACTTGCCGAAAGTCCAATTGTCTGGCATAAATTGAAGGATGGTAAAATTCATATGAGGGCTGAAAGGTCTGATTCCTTGTGTTGAGGCTGACATGAAGGATGCTCGAAGAAATAAAAAGTTTATAAAATTCCAAAGTTGTCTGAGGCATCAAGGAGCTGTCGGCTTCCAGCTGCAGGAAAGATGGCCATGCAAAATCGGTTGCGTTGCTGTAACTGAAGAAATCTTGCTGTTTGAAGTCTTCATTGTCAAGCTGTAAGAAGAATGACAAATATTTCCTTGAGCCGATAGGTGTGACTCTTGTCTCATTCCCAGAGCACATGATGAACCTTTCGCCGTATAATCGGCTGGCTCTGAATTGAGGCACTACATCCTATGGGGTATCCTCCCATGGAAATGTTGTGTCTTTGGCTGGGTCTAAAGCAAATGATTGGCTGAACAGGCAATACAAGTAGATCTGAATAAACCAAAGTGGTCCCCCTACATTGCCGACGGTAAACTTTCCAAAACCCGTAAAAAGCCAACTTCTGATGATGTACATCATTTGGTATACTGCTCCTAGTAGCATCTTTCCTAGGGCTAGCCGATGGCCCTCTACCAGCTACTCTGCTATAGCTTGATATACTTGAGTCAGCTAGAGGGAAGCTCCGCAGAAAAGGTATCTGTCCAACCAGAGGTTGAGGAAGGCTACATGCTCCTCATCCGATACTGGTCCACTGACTCTATTATTATTGCTTATGTACTTGTTCCATCCTTCACCCTTGGATCTGATGAGCTTGAGTTTCGGTTTGGCGTTGTAAGCCAATATCTGGTCCCCATCAGGTCTCAGGCAGCAAAATTGGACCACGTCCAGGAGAGTAGGGCCGATAGGACCGATTCAGAACATAAAAGCGTTGAAAGTATCTAACCAGAAATAACAAGCCGTGGCCACTAAGGGCTCATTGGCCTCTGGATCGGCTAAACAAAGAGGGAGGCACTCGGCTATTCCCATTCTCTCCCATGTCTCTCTTCTGTGCCGCTACCTGATTATACCAACTCTTCCATCCTTTGAGCGTTGTCAGCCAGGCTCTAAAACTCTTGCTCCACCCCTATATATTATGTCCAGCAGCCAATAGGGGGAGACGCATGATTTCTTGATTAATGATTGTATCAGAATCTAAGTTCCCTACCGGGCCTAGGTAGTACTGGTTTTCACTGTTAGGGATCGGGATAAGTACCTGACTAGGGTCCATTCAGCCGATCTGAGAGGAAGCTGATTGGGATTGGTGGAGACTGGAACACCGAAGTTAGTCAACCAAGATGAAGAAGCCGATGTCAGATGTTCTGAGAGCTTGTGCACGTGAGAAATGACATTGTGGGGGTCTCATATTTATAAGGGAGGTAAAAAAGTGAAACGAAGGAAAGCGTATTGAAGGGACGCGTGCAGTTAAAATGCACGATATGCATATCGAGATTTTTACAGCGCCATAAATGGCACGGTTACTGGTGAAGATGTTGAGACAAGTCGATAAACAAAGAAGTTGATAGTAGAGATTTTTGGAAAATAACAAGTTATCTTCTAAAAATGGGGGCATATGTTTGCACCAGATTTTGGCAAGGCATGATGAAATTGTCAGGTTAAGGATCAGGAGGATTTTAGCCGATATCGGATATAGAAAAAAAGGTTTAAGTTTGGGATATGATCGATATTTATCTAAAGATAGGAGTAGTTATTCGAATTAAGGCCGACACGGTTCATGGCAATCAGCGCATTGGAGACGGACAGTTTCGGCTGATAGCTATAAAAGATGGCCATGGACGAACGAAAAAACAACACAATCAATCCAACAAATCGCATTTACATCTTTTTTTTTTCTCGTCGACTAGGAGTAGCTCCTGTAATTTAGAATCTTTGTAATTCGATCTCGATCAATAAAGTTGCGCATCGCCGATTGTTGACCTTCATCAATTACGCCATCAGGTGTGATTTTTCTCCGATTTTATTGCACATCGCCTTCTTCGGAAAAGATCTACCTTTACCATCTGATTAGCCTTAATCGGCTAAATAGACTTATCGTTACCCTTTGATTTAATCGATTTTTTAGCTGTTTGGATCTAAGCCGATTGTCTCGCGATAGATCGGCTTTGAACATATAATATATTCATTTTACTGATTGTAGGATCAAATCGGTTAGCACGCCTTGATCATGTGAACCCAGTGTTCGTTAGGTGTGTTGCGGCCAATTAACCATCTTCACGTTTTTTGGCGCCAACACCTATCTATCAAGACTTGCTTCATATATGTAAGGTACTAGAAACCAGAATCAATCATCTAGACAAAGTAGATGGAGTGCAGTAGCAAGTACAACCTACCTATGTGATTTTCGTAGATGGCCATGCGATAATCTAGCATTTTGTAGGTATAAGTAGTTTTTTTGGTTACGTACGTATTCGATGTATGACTGGAACATTACGTAAACTACATGCATGATGATTTCTTTTTATTTTGTATTAGTAGATGGCAGACCAGGGCGACGTTGTGTGTGAGCACGACGACAAGATACACACTACTCGTACGGCACCACGAACACCTTTTTGTTAGATCTCCGAGATGCTTTTCAAGTGCTTGCTGAAGATACTCAGGGCGCCTTATGTCGTCTTAAATGTAATGCAACTATCGTATTTTCACCTCGTACTTACTGTTTTCTTTGTTAACTTGCAGCACATTGGTGGGGTGTGTTCGATTTAGACACGCCCACGCTTTAGAAGCTTGCTATGTGGATCGTTTCGCATTACGCTTCTTCTAGCGAATGCGAGCGCAATTGGAGCACGTTCGCATTCATCCATACTAAAGTTCGCAACAGTCTATCCTACAAGAAGCTCTATAAGTTGGTGTACGTTAATTACAATCTTTGACTTAGAATTCAAGCCGAAGAGAGTCAAAGGTCCACAGTGGAAGACGATTCATTCCAGCGTCTTATACAGCTTACATTGGGCGACGATTAAAATCCAATCAGACAGTGGATGGAGAAAGGAAGGTCCAATGCTGACCCCTTACTGTATGAGGAGGACACTAAGACTGAGAGTGACACCCCTTCCCATCAGACCTTGTGGCAGATCCGGTTGACCCTACTGCATTGGAAAAGAATACTAGGGTTGCAAGCATCCTCGAATAGGCAGACAAGACAATGAGTGATAGCCACATAGGAAAGAGGAAGCACCAAACAGTGACCACAAAGGAGCAAGCAAAAAGGAGAGCTCCCTTGAAAGGAAAGAGGAATCTTCTTAGAGAGGAGGAACATCATGTAAGGAGTGATGATTCGACTGATAGCACTCCTGGGGACCATCGGAGCCCGCCGTACCAAGAATCTAATGACAGTAGATCCAAGACGGGCATCGATGGTGGTGAGTCCGGTGACGACGCCTCCATCCCTCTCACTTCCCGCTCAGAAGGACAATGTCCCATAGAATTTACAGAGGAGTCCCAGTTCACACATGTGACACAGGACAGAGACCATAGGGCTCCAAAGTCATAGAGGACGACTACTGCATGCAAGGGAAGGGATCATCGATATAGCCATGACGCACCACAGGATAGCTCCAGCTTGTTCAGCGTCCCAAGATACAAGGGAGTTACGGCTCATATGGCCAATATGATGCCATTGAAAGCATCTAGGCCCTAATTTATTTTCGTTTTGGTAATTAATGACAATCGCGATTAAAGAACTAACATTTTATTTGAGAATACTGAAAATAGGTTGATCCTAAGTTCGGCGATCATGGAAGCATGAAAATGGCATAAAAGAAGATCAACGTGATGAGGAAAATGGCCAATGTATAATTTTAAGGATCTTTTCATAGTTTTTACCGATTTTAGAGTTTTGGAGAAAGATCAGATTGCTAGATTAGGTATCGTACTATTAAGAGGAACTCTTGATTAGTAGCTTGATATGGTTCTAGTGAAAATAGCTCAATCAATACTCATACAAATGATTATTTTCACTTTTCCTAAAACGAAATCTGAAAATCCCATTTCCCCCATCAACATCGGCACTACCGCCTTTGGGGGTGCAGTACTACCGCAAGGTTGGCAATACCGACCGCAGGGCCGATAGTTATTTTACAGAGGGGGTGCTTTTGGGGTTTGCCTGGTCGGCACTACCAGCCTCATGGGGGCGGTACTGCCGCTCGGTCGGTAGTACTGGCCCCAGATGGGTGGTACTACCGGCCTACTGTAGCAACGACTAGTCTGTCAGTGCATTTAATGCTACAGTCGACCGTTGAACCTAAGGGCGGCACTACCGGCTCTAGATGGGCGGTAGCGCCGACCTCCCTGAATTTTTCAGGGGTTTGGTAGCAACGGCTAGTATTCTTGATAAGGGCTATAAATACACCCCACATGTAGCATAAAGCAACTCTTGGACACTTATTGCATATTCTTGATCTCTTGCTTGCTTCTCTTTTACTCTAGAGCATTCAATTCTCATTTGGTGAGTAGTTGATAGAAAAATCAAGTGGGAGCATTACATTGAGCCATTTAGACACTTGATAAACCTTAAGCGATCGTCAAAGTTTATTACTGTTGGAGGTTGCCGTCTCCTAGACGGCTTAGAGGAGGTTGTGCTCGGTGAGCTTCTCAACGGAGTTTGTGAGAAGCCCCAGCAAGCGTGTGAAGGCCGGTGTTCGCCTACCTGGAGCGGGGAAGAACTACTAAGTGATCGAGGGAGGCTCAATTGCAAATTAGATCCGGCTTGAAGTTGATCAAGCTACCTCAACGAGGATTAGGGAGACCAGCAAGTCTCCGAGACCACGGGATAAATTTCAAGTCATTCTCTCTTATGGTTTGATTTCTTAAATTCATTTGTGCAATTTACATTCCTAGCAATTTTAGAGTATTGATCTTGTGTCTAGGTTTGTATTCTTGCTTAGCCTTAGGTTGCCGATGCACTTAGAGAAATCTAGAGATTTAGGCTTTAATTGTCAAAATCGCAATTCTTGCTTAGATTATTAGTCCTATTCACCCCCCTCTAGTCGGTTATCCTTGATCCTACAATCATCTCGGATGCTCGTGCACAACCTCCCACACACCATCCCAGATGTTCGTGCACAACCTCCCACACAATAGGTCTATGAGTGGCAAGACCCTGAATTTTATGCCATATTGTACCAACAGTGGTAAACGACTAGCCCATGGATAGGGCAAACCTGGCATGAATACAAGATGGAGTTGCTAGCTACTCGAGGATTGTTGATGATATCCATAGAGGAGCACAACATGGCCAACCAAGTGTACAGCCAACACTACTACCTATAGCCCCAAAAGTAATGTTTCATTTATCAGCTTCGCAGTGATGGTTAATTAGCTGTTGCGTTGTTTTTGTGTATGGTCTGATATTTCATTTATATGTTTCGTTTTATTGCAACTTGATTTTTTACTAACATAGTTTTGATGTAGGTCCAACATAGCATATGTGCGACAATGGAAGGACCACGAAGCTATGCCAATTGCGAACATTCATTTTCGGTGAGAAATATTGATTTCAAATGTGATGAGGATTAAATGTTTGTTTTTTAATTGGGCCCTCAAAATTATTCGTGACTGCACACTGTTAATGGGCCTACGAGACATAAATCCCATAATTCATTAAACAAAGCCCATCTCTATCCAAACGGTTAGATGTCCAACCAGTTTAGTCAAAGATAGTCAACATCTTGCTTCACATTGGCCGTCGCTGACCAGTGGAATGGACCATTGAACTGGTAGGGAACTAGCAGTTATCCCCACACGTCTCTATGTAGACAGTTGTCTGACAGGTATGCATGACCACCCAGAAGTTATCACTAGAAAAAGCACCCTTCAGCGAGAAAACACCGTTTGACGAGAAGACATCTCCCAGTTACGCGACGCTCTTTTTGAGAATAACTGTCGCCTCTTCATCAAGGATAAATAGGAGACCGATCCACGCTGTTAGCATCATCTACAATCTAGCATCTAGAATCTAAATTCATCAAGCATTTAGTAATTTGTAATCAGTGATTAGCATCCTACAATCATTCTGATCACCTTGTAAACCGTGTACTCTGTTAAAGCCGCTTGGCTAATAAAGAAGCAATCCACATTGGCTCCATTTTGTTCTCTAAGAGCCCACAATTTATATTTCTGTAAATTCGATTAAGGGACCCAATGCCTTGGACATCGAAAAAATGTCATATGCAATGGTATTGAAATGTGAGACTTATCGGACTTGTGATTTGCGAATGGTATTGAAATGAAATGTATTTGTTGACATATTATTGCTACATGCTTAATTGACAACTTGACATTGTCTAAAATACAACAAAGGTCATACCAAAATTTTTTGCAAATTTTTCCCAATTTTCTACATTTTCTTCGCTCTGCCGATTTTCTTTCAAAATCTGTCAATAATTGAGTCATACCGCTCGATAATCAGCTATTATCGGTCGATAATCGAGCCTCAGCTCTGCTGCCTTCACTGAGAATTCAAACGACTTCGATTTCGAAAATCATTCGATAATCGGTACCGAGCCATGTTCGATATCCCATGCGATTTTGATATGGTTAACCCTGCTGCCGACCCGAGCCAACCCTGCCTGAAGCATCCCGTTTCGATTTCGAACCCTCCAAGGCTCCAATCCAAAATCCCACCTCCCCCCATCTGCAAACCTCGCCGCCGACCGCTCCTCCGGGAAGGAGCCTCTACAAATCCCGTCGAAACCCATAATTATTCAAAGATCCAACTTTTTGCCTCACACCTTTTGTTTGACAGAAATCTGCTAAACATTTTGCATTGTGTTAGACAATTTAGTCGGAAACCCTTTCACGCTGTGACACAAGTAGTAGTAGTGAAGAGTGCATGCAACAGAAAATTATTCAATAATTTAGATGAAGACTGTGATTGATAGATATGAGAAATTATATATATTTTTTAAAAAATAATACACTGTTTAAATAATTTTACAAAAAAATATACCTCTATCGCCATTTTGTTTGGCGACAAACCTTATGTCGCCATTTTAAATGGTGACATAAGTTTTGTCGTCAAACAAAATCACGAAAATTTCGCACGATTCATCTGAATTGGCGACAAAAGCTTCGACAGATGTTTGTTCTGTCACTAATTGAATTGGCCCACAGATTATTTACTCGCGGATTCATTTGGCCGACAAGGCTAAGGCTTCTATCGCCATTTCAATTAGCGACATAACCTTATTGCGAATTCATTTGGCGACAGAAGGCCTATCGCTAGTTCATTTGGCGATAGAGTTTCTGTTGTCAATTGAAATGGTAATAGAATTCTGTCGTCAATTGAAATGATAACATAGACATATTTTTGTAATTGTTTTTTCAGTATTTTTTTGTAAAATTATTTAAACAGTGTATTATTTTAAAAATATTCTGAGAAACTATGTCAGTTTGATCAGAAATTCATTAGCCATTACTTGGATCGAAACTTAACTATGCTATGATGGGCTGATCAAATCTTGACTATCGATTTGAAAGATCTGTCAAGTGTCAACATTGTTCTTTCAGCATTGTGGGGTTATTACAACCTAAAAGGTGTTTCCTCCTTGTCAATATTGTTAAATTTTTTTGGTGCATTAACATGCACTATTATTCTGGCAATAGAGCTTCTTTAAAAGTGGGTGTACAGCTATGTACAGTTTCATGTTATCATTGTTTCTTGATTGTTGCAGGTACAAATTAAGAAACATTGAAGAAACTGAGGAAGCTAAAAAGATGCTGCAAGAGAAAAGGCTTGCAGGTAAAAAAAAAAATCAGATGCAAACATTCCATCAAGTTACAGTGCTGATTATTTCCATCGTGGTAGAGATTATGATGAAAAATTGCGAAGAGGTTTGTATATATACTTTTTGAAGGTTATTTCTTTAGTTTTATATGTTGTGACGACATCAAAAACTGTTGTGCTTAATGTGTTGTATGATATTGTTAGGCATTTTATGTGTCCAGAAGAGCTTTTTGGTCCAACAAACAGGAACACCTTCAAAAAGTATTATGTGTTGCTAGTTGTGATTCTGTGGTAGGATTAATTTGGAAAAAGTGAATGTTGTAATATTTAATTTATATACCCTTCATGGAACACTTACCCACATGTTCTCTGAAAAATTTCTCAGGACAATTAAAACATAACCCTTTAAGCCTGCGATCTGCCATTTCTGCTGCAGTGAGCAATTTTCGCCCACGCGGTAATGGAGTCTTAGGGTTAATGGTTGCCGGACCTGCCATGCTTGCCCCCGGGAAGGTGTTGTTTTGCCCATTCTTTTGCCCTGCTGTTGTGCTAATAGGTTGACTGCTTATTACTGCTCCCCTGCTGCTAGAAGTGGCCTTACTGATTGCTGCAGGTCTGGACGCCGCTGACTTGACACCTTCTTCTTCATCTACTTCCAGTCTATTCTTATAAGCCCGGGCAAGACTCATAGCCATCTCTAGTATTGCCGGGTTTTGCAGTTCCACATCAGTACGCAAGGGGTTGCGCAATCCAGTGGTGAAGATTTGTACCTGTTGCTTCTCCGTCATGTCATCACAGCGGTTCAAAAGGGCAAGAAATTGCTCCTGATAATCATCAACAGACCCTGTGCGACGCAGCTGGATGAGCTCTCCTAAAGGGTTACTCCGAATTGGGGGTCCAAAGCGGAGATTGACATGCTCCACAAATCTTGGCCACGTCGGAACGCCTTGATTCTTTTCTAGCTGGTAATACCACTGCTATGCCACCCCTGTCATATGATATGAGGCAAGCCACACCTTCTCTTCTGCTAGAGTTTGTTGTCCCAAGAAGAACTGCTCACATCTATTCAGCCAAGGCAGTGGATCGTCCTTTCCATCATAGATTGGAAACGACAGTTTATGGAACCGTGGTACCCCACGATTCCTCGTGCCCGATTCTTCCTCTCCTTCCCTCCATCCTTCCTGAATTTCCTTCCTTCGGCTGCCAGTTGCCCCTTCAAAACCAATCTGCAACTTGGTGACTGCCTTTTCCAATGTTTCTACTTTCTCCAATGTGGATGCCATGCGTTCCATCATCCGGAACATCCTTGCAAGCTGTTATTTCTCTGCCGGTTCCATGGAAGAAGTGGTGGTTTGGCTCTGATACCAAATTGATGTGGCCTAGGGTTTAGTTTCTGGAATACAGAGTTTGAGGAAGAGAAGACCTGGAGAACTCCCTCGTCGCTCCCAGGGCTGAATCCCTGGAGAGCAGGAGGCTCTGTTCGCAGATTGTTTTAGGGAAAGTCTTCTTTATTGCCCTCTCAGTAATAATCGGCTACCCCTTTATAATCAGGTGCCTTCCTAACACAGAACTCTAAGGATATAGATAAAAGACACACTTTGAATGACAACTAAATAACAGATAGAATATCTAATCAACCAACTAACTAGCAACTAGAATATCTAACCAACCAACTAACCGACTCCCCTTTATTCTGTTGCCGCACTGCTTCCTGCGGCTGCTGCACTGATGGAGTTTTGATTGTTGCTAGACTTATGACGACGACGCTCATAGACATTTCCAATAAAAGCGTCCACAACATCAGTAGACTTGATTGTTGACTTTAGCATGGAAGTAAACCATTAACTATTGTAGAGTATAAATTGCAAATAACGCGGAACATTCTGGGCTGCAGCAAATTCACGTAGTATGTGAAATGCAATGGTAGATACCATTTTTTAGCTCTTATGCTCGAGCAACATGAAAAATGTCATACCATTGCTATCACGTGCATCTTTGTCACATTATTCTCATTTAAGTGCACTAAATTATTTTATTCACAATGCAGAGCATCCAGAGTTGTACAAAAATCAAGATTCACAGGTTAATGAAACCGGAGGAAAAGCAACAAATACTAATAATCAAGATGGTGCGCGTGCAGGACGTAGAGAAGCTGCTACTGACGAGTTGTTGCTCGAGCGTTTCCGTAAGCGAGAAAAACTCCGTGTCATGCGAAGATAGCAATAGCCGATGGAGGAGGCTGCTAGCTTGGTGATGCCGCCTTTTAAGCGCAAACATGTTAGTGTGAGCACATGATGGCACCCCATGTATCTATTGATTTCTCTTTAGTGAAACTATCAGTAAAGCAGTTGTGCTTTCTAGATTGTTGATTCTGCTTTGCACCTTCTGTTCTGGATAAGCAGGGGCGGTACTAGAGAGGGTCCTCCTAGAATTTTGAAAAGTGCTACAAGATCACCTCTTCAATAGATCAGATTTGTTGATTGAATTTGTTTCAATTTTAATGGTTTGTGATTTTTAAAACATTAGAACTATTTGTATTTTACTTTTAGTAATTTCAAATATACATGTTGATTTATCATCATACGAAACCATTGTACAAGACTATAGAGTTACACGTATGAAGTGTGCACTCTAACAGAAATTTTCTAGTTCCACCACTATGAATAAATGAGGGTGAACAAGCTTATTATAAAGGGGCTATGAAGTAATATAGATTTGTAGGGGTGCGGTTTCTTTTCTTTTTTTTTTTGGCTCAACCTGGAGGCTTAATGCATTTCTAGGGCCTTCAGTGGATTATTAAGAGTGGCCAAGATGCAAGAGCTGCCCTTATTTTCGGGATGAGTTAGAACTTACGACATGGGACCTCCTAACTAGAAAAAAGCCACGAGTGTGTTGGCTAGTTTCTCGATATGTTCTTGCAACCGATATTGAAGCAGCTTTCCAAACGGCAGTTTAAGTAGATCTGTAGTACAATAAACACAGAAAGGTGTTCCACTCTCAAAGCAGAGTGTAATTGAGCTAGTAGCACAATCTTTAAGCAATGCAAAGACTGTTGCCCTGCAAAGTGACACCAATGAAACAAACAGGTCTCTGAGAAAAGTCTTCCCAAAGTGGTACGGGCTCACAAACTTCATTCGAAAAATTGAGTTAAAAAACGTCTATAAGAAAATTGGAGTATAATCCAAGAAATAGATAACATTATTAAAAGGAAATTTTGGTTATATGACACTGAAAGATGATAAGAGTTTTATTTTATACCACTAAAAGATTCCGGCACACTTTAATATCATTGAAAGAATTTATCGTTTACCTTTTTACCGTTCTGTCTACTTCTATTAGCTCCTTTTGTTCCAATTTTTCACCAAAAAATCATTACGTGAAAATGACTGAACTGATACTCACAGTTTGAGCAAACTCACTAAGCCCGCTCCTTTTCGCTGTCACGGCTGATGGCCGAGAGAGGGGAGAGGCGGAGGCGTTGGGGCGGACGAGGGGTGACGGCCGGCGCCGTCGTCATTTTTATCGAAGCTAGCAGTATCTATCTGTTGACGTCAAAAATTTGAAGTAGGGTTTCGACAAAGAAGACACCGCATTTAACACGGTTCAAGAGCGTGCGGTCGATTTGACTCAGAACCGACAAGGTAAAAAATATAAAATTCACTCAAAAGCCGATCGTAAAGATCAATCGGCTTAGACTTAGGCCCTGTTTGGTAGAGCTCCAGATTCTGGCTCCACGTCAGATCTGAATCTTGTAGACTAAAATAAATAGAATTAAGTTTATATTTTTAGTCTAAAATTAAATAATATGACCTACGTAAACACTCTTAATATACTCACAGATCCAGCTTCACGGATGCGTGGAGCTAAATACCGACTTCACGGATCCATGAATCGTGGAGCCGAGCCGCATCAAACAGGGCCTTAATCAGCTTGAAGCCGATCAAGATCGAGGTAACAAGGTAAATCTAATTAGCCGATTAAGACTAATCAGAGGATAAAGATAGATCGATTCTGAAGAAGGCGATGCGCAATAAAATCAGAACAAATCAAACCTAGGGTGTAATTGACGAAGATCAACAATCGGCGATGCGCAACTTTATTGATCAAGATCGATTACAAAGACTAAATTACAATCTACTCCTAGTTGACAGGAAGGAAGAAAGTAAAAGCTGGTTGATTGTATTGTCTTGGATCCTTTGCAATTTGCTTTGGCCCTTCTTTTATACCCTCCGGCCGATAGTATCCTATTATAGCACGTTTCAAGTCCTGATCCGTATCGGCCTTATCTCGGACGGTTGTTTTTCTTTAAAAATCTTGCAGTTACCAAATATCTTGAACTCTTTCTAATCCTGTCCGTTAGTTTCCGTATCTTTGATTTTATTGCCGATTTAGCTAAACTTGCCGAATTTTGGTGCAAACATATGCCCCCCATTTTTTAGAGATGACTTGTCATCTGTCAAAAATTTCACTTATCGGCTTTTCCAATCGGCTAACCGTTAAACTTCATTCAATAACAGCTACTTTATTCGCGTCGTAATTCTCTAACACAAAGGTAGTGCGTTTTAACTGCTCGCGTCTTTTGAGATCCAGTTCCCGTCTCTTCAAATTTTCACCACGCTATAAAATGCGGCCCCCACCTCGGTCATTCTTCACGCGTACAAGCTCTGTAACTCTTAAAAATCGGCTTTATCGAGTCCGTTGCTCAACTCTTCCTTCATCAATCGGCTTGCTAAGATCGGCTGAAATGGATGCGAGTCAGGTACTTATTCCAATCCCTAACAGTAAAGACCAGTATTTCCTTGGCCCGATAGGAAATCTAGATGCTAGCACGGTTCTTAGTCAAGACATTCCTCGCCTTCCTCTATCGGCTACCGGATTTAACATAGAGAGTTGGGAAAAAAGCTTTAGGGCATGGCCGACGGCGCTCAAAGGATGGAGATCTTGGTTCATCCGCGTGGCTGCTCAGAAAAGAGAAGAGTGGGAAAGAATGGGTATAGCTGAATGCATCTCCCTCTCTTTAGCCGATCCAGAGGCCAATGAGCCCTTAGTGGCCACGGCTTGCTATTTCTGGTCGGAGACCTTCAACGCTTTCTTATTCCGTACTGGTCCCATCGGCCCAACCCTTTTGGACATAACTCAATTGTGTTGTCTTAGGCCAGATGGAGAACAAATATCGGCTTATAGCGGCAAACCGAGACATAAGCTCATCCAATCCAAAGGAGAAGGTTGGCGCAAGTTTATCAGTAACAACAATAAAGTAAACGGGCCGGTATCAGATGAGGAGCATGTTGCTTTTCTGAACTTGTGGTTAGACCGATTCTTGTTTTGTGGTGCTTCTTTGGGACCGACACAAGTATACCAGTTAATAGCAGAACGATTGGTAGAGGGTCGTCGGATAGCCTTGGGGAAAATGCTTCTAGAAGCAGTCTATCAAATGATGCACGTGATTAGGAGTCGGCTATTTACTGGGTTTGCCAGATTTTGTGTTGGCAATGTAGGAGGCCCTCTCTGGTTCATCCAAGTATAGTTATACTGCTATTTTAGCCGATCCTTCAAGCTGGATCCCATGGAAGACTCAGCGTTTCCTCGCGAAGATACACCAGAAAACACAGTTTCAGAATTCAGAGCTAGCCGATCTTATGGCGAAAGATTCATCAAGTGTTCTGGCAGCAATAAGATTTCTCCAGTTGGCTTAAAGAAATACTTATCTTTCTTTCTGAACTTAGACAACAATGACTTTAGCCAACAAGATTTCTTCAGTTATACCAGCGCAGCCGATTTCGCATGGCCATCATTTCTTCATCTAGATTCCGATAGTTCTGAGATGCCTGAATCGACTTTAAACCTCTTCAAAATTTTCCTTTCTCCAAGTATTTTGCATGTTGGCTTTAATACAAGAAACCGTACCTTCCAGCCCTCTTATGAATTCTACCACCCTTTTGTCTTTGCCAGACTATTGGGTTTCGGCCAAATGATCCCCAGTCTTCCACTCCTGGACGTAATTCAGCCTAGGACCAGAGTATGATCTTCAGCTGCAGCCAACATGGTCTTGGAAATAGCCGATGATTTGCAAATCAGATCCTTGCCACACTTTATTTTGAATAATCGTCGATCTAGCCGATATTCTGCATGGTGGTCCTCAATTGCGGAAGCACTTCTCCTTGATCGTACCCCATCGGCTATTATCGAATCCCTTTTCCCAGACCTTCCTGAGCCGATGGTATCTTCAGATATTGATTCTAGTGACGAATCAAGCCCTGGATATGATAATACGAGTCTCATAGATGTTACTGGCGAGGTATTAGTTATTCATTTTTCTCTTCTTATCATAAGCCCATATGAACATATCTCATTGATTTTTATCTTTTTTCTTTGCAGACCAAAGCTGCTAGCAAGAAGATGATTGACGTTCCTTCAGCCAGTAAAGAGAAATGACCGCATAAAGCAACTGCACTCACCGGCTATACTTCCAGTTCTTTGGGCATTCAAAGTCCATCGTTGTCTGATTTGGAAAATCGACAGCAACCAAGTTAGTCATGTTTAATCATTTTTTGTTCCTTTTCATTTTCCTTCATTAACTAACTTTCTAGCCGATTGACCTCCAGAAAAGAAGAAGCCGAAGTCCACCAAGGTTCCTGCCAAGAAAAAATATCCCAAGCCACAAGAACAAAGTGGCGAAAGTTCACCGCACGGATCGGCTACCTCTCAGGTACTTTTCTACCTTTTAGAAGAATTTGCAAATCCAACTTATTCTATCGGCCCTCATGATATTTTACTTCTGTTCAGACTACCAAATCTGCACAAGTAACCAACATTCTAGCCAGTCTACCAGACATATCGGCCAAATAGTTATTGCCTCCTCAGCCGATACCGACGCCTGCAACCGCCGTAGCTCCAGAGTCTTCTGATCCATCCAACATCCTTGGCTTCAATCTATCTGACTTGGATGATCCAAAAATCTTTGCAGCCGATGATTATATCTCTGAAATACAAAAAATCATCGCCGTCTCAAAAGACGCATCGGCTATAGTCTCGTCGGCTCCTGGAATGCAAGAGCGCCTTAACAAGCTCTTTGATTTGGTGTTCAGACCGCAATCAGAGATTCTGAATAATAATCAGCCGATTCGAGATGCCATGGCTGCAGTCGAAACCGACTTGCCACCAGAGGCCATGGCCGCGCTGCTCGAGGTATGCCACCTAGATGAGAAGAAGGCTTTGGTGGAGGCGGCTCAAGACAGGAAAGAAAAAAGAGCAGCCCAGGAAGCCGACCAAAGGACTCTTGACAAAATGGTTGCAGAAACAAAGGTAAAGAAGAAGAAATTTGACACCACCATGGAATCTCTGAAGGCTGCCAAGACTTCTCTCCAGAAACTGGAGACCACTAGGAAGTTCCTTGAGGAAGAACTATCCAAGACGATGAAGCTCATCACTGAAGGCCAAGATTCCTTAGAAAAAACTTCATTGGCTGCCAAAGAGCAGAAGGTAGAGATAGCGTCGGCCGTGGCAGCCTTTAAAGAGCAGTCGGCCAAACTTGTACCCATCCCAGGCAGCGCGACAGAAGATGACAGAATCTTGGATAAGGTATAGGAAACTATAGCCAAGGTAGCTGGGGCTCTATCGACTTTAGGTGCACGTCTCCCAGGTTCTGGGATGTAAAACTTTATTGGCCATTTCTTTCAGAAACATCCGCTTGAATACTTCGTAATTTTGTTATGCTTGTAATCGGCTGTTTAACCGATTTAATTTTACTTTCCTGTAATTTGTCTGCGACCTCTTTTAGCCAAACAACAGCATCGTGTTAACTTGGCCTTTTGGACGAAATTTTTAGTCGGCTAGGCTCCAATCCACACGCTAGGATAGTACTTCTTCAAATACTTCCCGTTAATAGCTTTAGGCAATACATATCCTTCCAATATCTCTAGTACATACGAATTTCCACCGACTAGCCAATTGACTTTGTATGATCCTTCCCACGTAGGTGACCATTTTCCAAATCGATTATCTTTCGAACCAACAGACAATATCGTTTTCCATACTAAATCGGCTTGATCAAAAGATTTAGGTACAACCTTTTTATTATACGATTTCGCCACTCTGATTTTATTCTTCTTAAGCCGATCCAGCGTGGACAATCGTAGCTCTGCTAATTCGTCTAAGTTATCAATCATCAGATCGTTGTATTCTTGAGCCGACAAATTATCTTGCCTGGCTATTCGTATGGACTCAATGTTGATCTCTACGGGTAAAACGGCTTCCTGACCATATACTAACTGATAAGGTGAAAGCTTCGTTGCTCCATGATACGCTAGCCGATAAGCCCACAGCGACTCTGATAAAGTTGCGTGCCAGTTCCTTGGCCTCTCATCGATTTTTCTTTTGATCCGTTTAATTAACGTTTTATTGGACGACTCAGCTTGTCCATTAGTCTGAGCGTAGTATGGGGATGAATTCAACAATTTAATCCCCAAACTTGTCGCATAGCTCTGAAAATTGTTAGACATGAACACCGTGCCTTGATCGGTAGTGATTGTTTGTGGTAATCCAAACCGATGGACAATATGTTTATTAACAAAGCTGATAGCTTCAACACTTGTTACTTTCTTGAGCGGTATAGCTTCAACCCACTTTGAGAAATAATCAATCGCGGCCAAGATGAACTTGTGGCCTTTGCTTGATGCAGGAAATATTTGGCCGATTATATCTATCCCCCAACCTCGGAACGGCCAAGGTTTGATAATTGGATGTAAAGTCGACGCTGGTGCTAGCTGTATATGGCCAAACTTCTGACATGTCTGACATCCTTTATAATACTTGAAACAATCTTCTAGCATCGTCAGCCAAAAATAACATGTCCGTCTGAGCATCCATTTCATCTTATGTGCCGATTGATGAGAACCGCAAATGCCTTCGTGTACTTCACCCATTGCCACCCGCGCTTCTTCGGTCTCAAGACATCTTAACAACAAACCTTCCATAGTCCGATAATATAGCATATCGTCCATAACAACGTATTTCAATGCTTGTTGTCGTATCTTTCGTTCTGTCGGCTTGGATGGATCGACCAGATAATCTTTTATTTGCGTTCTCCAATCGACAATATCTGTGCACATGACTGCCTTATCTACCAGCTCAGTCTCCTGACTTTGCCAAAAATCTTTGTATCCTGATGCTTGCTGGGCTAAAGCGTTAGCTCTATCGTTCAATTCTCGAGGGATATGACCGATAGAAAATGACACAAAAGAGCCGATGATCTCTAAACATTGTTCTAAATACTTCAGTAGCACTTCATCTTGACATTGGTATTCTCCCTTTATTTGCTGTACAACTAACAGCGAGTCACCATATGCCTCAACAGCACTCACTCCAATATTTTCCAACAATTGCAAGCCTTTGAGTAATGCTTCGTACTCGGCCTGGTTGTTTGAGCATCGGCTATTCAGCCGGAATGCAAATTCAAAGCTATGCCCTTTGGGTGTGGTGAGTATAATGCCGATACCATCACCTTCTCCGCATACTGATCCGTCAAAGAATAGTTGCCAAGGCGCGACTAAGATTAAATTTGCCGCAGATGTCGTCCTCGTTATAAAATCGGTTAGGACTTGTCCTTTGACTGCTTTGGCCGATTCATATGACAAGTCGAACTCAACCAAGGCGTAAGCCCATTTGCCAAGTCGACCTCGCAAAATAGGAGCTGATAACATATATTTTATAACATCGGTTTTGCAGATTACTTTACAGGCCGATGCTAATATGTAGTGCCTTAACTTTGTGCACGAGAAATACAAAGATAAACATAATTTCGACAAAAGGGTACGACTTACGCATCTAGCAACCGTCGGCTTAAGTAAAAGATAACTCTTTCCTTACCATGGACTTCTTGTGCCAGAACAGCTCCAATGGTATCCTCTTCAGCCGAAACATATAATCTGAAAGGAACCCCTTTTTGAGGTGCAGCCAAAACTGGGGGGTTGGACAAGTATCTCTTAACTTCGTCAAAAGCCTTTTACTGATCGGCTCCCCATCTGAATTCTTCATTGTCTTTTAATTTTAGCAATGGAGTAAAAGCACAAATCCTACCAGAGAGGTTTGAGATGAACTTGCGGAGATAGTTAATTTTGCCGATCAACTTTTGTAACTCGTTTTTGCATGTCGGTGGTTTGGTATTGGCTATAGCTTTCACCCTTGTTTGGTTGACTTCGATTCCTCTTTCATGCACCATGAAGCCCAAAAACTGTCCAGCCGACACGCCGAACGCACACTTGTAAGGATTCATCTTTAAGCCGTGCGATCTTATGTTCTGAAAAACCTCTCTAAGTCGGCCAAGTCTTGCAAATCTTCTCATGGATTTTACTACTACATCATCAATATAGATTTCAACAATATGGCCAATTAAATCGTGGAAGATCGATTCATGGCCACGATATGTTGCTCGGCGTTTTCGGGCCGAAAGTCATCATCATCCACTCGAGCAGTCCTATCGCACTGTGACATCGAAAGCGTCTTTGGTATATCGGCCGCCATGAATATCTGGTTATATCCGGCATTACCATCTAGAAAACTTATGATCTTATTCTCTGATGCAGCATCAATAAGCATATCGGCTATAGGCATCGGGTATTCATCTTTCAGCGTCGCCTTGTTCAAATCTCTAAAGTCAACACATACTCGAAGCTTTCCATTTTTCTTCATGACTGGAACGATGTTGGAAACCCATTCCGCATATCGGCAAGGCCTGATAAATTTCGCCTCCAACAATCGTTCTATTTCTTCCTTTATAATTTTGTACAAGGCCGGATTGAAACGCCTAGGATACTGTTTAAACGGCCGATAGCCCGATTTTATAGGTAGTCGATGTTCCACCAGCTGACGACTTAACCCGGGCATCTCATGATATTCCCAAGCAAAACAATTCTTATAATCCCTAAGGATTTTTATCAGTTTTTCTTTGTACTTTACATCTAAATTTGCGCTAACAAAAGTTGGTCTTTTTCTATCACCGCTACCTATATCAACTTCTTCCAGCAGATCGGTGGATGCGAAACCTTGACCAAACTTTTCAATTTCTTCAAAGTCTTCTATGGCTTTGCAGCTATCTGTTATTTGCCGATAGCTTTGCATTTTATCCTGCAACACCTTTAGTGTTTCTCTTGTCCCCATCGGCGTAATACTTCGTTTGCCCGATCGAAAGTGCCTGGCTTGACGCTGATCGGTATGAGCCCTGATTTACTTATGCAAATGAAGTCGTAGTCATCCAGCGTCTTTCCCGATATGCAGCCAGCTTCTTCGTGTTGCCAATTCGCATCAGAGCTAGCCATGGCGATATGGGCCGATGTATCGGCTGTGACGACTTCGAATTCTTCTCTGTTCCACTGGACAAGTGCTTGATGCATGGTCGATGGGATGCAGCAGTTGGCATGAATCCAATCCCGACCGAGCAGTACGCTGTAATTACCTTTGGCATCGATTACAAAAAACGCTGTCGGCAAGGTCTTGCTACCGATAGTTAGTTCTGTGACCATGACCCCCTTCGCCTCGTAGGGGGTCTTTGTGAAGTCATTTAGAATCATGTTAGTTTTAATTAAGTCTTCATCAGACTTACCCAGTTTCTTGCATGTTGTGTACGGCATCAGGTTCACCGTGGCTCCTCCGTCTACCAGCATCCTTGATATCGGCTTGCCATTTATATATCCTTTTAGATATAATGGTTTCAGATGCCGATGGTCATCTCTAGGTTTCTCGAAGATGGCACTCTGAACGCCGGAACACAACTGAGCAACCGCCTCTTTGGCCGATTCGGTTCTGACTTTGAACTCGGCCGACAACGTGAACACCATGTTAATATCCATGGGAGGTGTGTCATCTCGAATCATGGGGGAATCCAAGTCGTCAGCCGATTCAAAATCTTCTTCGATCTGTTTTTTTCTTCTCCATTCTTTCTTAACGCTTTTGATCGGACGAAGTTCATTAAACATTTTGTCCCTCTGTTTTTCGGCATCGGCTTCGCGGATTTCTTGCGTCCTTAGCCTCTGAAGTCGTCGACGCTGTGATCGGCTAAGACCAGATGGACACCACCTAGGTTTGGGCTCCACCGGCTTCGTGTTGGCCACCAAATCCTCTTGATTAAAACTGGGCTTATGCGTCTTGACTTGACTTGGCTCCTGACCTGGTTTGGATATCCTTTCGTGGGACGGGCCTCCGTAATTTTTGCCCGATCTTGAATTGGCTCGACGACTTATCTCTAGCCGAACGCCTTGGCCAATCGTCTTGGGGATAGTGCTCCATCGAGGCGGTGTATGGTGATGGCAACGCCACTCCCTTTCCCAAAGAAATCGCCAAAGGGACACCTTCTATGTGCCCTCTCCACATTCTCGGTGCGGTACAAATTATCCGACCGCGAGTAGGGTATCGTGGTCGGCTCTTCATCCTTTGGTATTTCTCCATTAATTGTGAGAACGTTGGTCCCGACCTTTTCTTTGTTGTCTCGATGGGGACTTTTTCGCTTTGTACCATTTACCCACCGAGGATTCTCCTTGGGTTTAATAGTTCTCGAGTTTTTCCTTCACGATCGGCTTCTATTTGTAAAGAACCGATTGTAATCTTTAGCGTCCGTCGCCATTTGAACTCGATCAATGTTGACTGTCGATCCCTTTTGGCTCGTCATGCATCGGCTCTTTTCCTTTAGCCGAACAACGAACCATGTTGATGGGGAGCGGATCAACATCAACTTGCATGGTCGGCTCATCGAGAAATTTCAACCAACCATCCTCAATAGCAGATTGGATCTGTTGGCGAAAGATATTGCAGTCATTAGTGTTATGCGAAAAAGAATGATGCCACTTGCAATACCTGCGTTTCTTGATTTCATTGGGCGATGGTATCACGTGCCCTTCTGGCAATCGTATTATCTTTTCTTGCAGAAGTAAATCGAAAATACGATCGCATTTGGAAACATCAAAAGAGTACTTAACCTCTGACTTGTTCTTAGTCGGTTTAAGCCAAGAACAGACCAAGGATTTCTTGGATCCTCTTACCCATTCGGCTATGTTTATTTCTGCTTCCTCGTCTTCCGAGGAATCACTTGGACAATATTCAACCATATTGACTTTAGCTTTGTCCTTTTCTTTGTTATTGCTATTTTTAAACCTGTCCTTGAAAATTTTATTATCAGTAAATCGGCTTTCTTGAGCCGATACGCGATGCAATAAGTGGCTAAGGTCGGTGAATTCTTGCCCTCCGAATTTCTCCCTAAGCGGTGGGATCAAACCTTGAAAGGCTAAATCGGCGAGTTGGTTGTCGGGTAGTGTGACGCTAAAACACCGATTCCTAATCTCTCTAAATCTCTTCATGTAATCCGTTACTGATTCCCCGAACTTTTGGCGAACAGAACTTAGATCTGAAATCCTGAGCTCCAAACTGCCCGAAAAGAAGTATTCATGGAATCGGCTTTCCAAATCGTTCCATAAATGGACCGAACTCGGAGGCAAGCAAGTGAACCAAGTAAACGCTGCCCCAGATAAAGACAACGGGAATAGTCTAATTTTCAGCCCGTCGGACTGGGCCGCTTCGCCGCATTGTGCAATAAAGCGTCCGACATGTTCCAGGGTAGTGATAGAATCATCCCCAGAGAATTTGGCAAAGTCCGGGATTCTGAATTATGAGGGTAGGGCATGCGATCTATATAATCGGGATACGGCTTTCTATAGCCGATAACCTTCCCTTTTGGTTGTATGCCGAATTGGTCCCTCAAAACGACGAAGATTTGATCGGTCCAGTTAAAATTATCGGCCATAGGCATAGCAGGCCCTTGATAATGTCGTTCATAATCGGTATTCTGCCCCCCGAGTGCCAGCTCGGGTTGCCAATTATGCTGTGCCGTCGGCACACGGTCATACTAAATATGCCGATTATATCTAGCTTGAGGCTCCGGTACTGGGACAAATGGCTCTGAGTATGTTATCACCCTGTGCGGGCCTGGGTTTCTAAGCAGGGTAGGCTCTTGTGGGAATCTCTCGGAGCCAATCGGCTGCGAAACCGATTGGGGGAAAGCATAGAACGGAGCCGATGGCGATAAATTGATTGATGCATCAAACTTAGCGGCGTCGGTATAGGATTGGTAGTGGCTCACCCCACTTGACCGAGGGTCCCTAGGCAATATGACCGTGGGTTGTGTAGGCATCATGGTTGGGGGTGATGTTACAGCCGATGGTTTAGGATCGGCCGTTGTGCTCTGCGTGTTTTGTGATGCTGAAAAAACAGGATAATTCGGCAGAGCTTGCAATGGGTCGAGCAGATTTCCTGACGAGGTTAACTCCTGGGCTATAGATTTAACGCTATTTGCTATCATCGGCTTAAGCGTTGTCACGAGAGCCGATGATTGGTTTATTAAAGCGTGGTGCACAGACTGATTAATCATAGCCGATAATTCGGCTTGAGCAGGCAGATATCGGCTTACCTGTTCTGTTACACCCGCATCTCCCAGGGCGTTGACCGTCGGCAGGGCGGATTTTTGAGTGACGCCGCGCCTAGTTTTCTGATAACAACTTAGCACCATCTCTTCCAGCGCGGCCTTCCGAACCTCAATTTCCTAGCGTTGTTCTGGCGTCAAATCGTCCATCGTTGGGACGATTATGGCTTCTGTATTGAGATCGGACGGCGGAATCGACTTTCCCGAAGAAGACATTGTGTCCCACCAGGCGTGCCAAGAGTGTGTTGACGTCAAAAACTTTATGTAGGGTTTCGACAGCAAAGACACCGCATTTAACACCGGTTCAAGAGCGTGCGGTCGATTTGACTCAGAATCGACAAGGTAAAAATATAAAATTCACTCAAAAGCCGATCGTAAAGATCAATCGGCTTAGACTTAATCAGCTTGAAGCCGATCAAGATCGAGGTAACAAGGTAAATCTAATTAGCCGATTAAGACTAATCAGAGGACAAAGGTAGATCGATTCTGAAGAAAGCGATGCGCAACAAAATCAGAACAAATCAAACCTGGGGTGTAATTGACGAAGATCAACAATCGGCGATGCGCAACTTTATTGATAAAGATCGATTACAGAGATTAAATTACAAAAGCTACTCCTAGTCGACAGGAAGGAAGAAAGTAAAAGCTGGTTGATTGTGTTGTCTTGGATCCTTTGCAATTTGCTTTGGCCCTTCTTTTATACCCTCCGGCCGATAGTGTCCTATTACAGCACGTTTTAAGTCCTGATCCGTATCGGCCTTATCTCGGACGGTTGTTTTTCTTTAAAAATCTTGCAGTTACCAAATATCTTGAACTCTTTCTAATCTTAGTTTCCGTATCTTTGATTTTATTGCCGATTTAGCTAAACTTGTCGAATTTTGGTGCAAACACTACCCACGCCGACCAAGCACCATAGTCTTCCCTCCTAGCCAGCGGTCCTTCCCACCGCCCCCAATGCCCCCGTCGTAGGATGTCGTCGGCGGATCTCGTAGCATCGGGCCCGCCACCTCCAGATCCATCGGATGGCACCGCCCCGGCCCGCCACCATTGGATCCCGCGGCTCCAGCCCTCGGATGCCGGATCTCGCTGTGGCGTAGTAGAGCGGGGGGAGTAGAGGGGACGTAGGATCAGACAGCCGGGGCAAGCCGCCGAGGGAGGACAAAGGGCGTGGGGCTAGAGGGGAGGCGAAGTAGGAGCAGGAAAGGCGGGGGACGAGGGGAGGGCGGCCGCCGGCGAGAACTCCAACGACGCCGCACTTAGGTTCGGCCTTAGGGTTGAGAGAGAGAAGTGAAGGGGTTCGACGTTCGGTGCTGGCTGACTGGAATATAAGGAACTCCAAGTGGTAAAGAACGGAATGACATGTTGTTTCGGTGGTTAAAGTATATCAAATTCTTTCGGTGATAAGAAACCAAAACTCATGATCAACAATGTCATAGTACCAATTTTTTCCTTAGTACAATCACAAGAAGCAATCATCTGCTGAATGAATAGTAGATAATCATATCCGGAATTATTCCAACTCAGTGAGAGAACATATCAAACAATATATCCTAAATAGCTATACTTTGGATCCTCGCATGTCTCAAACACAGACGCCATGTCATCGTGTCAACGTCATTAGGTCTTGGTCGCCAGGCGCGCCCTCATCATGCGCACCTGCCGCGCGCCGACCTGGAACGCTTTGCCCAGAACGTCGTCCGGCACGGCTGGCTCGGCGTCGAACAGCGCGTCGGCGGCGGCTTGCGTGCCCTGCAGCTGGCTGTCGAACGCCGCGACCACCGCGGCAGGGACGCTGCCACGGTTGCTCTGGAAGTGGAGCAGCCCCCTGGGGAACACGAACACGTCGCCCTTCTCGATGGTCTTGGCCACCAGCCTGCCGCCCGTGGTGACGAAGCGGACGTCCAGGCGGCCGTGGAGCACGAAGACGACCTCGGTGGCGCGCGGGTGCGTGTGCGTGTGCGGCGGGTTCACCCCGCCCGGCGCGTAGTCGACGCGCGCCAGGGACACGCCGAGCGTGTTGAGGCCCGGGACGCGCACCACGTTGGCTGGCGTCACCGACGAGCCCATGGTGTTGTTGGTGACGCCGGCGGCCGCGAGGCCGCGGAAGTGGAAGTCGTCGGCGCTGTACCTCCGCTTGCACGCGAAGCCACTCTCCTTCAGTGCTAATACAGTACAGATGCAAGAAACAGCAACGGTGCAAGGCAATTAGCTAATTTAACTTGGTTTTTTTTTGTTGATGTCGCGTGCATGCATGATTAATGGATTGCTTACGAGAAGCGAGGTCGCCGACGCAGACGTCCTGGAGCATGTCGGGGTCGCCGGCGGCGAGGAGGAGACCGGCAAAGAAGAAGAGGAGCGAAGAGTGGTGGTAGGACTTGGCCATGGCTCGATCTTTTCAGTCACTGACCTGTGTGTGATGGTACTTGATGACCGAGCACTATATACATGCAAACCGATGAAATGCTAAGCTGTGAGGTAGTAATAAATTCCTTAACTGAGATGGTTAATTGGATCACCTCCAATTTGCATGGGTGATGATACTTCAAATTTTCACTTCCAATTTGAAGCCATTTATCGCAGAGCCTCACATCGCATGTATCGGAACGCGCATGTCGTATGGTTTACGGTGTAAAGGTCATGTAAGATAAGGTAGAATACTGCATGCATATGTACAGAGACATTTTATACGAGTGCATCGTGTGCCTCTACTTACGTATTTGCAGTTACGACGAATCAGTATTAGGACATTTGAGCTGTAGGTACTAGTCCCTCCGTTCTCAGATACTACATGCATTCTGTCTTTCAAATTTTGTTTTCAAATACATGTAAATCTACAATTTTGAGATGAATTTTTATCATTTTTTTCCTTTGCATTATCTATGGTCATTTCCAAAACCATTTACTACTAAGAGGATTAAAGTAGCACGCACCATCCAAGAATAATTAATGACCTATTGAAGAAAGGTAAGATGGATCTTTTATATACATCCTGTCGATGCACAAAACTAAGGGCCTTCTATTGAACTTATAAAAATAATAGAGAGGACAAATAACACACCCAGATACTTTGTTGCTGTAGATAATGAAGTTACAAGAAATGTGGAAAGGAATGTTCTTGTAATTGGAGAAAAGTAGGCCCCCTAATTTGTATTTATCTAAGGTCTATTGGTTCTCTCCCTTTTGGCCATCAACCCGCTGCAAAGCGACCAGCAATCCCAGTTTGGAACATAGGATTTCTAAAGGAACTTTGATCTTGCAAAGTCCTGCGTAAGCTCATTACAATGCCTTTGTCTTACATAACATGGTTCTCATTAAGCTAGGTGATGCAAAACTACAACATTTAACGCGCGGGATGGCGAAAGCAAAAGTATGTATGCACTGTGTCTCATGTCGACAAAAACCACAAGCATGGCAAAAGATGCTTGCTGTCTTACTCTGAAGGATCTCTGTACGACTTTGACAATGTCGTTATCGTAGGTAACATGTTACATGTCACCAGGACCATTACCTGTTACGGCGAAAAGTCATTTCAGCATCCACAGAATATTTTGTTAAGAAACCCTAATAGCCCATTGGAAGGCCCATGTGGTCCCTTAGCCAAAACCCAGATTTAGCGCTTATAAAGGAGGAGGGGTCCCCTATGTACGTAATTCATTAGCAATAAAGAATTTCCGCTTTTGCTCTCCCTAAACACGTGTCTCTCTCTCTTTCTGTTCTCCACTTCAGATCTGTTCGGGAACCCCGGACTATTCGATAGCGAGGTTCCTCAACACGTTATCAGCACGAAGCTCTACCGGAGATCAGAATTGAAAAAGGTGAGAAAGGTAGGATTTTGGAGATTGAATCTAAACGCTTGTCGTTTTCTTCGCATGCATCTATCCTACGCATCTTGTACTGTTTTTCGTCACGTGGCACGAAGTCACTCGGCGATCGCTCGAAGCTACAGTACATGTTTTTTTTTCTGTTCATCCAGAAAAGAAAAAAAAAGAAAAGCCATCGCTTCGGTTTTCGCGCACGAAGCGCGACGATGCCACCGGCGCGCATGAAGCCGCGCCGCCGTCCTGCCGACCGCGCATGCATGCGATCGCCGCCCGGCACCACCTTCATTGAACGCATGAAGCGCACCGTCACAGCTGCCCCGATCTCGCCCCAGCAGTAGCATCGCCGGCGCCCTTCGCGCGCCTCGGTTCCGTGCTCGGCCGGCCGGCTTCGCTGGCGCAACCTCGCCCGCGCGCCGCCATGGTCCGCCACGCCGCGCTGAAGTCGCCGGCCAGCGATGCCGCCCGATCGGCCGCCGCCGCCTCGCCCGTCGCTCGACCGCCGGCACAAAGCCGCGCCGCCACCCAGCGCGCCACGGTCCACGCCCGGCGATGTCGCGATCCGCCCGGCTGGCTGCGGCTCGGCCTCGCTGCGGCGTCGCCAGCCGCTACACGCTTGGCGCCGCCGGCGCGCGCGCCGCGCCCGTCCGACAAGGCCGTCGCCCGCCTCGCTCCACCGCCGCTGGCCGTCACGCGCAGCGCCCGCTGGCCGCGCGCGCGCGCGCCCGTCCGCGCTGGCCGTTGCGCCCGCCTCGGCGCTCGCCGCCTCGAGCGGCCGAGCAGCGGCCGGCTCGCGCGCCCGCGCTCGGCTGCGCGCGTCGCGCCTCGCCCGCAAAGATTTGCTCGGTCGCCCGGCCCGCTGCCCTCGGTGTGCGCGCCCGTGCGTAGCTTCTGGAAACAAATGAATATGGCGGCTAGGGGATGGAACCCTAGCCGCCGGTTTCTTGTCTCTGGCCACGCAGGCCATCTGGCTTTCAAGGCCCAATGAAGACGCGACTTGATGGGCCAAGAAACCAGCGTAGAGGGGAAAACGGCCCAAAGGCCAGGAGAAAAGGAAAGCGGCCCGAAGGCCGCTTGGTTGAAAAAAAAAACAGAGAAAAAAAGAAAGAAAAGGAAAAGAAAGAAGGAAAAATTGCAGAAAATTTTGAAAAATTGCCAGAAAATCAAGAAGATTTTTTTGGCTCTGTTTTTAATTTTTCTTGCTCTATTTCTCTGTTTTATGAATTTTCTTTAAGAATTTTGAATCCTTTGCTTTATTTTATATAATGCAATGCATATGAATTTATTTTTTTTGCACTTTATGCTTTTTGCAACCATTTTCTATCAGATTACACGCAGTAATCTAAACCAGAATTTTGAAATCATGCAGATGTCTGGCATTGTGAATCGTGAGTTTGAAGAACTGGCCCCGCACGGTCAGAACTACCTCACTTGGGCATCGGACGTAAAGATTGTTCTTGGGGCAAGAAGCTGCGTCAGCGATTGGTCTAGGGTCCTCGCGGGACGCAAAACTCTACACGAAAGCGTAACGATCAAGCTCGCATTTTCTCGTGCACCACCTCTCGGCCACTCTAAAGAATTAATATATGGTCGAGGAGAGTGCACTTGAGCTTTAGACCGCACTTGAAGCGGTTGAAAAGCTCAAGTACACCATCTTGCCCCAAGCACAGCAAGATTGGGTACGCTGAGGTTTGCGGACTTGAGCGATGGGCGAGTACAATTGCATCTTGCATGAATTTGTACCAATCTCTCTCTATGTGGCAAGAAGATCACCGATGAAGAGAAGATTGAGAAAACTCTCTACCTTCCACCCTAATGCTATCCAGAGTGCACGCAGACTATCGTCGGGACGCATACAAGGAGTATAGCGAATCGATTGATGTAATGCAAGTTTGGAATCGCAAGACGATGTTCTACGCAAGAACTATGTCTCGCAGCCACCTGGACGAGGCACTGGCACAGAAGTCAATGCCAACAGCTACAAGGTGAGAAAGCCCACTCATAGAAAGAAGGGCAAACAGGGTGGAAAAGAGAGACCCTAGGCCAAAGGAAAGTCCAAAGCCCCTGTGAAGAGGGATGACAAAGAAAAGACGCACGCCAAGCCGTATGGACAGCAGAACCAGACATGCTTCAAGTGTGGCACTTGGGGACATTGGTCGAAAATATGTCGAGAATCCAAGGAAGCGATCAACGCATATCAGGCTAAGAAGAAGGCAAAGGAAAACGCCCCCGCAGAGGCGCACTTCGCCAACATCGGTGAAGATGATGTCATGGATGTAGACACCCCACTTGCCTCATCCTCACGAATAGCACGGACATCGATGTGCGACCATGATTATGGCAAATGAAGAGAAAACTTCTGCAGATGATATAGAAGCAGAAATTAATGCATATTTTACAGATTATGTTTAATGCATTTCTTTTAGTTTTGGTTGTTAGCATTTTCTTTGAATAAAGGATTGTAAGCTCTAGAAGAGCATACTTCTTTCATGAATAAATACGCAATTTATTCTTTATTCCAGTATTCTTCAATTTTGCAAGTAATATTTGGATTGTTTTTGCCTCTATCTGATTAGAATTATATTTCTTTTATCTAGAAATCGTGTAGCGCCCAAATGGAACAGATATGCATTGTTGATAGTGGCACAACAAATACCATCTTAAGAGAGTCCAAGTATTTCCAGTCGATCACGAAGAACGCTGGAAAGATTACTACGATCGCCGGAAGCGACTCATATGTAATCGGCTCAGGAAGAGTGTCGGGACACGAATATGCAAATCCGGACCCTCTGTGTATTCAGCACTAGTCCAGGATCACGCTAGTGCACACAGTCTCAACATAGATGAAATATCACAATCATACACAGTGGAATAATAAATAAAGACTTCATCTATTAATATAGAACTATTGAACGACCTTAAGGTCAAACTTACACTTGTGAGGCCTTGGTGGCTTCAACTCAAAATAAATAAACAACAATGAATGAAGATCGTCGATTTAATCCCATCAATATACCACAGGCAACTTACAAGGTTCAACTCCTAGATAATCGCCTCCTCGTGGAACTTCTCCTCCTTGAAGTTGTGGTCTTCTCCTCAACCGATGATTTTGTGTGTTGCAAGGGGTGAGTACATAAAGCACTCAACAAGTCGTGCACGTAATGCAATTCTAACATAGCTATATGCAAGGATTATTCCAAAGAAATGGCTAACATGGCTATTTTGCAAAAACAAGATTTGTAAATTAATACAAGATATAAATTGGAAAGACAAGAAACAAATAATCAGATTAGATAGATTCAACATTTCTCAAGTAAAACAAGTTTCCAATCCTAAGTCAAAATCCACTTTCCATGGCATCCCGTCATCCCAATAAGTTTTGTTTAACAAAGTCTAACCCTTGATCAGTAATTCCCGAGCTTTGCTCAATACCGTGAACACGGCTATTCGAATAGGTTTACACTCTGCAGAGGTTATGCACTTTACCCACACGACGTGATATTCTCTTTGTGCTCGCCATCAAGACACTTCCTTTGGTGTACCGGCAGAGAATTCACGACAAAGCCTTTCAGAACCTCTACATTAACCAAAGAACCTCTCGGTGTTGCCTTCGCTATCACTCCTCTCACGCATGCCACCAAGTATAGGACGTGCCAACACCGCTGGATGGGTACCAAGCCGCAAAGACAGTGCGCTCCTCGCGCAGTACACTTCCGTGTCGTCGCCCGAGGTATCGGAGGAAAGATATCGTAACCCTAATCAACTAGGTCTCATCCCATATCGGACATGTGGTCACATGATTGACTCAGTCAAAGACTTGCAAGGTTAAGTCCTTAAGATGATCGAGGCAAGACTTCCACATACCCCGCCCATCGGGCCCACCTTGGCATTCTCGCCTTGCCACTTGCCCCAATCTAAATCATAACCACCCCAGTTGATTACCAAGCACCACGTGCCATCGACAATTTAACCTCGTTGCGTGACATCCTCTCGCCACCGCAACTCAATCTCATCGTGTGACCACACATGACACACAAGTTCATAACATCGCTCCATATTCCATTAGTCAAGATTATTTATCAAAGACTAAAGTACATGTGATGGCGTGGCATGACTAAGCAACTAATACGGTCTAACCATCCCATGTTGATTATTATTACTAACCAACTATAATGAACCAATCTAGGGTGACAATATATCATGGTATACAAATGGCAAGGTAGGGTATAGAGCAATTGGGTATAATAGCTAAGTCCCAAATTTAATTGAAGACATTTGTACATGTCAAATAATATGCAATAAAGTAAAACAATATAGCAGCTTTTGTAATCGTAGGTTCAACATGATCAAAGCACAACTTGCTCGGCACTTGCTATAAACCGCTCTTTACTCTTTTAATTGATCTTGGCTTCATCAACCTTTGGCTCTTAAATCGAATGCTTGACTTCCTCGCCCTTCGCCTACTTGGGTAACTCGAACGACACGCCTAACGACAAAGAAGCACAAATACAACAAAACTCAAAAGCAATTCAAATAAACTCCAATTTAATATTAGATTGGTACTCGAACGGAAGGGATTGAATTTAGGAACTTAGATTTGATCAAGATCGGATGAAAGAGAACAGATTTCGAAGATTTATCGAGAAGGTTACGATCGATAATTAGGGAAAACGGAGTATATTCCAGGGATATCCTTCGAGATTAATTAACTCGATCGACAAATATTGACATATGGGCTCTTGATCTATAGATCGGGTCCATAAAGATATGTTAGTTCATGATGAACTAAACTGATGCTCAATGTTGACTTTTGTTGACTAAACAAATACACAGTCAAACAAAAGAAAGATAGACTAATTGAATAGATATGACACCAGGATATGACATATGGCCAATGGTCTATCGACCAAGTCCACGAATGAATTCTGGGTTAATGGCAGATTAGATTTTCAGGGATAAGACAAGGACGATGGAATCGACATTCAGTGCGATCCGATCTGGGGTTCAGTCATACATCAAAGAAGAGACTTGACGATAACAGGGCGATGACGATATGTAGTAAGACAGTACAAATATCTTACTACGGTGGACACAACGTGGAAAACCGCAATACCGGCAGCGCGGCTCACGATGAACTCAGTCCATCGAACCGGTCTTAAGTTAGGTTTTGGTCTGGCTTTGCAGATGATAGAAAGATAAAGCCAGACTCACAAGAAATGGGGTTCGATCACGATAGGACGATAGAAAGGATAATGACATCGCGCTACGCTCTTGCTGGAATGCGATATGCGATGATAAGCGAGAGCAAAGCGTTAACGCGAACGTTAACGAAGAAACGTTAGCAGCGGAACGTTAACGATGGACCGTTAACGGCGGGAGGTTAACGACGGAACGTTGACGACGGAACGTTAACGACGGAACGTTGACGGTGGAACGTTAACGGCGGGAAGTTAACGACGGGACGTTAACGGCGGGACGTTAACGACGGAACGTTAACGGCGGGACGTTAACGACGAATTGGACCAAGGGTTAAGTCCGGGTTTGAGCGAAACGATTCAAGGATGAATACACTTGGCATAGGGTAGGATGGTAGGGTTGGCTCTGCGATTAAAGGTTTCCAAAGATGGCGAACCGAAATGCGCACCGACACGAAGGACTAGGCCAAAAGACGTCGGGTAGATTCTAGAACATGGCTTTGACGGCAACCAGGGATCAAAGAACTTCAACGGTGGGCAAAACAGTGGATAATGATTTTCTGAACACAATGACATGGCCACGACAAACCAAAATGGTTGGCGGCATAAGACGACGCGCGACGGTGGCAAAAAGACGACGGTAACGAATATTAAAATTTTCGGTGGATGGAATAGCAGAGGGGAAGTGAGCACCACGTAGAACGCGGCGACACGAACTCAACGGTATATCCGGATTTGGAAGCAACCCAACGGACAGATCACAAACTGCCGATGAACGGCTGCTAAAGCTAATAGATCAAACGGTCATAACTATTGAAATAATGGATGAAACCTAACCAAATTTTACAGAGAGCTATCTGGGATTATTTGGCACGATATGACGCGAACGGATCTGAGTTTTACCTTCTGGATCAACGGGGAACGCGCGACGAAGTTTTCTCGCCGACGTCGCGATCCGATCGGGAAGATTGAATTTTCTGCAGCAATCCCTTGGACAAAACCTTGAGTTAGGGTGAGCACCGTGTAGAGGACATCAAGAGGAGTCTACCGAAAAAATTGCAGGGTCGAACTCGCAAAAACGAAGGAGAACGGGTGATGGCAAGATTCGAGATTAGAACGGCCATAACTTTTGATTTCCTGGATGAAACTGCACCAAATTTGGTGGAGAAATATATCTGACTATATGGCACGAGATGACGCGAGAGGATTTCAGAAAAACTCACCGGTATGACGGGGAACGCGATGCCAAGATCGGCCGGCGATGGCGGCGCACCGGAAGAGCTCGTCGACGTTGTAGGAGAAAAAGGGTCGCCGGCAGAGCTCTGTTTGGAATTTTCCAAAACTGTTTCACAGAGGTGTTGCAACCTTCATGGGGGTGCTCCACAAATAATTTGAGGATGAACGGAGTTCGGGAGCGCCCTGTAGAGCTCGCCGAAGTTCTTACCGGAGTTAGGGAAAAAGTCTTGCCGAGGGATCTCTGTTGCGATTCTGATGCTGATCTTTTAGTATGATGTGGGGAATGAGGAGAGGCGTCTAGGGTTCAATTTTCAGCTACAAAGGAGCAATGGATCAACGGAAAAGCTCACGGAGTTGGGAGAGAAATCGCTGGCCGGAGGTGCTCCGTTAGGCATTTGCAAAATCTGATTTTACTGGATGTAGAGGACAGCAAGAGGAAGCTCTGATAAAAATTTCAGATCAAAATAAGATCGGGAGTGACCAGGAGAGCTCGCCAAGTTAAGCCCAAAACCGCCGGAATTATCAGAGAATTATCGATTATTTAATCCGAATTATTAAGTATCACCCATAAAATCGAAATAAATATCAATCAACCGTTTAAAAATCATAGAAAAATCTGGAACGTGACCCACAGCCTTAGTAACACAAATAAAATATTATTACATAAAATAATAATTTTATTCGTGTACAGCTAATACTTTTATATTGTTTTTAATATCTTTTTAATTTGGAAAATACTAAAACAACCCCAAAAATTCTAAGAAAATTCAGGGAGTTTAATTAGGACATTTTGAGATCAAGTAAAATATTTTGGTACCACCAAATATTTTATTTTTGTACCCACATATATTTTTATTTTGTTAAAGCTTTCGGAAAGGCTTTAGAAAATATATAATTTGACAAATATAGAAAATTTCACAGAAATTCCCTTAGGTTTATTTATATTAAATAAGATAGTTTTAGCAAAACAAAATCTTTTATTTTGTCTCCAAACTATATTTTAATTGATGAGACTTTTGGGAAGATTTTGAAATCAGGATTTTAACAAATAATGGGAAAATTCACCGAAGTTCCTTGTGATATATTTTTTTAAAACAATTAATTCCAACTTAAATAGGTTTTTTTTTAGGAAATAGTTTTAAGTTTTTCTAAAAATAGGCAAAAGTCTTTTTCTTTTGAACTCTAGAGAAATCCAGAAAATAAAGAGGAGACAAATAAACTTGAACAACCGATAAAAATAATAATTTAATTTTTTTATCCTATTTTTGAAATGAAAATTTGGGATGTTACAAAGAGCCACTATTATATTGCCTATGGGTACAACTTTGGTAATTGAAGAAGCCCTTTTGTACCCTGAATCAACGCGCACTCTCCTAAGCTTTAAAGACATCCGCGTCAATGGTTTTCACGTAGAAACCAATGAAGAAAATGGCAAAGAATACTTGTGCATTGTGAAGCACGCGGTATGTGAAAAAATGGTATTAGAAAAATGTCCCTCATATGAATCTGGGTTGTACTACACGAATATCCATGCACCAAGTGTATACTTCCTTGAAGACTGCTTTTAGAAGCTCAATTATTTTCTTTATGGCATGGTAGATTAGGTCATCCTGGTCTTAGAATGATGAGAAATATAGTGAACAACTCACAAGGTCATGGCATTAACGTTAAGAATTTCCAATCATGAAGATTTTGTGTGCCCTGCATGTGCCACGGAAATTAATAACTAGACCCTCTGTCATGAAAGTGCAAAGTGAAATCCTCGCATTCTGGAATGCATCCAGGGGATATTTACGGTCCGATTCAGCCCTCGTCGGGCCGCTTCGATACTTTATGGTGCTCATCGATGCTTCCTCGAAATGGTCGCATGTATGCTTGTTGTCAACAAGAAACCATGCTTTTGCAAAGTCGATCTCGCAGATCATAAGAATTAAGAATGCTTTCCCCGATCATCGCGTGAAGTCCATTAGAATGGACAATGCCGAGAATTTACTTCAAAGGCATTTGATGATTATTGCACAAAGAACAGTGGATAGCGATTGAGCACTGCATCGCACGCTCATACGCAGAAGCGGACTAGCGAAGCACTAATAAAGAGGATTAAGTTCATTGCCGGACCGCTTTGCAGAGTTGTAACTTGCCCAACACTTGTTGGGGACACGCATCCTCGCACGCAGCAGCTCTTATCAATTTCAGACCGTCGGCTTACAACATCCATTCCCCTATGCAGCTTGTGCACGGGATCATCCCAAAGATCTCCCATCTTAGAAAGTTTGGGTGTATGGTATATGTACCTATACCACCCTCTCGTGACGACAATGGGCCCTCTCCGCAAGTCTGGGATATACGTTGGTTATGAGAGTGCATCCATAATCAGGTACTTGGAACCCATGACAGGAGACTTGCATACAGCCCGGTTCGCTGATTGCATCTTTGACGAGGATCGTTTCCCGTCATTAGGGGGAGGAAATCAACCTTTGGATGAAAAATGCCGGGAAATCATATGGCATTCCACCGATCCCCGCACATGACCCCGCACTAATGAAGCAAATCAAGAAGTCCGAAGATAATTGATTTGCGAATCTAGCAAATGAACCGCCTGATCATTTTGTGATCCGAAGGGCGTGGTTAAGTCGCATGTACCGCAAGGAATGCACCGAGAGGTGGAAATACCAAAGAAAATAGAAGGTATCCTCAACCTGCTCAGAGGCCTCAAAGAAAAAGAACAGCAATCTGCTCCTCAAACCCAAAGTACCCGGAGACGCCTGGAGAAAATCAAGCGAGAGGACTTACCACAACCAATCACGAAAATGCCCCAAGGAAAGAAGGGGAGCCAGTTGAGACTGCACGAAAAGAAGCCGGCAGGAAAGGCAATTCGGACTTGAATCTTCCACTGCAGAAGCCACGAAAATAATGTGTGCGCACACATAGGCGATGAAAGCTAAAGGAACTTGCTCTGCGATAGGGAAAAGCAGCAAAGAGCAAGTAAAAGTGCATGAAGCACCCCATGAAGAAATGGCCATAAACTTTGTAATAACAGGAGAATCCCTGAATAGAGCAACAGCCAACGTTGATGCATACTTTGCAAAGAAGATTGCCTCGATCATTGATCATGATCCCGAGCCTGCATCTCTAGCAGAGTGCAAGAAAAGGCTAGATTGGGAAGAATGGAAAAAGGCAATCACTGCAGAGTTAGTCTCTCTGAACAAGAGAGAGGTGTTTGGGCCCGTATGCCGCACACCTTCCCATGTAAACCCCGTAGGTCACAAATGGGTCTTTGTTCGGAAGAGAAATGAAAACAACGAAGTTGTAAGGTATAAAGCAAGGCTTGTAGCTCAAGGTTTCACTCAACGTCCTGGAGTTGATTATGAAGAAACCTATTCTCCGGTCATGGGAGGAATTACCTTTAGATATTTGATCTCAATGGCAGTCAACTTGAAGTTGAGAATGAAGGCGATGGGTGTTGTCACAAAGATACTGTATGGAAACTTGGATTCGGAGATATAAATGAAAGTACCGGAAGGAATTCCTATCCCAACCAAGATGGAGCAAATAGAAACACATGCAAGGTGAAATTGGAGAAATCACCGTATAATTGAAGCGATCAGAAGAATGTGATACAATCGCTGAGTGACTTTCTCTCGCAAGAAAGGCTACACAAACAGCGAAGATTGTCCATGTGTGTTTATACAATGATCCCGAATGGATTCTCAGATAATCTCCGTCTATGTAGATGACTTGAACATCATTGGGACGGATGAAGAAATTGAAGAGGCATGCTCATACTTGAAGTCCGAGTTTGAAATGAAAGATTTGGGTAAAACCAAGTTTTGTTTAGGCTTGCGGCTTGAACATGTCCAAGGAGGAATCTTGGTACATCAATCAACCTACACACGTAAAGTGTTGGAAAGGTTTGGATTTGAAAAAGCATATCCTGCGAAGACTCCAATGGCTCAAGGTCACTCCAAGCGCACCTAGACCCATATAGACCTAGAGAAGAGGGGAGGAAGTCCCGGGAGCAGAATTCCCATATCCGAGTGCAATTGAGCGCTCATGTACCTTGCGAATAGCACTAGACCGGACATTGCGTTCACTGTGAATTTGCTAGCTCGATGCAAAGTCTGAGAACCCACCAAAAGGCATTGGAAAGGGATCAAGGACATCTTCCGCTACCTCCAAGGAAGCAAAGACCTCGGTCTGTTTTTCAGAAGAAATAATGAATTGAATTTGGTTGGCTATGCCGATCTTCGGGTATTTATCGACCGCATATCGGCAAGTCCCAAACCGCTATGTTTTCCTATGTGGAGGAACAAGATTTTCTTGGAAGTCGTCTAAGGCACTCGCCTCAACGTCGACAAACCACTCGGAAATCATCGCTTTGTATGAGGCATCACGTGAATGTGCATGGCTCAGAAGAATGGTTCACCACATCCAGAAGTCATGTGGTTTGAACATTGAGCAAACTCCCACAATCATTTATGAAGATAATGCAGCTTGTGTTGCCCAAGCACAGATGGGTTATGTGAAGAGCAATTTCACGAAGCATATCAACCCCAAGTTCTTCTATGCTCACGAATTGCATAAGATGAACGAGATCAAGATATTGCATACTAAGTCGTGTGAAAATCTTGCAGATTTGTTCACTAAATCACTCCCAGCATCTACCTTTGAAAGGTGCGTGAAAGGAATTGGGATGATGAGACTTAGAGAAGTGCAGATTTCAGGGGGAGATATTTCACATACTCCCACATGAATCTCGAGCATGAATTATGAATACCCAACATGAATCATGAAGATTAGCAATTGAAGTTGGGAGAATTGTACTCTTTTCCTTAGCAAGTTTTTCATGAAGTTTTCCTGCATAAGGTTTTTAACGAGGCAATTCGTGCAACATAGTAAAGCGTATGCTATGAACTCTTTCTCCAAGTATTTTTCCCACTGGGTTTTTCTGGAGTTTTAATGAGGCATATTCATCTCGCGGCAAAGGGCCCAAGGGGGAGTGTTAAGAAACCCTAATAGCCCATTGGAAGGCCCATGTGGTCCCTTAGCCAAAACCCTGGATGAGCGCTATAAAAGGAGGAGGGGGGTCCCCCCTATGTACCAGAATTCATTAGCAATAAAGAATTTCCGCTTTTGCTCTCCCTAAACACGTGTCTCTCTCTCTTTCTGTTCTCCACTTCAGATCTGTTCGGGAACCCCGGACTATTCGATAGCGAGGTTCCTCAACATATTTAATCAACCTAACAGGAGCAAATCTAGTGCAAAACATGAAACTTCCTAAAAGATAGTGAAGGTGGTTCTAAGTTAAATACTTCCATGCTAAATTTAAAAAATCATTTTATGTTGGGAGAAAAAATAGGAGAAGTTTCTGATAAACGATAAATTTAAGGAGAATGGAAAAATCAAAGGTGTTCTACGAACAGGAAACTCTCCTTTCTCTCTCTCTCTCTTAACACCTTCAGAGTTTAACTTGAAATTTTACAGGGTGATGAAAGTGCAACACTCCAAACTTGAAATTTTACAGGGTGATGAAAGTGCAACACTCCAAACACTGTCTACTCATTATGGGGGGATGGGGATTTTTCATACTGATTTGATGCTAAGACCAAAGTGGTTCGCACAGTTGCAGCTAGCTAGCTCGTACCTTTTTTTAAAAAAAAATCATACGGATTTGATGCTCAAACCAAAGTGGTTCGCACGGTTTGGACCTAGCTCATGGTTTGCAGTTTGTACTAGATATGTCCCAAAACTTATTTGGGCAAAATATGTGCATCCACATTTAACTGGACACGAAATGATGGTTAGATTCCTTATCTAGGGATAACATGACGATCACAGAATTTTGGTTTTTCTAGTGGTAATGCATTGCATCAAGTAATCAACACCTATCAATCTATTCAATTAGCACAATGCAACATGAGAACCAACATGGCGACTTACATTAGCCGTACAGAAGACGGTCCTGTAACAGCAGCAACTTTCTGAGCTTTCTGTGTTTCAGATTTGTACAGTCCTTTCAGCTCTTTCTTTGCTTTCCGTGCTTCTCTCTTATCTTCTTTCACTGCCGCCTAAAGGTAGAGAAGAAAGGCCCGGAGGCTAAGGATGTCAAAAGATAATAAACACAAGTAATCTCAAGCATGTTTGCAAAAATATAAATGATTTATTGTATCACGTGGTTTTACAAGTCACATTACAACATAGTACCATAAACTGAGCCCAAATTATAGGTCACTTTGCAGTTCAAAATAACCATCGAGAAACATGATAATAACTAAGATGGCACTGTTCTAACATAAGGTGACGAATCTTGCATCAATTTATCATAAGTCAATACATGTAAAACATGAAATAATACTTGATTTATCAGAGGACTCAACAACAAAAAAAAAGGTAAAAGGTGTAATGTGCCATTGTGGCATATGCTTGGTCATCTTTTGAAGCCCCGCGGTGAACACCTAAACAATATTAACATGTTTTCCTTCTTTTTTTTTTTCTTCCATTTTAAATTTGAGTTAATCAAATAAAACACATGATTGTAAGTTCCTACTAGAAACCTAAAACCAAACCTATCTTTACCTTTCTTGCTTTCTTTTCCTCCTTTGTTTCTTTGTGAGCTCCTCTTTTAAAATTTTCAGCACTCGAAGCTTCTGTTGGCTTTGCTTTCCTCTCCTTTTCACCATTTCTTTTCCTCTGCGGTAGGTACTCTACTGGAAGTTTCTCTTTCCCTTGAAGCTTGATGATATCTTTTGTTGTAGCTGTTTCTCCAGAGAAAACTTTAGGAAGACGCTTTCTAGGATTTCCAGGAGTTTGAATTTTTCCAGGGTGATTATCAAGGTTAGAGTACGTGGAAACAATGGTCTCACAGTCCCAAACTTCAGATTCATCACTGCTTTCTGAAACAAGTACAAGCTCTTCCTCTACCGCAGTTTCATTTAAATACTTTTCAGCATATTCAGCACATTTTTGGATCACATTAGCAGATTCATCCACCTCTTCTGCTGTGCTTGAGTCCAGTTTTCTATGAACAAAATCTGCTGGCGTTCTATATGTTAAACAACTAGGTATTATTTGTCTTTTAGATTTGAAAATTAAGCTAATTTCCAAAAAGATTAAACACAACAGGTAAGGTAAAAGACACCACATATTTCTGTAAAGTAGATCGATCCACAGAGGAAGAATAGGAAAATTCTTACGATAGGCTTGATGAGGAAAAGGAAGCAGCGCAGTAGCGACTGGCCGTAGAGGAAGTAGTCGACGTCGTGGATCGCAAGATGAAGAGCTCGAGCGGTCGCGCAGTTGCGCTGCCCAGAAACCTTATTGCCGCCCCCGTGCAGGTTCTTTCAGCGGCAACGGTTCGGAGATCCCGCTCTCCTTGCCTCGCGGTGCACGCCAAGAGGAAGGTCGGTGAAGAACAAGCGCAGAACAAAAACGCAACACAGATCACCGTGGATGAACACGAGTATCAGAGCCAAAAATCAACCGCTCTATCTGTCTGGACGTCTCCAGATTTTATAGCCTCACACCAGTAACGGTCACCATTAAATGCTAGTAACTGCAGGTCATTCAATTGACAGCTTTATTAGAAATCGACGCCATTATCATGGCTGTTTCAATTCTCAGTAAATGACCCAATCAATTCACTAATAATAGAGAGAAACCGAAAATTTAAAAAGGGTTTAAACGTACCAGGAATTTAATCCACGGCGACTCGCGACGTCACAAGTCACAAGTCACGCGGGAAAAACACGCGGAAATACGCGGTAATTCGCGAAATACGCGCGCGTGCGTGTGACTTTAGCCAGCTCCTCACCCTCCATATGCCTCATTACAAGATATGGTGGGAGCTCTCCCTTTTAAATTGGTATTCTCCCCTCTCAACTAGCAATATGGTACTATTATTTGTAGATTTGGTATTAGAGATAAATGGGCCACTTGGGCCTCATTTCTAACACTATACTCTTCATTAACGCTTATATTTTGGTTGTGGAACAATTTCAATTCATCTATAACTTCAGTCGGCAGTTCATATTCCCCATTTCTATCACCTCCATCATCATCACTGTCTCCATATTCTTCCAAAGTAAGCTGTAAGTTGATTCACAAGAAGTCAAAGTTTAAAGCATAGCATTTGCAACGCACAAGACTAACAAGTCAAAATTTTGCAAAACAGATTTCAAGCCTAACTGTCCCAAACAGCAGGGGCTGATCAGATATGTCATCATGTATGTTAGGGAGGATTAGTTTCATAGACAGCAGTAGGTTTCAACTCAGTCCTACTCTACCACTGGTTACTGGCTAGTAACTTATCCACCCTGCCGAATCTTCTATCTAGAGAACACTTCACATCTACTGAATGCTTAAATACAAATCACAAGCTCAGAATCGAAGATGCGAGTAATACAGTAACACAGGGAATCTGCCCTGCAATATCTTCCTATAGAACACAGGGAACATAGTTATTATGCACATGGTTGTCACGGCGTCACCTAGTCGACGACATGTCACCCAGTCGGCCAGCAGTGGGACGACAAGACTGCTCACCTCAACTAGCAGCAGTCTAGGAGAGAGAGGGGCCAGAATATGGCCTTTGGGTGACCTGAGAGAGAGGGGGAGAAATGGCTTAAGCCTTGGAGAACCCAAGCCACCACCACCGCCCGTCGTTGACCTTCTCTAGCTTGCATCCAACGCCGCCGCCACCCGGAGCACATTATCATCTCTCTGCCTCTCCTTTCCTCTCTGTTTCTCCTTCTCCCATGCTCTCTCCTCTGCTCTCTACTTTGCCACTAGCCTCTCGGCTCTGCTGCTCATGGTGCTGGATGTTGCTGCTCACCATCCTCTCTGCTCTACTACTGGGGATGGCAGCTTGTTGGTATTATTAGGGCACGGGAGGAGGGAGGGGATGACTTAGATGGGCCTTTCGGCTTTAGTGAGGTTGTGGGCTAAGTGGGTAGTGGCTCATCTATTCTTCCTATTTTCTTTGCTATATGCACTGATTTGGCCGCTATACCTCATCATCTAATCTCCGTCTAGGCCAGGATGCCTAGGCTAGGCGTCCCAGGGTTCCTGGGGTCACTATGACTGGCTGGAGCACCGTGTCAACCATGATCATGCATAATAACCTTAAACTAAGTCTGATACTGCCATATCACAATGCACATGAACTCCCCATAGCAGCAGGGGTACAATTGCAACAAAAGCAAAGTGCTCAACACTGGCAGTAATAAACTAAAGCTGAAGACTCATCATTGTGTGTTTGCAAGGAATGGAATCGCTATATTTCACACAAGCTAGCAGTCTTAATAACAATGTATTCACACTATATTACAAAGCATACTGAGAGATTTATTAAGTGAAAGAAGCTTACCAAATCAAACTGTTCATCCAGCAACCGCCGCACTCTCTGCTTGGGCTCACCCTCTTCATCCTCCAACTCCTCATCCTCTTCGACATCACTGAACACATCACCATCCCCCTCTTCCTCCTCTTCGTCCTCCACCTCCTCATCCCCCTCGGCCTGATTTGCCATGATGACAAAATCCTCCTCCAACCCCTCATCCTCTGACCCACCATGCGACACATCACCCTCGTCAAGCAACCTTGCAACGTCAGCGTCGACGGCCCTCTCGACCCGCCTCACCGGCGCCGTCTTCGCGGCCACCTTACACATCGTCCTCCCCTCGTCCAACTCATCCTCGACCTTGCCGAAAGCAATCCGCACCCTGCTTGCATCATACGCCTGCACACAAAACCAACATTACACACTCAAATAGCAGAAAAGATTGGGCTTTGGACGGGGGAAAGGAGCTACCTTGACATCGAGGGGGAGGGGCTCGGGGCGGGCGGTGTGGCTGGGGACGAAGGAGGATGCGGTGGCGGCGGCGGAGGGGCGGAGCTCGCGGAGGTGGAGGAGGTAGTTGTAGCCATCGTCAGGGAGGCCGAGCTCCAGGATCTCGCGGCGGACATTGTCGGGGAGGGGGCCAGAGGCGGAGAAGTGTTCGGCGGCAGTGCGGGAGAGGGAGGGGTCGTAGGTGTCTTCGTCGCCGAAGCCGGGGACGGTGTAGGCGTTGTTGTCGACGCGAACGAAGACGCGGTCGTTGGGGTCCGCGGCGCCGGCGCGGGGGAAGAGGAGGAAGGTGGCGAGGTTGCGGGGCTTGCGGCCGCCTCCTCCTCCCATGGCGGCGGCGGAGGTGGGGGTTAGTTTAGGGTTTTGGGATTTTGGAGTGGGGTGTCAGTTTGTCACGTGTTCGTAATCAGACGAGGAAAGATAAGTTCGTGTGTTTATACAAGGAGTAGATTGGGTGAATCTGGACTGTCTAGATTGAGGCGGACGGCTAGGATTGGGCTCCCATGGTTATTGCAGACACAAAGAGCCCATCACTCCATCAGCACTGCTGATACCTGCCGTTTGGGTGCCAAACTTTGTCTTAACAGTTTCTTAAGGACAGTGCTCGGATGGCTCTCGACGCGAACCTGATCTTCTGTGGATATCCCATCCCATCCCATGTCACAACATCTAACTCTACTCGTATCTCTATTTCTCTTCTTTAATTATTCCCTTTCTACGGTTTAGAGCTCTCTCTCTCTCTCTCTCTCTCTCTCCCTCTCTCTCTCCCTCTCTCTCTCCTTGCTACTCTCTGTATACATGGCCATGGCTGGATGGTGCTCATGCTGCTCCTCTTTCTCAACTATACCTCTCTCACTACACAGAAGCTCCATGCAAGAGCTCTTTTACAGTGGATTAAAATCAATATAAGCAGTCCATTCCTTTGAATCTAATGGTTGAAATCAATTAAGATCTAGTTATACTACCACCTGTAGTATCGGTAGTAAAATTGAAAGATGGGTAAAAGGGTAAAAAATTCCGTCATACTATCTGTTCTTTACGGTAAAACACGTCATGTGATCTATATGAATGACAGATGAATGGATAAGAAGTCTTTGAAGATCACTAGGTATTCGGTGAATCCAAAACTGTAAACGAATTAGGAAAAATCTAAAATACTCCTGATGAATGGATAGGAAAAGTCTAAAATACCTTTGAGAATGAATGGTTAGATTTGATTCCTACTACCACTACTTACTACCTATGTAATCCACTGTAAAATTTCTCCGATGCAAAGGCCTACTCTTCTGAGGATGACGACAATCGTTTGAAGGCTCCACAGCGGTTTGAGTGCAAAATCCGCGAGTGCCGTCGGGAAAAAAAAAGTAAAGATCAGAGGATCCAGTAAAGGTTGGCGATGAGGCAGCGACATGGGCCGGTGATGAGCCACCGGCCGTTGGCCCCAGCAGATTTAGGACTATTGGCGACGAGGCTCTGAGCTAGCTGCCTCCTTCCACTCCGGTGATCTTGATCATCACAGCTATGGGTATAGCCTCCTCCTTAGGTAGACTTTTGTTACAAATATTTTCTTAAATTGTTGCGGCACTTTTTATTAGTTGTTGTACTAAGTATTGAATTTTGCTGTAATGTGATTTCTTAAATTTTGCCGCAAGAAGGTATTATTGCCATTGCATTTGTGGTTTGTTGCACAAGAGCTGACTCATGGTAGAGAAAGGCTGAGGGGGCCGGACGTAGCTACTAGAGGCTGCGGCGCGTGGCAGAGGGAGGTGATCGGGCCGGGTGGTGCAGCGGTTCTGGGCCGCTGCACCGGGCGAAGCAGCGCCCCAGGCGCGTGGCTTGGCGGGCCTCGCGACCTGCGCGCGTGCAACGCCGTGGGGGGTGGTTTCGGTGGGAGCAGCGGACTGGGCGTGCGGCAAGGTGGGCCCGGGAAAGGAAAAAATCTGAAAAAATTGAGCAGCGCTCTGGGGCCGTGGAATACACAGGCGAGGGGGCAAAGCTGCAATTTCAAATTCACGGAGACTATTTTCGAAAATACAAAGACACACGAGGCTAAAACAGTAAAAATTTCTCTCTAACGCCCCCATCATCCATATTGTTAGTTTGCTGTTTGCCTTAGTCAAGGCTCCTCTCTTCAAGTCTTCAACCATACACGATGCACCTATGAAATGGTCCTTACATTAGTTTAGAGGGGGAAAAATGCTCGCATATCACCAAAATCTGCAGAAACGTCTCTATAAAATTGACCTTTGTTAATATATCTTTAGAAAATACTATCCTCAGGCAAAAAAGAGCTCATTGATCGATATTTCTACATGGTTTATGTAAGCAAAAGCCTATTGTTAACATTGTTAATATATTCTAGAAAGGATGCAGCTTATATAAGCTCGGAGAACGTACATACGTCCACACTCTTGCACGTTGAAACAAATACTGAGATATTAAGAATTGAAGCATGCATTTGAATTCCTCAAAAGAGAAATTAAGTATAGCATAATGTACATGACATCTTCTGAATCCTTTGCAATGATTGAAGCTGCCATTCTGCTTCACATGCCATTTTCAACAAACTCGAAAGTTTTACTCAAGATTAAGACAGGAAGAAAGATCAAAATGTCAGGAGGAGACTGATTGAGAAAAGTCATTGAGTTTAAACAACAGCGCAGATTTGTACTGTAGCATGGAGTACTCCTAAATTACGGTACTTCTTTTCAATTCATTTTCGTTTACTGTTCTCCTGCGAATTTAATCAAACTAAAAAAATTCGCCAGATATGATAATTAAAAAATAGGATTGAGATGGCATCGAGAAAAACGAATGTGTTTCCTATGGGGCACAGAACAGAATGAGCTCGTTAAGTTGTTGACCTTTGCACTATTATACGCTCAACCAGACAAGCAGAGGATACAGAGAAATAATTTGCTGATTGCCATGTCGATTCGCAATGATATAACTGAGCTGTCATGATATACAATTCAGGAGCTCAACTAGACAACACATGCCTCTACCTTTCTCTTCCTTCGTATTCTTCATCGATCACCATGTCCAAGGTTTGTGACTCCTCTGTCCTTTCTATCCATTGCAATAGGTTCAAATCGAAACCATCTTTCATTTGGTAATTGTGATTGACTCTGCATTTGTCCTGCGTCTCATCGATCTCATGTACACCAGTCCATATATCCGGTTGATTTCTTTTGCAGAAGATTGTGCTCAAGGTGGACATCACCGGCGAGCGGTGCAAGTCCGGTGCCATGAGCACCATCGCGATGCTCCCCGGTACGTATACTCGTGAACTTAAGCTTGATTAGTTGCAATGCGAGCACTGTAAATAGCTAGTGCAATAATGGCTGTACCAGGGATCAAGTCGATGGCGGTGGACGGGGAGAAGGGGACGCTGACGGTGGTGGGGGAGGCGGACGTGGTGTGCGTGGCGAACGCGCTGCGCAAGGCGAAATTCACGGCGCAGGTCGTCAGCGTCGGACCGGAGGAGGAGGAGAAGAAGCCCGACGAGCCCAAGAAGCCTGACCCGCCGCCGCCGCCGCCGCCTTGCTGCGACGGCGGCTGCGACTCCCGCCCTTTCAGGGTGATGCCGCCCTTAGCCGGCAACCTCGTCTACTACGAGGAGCAGCCCGACGGATCCGGATGCGTCATCCTCTGATTTCTATTCTAAAGATTTTATTTTTTTATTAGAGAGAGAGAGAGAGAGAATTTCTAAGCTGAAGTTACTTCACTTTCATTTGCGTTTGTTCTTCTCAGCGCTTGAGTTTCTTCGTTACATCAGCGCAGTTAGAGCATATATACTATGTCATAAATCACCTCAGGGCCCAGTTTGGATTTCGAGAATGTGGTATCATACTATTTCATAGTATTTCCTCTAAAGTTGCTGCATTCCAAACAAGTCATTATATACTCGTGTGCACATGTAATGCCTTTCTTGTATACTTGTCAAAAGCTTTGATTACTCCAAAGAAAATGTGAGAATTCAGAATTAAGCAAAGGTTATTATGCAAGTTTATGTTCACGTGTGTTTTGATTTTTAACTTTTTGAAGTGCCTGTTGACGTCACCTATATATGCAGTCATTTCATGAACAACTCACCGACGTAGTTGCCTGCCTGACACCACTACATTCGTGAAGATAGTAGTATCATATCCACGCTACACAAAAATATCAAATATGTTCACAAGAAGGGCAAGCATAAACGTGATGATTGGTGAGTTAGTTGACAATACAAGTTATGAAAGCAACCAAGCAACAGTATAATACTCGAACTGTACTTGCTGGCAAAGTCAACTATAAGAATCCAAGATTTCCATTAACAAGAACACAAAGGCAACTAACCAATCAAGTATTCTTATTAAGAAAGCAGCATAATGTGATTCCGCCCGTTGCTTGGACCTTATGCAATGATTATCATATCGGTCCAATTCAGATATTACCGGTTATTATTGTACTCCGAGTTTTCCGGCCTTCTCGGCGCCTCCACACCGTCGTCCGGGCCTCGTGGCCACACCTCCGCCCGTCGCGTCGCTCGCGTGAGCAGGGAAACGGCTGCCCATGTGTACGGCTGGCTCGGCGTTGAGCCACGTCGTCAGCGTGGCTCAGCCGCTTGCGTAGCTCAAGTATTTTGCCGCGGTCAATTTTCGCGTGAGAGCGCGCAGCGCAGCGGTGAGGTCGCTCGCATGTAGCCCGGTCGCCTGCGTTTGAGTCGTCCCCGCGCGCGCTCGGACTTGGTTTTTTGCTAGCCGACGTGTGGTGCCCTCGCTTGCGTTTTTTGCCCCCTCCTTTCCTCCTACTCCTCGCCACGAGATCCCATCCATGGTGGCCTCGGCGCCTCGCCTCAAAGAGCTCGGTTTTGTGTTCGGGTCCCCACGCCTCCGCCCGCCTTCCCCGACGCTCCACGCCGCGTGCCTCGCGGGAGGAAACTTCCCAGCCATCCGCATCGCACCCCCCTCGACTGTCTTCGTGCGCTGTGTGACTAGGATAAAACCGAGAGAAAAATCACAGGAAAGATCCACTTCGGCATCCACCGATCGCCCCTGTACTTTCCGGTATAATTCCGACCCGAGTCCCCCAATTTCTCCTCCACACCGTTGCGATTTCGCTTGATCTCTGCGGATGATATCTTCGTTTCATTCGCTAACCCATTGGTTTGCTGCGAGACTGGATCCGGTGCCTGCCGTTTCGGTTCGATCGATTCTGGTTAGGCGGAGCTAGATGCGGCTGTGCATCCTTTTATTGGTTCTGTGGTGATTTGGTTTTTGTTGCGGCACCCATGGCGTCGTCGGCGCTAATCTGCGATACGAACGGTGGAAGGGCCTCCAGGTGCGTGGACTGATGATACTATACGCGATATACCTCTATTTTGATGTTTGTTTTGATGAATTGCTGTGGACTTCTTTTGGGTCATCGGCGCTAATCTGCAATACCAGACAGTGGAAGGGCCTCCAGGTGCGTGAACTGATGATACTATATGCAATATAACTCTATTTTGATGTTTGTTTCGATCGATTGCTGCGATTGTTTTGGGGTATTTTGCTCCAGTTAGATTAGTAGTCTCACAGTGGTTTCCTATTGTCACGCTTGGGGAGCAGGCGCACATCGGTGTAGTCGAAGAGACGTACCTGCTAAACCTGACGTTCGATGCCGATCGCTGCAAGGCAATGACAGCGTAGGGATTTTGTCTGTATGCTTGTGAAGTTTTAGTGCTTGCGTGTGTGGGTTCCGTTTGCTTGACTGATGTGATGATTGGTTGACAGAGAGTATGAAGATATCTTTCTGGGCGACTGGGGAGACCATGGAGAAGCTATTCAAATTGGCAGAGGTGATACCTATTTAATACTTTCTTTGCATCATTTAGGTGGTGGGATTGTCCTCTTGCGTAGTGATTTGACATCTATTGGATTTATTGTAGACTGCAAAGCTCAGGGAGAAGATTGAAAAAATGTTTAGAGGTGACCGGGTAAACTCTGCGATTAAATTCTGCAATTCGCAGCCATTGTTCAGTTGATCTGTCGGACCATTACAATTGTTTATTCGGTATATACTAATATGTGAGATGTACGCTGGCATGGAACTTTGGATATATATTTTCTAACTTGCATGTGTTGCTTAGTGAAGCTTGACAGTTTTTGTGTTCTTGTATTCAGTATCTGCAGAGGAAATGGTGATGTGGAGTTATTTGAAGTGTTTCTGGAAGATTTTGTTGATTGTTCTGGTTTTCTAGACTACTTCAGAGCTCTCTGATTTCCAAGACTTGGTTGGTTCATGTCCCTTTTCTCTATCTTGCTTTACTTGCCATCTCTGGATCTACTTGTTTGATGAGTTTTCTTATTCACTATTTAGTCAGTTAATGTTGACTGCTCAATGTCTTCCAGGGGCATGCACAAGTTAAAGGCCACCCCGTTGCCTGCTGCTGAGGTGGCTTCAGCAATTGAGAGTTACCATCACCTGCTAAAACTCCGGCTGTTGAATGAGGCAGATGAAAGCATCTGCCAGTGTACAGATTGGTTGGTTCTTGAGTTGGGTACAAAGGTCCATTATTTACAGTCTTATTCCAGCCTCGGTGTTTTAGCGGCTTCCTTTACCAAATGGATTATATATTGTTTACGTCTATTTATAGTCTTATTCGATCATTGGTGTTTGCCTTCTGGCTGATGAAGATTGTCTTCTAAACAATGCTCCTGGCCGGATAGATTATACTGTTCCCCGTCGATTTATAGTCTTGTTTTGTCATCGATGTTCTACTTTCTGCTAATACTAGCTGGACAGATATATCCTGTGAAAATAGGATCTCAGAAAGCTTGCTCACCAGTATAAAATTATTCTTTAGATAGATTCCTTAGCAAATGAGTTATAGCATTTTGCATCTATTTGCAATATTATTCCATCGTCAGTGTTTTACTCTACTCTGACACAAACTGTTCGTTCTTCTTGCAGATCGCTATCTTGCGCTGTTAGATTCATGTAATCGATGCCACCTTATTCCCTTATAGGACAAAAGCCTCCCTTTTGCTTTCAACAGATCGTTACCCGCTGCCTACTTACACAGAGCAACAAGCATTGGCTTCCACATCGGTTCACTCTGGTTTCTCTCAGACATAGGCCCTGTTTGGTACGGCTCCAGCTCCACCAGATTCATGGATCTGGTGGAGCTGGGTATTTGTAGCTCCACAGATCCGTGAAGCTGGATCTGTGGGTATATTAAGAGTGTTTAGGTAGGTCATATTATTTAATTTTAGAGTAAAAATATAAACTTAATTCTATTTATTTTAGCCTACAAGATTCAGATCTGACGTGGAGCCAGAATCTGAAGCTCTACCAAACAGGACCATATTATTGTTATTCTCTTTGTTACTTTATTTTCGTTTACAAACGGCCGTCTTAGTAGCCTTCCTACTTAGCTTGTTTAGCTGCTTTTTTGTTCTGCTCTCCATTCCCGTTAAGCAGTATTGCTCCTTGTCGGAACGCTTGCCGCTTTTGTTTATTGGTATATCGATTCTGATTGCCTACCGCTGGTTATATGTATATTGTAAACCTTGTTGTCTATAAATATAGCTTCTCTTATTTATAAGCGTAGTTAGCTTGTTGTTACCACCGCTCTGTTTTTATGTATTGATCCCGGATGCTACAGATAATTACGCATTTCCACTTACGATTGCCTACTGCTGCTTATATGTATAGAGTAGACTTTCTTATTTAGAGGTATGTCTTTCTTCTACGTCCGATTCCAGTTCTAGGTTATATGCCTTACTAGGACCGTAGTTCGTCCGTATAACGATTGCTTATAGTGACAGCAAATCTGTGGTGCGTATAGTGTTGTTCGGAGCCCCAAAAACTTGTGTCTTCTCTATACTATATAGCAATGTAGCTTGAGATATCCGTAAGATGCTTCCTACCCCAAAAAAATGAGGACTATGTGGTCGTAACAAGCTACAGTCGTTTTATTATCCTTTGTTCTGTTACAAAACGAAAGCCGTTCATTTCCATGTTGTTACAGCTTGCTGTTGTGATTCCTATGATATCACTACAGTGCTAATCGATTTCTCTTTTTGGCCTCGTCTCTTTGGGTTTCTTTGTGCCTACCAATTATATCAGGTGGCTGATTGGTGACTGTTGACAGAAAAAAGAGAAAACACAGAAGAAGATATCACTCAAGGCTTCTCTGCTTTTCTTTCGCTGCACAGACCGTTTCCTTTTGGAAGTTTGGTCGCTTTGTAATGCAAGCTAACTGGGACTTCTGTTATTTGCTCTGTATAGAGAGCGGAAACCAGAAATTATAAGGTTTAATCTCCAAAATCCAAAAAATTCCTCCACGTAAACGTCATCGCATCGTGTGATCCTTCTTTCTGTTATGGCTTGAGCAACCATGATCCCTCTTTGCTAGCTTATATTTCTTAGCGCGGTAGACAAGCATTTCTATCTCCTTGTCATCATAGCAGCGAGGTTTTCGTTTTGCTAATCGCAAGCCACCTGGAATCTTCTTAGCTTTTGGCCTGTTGGAGACGCAGAAACCAAAAGTCAGATCGTTATGCTGGGTGATACGCGGTTTCAGTAGCGATCTTCTAGCCAAACGGCTTATCGATATAAAGCCTCAGCGATTAGATGCACAGTAACGATTCTTCTGTTCTTCTCATCGATTACCACCTGTATTCCAACCGTCGTAGATTATCCATGGAGATTAAGGAGGAGCAAACGACTTATCAACACATAGCACTGCAGATTAACAATACAGTTTCAGATCTTTTGCTCTTCTAATCGATTAGCGCTCGTCCTTGATTTGCTGTGCGCTATCTACGAACAAAGTCATACTAAAAAAAACAAGGAAAAATAGTGAACCAAGAAAAGCATACGTCGATCAAATTAATAGAATAAAACTATCCTCATAAAACAGGATGCATTACATGTTTCCTATGTTAGGTCATTCTTCGTGAAAAAAAAACAAAGGAAATCATAATATTACCTTCAAAATCTTTTACGATGATTACCTATAGATATTTTTTTAAGAAAACACAATCCCTTAAGGTTTTAACGTTGTTGTTTTTAAATAATTATTATTATATGTATACCCGTTTTTCTGCCCGACTAGACCCTGCAGACTTCTATAGTCTGTTTTTCCCCCTAAATCCGCCTTCTTTCGCACACAATTCCTCAAAAATAACATTGTAATACGTTTTTTTAGTAGGAATCCCTTAGATTTTCAGAGGTTTTCCTTGTTTATCACATGCTAATTTTCTCGTTTTAGCACATCTCGCATCGTCACACACCGCCTTTCTATATCGTCGTACATTTGCGTAGCGTGGCGTGCCGCCGCGCTAACGCATCTAATTCGTACTACGATCCCGGAATCCACGGTTAACACTAGTCCTAACTAAGATATCGTAACAACAAAAGCTGTCGTAAAAAAATTGGGCCCACCGATTTGGGCTAAACCACCCTAACAACACACAAATTGCAGCTAATTAAATTTTATGGTCAGGATTTAAGAATATACGTGTGTGTTGTGTGCTCGGTGGCGCCCTAGGTAACTATGATAAAATTCTAGTGTACAGGGGATACGATACGTGTGCACACGATAATAAACATTTTATAGAAGGCATCCTTGTAATACTCCAAAAAAATTGTGTGAGCCGGCCGGACTCTTTGTGGATGTGGTGTGAGAGTTCCGGGGAGGGTGAAGGAGTGGGGAACACTTGGAGATTGCGGAGGATCATCAACATCGATGTTTCCGGCAAAACTTCGGAACACAGGTATAAATCCTAAATGATTGTTGGTTATATTGGCGCTGTAGTGGAGGGATGTTATGAACTTTTTGTTGATAGATGTGGTAGTTGAAGGGCATCGGGATGAAGTTTGAGAGAGATCAATATTCATTTAGTAGTGGTCTCTATTTTCAGAGCGAGTTTTGAGATACTTATGGTCAGTTTCATAGCATGTATAAGTTATGAGAAATGTATATTATTGTCTAAAGTTTCGTTAGGGCATAAGAACAAAAAAAATTGTTAAGCGGTTTGAAAGTTATGGTTTGTAGATACTTGCTGTCTATAAATCGTTGTTGCAGAGAGTAGTTGTGGTAATATGCTATTTAGGGCTAGATAATATCCGAATTAAATTATGTCCATAACTAGAAAAAGCTAGATAACATTTTCTAGATTCTAGAGATACTATGGTTTGATACATTCGAAGTTGTCTAAAAAATAGTTACGAAATTGTGAATCTACTATCCAGTAAAACAACATATTGATCTTTGGAACCGGAAACAAGTGGTTAAATGAATTAATTGGAAAATATGGATAACTTGAAAATTTTAAACAATCTTTTATATTTTTCAGAACATATATGGTTTACTATGTTTGGATTCTTGAGCTAGGAGTTATGGTGTTCCGACTGTCGGGACAGCAAAGTGGAAACTGTCCGATGAGGGGAAATTAAGTTCGGGATCATGCGTAGGAGCGATATTGTTATGTTTGATGTATGTACTATTATGGTATGCTTTTTTGAGACGGGTTTACCTATTGTAAAAGGTGTGGCTACGGGTTTGACTTCAACCACACGATATTATGTTTCTCGTGAGTAAAAAGGTAAATGCATGGTAAAATGATGATATAGGTTGTTAATTCTTATTGTTCATTTTGGCAATTTGTTATCTTATTGCTTTACATGGTTTGTTTCATTTATTATGAGAATGGTATCACCATGAGATTAATAAAATGATGAAATAAGTTAATAAATCATGTCATTTGCATATGTTGCATTTTATGATGAAAAGAGGTGTCCTGCGTGGGTCTCAATGACCTACTTGGTGTAGGCATGAAAGAACTACTTCGGTAGGCACCACTACGGGATGGAATGAATGGGAGGGTACGATATCAACGGCTGTGCACTCAGCAATACTGGTATACATTATATGATTAGCATATGAGCATGTAAACAGATTTGCATGGCATCTCTAGTGATAAAAGATGATTAATGAGCTAAATGTGAGAAATAGTTATGTTATTGTGTTCTTATGCACTTGTCAAATGGCGAATTCATCTTTACTTATTTTAATGTTTTATGATATTATTCAATGCGACATGCATGGGATGGGAGTAATGCTATTGTGTTACTTGTTACTTCATCTTCCACAAATATCCAGTTTTAATGTTCACTCATGAATAATAGAATGGAAGTGATCACTTTTGTAGCCCCTCTTGCAACCAGAATCGCAAATCTAGCTCCCGAATATGCTTCCGCGCTCCCCTACCACAGGAGGCGGCCTCCCATGTTCGCTAGCCACGGCAGGCCGCCTCCCGCGCCCGTCCGCAGACTCCCCACGCTCGCCGGCCTCCCGTGCCGGCCTTCCACGCTTGCCCACCTCATGCACTCACTCACCGCTCCTGCGCCCGGCTCCGGCAGCACAGCATGCTCTTGCGAACGCCACCGTGCTCGCCCACTCTTGCGCTTCCCCGGGGGAGGTTAGATTTGCAATTTCCATGAAGAGAAGGCTAGATTTACGATTCCAGTGACTAGGAGAGCTAGAAAAGTGATCATTTCAATAGAATGTGTAGCCAACTTAGTTGGACTCTTTTATTCGTAGTAATGGTTGTGTGAACTCAGTGGTTGGTGTTTAATGTTAATGAAGAAGTTTAGCTATTTATTTAATCGTCTCAATATTATTGATCATCGTTGTCCCCAAAAAGTAAGATTAATTCCAGACGCATGTGATCTAGGTGTACCTAAGTGCGAAGACTTAGATGTTTCCAGCGCGTGGATCGAACATGCTTAGACGTGTGATTCCAAGGTTGTATTGGTTATCGTTCTTGTTTATGTTATTATCTAAGTTCTTATTGATATTGTCTAGTAGTAATGATATTTCCTTTAGGATGCTTGCTGTGATTAAAGTCATGGTAAAGATGATGAAAAGGTAACAGTGGTAATATCTTAAGCACATAAAGTGGTGAGGTGTTACGATCTCCTTGTTTTTTCTTCAACTTCGTGTAAGGATAAGAGGCAGAGGATCCTTTCCTTCACTGGCCCAACCGTACGTCGAAGCAGTAGGGTGTTTCAATTTACCTGAACTTTGTTGATTTGGAATGTTTATATACAGGTAAACAAGTAAATGCGACAGAGCATCTATGTGACTATGTCATGCTAGCTCAAATGCAGGCAAAATCGTAACCCAAATCCCCTCAGCCGCAATAATGGCCAATCCCCCGCATCCAGCAAAAAAAATTGTGTTTAGGTCTTTTTTTTCGAAAAAAAATTACGTTTAGATTTTTTTTCGAAAAAAAATTACGTTTAGATTTTTTTTGAAAAAAAAATTACGTTTAGGTCCTTTTAGCCTTTTTAAGTATTACGTTTAGATCCTTTTTTGTCCTTTTCCGAAAAAAATCGTTTAGATCCTTTTTATGTCCTTCTTCGGGAAAAAAACCGTTTAGATAATTTTTGCTATTTTTTACATGTAGAGGACGGTCGCGGCGTGTCACGTCGCGATAACTCAGATACATTTATATCCTTTCAACCGTTTCGCCGAATAAATGCAAAAAAAAATACAATTACGTTTGTATCCTTTTAACCGTTTCGCGTGTTTTCTCGATATGCCCATGTAGGGAGCGACAGTCGCGTATTTTCTCGATTTGCTTGCGTGGGTAGCAGCGGTCACGTCGAGATCACTTATCTAGTAACATATTATAGTGGAGAGATTTGGGAGCCTCTTAAGCGTGCCACCTCACCATTCTCGCGAGAAATTCCTCCGAAAATTTTGAAATTGCGTTTAGATCCTTCCGTCGATTTTTAACAGAAAGGGCCCGAAAAAAACCAAAATTACGTTTAGATCCCTCCATTGTTTATGTTCAAGTCCTCCCAACGGTTTTTACCAAAATAGACCCGAAAAAAACCGAAATTGCGCTTAAATCCGAAAAATCGAAATTACGTTTAGATCCTTTTTAAAAAAAATGGACCGGAATTACACAAAAAAACAAAAACACGTTTGTTTGTTTTTTTTTGCTAAAAAACGAAAACCACAAATTCGCCGATGGTTTATAGCAGTCTATAGATTCGCCAACGGTTTATAATAGCCCACCGATTTGCCAACAGATCCTAGCGATCTATTTTTTTTAAAAAAAAGCAAGAAAACCGGGATTACGCAAACAAACGAAAACGAGATTTCGCACGACGCAACATATCGCGTTGCCCTGGTTTTCGTGATCGCTTGGAGGTCACGCGCGTTTAATCTAGCAGTGGAGAACCCCACTTGCGCCTTGGCCAGCATCAAGCAACACTTAACCCAAACATTGAATATCAGAAATGTGGCAAATAAACTTGGTGCATGGCTAACCTCAGCATCTCAGTAGCATCTTTCCCTGGGGAATCCAACACGACGAGAGGCTCCAGAAGCCAAATGCCCGGAGAAAGTTCAGTGACAGCATATATTCGGGATCATTATATCGTCACGTCACCATACCCAGTTGAGATTCATACTTGATACCAGACTCATCAGGGTTATTTGGCACCAGATTCGTCTGAAATCTGAGCTCCAGTTAGAGCCTCTGATTGTAACACCACTATGATGCCATAAAAGGTTGCCCACCAGTTCGCAAAATTTCCCTGACTGTGATCAAACCTTATTTAGTACAAACAAGCAAGGTTATAGATTAAATAGCCCAAGTAGGACATGAAAGAGAGCTAGAATGGTTGGCTATGGCAAATTTAAGGCTGCTATATAATACAACTCCAAGTCTCCAAACCATATTGGCCAAAAAAAGGTCTATTACAGAAGGAATTACCTAGTAAAACTCAAAACATCTGCTACCAGTTGCATTGCATGAACACGTATGCCCTAAACCCCATTTGCGAAGGAAATAACAAAATAAAGCAGCAACAGCAAATATACACAAAACGCCAAAAAAAAACCCTTAAGGGCACAGGGAAAAGGAATCCCCACCAAAAATAAAGTTTTCTCCTAATAAGAAAAAAAGAAGCCTGTATAACTCAACGTTGGACTGGCCAAGTATGCACCGCAAATCTAATGTTAAGACAGAAAAGGCACATGGATTGCCTGATGAAAATTTGAACAAGTATTGAAAAACTAAAGATAACGAACAAGACAAATGATGCCTTTCCTGATTGAGAATTCACTACGCTAAGTGAGGCTGCAAGGAACAGACCAAGTCACGTCTCGACACTCAACCAGAAGATCGCCATATTCGACCTTCAAGGGAAATTACCATAACAGAAACATCATCATGGTATTTTCGGCGATCACCCTGGGGGATATCCAGCAACTCATGAAAATCCATCCCTGCATGCGTTATTCAACACACAACAAAAAATGGTTAGTTTCGGAATAATAGATCTCTCATAAACACAATTCTTTTTTTAGGAAATAATTCAAAGTTGAAAAAGAATACTTGGATAGTTGTATACAGGCCAATTCTAACATACAATGGAAAAAGGGTTTAGACCTGTCTTGGAAGCTACTAAGATAGCATTTAGGGAAATCAGTCGTGTGAGACCAATTTGAGAACTAACTCCTGCAATGTGTGCACGGTGCGACATACTTAAAGGATTTGGGGATCGATGGAAGCTTACAATTCAACTCTATGGAAGACCGCTACATAAGGTGGTCACTGGTCACATCCAAGGTTCATAATTCAGTGAAATTTTAACACCACTAGTTTCAAAATAATATTAACACAGGATCACGTCAGAATTGTTTCCAAAAAAAAAACTACAAATTCTTTCCAGAATTCAACAGAACTAAGGCATGCACAATGTCTTTATCAGTAATCCCGTACCAAGACCAGGAAGGGGTCAAAGGAGACAAGGCCAGACACTGAAAGGTTATACAAAAACAGAAGTATTTCGTACAGCAAACAGAATGAGTAGATATGCTATGACTAATGCTATGACAAAAGTCAACCACAATAGTATCAAGATGAAAGTAAGCAGTAATAATTACACATTATCTAACTGAAACATAGGAATCGAGTATGTCATCAGCATAGTTCACAGACAATGTGTTACTAGATATCCAGGATCACAATAAATCTACTTCTACCTTAGTCTGATTACATGGATAAATGCTTGTGGTACAGTTTAGAATGTATGAAGGCAGAACTTACCGTTCTTTTTTGCTGCACGGCAAAGAAGCTCAGCTAAAAGGTATTGAGCAGGGTCTCCCTCTGGTACATTTTCTATAAACCATGCAACATGCGAAACTACCTCGTCATTGCTGAAATATTGATACAGTCCATCTGAGGACAGGACAAGAAACCGATCATTTGAGCATAGGCGATGGTGAAGGACAGCAGGGTTGCAGCTGATATATGCTAATGTTCCAACATAGTCAATGCGAAACATCTCAAGTAGCGCGTCATTAAATTTTGGCTGCAATAGGCAAAGAAGATATCTCAGCTAATTGCACAATAGAATACTCCATTCAAGTATTTCAATCAGTGTTATTCGGACACCCGTATCCAATTTTTTTTTGCTGAATTGGACACCTCGAATCCAAGTCGGATTCCGACACCCGTGTTTGATTCAGAGTAGCATTTCCCGTGTCCAAATTTTTTTACCGGATCGGACACCCCGAATCCGATTTAGATTCCGACTCCCGTGTCCATGTCCAAGTAACACTGATTTCAATAGATTCTTCCCACAGGACCCACACATATAAACATGCCATTGGAAAATATTGAGATTATCATCATATACCAGGATTACTGTTAAAGACCAAAAAGACATACAAAATTATACTTGGAGCTTTTTTTAAATAAAAAGAATTAATAACTTAAAAGACATAAAATTTATATTCATCCTCAATTGTTTGACTAGCAGGGTTACCCTCTTATTATTGCCCTTCAATCAATATACCGATACTAAAAGTTATGTTTTTCAATATAATGCCCTGGAAGTATGTGAAAAGCAAAGCTTCAGTTGTAATATATGTATGATAGATCCCCTCTGTTTAGTTTCAAAGCACAATGAAAGAAGATAGGAGGTTATGATGTTAGGTCAACTATTGGTCAAATTTATATGTACTCTTATACAAATTTCACCAATCTTTGGCTTTTTCCTGGTGCATATACCAAGGGAAATGGAGCCCCTGCAGTTCTTACTGGAGTCAATTAAACATATATAAATAGATCTTCCAATCCCCATTAATTCAAGGATACAGTACTTCTAACATGATAAGCATATCACCCATAATTCTGTATTGCAAAGGTAATTGCGGTACTCAATAAAAACAGGGAGGCTAGGCACATCACTGTTTGACATAAAGAAGTTGGACAAATTACATCAATGGGCATAAAAAATTATATAAAACTACCTTCTTTAGAAAGCCTGCACCAAATGCTCTAGTGACCTTCAACTGTCCTTTCACCCTATCATTACATACAGCTTGAGGGTCATCAGGATGTTCTGCCCTAATCCTCAAGACTTCCTGCAGAGCACAATCATCAAATGAACTGTGAGGCTGACAAAAGAGTCATCATCATCAGTGTAGTAGACTACAAGATAGATTGGTAAGCCTGACTTTATGACTGCAAGATTGAAGGAGAAAATTAACCGCACCACTTAGTAAGGATAAAGCAAAATTTGTAAAGTAAAGGTTCCCTGTTTCACATCCTGCTCCACTACCAAGTAGCAAAATAAAAGCTGATTTTGTTCCAAGGAATTTCTAGTAGATGGAAGATGCCTTATTTCACCCATATCAAGATGAAATCAACAGCACATTAGGACACCCTTCCACATAACATGTCTGGTTGTGGTTTGGAAAAACAATCCACTTATTAATTCAACTATTGTCTCGAACCAAGAAAACTCCATGTAATATCTCTTTCAGAAGGTGTAACTGTAAGTCGAGCTATTATATTCCATTATTAAGAAAAGTAGCAAACTAATTATAATACTGCAGATGGAAAACAGAGGATCAAAGTATTACTAAGGTGGAACTTATGAATCCAAAGATTCGACATTTAGCAGGGTGAAGTACTAGCAAGAAATAAGTTCTCTAGATGCTGAAACGATAATAATGTGGATCCTTGCAGAGGGGCAGTAAAATAAGATACAAATGCTTATTACTTATGTGCTGCTAAAAAATGGAATATGATTAATTACCTCTTACAGAAGTGTTAGTTTATTGGCAAAATTGTTTAGATGACACTCATAATCTGTGGCATTTGCTCCAGGACACTAGTTTTCCATGCCTTTACCAGAACATGCTACAAAAAGGTGGCTATTTGCTCTAGGACACTGAGGCCAATAAAATATCATTTTTGCTAGTTAAGATGGAGAGAGAGAATTTTGTAAATGACGGCTGGTGCCCCTAAACCTTACAAATTGGGCCCGCATGTCAGTGATTACAACACCATCTTGTTCCACATGTCTTCTTCTCATTCCTTCTCTTTCTGCATTGGCATTCCCGTTGCCATGAACTGGCCTTACCCAACTCACTGCCCTAGCTCATCAAAGCCACCGTGACCTCACTGGAGGTCGCCCTCTCACATCAGCAACCCCAGCTACAGCACACTATTACCAGTGGCAACTAGCCACGACCGCCATCAGTCCATCACCACAATTACTATCAACATCTTGTTTGTTGAGGGAGATCCCATCATACCATGCCAACCCTCGAAGGAGGGTACATGGCGCAGGGTGTCGAGGGAGATCCCACAACCTCCTGGAAGGGAGTTCCCATACTCCACCGATGTGCTAGGGGAGATCCCATCATACGCCGCCAGCCCTCGAAAGAGGGTGCGTGACGCGAGGTGTCAAGGGAGATCCCATCATATCCCGTGGCCCCCTAGAGAGGGTGTGTGGAGCGGTGTCCAGTCCTCTAGGACACTTTGCCTCGTTCCCGTCCATAGGGCATGAGGCTCAACGCCCGATCCGCTAGAGCGCCCCCTTAGGCGCTCATGAAGAGGGATGGGCACTCTCGTCCTGGTTGGGATCAACTGACAAGTGGGGCGGCCAAGTCCTGTGGTCCTCACGAGGTTAGCCCCTAACGGAGGGCCCAAGCCTCGGGAACGCTCATGGGTCTCCAGAGTTAGAGGCCTACCCCTAGGGAACGATGACATGGGATCCACTACCACCTCCTGTGAATGACGAAGATGCCCATGCTTAAGCCACATTGCTAGGGGTAGGACAATATTTGTGTACCAGGCTAAGCACCTATAAAGGCGCTCATTGTAACCCCAACTTGTAACTTGAACTCTGATTGAATGCAAGAGACATACCAACTAGTGTGCCCTTATGGAACCCGGACAAGGAGGTAACCTTCTACTCCCCACTCAAGGGCATACCAATAGGAGTAGGGTGTCTACCTTAGCGCCCGAACCTATATAAACCCCTCGTGTCAACTCTCTCTCTCTCTCTCATGAACGTCGGCCCATGAAATGGCCAGCGCTCGCCCCTACTCACATCTCCCATTTCTTAACACACGACATTGTTCTTGCCATTTAGAAGGATTGAATGAACAAGAAAATTAATTGCATCAATCCATCCAGTACAATCAACTATGAGAACCATGAAATCATTCTAAACAAAAGAAAAAGATCAAGCAGACAAATGCCTCTAATTGAGAAGAAAATTGCAGCGCAAATTGGGAAGACGCTGGTATGATGTGGGCGCAAACGCCGGTCGCTGATTGCCGTCGTGAAAGAATACGCCGACGCTGAGGAAGATGGCCATAGGAGAGATCGTCCAGATTTGGATTCACCACCTCGTGACCGCGCAGCAGATGCGTAACTTGCCTCCGCCTTGTCAATCGCCGTATTGATGGCAGCACGCACCGAGGTAGGCGGGGAAGGTGGCGGCAACTCTGGGACATAGTGAAGATGGCGAGGACGACCAAGATCAGTGGCGGAGCCCACTGTGCTTGTCGTGGACAGATCTGATTGTAGGAGCAGGGCAGAGGTTGGGGTGACGACCGACGCCTATGGAGAAGGGGGACGTACAGACGCCGGAGATGGAGAATAAAGAGATGGTCTGATTCCAAAGGGCAATATAGACATTTCCTCAACACTCTCTCTCCTCAAACAACCAGAAATCATATTATATTGAGCTTAGTGTCCTAGAGCAAATAGCCACCTTTTAGTAGTATGTTCTAGCAAAGGCACAAAAAACTAGTGTTCTGGAGCAAATGCCACAAAGTATAAATAGAACTCTATTAGGGTACACCTCTTAACTTGTATACAGATAAGAGGCATGTATAGATCCTAACTGTTCATTACTCAGTATTAATTTAGGTAAAGAAAGGTTTAGCTTGCTACCTTCGGTTAACAGGCCATGGGCATATAAGGAATGTTTTAAGTGATATTGATTGGTTTCCTTAATTCACAAGCGAGACGACACAATCATATGCAGATGTTGGTTGTGAAACTACTCAGCATGGCCAGATTTGTGCAATCATTTTTCCATTTTTATCGCTATACAATTTGTGAATAATGTCTTCCATTTTAATGTATTTCCTTTCGTATAGAACAAGTGTACGTCACAGGTTCCATACATCATACATCAAATAGTACCAAAGTTTGCACATTTTCTTGTTCTATGTGCTTTGTGTAATTTCTATCATGATCATGGATCATGGCAAGACTGGTGGTACAAACGCCGTATGCCATGACACATATTAGTTTTGTTTGGTACACCCATGTTCAATGGGCACTAATTGTCCCAACATAGTTTTCCCCATACAAACAATTTGTTTATTCCAAAATTATCATTTCCTTTTGCATTAAATGATTAGATATTAAGATGAAAGAGATTATTACCTAATTAGTAATCACAGGCGATCTACCATGAAAAATCCTATCCATTAGATCATAAATTGTGTACAACCCTTGTGAAAGTGGTGTACCATAAAAAGAATCTTTATAAATAACTAATATGTATCAGAGTTTGGTCCAGTCAATCTGAAATTGAATTTGGTACATTGGAAAAATAAAAAAAATAATGAATTTGACAGCCACAATAGTATCTCAGAACTTATTTGGTACTCCCAGCATAGCTCAACTTGCATGCCAAGCTCAACCGACCAGCCTAGGCCAGCTCTGATGGCCTCGACATTCAACAACTATGTATGACTCAGAAAAGTTCAAGCCTGCTTGGATGCAGCTTGACTTGAGATTAACACCAAGATATAGATGCACTGCATTTCCATGTATATACATATATACAAAAGTCTGGAATAAGAAATTAGGTTTATAGTCAACTCGTTTTTAACATGTGATGTTGCTGGAAAGCTTTGATCTTGTTGACCAGCACAAAGAATAGTATGTAAAGATCAGGTCATCCTATTTTGTTTTTCAAAATGTTTTCCTCAATTATTGACTTCCTGTTAGCTGAAGTACCCGGGACTAACTTTAAAACCAATTATTATCATGAAGTTACATTATCAAGTAAAATCTAGGGTATTTATGATGTGATGCAAACTAAGGCAATAAATACCATCAAATTTACAGCAAATCATCACATCAAAAGAGCACATTTTGTAGTAGCACTGTCAAGCAAACCATAATAACTAATAAGTATATCCTACTAAGATTCTCTCAGGATGGGAAAAACAAAGATAATAAAGGACCTGTTAAAATCTGCATAATTGATAGCTGAACTCGAATGAATATGTCAAAATTGTTCAGGGCAACAGATGCTAATAAGAAGTGAAAGACTAGTAACATTGTTTATCAGAATGCATACCTCCTCAACACTTGTGCTATGATCAGTTGACAGTTGTATTGCTCTCATCTTTAATTTACAAATAGACAGTTCCTTAGTTTTCGTATTGTTGCTTAGGTGGCTGTTAGGATTATGCATTGGCGATTCCTCTGATATCCTATCAAGTTCGACACGGACAAGTGACTCCCTTGACCTGTTTCGATATCTTAAATCACCTTTAGAGATGCTTGAGTTATTGTACTGATCATTATCCTGTGCCAAGATAACTCGGCTATCTCCAAGATTCATAACATATACATCCTGGTCCTTCATCAACATCACGAGCACACATGAACCCATCAATGAAAGCTCCGGGTTCTTATCAAGCTCCTTTTCCACTATTTCCATGTATGCTTCCTCTGTGGTTTCAAGTGCTCGTGACATTGCCCTCAATACAGCACCATGATCTACTGGTCCTGACTTGCATCTCCTAGTCACTTCCAAAGGCTTAATAACACTTTCATCTACATGAGGTTGATCTCTATGCCAATCGTAATTCCAGGGGAAAAACTTCTTCTGCAACAATTTTTGCTTCTTGTACATCTTCCTCAGCTTTGACCCTAACAGATATCTTCTCATAATTTGCTTGTGCCCTGACGAAGACGAAGAAACTGAACACTCATTACACCCTTTTGGATCTGTGCCAAGCACATTATCACCTTGCCTTGAACTTTCACGGTTCTCAAAATCATCATAACATTCTCCAGTTGCTGCCAACGAACACCTGGAGAGTTCGGCTACATCCCTAGAGCTTTCTTCTGCAGTGCCTGCCTGCATATTGAACAAGCTCCTCCTTTCCATTCCCTCTGGTGACGACTTAGATATACTTCTATTATATTCATCCAGCAACTCCATCTCGAGAAGCTCGAAAAGGCGCTTGCTCTTTCTGCTTTCTTTCAATGATTTGACGTCTTGATTATAATAAGTACTATTTTCTGATGCACAGCTACAGCTAGTTTTTACATCTGTATTTGAAAGGTCTCTGCAAGAGTTATGAGATTCTATACTTTGGAGATTACTTCCCAAATCAGCTCCCACTTTTTCCTCTACTATTTCATCAGCATCCAACTTCTGATTACTCAAAACCTCCGATGCTAAATCTTTTATCTCACCGGTTGGCGGATCTTGCAAAGCATCCTCATCACATTTCTTCTCACTGGATACATTTTTTTTATCAGAATTAGCAAGTTGTTCTTGTTTATCATTGTCAATCTGGAACTGAATGCCATCACCATCAGGAGGCTCCAGAGAGGCCGTAATTAACTCACCCTCTCCAAGAGTAGATACATGACCACTCCTTTTGGGGCTGTCTTCGTAAACCCAGAGTAGTCCTTCCAATTCTTTATCAATGGCCTTGTATAGGTTGCTCATTAGAAAGTCCGGTGCATCAGGGCCACTGAATCCATCATAAATTCCAATAAACAACCAACCCTGCTCTTCTGATAGAACAACATGAACCCTATCTTCGCCTGCCTTGCCATGGGCCCACTGCAGGTTACTTGCCACACTATACTCAGGCTCAGGTAGCCCAGCTTCCAACCCATTTTGTGAACCTTCTGACCTGCACTTTGCATCCCTCGACCAAGCCAGTTGAGCCATAGGATGCAACAGAAACTTTTGGACCCAACCAGGATCTTGTGAGTTCCTGCTAAATGTTCTTGACAATGCACTTTTCATCGGTCTGCTAATGCTACGTACAAGCTGTCCAAGACCAGCCTTCCTCCGACCATATGAAAGAGGTGCCGAGAAGTTGCTTCTGTTGCCACTGTCAATAGGTCCTGACATGAAGACTCCCTTATCCAATGGCCCAGACATGAACCCAGCACCTTTGTCCAGCGGCCCAGACGCAAATCCTCTCTCCAGCGGCCCTGACAAGAAGGTATTGAGTGGCCCTGACCCCCGCGGCACCGGCTGCAAGGGCACAGCAGCGAATGAGGCGGTGCTCTCAAATGTGGCAGCAGGCTCCTGCATTTCACCAGCAAGGGACACACAGGGGTTGCCTGTCCGGGCAGAGGATGCATTAGCACTCACTGAAGCTCCTGATATCGTCCGGAAGGTGGTCTCCGAGAAGCTCTTGCTCGGCCGCTGCGGCCCAGTCGCCAAGTCCTCGACAACGTCCTGCCGGAAGGACCCGCTCCGGGTCTCCGAGTCCAGCACGCTAGAATCCAGCGTGTACCTCTCGGAGTTTGAGGGCGTGATCGCCGGGGAATCGGCAATCGCCCCCGGGCGGACATAGCAGAAGGAGTGCCCGAGCCCCTCATCCAGCGGCTCGAGGAACTCCAAATTGACACCGGCCTTCTCGGCCGGCGCGAAGCAGCCTACGACCCTGGACGTGCTGTTGCCCATGGCTTCCAGCACCGACCCCCGTCACCACCCTACCTTAACAGCACACCACGAGCGCCCTCCACCCCGCACCCCAATGCCCGTCGCCGAGAGCTCCGGCCGCCCGGTAGCATGAGCAGGCAGACGCCGCACGGCAAGAACCGCTCCCCCACCCGGCGCCCCGTCCCCCGGGCCAATCCTTGCATCTTAGGCCGCCGCCCGCCACCTGCTCGACGAAATGCCCCAGAGCAACCCCATCCGACAAACCCGCCGCGGCCGCCACCACCGAGCACCCAACAAAGAACCGAGCAAGACTCAAGACCAAGGGCAAGGGCACACGCACTCCCTCCGTACCCAGAACCCCAAACCTCCAGGCGGATCCGAAATCTAGCGGCGCGCAGGAAAGCGAGACCTGCAAGAAGAAAGGATCAAGAGACGGAGGGACCTGTACTCTACGCCCGCGGGGCGAGGCGTGGGTTTCGGGGAGGGGAGAGTGTGGGGACTGGAGTGGAGGCGTCTCTTTCTCCTCTTCTTGGGGTTCTGGTCTTGCGCTGATTTCAAATGGTTTGGGAGCGTGGAGAGCTGGGAAGAAGGGGTGAGGGGGAGGAGCAGCAGGAGAAAACGCGGAGATGGGAATGGAATTGTTGGAAGCTTGGGAGTCAGCCTTGTTTGTATGCGGTGACATACGACGACGAGACGACGAGGGAAGCAGAGGGAGTTGGTGCTACTGCTTTCATGCTGCCTGCTACTCTTCTTTCTACCTCCGCACTAGCTTACGCTAACACCTCCTCGGCTCCGCTTTGCTTTGCAACACTGCACACTGCTCTCCCAGTCCCTCCTCCCCTGCTCTCTACTCTTTTTGGTTCGTCCTGTGCTTGGAATTTTTTCTCTCCTCGAGTCCTTTTATCTGCGAATCTAACCGTTTCGAATAAATTTATAAAAATTGCTCCCTCATTGACTATGGAAGATCCGTATACGACACATATCATCTGCTACGCTCCGATACCGTGACAACACAGCTTTAGACTCTACAGCAGGGACCTGCTGAGCAAGCGTAGCACGGTAGGAAGGTGCATGGTTAATTAGTGACTTAATTAGTCACGTACCTAAGTCAGCTCACTTAGTTAGTGACTTAATCAATTTATTAAATAATTAAAAAGTGATTAATCAATGTGATTTGTTGATGAACATGCCAAGAAAAGGGAGCTTAGGTTTGAAAACTTGTCGCGCTACAACAGCGTGGTATATGATACGTGCCACGTGCGGAGCCTTTCATGATCGAGGAGAATGCTATTTTTTATAAATTTATTCGGAAGAGGGATAAATTTTATTAAAAAAATGCACGGAGAACTAGGTAAAAAAAGCCTTTGTGTGCTTGCTTGTCTGGCTCCTTTCTTTCCCTTTTAGTTGATTCTCTGGTTTAGTTTTGGAGGCTTCACTGCTTTCTATTAATGATTTTTAATGTAGGTAGATACATTTTTTATTGTAAATTTGGATACTTGGTTTGCACTTCTGCTTTTTTTTTTACTAGCGTGCATAGGCGTGGAATCAAAGACCCCCTCATGATTTTGCAACGTATTTCCTTCTTTACTCTGTGTTGGCATTTTATTGAATTTTTGGTTTTGTTTCTTTAGGATGTGGGGTTTTTTGGAGCTAAGAGAGGAAGTGTGTGTGTTGGGACTTGGGAGTAGAGTTTTGCTTGCCTGCACACTGGGCACTGGTCTTGGCTTTGCTTTGGTCAGTTTTTTCTTCCTTTACTCCTTTCTTTGCTGTTACCAGTTTTCTCTCTCTGACAAGTTAGGCTCTCTGCTCCTTTGTTTTGTTGCATGATTGGATTAGGTGGTGCTGTGAGTCAAAATAAAGAAGAGGGCTGCCTGGATGACCTGATGGGACCCCTGCCCTGCCCTCGTCACTACCCATCCTTGGTTTTATCATCATGATCATTACCATAATAAGGATGGATGGATGGATGGATGGAGAGCAGGGCTAGTGAAAAAAAAAGAGTCCAGAGGACTTGAATCAAAATTGATTCGATTAAAGTAGTTAATAGGTTTAAAATTTAAGTAAATTTATTTTGAGTGAAAAAAATGTTAATAAGGTTTGGCTCGGTAGTGGCTCATTGGCTTGAATTTGAAATGATAACTTAAATAGTAAATGAAATTATTTTATGTTTAATTATGTCGATTTTGAAAAAAGCCTAATAATGACTCGTTAAGCTCGATGACCAGTCTTAACGTAGAGGCGGACTTTTTTAGGTCTTGCCTACCAAACGCAGGAGAACATTCTTAAAAAAAAATATGCTATTTACATATCACGAGTCTTTTTCTACAAAGTCCCATAACATCCAATTCAACGCGAGCTTCGCTATTTGACTTATCACGGACCTCGTGAGGTATTGTAAAGACTTACTTTGTCATCGTCTATAAATGTGGTGCCCAAGTTTTATCTGCATGCTTAATTAGCCTTTTTTATTTATAAAACGAGAGGGACATCCTTGTAGACATTGGTTCTGGCATCTAGGATTTTTAAATTTTGGATCGAAATGTTGAAAACAGCGCATCATTGTTTGTCCATGGGAATAATTCTCGTATGCGGTGTTGTATCGGATACTTGTAGCCGGTCCTAATGCCTACATGGGACCTTAGGAATTAGGATGCACAGGACATTAGTTAGGCCACATGTGAGATGTGACTGTGACCGGTGCTTCTTCCACCTTTCAATAGCCGTTACAAAAGCAAAAAAGAAAAAGAAAAAAGAAAGTAATACATCCTTGTACCATGAACCTCTGCTTAGTAAGAAGGAACCATGTTTTTTAAGACGGGAACGGTGCTGCATAGCCAACCACTTTGTTGGTGAAAAAATTGTATGGCATCAGGTGCTTTGTAGCATCTATATCACCTTTTTTGAAATAAAGGCATATGATATATATTAGACGAGAAGAAGAAGATTTAGGTGTTTTGATATCTGTATTTATCATGGGTTTAATTTTTAAAAGAGATGTTACAAGACATCTGGTGTCATAGAATTTTTTTTCCACTTTGTGCGTGGATCTTATGAGATTTGATGATGTCTATATGACTTTTAAGGCTGTGTAATTGCTTAGGTGAAAATAGAGTGTAGATGTCCAAATTTTCATTGTCAAAGTTACAGATTGGCACTGCACTCCACTATTATCTGCGTCAATGTCTCCTTATTTAATATTTTTGCTCCAAAGTCAAACTGAGTCATTGTGCCAGCCTGTTTAAGCAACTAATCTCGTGCGCGTGTTCATACGAAATTAATCATACAAATAGACAAAATAGCAAATCACTACGCGGAAAACTAAAACGAGCCCGATATACTCCACGTTAGATCCAAAACTCAAATTCCCGAACGTGCATGAGACAGTGATGCATGGGCAAGCTTGATTTTTAAAAAAAAAACACACACACACACCCTTACTTATATAATTCTTTTTAAAAAAAGTTATAGTACCTGACAACTCCAATAGATAAAATATCTTGCAGGTACGACGTTCTCAGGCAATAGGAGTAAATGTGAAGCAAACAATTTAAACACAAGGCTTCCAAGGTCTGAAGTCTGACCTCTGGAGTAGTCGAGATTCAACGTGCAGCTATCGACCGCGCATGTCAGAGCGAAGATTATGGCATGGCAATGGCATGTGTATTGGCATGGATGCATTGATGCGCGTGTATACGTGGCATGTACATGCTTCTCAACATTTTGCTCGAAAAGAGATCCAATACAGTCCTATAAAGATTGCAACTTAAGTCGTCTCTTATGGACCACTGGATCAAAAAATAGTAGTCTAGATTTTTTTTTCAAATAATGTGTAAAAACAGTATAGAGTTTTTCTTGTAACAAACACTTTAGCAACATACTGTTGAATAATTCTAACCGTTCATCGATTCAATCGGACAGCTCGGTAACCCTATCCCTTCCCTAGTCATGGCCCTGGCCCACAGGAAGACCAGCTCCACGGTCGCCAACAACAAATCCATCACCCCTCTTTGACTAATTGGCTAACCCCTCTAGAATCCCTCGTGGCCACCCCATTCCCATCCCCAACCTTGATTAATTAAATAAATGGGCAATTAGTGGCTGCGTTCATTGGGCTCTCAACTCTCGATCGAATGCCAAAGTGAGGTGTGGACAAAAACAAACCTCAAAGTGGTTGGAGGTTGCCATCTCCTGCCCCCAAAGTCAATCAAAGTATTTCTAGATAAACCCTCGTTATACAACTTGTAGCTCACCCCTATAGTTATTTTATATACTGCTTTCTCCGGTCTCGAAATAAAATATGTAAGAAATAAAATAGCTATTGTCTGTGTTTGGTAATCGGACTCCATGGGCATTCCCCGTTATTTCACTGCAACACTTACACAGTTCGCCAGGGTCTGTCGGCCCTACAACATGGGGGCCTCGGGGTCCTTGACCTAGACAAGTTCGTCAGGGCACTTCGGCTACGCTGGCTGTGGCTCAGATGGATAGCCCCGGATAGACTGTGGGCACAAATGAGCACACCGTGTGACCAAATTGATCAACAACTATTCTCCACGGCCACAAAAATCACCATCGGAAACGGTCAGACGGCTATTTTCTGGACTGATAGATGGCTTCACGGAACGGCACCCTCACAGCTTGCGCCAGATCTTTTCAAGCACTCCAGGCGAAAGTCACGATCTGTGGCAGACGCCCTCACAAACAACAATTGGATAAGGGACATTCGGAACGGTGTAACCCCCAACCTCGTACTCCAATATGTCAAATTATGGCTCAACATACACACTATACAACTGCAACCACAGGTCCGCGACAGCATAATTTGAACACAAACATCTAGCGGAATCTACACAGCCTCATCGGCTTACCTCATGCAGTTCACTGGAAGTATCCTCACATCCTTCCATACCATGGTCTGGCCAATGTGGGCTCCTTCGCGATGCAAAGTTTTCATCTGGCTTGTCAACCATAATCACCTCGACAAAGACAAATGACTACAACGCAGGGATGGCCAAACCAATATTCGCCCAATGTCTTTGCCAAGTCTCAAAGCTGTATCACTGTTCATAGAGTGTCCCCAAGTTCGACACCTATGGAATCTTTGTTGCGGATAGGTACGGTGCCATCCTCCTCCGGACAATTGGGAACAAACTAACTCCTTCCAAGACTGGGGCTTACATCGCATAAGCTGTCGTGCAAGTCTTCGCAAAGGCCTGGCATCTCTGATCATCCTAACTTGTTGGCAGTGGTGGAAAGAGCGTAATAGCAGAGTTTTTCGAAATGAATGCAAAGCCAACGACGACATCTTTCAATCCGTCAAAGACGAGGTGGCAACCTGGACTGCTGCAGGTGCAGATCACCTGAAAAGCCTACTGGACCCACAACGTTGATTTTCTTATCCTTTTTTCTTTTTTCTTTACCCCCTTTGGTGCAGTATCCTGCGCCATGTAATCCTCAATCTTTCTTCTATCTAATATAATCCACAGCCTAGCTGTCTTTTCGAAAAAAACACTTACACAGTTAAACCCAAGCCAAACACTCACGACCTAAAAGGGCAAGTTTCATCTAGTGATAAAAACATATGAATTCCATGTTTGATCGATTGCTAGATTGATGAGTTCAGATCTGCTCGCATGCATGTTACCCAGCACATCGGTATGTACGTGGATAGAAACAAAGAAGGGACGAAGGATCTCCCACACCTATCATCGGTCTAGGAAAGATGCCCCGGAGCCGGCAAGAAATCAAGATGCGTATGCGTATGATCTGTGTGACTGTGTCCCCGCATGGCGCCATCACGCAGCAGCAGTTCATAGCATCTGTTTAGTTTCAAGTTAACTTTGTCATTCTTAAGTTTAGTTGTGCTACAAATTCTTATAGATGTTTGATTTGGTATTATAATTGTGGCTTACTACACTATCTTAGCTCCATGTCTCATAATTTATAGACCTAGATTTTCGATAAACTTTACCATATTTATGCTGAATTTTGTTGCTATAAAAAAATATAACAAGCTATAATTATCTAAGATTAGTTACGATAAAATTGATTTAAATCCAAACAGACTGTAGGTTTGGTCTTCCAATCGCTCTCCATTAGTTCGGAAACTTTGGGCTCGAAAGCTCGTGAGAATGTGAGATGTCACATGCATTTGCATGGGTGAAATCACCACGGTCCACGGTGTCCATCTATCTGTACGTGGCTACGTGTTGCTTCTTTACTTCGTAGAGAGATGGGCACAGAGCTGTTCATATGGGCCGGGTCCGGCTGTGCCGCCCACAGCCCGTTACTGTGGGCACGGCCCACGGCACGGCGGCGGCAGGGCGGGCGGTGCAGACGCGGGCCGTGGGCGTGCTTAGGCGGAAGCGCCGCCATAGGTCGGCGCGACGCGGCACGGTGAGGACCGGGCGGCCCAGCCTGATGGGCCAAGGCACGGCCGGCACGACGCACGGCACGACGAGGAGGCGGCCGGCACGGTGGCCGAGGGAGAAGCGGCCGGTGCAGACGCGGTGGGCCGGCGCGACCGTTGCCGCCCGCCGTGCCGGCCGTTAGCGCTGGCCGTCTTTGGCGGCGAACACGAGGCGCGGCCGATTTTTCGAATTTTCGACCGTTTATAGCCGTTAGGGGTTAAAAATTGATAAAAATTGAAAAAGCGGGCAAAAATCCTGAATTTTTCCTATAAATAGGAGGACCCTCTCCTCATACAGCACCCATTCACTCATCATCTTCTATTGATCATCTTGTGAAAATTGTGATCTGTTTGTAGTTATTTAGCAAAATTCGGAGAAATTTTGCTAAAATTCGGAGAAATTCAAACTCGAGCTTCGGTAACACAAGAGGTTTGTCATCTTGAATTTTGCTAATTGTATTGTTTTTATTATTTTTACTAATATTCGAAATATTCATTTGCAGTTTTTTGCATGGATCATTTCCCCATCTCCGATTTCGGGATCGCTCCGGAGGACCTTGAATCCTTCCAAGATTTGTCAGCCGTACCCGAAACAGAAGCACCTGAAGAACATCATGGACAAGAAGAACCATCAGGCTCCATGACCATGAGTGCTTCTGGCTCGACATCCACTGGAGCGAAGAGAGCGAGGCAGGCATCGAGAGTTTGGGATTTTTTCGACAAGCAAGCAAAGACAGATGCGAAAGGAAAAGAGGTAAGAGTTGCTGTTTGTAAACAATGTCATCATGTTTTATCTGCAAAATCTCTGAAGTGCAGGACACTTGCATAGGCATATTGAAAGTTGCAATACGAAAATAGGAGCAGCTATGAGACAGACACAACTAATATACAACCCGGACGGTTCGGTCCGTAACTGGGAATATAGTGGCGATGTAGCTAGGCAATCTCTTGTACGCTTAATTGCATCACAGGATTTACCTTTAAACTTTGGCGAGAGTGCTGATTTTGAAAATTACATTAAGCGGGCACATAATCCAAAATTTAGTAAAGTATCTAGATAGACAACTACTAGAGATGTAGTTAAGTATTACAATAGTTGTCGTGAAAATTTAAAAACCATGTTCATTACTTGCACATTTTCCGTATCTTTGACTTCAGACATATGGAGTGGTAGGGCTAAGCAAGATTATATTAGCGTAGTTGCTCATTATGTCAACCAAAGCGGCAACTAGAAAAAGAATTATAGGTTTCAAACTAATTGATGTCGCATATCTTGGAGAGAATATTCTTTGAGAGTATTATTAGGGTGGTGGAGGACTTTGGTCTTAGTGATAAGATTTTTGCTATAACTTTAGATAATGCCTCCGCAAATACCTCATAATGAATATTCTCACTCCAATATTTGGTACTTATCTTTGAATCATTTTTGCTTCATCAACGTTGTGCTGTCATATTATTAACCTTATAGTTAAAAGTGGACTTGCCCCGTTAGAACGTTACATTGCACCTTTCCGTTTGGCAATTTCTTTTATGAATCATTCTAATGCTAGAATAGCATCTTATAAGAATCTTTGCATTGCAATGGGCGTACGTCCAAGAATATTTGGTTTAGATATACCAATAAGATGGAATTCTACTTACTTAATGCTTAAGAACCTTCTGCCATATAAGAGCACATTTGAGGTTTTCATTCAAACACATCACCCTCAACGTGATTTATTATCTGAAGAATATTGGTATGTTGCATCAAAGTTATTTCAGTTTCTTGAAGTTTTTTATGACTCCACAGTTGCTTTATCCGCAGTTTATGAACCCATATCTTCTCTAATTGTGCATCATATCTTAGATATGGCTACCCATTTTAATAACAACGAAAATGACATGATTTTAAGAGATTCTATCATCGCAATGAAATCCAAATATTTGAAATATTGGAAAGAAATTCCACTTCTATATGCCTTCGCCTTTATTTTAGATCCTAGAGCAAAACTTAGAGGATTTGGTAACGTCCTCTCCTTTTAGGTGATGTTCTAGGGAAGATTATTCAATTTATTTTACTCTTTTGTTCGTACTAAACTAACAGAAGTTTACAACAAGTACGAACAAAAGCATCAAGGAGTTCGTTTGCAGCGACCTCCGTACCTATCGCGGGTAAGAAAAGACCGCGTGGGGCAAAATCTGGGGTTCTTCTTCTTCTTGTGCAGGTTCTCTGACGGTGGTGATACAAGCGCGACCAACAAGTCTCCTCCGGGAACTATCGCCTATATGGACGGACGCGTTGGATTACCAACAAGAAGGAGACGATGTCTTCAATATTGTTCAATGGTGGCATGAGCACAAGCTAACATATCCGTGCTATCCATATTAGCTCGAGATGTGTTAACTATTCGATCTCGACGGTTTCCTCGAGTGCGCCTTGATCTCTCCGAGAATATTGGAGGAGAGAAGAACAAGCCTATCGAGTGATATGGTGGAGATGCTCATGACTATTAAAGGCTGGGAACACTGATTCAAGAACTCAACATTAGGTGAAAACCAAGAACTAGAGGAAGCCTTGAAAATCTCTACCTCGACAATGACGAAGACCCTCCATCTACCTCTTAGTATGTATTAGAGGCTTAGAGCTTTAGTTGTACTCTTTTCTTTGTCAAGGTTTTCTCTAGATGAGTTTTACTTGACAAAGTTTTTAACGAGGCAACCATCCAAACATTAATAAAGCTCTTTGTTACATATTCTATATTTTTTGTCTCAATTTATTGTATGTCATTTTATGCTATTTTCTAACTCTACATATTTTCCTCATTTTTCCTAATTTTTCTCTATTTTTCCTATTTTCTCTATTTTTTCCTATTTTTTTGCACGGGGTGGTGGCGGCCGAGGCCCACTGTGCCTATTCGCGCCGGGCCACGACGCACGGCCCATGCCCCGGCGTGCGTGCTGAGCCTCTACCCGGCCCATGGGCGGGCACGCGGCTGGCTGCACGCCAAGACGCCTTCGTGCCTAGATGGGCGTGCCTGTCACGGCCGGGCCGTGTCGTCTTGGTCGCCCATCCGCCGATTCTAGATGGGCATAGTCCTTAGGCAATTGGCCATGACTACAAAAAAATTTATATTAGATCTCTTATCACTAACGTTTTTTAAAAACCGATTTTTTTAATTAAAAAAGTCTCTATGCTTATCACACGTGATTTTTGGATAAAATCGTCTGTGATGTGGCTCTCATCACAGACAATTTTATCTAAAAAACCGTTTGTGATGAATATAGTGTTATCGCAAACGGTTTTTAGATAAAACAAGTGATCCTTGGCGGCAGCGGCTGCGCCTCCACCCGGCGCTGGTGGACGGGCCGCTCTTCCTCCAGAACCTGATGTGCCGCATCCAGCTCCGCCCGCCCTTCCTCGACACCAACTCGTTCCTCACCCAGGACCTTGACGACTTCCTCCTCAATGAGTTCGCGGTGCTCTCCGCCGCGGATGGAGCCTCCGATGGCGGTGAGGAGGATGAGTACAGTGGCCTCTCGGATGGTGAGTTTGACAAAGGCAAAGGCATGGACATGTGCACACGCTACTCCCTTCATCATCTCGCTGCTATCCTGTAGCGATATTAGGGAGAATGAGGCCGATTCGCCGTAGCCTGCTTGCTTAGGGCTGTCGATTTGGGCGATTAGGTTTGTTCGAAACCCGTTTAATTCATCAGTCCTCACAGGCGTCCCTTGCGACTGGTTATCGGATATACTAGATAAGCAACCGCGGCGTGCCACGTCGCGCCCGTCGCTACCCACGAGAGCAAATCAAGAAAACGCGCAACCGTCGCTCCCTACGCGAGCAAATCGAGGAGACATGCGAAACGGTTGAAAGGATACAAACGTATTTTTTCGCATTTATTCTGAAGGGAAACGCGGTATGCTACGCTAGCACAAAAAAAAAACTACCGCGCAACCAGAAAGCTACTCGCAAGAAGGGGATCATAGATAAGATTACCACTAGACGCGCGATTGCGGAATCCTTGGCGTCGATGTAGTGGTTCGTCCTCGCGCGATCGTTGCGTCGATGTAGTGGATGGTCCTCGCCTGCGTCGTGGATCGTCCTCCCACGCCTTGATCGCGGCGGCGTCACCGCGAGAGTCCACACGTCCCGAGATGGAGCGCGTGCGTGTGTGCAAGCACCTAGTCGCTCGGCGAGCGGCGCGAGAGGAGGAGGCTAGTGTTTCAAGTGAATCAAACCTAAACCGTGGAAAGCACACTATCGCCCTCCTCCTCCCTCCTTATATAGCCACGAGATGAAACCCTAAACCGGGGCCCACCTGACATGCTAAGCCCACGAGGTTCATTAATTACGGATCCAATCCAAATTAATGCGTCGACCCATTAAGTGTGTGACCTGCGAGTTCACATACGTTTGGACATGGATTCGGAAAACTCCTTTTCAATCCAATAGTTGGTAGCGGCTTCTTGCAAAGTATGCCAACTCCCAAACATCTCGTGATCAAATCGAGCAGAACCTATCAAAAGAACTCATGTAATAATCCCTTTGCCAAGTATATGAAGATTGATCTCAAGGCGAGAAGCATGTCATCCTTTGATGATTCAATCCATCTCTCGTATCCGTGATATATTAATAAGTTGTGATTGACTCCTCAATCACGGCATGGCCATGCACTTTCTTAATCATATCACACGAGTGGCCTTGTCATATATCTCCGTTTCATTGGAGTGGCAAATTCCATCTTATTGCTCACTTCCCTCGCACGTTTCATAGTAAACATGAAAGCTACCTTTATAACTATCCAGGTTAGGAAGTAGTGTTTGATAGCCCCAAGGAAAACTATTACACATGTAGGGAATATGACAATCTCAGTCTAAGGATCATACATCTTCTAGGTATGAGATACAGCGATGACACATAAGAATGAAACATTCTCGCGAGTGTCCTATAGCGGGTCTATCTAACCCATGTTCTTCAACATGGTCCACAATGTAGAGATGATATCTCCATATCCCATGATCTATGAAGCATGATCATCGATCACTACATGTCTTGATCTATTCATCGTAGTCCTATCGATGATATCCGATCAGAGATATTTATCGAATTACATCATTAAGTAAAGAGCTTCATAATCAAGTCACATACTTGTTGATCAATACAATGATATACATTCATTGGACCAATAATCATATTATTATTCATAAACATAGTCATGTTACAATCATCTAAATGATTGCCTCAAGGGCATAACACTAACATATTCGGCGGAACGGTTGAAAGGATATAAATATATCTGAGCTACCGCGGCGTGCCACGCCGTGACCGCCGCTCCACACGTTAAAAATGGCAAAAATGATATAAACAGGTTTTTTTGCGGAAAAGGACAAAAAGGACCTAAACGCTGTTTTTTTTATAAGAACAAAATAAGACCTAAACGTAATGCTTAAAAAGGCCTAAAGGATATAAATGTAATATAATTTTTTTCAGAAAAGGACCTAAACATAACGTCTTTTTTCCGAAAAAAGGGCCTATATAGCTGTAATTTTTTTTCCGAAGAAGGACCTGAGCGCAATTTTTTTCCGCGGCTCGGCTCGAGCCGGCTCAAAGCAACGGCATGGTCGGGATTCCACCAACTATAATAGAGTAGGACCTAAACGTAATGCTTAAAAAGGCCTAAAGGACATAAACGTAATATAATTTTTTTTTCCGAAAAAGGACCTAAACGTAACGTCTTTTTTCGAAAAGGACCTAGCCATAATTTTTTTCCGAAGAAGGACCTAAGCGCAATTTTTTTGCACTCATTTCAGTGTGAGCAGAGCCGTATGAGCCGCTTCAAAGCTGTAACATGGCCAAAATTCCACCAACTATAATAGAGGTAGGATTTGTGTGAGATTAAGGGGAAGGTACACTACTGCAGAAATCATCATCTCAGACGGATCAAAATCGTCATCTTTGACGGTTTTATGAACCCTCACTAACAATGTGTAAGCTTCACTAACAATGTGTAAGTGATGTAAGGGCACATCACGAGGCGGTTTTGAACAAATGCGTGAAAATATCATCACAGACGGTTGATTTAGAACAAATGCGTGATGAAATACTCATCATAGACGGGTTTTAACTAAAATCGCCCGTCATACATAGTAATTGAATATCTAAACTTCCTAGATGCATCGAGGCAACATCTTATCTGATCAGGATCGTCTTAAAATATGAAATTTTGTAGCGCTTTCATCTCTTTCTTATTATAATATTGATGGATTCTAAGGTAAAATCCATTTCATTCCACAGTTCGTCATGAACATTGTCATGCTCTGATTTATCGCTTCCACTTCATCCTGATCCCCGAACGAGAATACCATAGGCAGCCATGCTTCTTGAATTATAGAGTTGATTAAGTCATCATATGGAGTTGATTAAATTATCGTATAGTGCCATACGATAATTTAATCAACTCCATATACGATGACTTAATCAACTCTATAATTCAAAAAGCATGGCTGCCTATGGTATTCTCATTCGGAGATGAGGATATAGTGATAACGATAAATCAGCGCATGACACCTTTCAGGACGAACTGTAGAATGAAATGGATTTTACCTTAGAATCCATCAATATTATAATAAGAAAGAGATGAAAGTGCTACAAAACTTCATATTTTAAGACGATCCTGATCAGACAAGCTGTTGACCCGATGCATCTAGAAAGTTTTGATATTCAATTACTAAATCTATAACTTGGTTGTGCCTTATAAATTTCATTGCGAAAATACCTAAGCAGAAGAAAATTTCGAACAACACATACTAATGATGGAAGTTCTGCTGGGGTGTCAGGGAAAAAAAAGAGGATCACAGACGGTAGTGTGCTGGAGAATTGGATTAGGTAAGAAAGATAGAAAAAGTTCTCAAAAATCATCAAATGTTCTTTCAATTTATTTTATGCCGTGTAGTCTAAACATTATTGGTTGACAGGCAAGTACTACCATGTCCTTGCAATTGCTTCATATACACATGTATATGTGGTGTCTTCAAATAGAAACATTTGTAAAATAGTACACAAAAATGACAACTCCACGATGGTCGTTGCCAATATATATAAGTCAATCTCACACTGTTGTTGGCTATTTTGAAAAGCAGGTTAGGCTATCTGACCTTACATTTGTATACTTTGTTTCTTAAAATTAAATTTATTATCTGTTAGTACTGACGGCTAAACTGCAAACAGGTAAATTAAGATATTAAAGCTAACCAATATATATAAGTCAACAACTCACATTCGGGGTTGCCAGCGTTCTGATTTACATGCATATATAATCCATCCAAAATTTCATATAATATCATCATGTGTTCTACAACCAAAGGTGCTAGCAATCAATGCATTATATTACTAAAGATCCATGCAAATGTGATACCCAAGCATGCATGCTGTTTTACCCGTTCTAATAATGCAAATTGACTGAACAATATCAAGCAAATGTGATTTCTACGAGTCACATATGAACTAATGTATGGACATACTGTCTATATCACACGTATTTATATTGTGTAGCAAATGTGATTGCTATTGTGTTTGCAACATGATTAGAATCAATGTATTCAAGAGCAAGTATAGCAATTGACACTGGTTCACAATCACAAGCAAGCCGTAGGTAGATATCGATGCTTCACAATCAAAATCAAATGATGATGCTTCACAATCATAACCATTAATCTATTAACACAAGGACATAGGCTACTGATCACTGACGAGGAGTTCGGCGGGGAGGAAGAGTAGCCGGCGGGGAGGAGGATGCTCGCGGCCGGGATGGTCGTTGTTGTCTCCACAGCCTTGGGCTCGAGGGCGACCGATGCGTGTAGCCACTGATGAGGGGAGGTCGAGGGCGCGAGGGGAGATGCCGGCCGGGGACGCGTCGAGGCCGGGGACGTCGATGAGGTTATCAGGGGGAGGCGCCGTAGCGGGGGACGAATCGTCGACGACAGATGAAGCGTCGGCTAGGGTAAGTGAATGATCTGTGCGAAGGAGATAGCCTGGGAGGAGGATGCTAGGGAGGACTTCGCCGGGAGGAGGTCGCCCAAGAGGAGGAATGCCGGGGGGCTAGGGTTTGAGGGAGACGAAACGTATGGATATGCGCTACGAAGCTCTATCAGTATGTTTATATAGTGGTTTGAGATCATATCACAGACGGTTCTTAGTTAGAACCATGTGTGATGTGAATTATCACAGACGATTTGTATTTAAAATCGTCTGTGATATTATCACAAACGGGTTTTAACTAAAATCGTCTGTGATATTGATGTATATCACTGACGGTTCATGAAGAGTACCGTCTGTGATTGTTTTACTGACGGTTTCATTATAGAACCGTCAATGATGTTCTTTATCACAGATGGTTTGTCCTAACCATCTGTGTTGAGGTGTCTAATATAAACCTTTCTGTAATAGTGGTAGTAGACAATCGTTTCCGATCTGAATTTTATAAGGGTGAGGTAGGTCAGGACGTTAGGCAGTATTCTTGTGCTCTCAAGGATATGGGACAAACATAAAGGCTGTTAGTTTGTGATATGGCACAAATTAGCGAGCCTTAATTTTGTACGCGAGATGGTTCGATCTTTCACAGTACAAGCCCTAGCAGTAGTAAACTTCTCTCGTATTGCACAAGAATTCAACACACATAAGTTGAGCTAGCGAAATTGCCCAATGATCAATCCCTAGTTCAGGAACAGTACGTGCAATCACTTCTAGCAGATGCAAACCTGTGCAATCACTTCTTTGTACCTTAAAATTTTGAGCATTCTAAGGATAAGTAATCAAATACACTTCTGTTGTATCTTTGAGGTGTATGGTCAAGTTTGAACTTGCAAGTTGTACTCCTTGTATATTAAAACTCGTAAGGAAAAGTGAACTGTTGTTGTAAGTTGCGAGGTAGTATTTGGTTAAGTTTGAACTAAGCGGTTGCACCCCTTGTACCTCAATCTAAGGATGGACTTGACAGGGTTTAATAGTACGATTTGTTGGGTTCAAAACTGTTCCATGATGGGGGTCGAGTGCCTCGCTTAAAAGATTGCTGATGCATATGGAGTGACTAAGAACAAGCTTTTAATAATAGAATTTGATGGAGATTTTGTGTTGCTTTGTGTCTTTCCAGAGACAAATGTCAGTGGTGCAGATAGAGCATGCAGAGACTATGGAGAGGGGGAAGCCAAAGCCTGGGGGTTTGAGTGACACTCGACTGGGGACTATTGACCAGGACACTTTCGCCACCAAGATCCTCGTGGATGAGGTATATGGGCCTCTCTCCTTGGGGTTTAGTTGCTTTTTAGGATATGTGTATTGTACTATGTTGTTAGATGGTGTATATCTAGCTAAACTGAAGGAGCTTAGGCATGCTAAAGTGAAATCGTAGCAATTTTTATTCTCAAGATTCTTGCAAATGCAGATGTAGTTTTTTTTACCGTATTAAACTTTGTTCGAATTGCACCTATTTTCACTCGGTATATTAAATCTGAAACTCGTAGAATTTTTGGTGTTAGGCATGATGAACTTGTAAATTGCAATTGTTTACTGTCAATCAAGATTCAAGAATGAATTCAGCTTGCTTTCGATAACTGGAACTCAAAATTCTAAGCCAGGTATTTTGTAAATTTTTGTCTAGTCTGGCCATTGGTATAAAAATTCCAAGCCAGGTGTTTTCTTGGTATGTAATGTCTGATGCTTTTTTAAGTAATAGCTTCGCATATCTTGTAGAAATCCATCTTTCATCTCAAAGCTGCTAACTGTTTTTTTATACCTGTACTTTGTAAACATCTAGTAGTTAGATTATTTAGGCTTAGAAACTGATGTGCTTTAAGTGTATATTTTGCATCTATGATAAATCCCCCTAGCAATATTTGTTTTGTTATGTTTCGTAAAACAGGGAGAACCATGAAGCCTGACCATGAACTAAGTTTATAGTCTTTGACGAATGCTGATAAGTTGCTCTATTGCTCTTGCAGGTTAACTGCTGCAGATCTCTACATCGTTGAATTTTTGGTTTTGATATGACACATACACTCAATTAGATAGTTCTAAACTAGAACCGATGTATCTTTTTACAGACGGTTTTTGAATCGTCTGTGATGTGCACTTACATCACTAACACATAGTTACAAACGGTTCAAAAAAGTGTCTGTGATGACGATTCCGAACCGTCTGTGATATTATAATGTGCACTAGTGCCACCAATTGTACATTACAACAGCAATAATTGTATTCCCCGTTCCGCTGTCCAAATGGGCCCTAGAATGTCCCATAACTCTATATATTAAATTATTAATAAGCTAACAAAACTAAAGTCACATGCATGAGAATGAGCTAGCTAGCTTTGCCTTTGATCAATGGAGTTGGCAGTAGCTACTAGGTACTTGGGTTCTTTAATCCTACCTTGCCTACATCACTACATGCATGAGGTCTTATGAACGGAGGAGCTAGCATGACGGTGGATTCCATGGCCGCCATGATGCCGTCCTTGTTTGAGTTGTTTCCTCCGTCGGCTTTTCCCTTCTTTCGATCTTCTCTGGCCTTTGGCCTTTTCCTTTTCTCATTGGGATGCTGCAAAAGACATCTCTGGAAATTGACCTGTCAGGGCCGGGGAGCATCGCAAGAACTGACTTGGATTTCGACTCTCTCCTGCTGCCTGCATGGAAAGGATAGCTTGGTCGCTTCCAGCGGTCTAGCCTCTGCCTGCCTTATGGGTAGTAGTGCATGCAACTCGGGTTAACTAGCGTGTGACAGGAGGGTTAGTGTACTAGTTTAGTTATAAAACAGTGCAAAATCCAAACGGCAATCCTTTTTTAAAAACCAAACTCGGCGCTTTCTCCGTCCAAGTTGCCTGAAGTATTTTTAGTGGTCTTGTCTATAAATATAAGACGTATTTTATATTTCAATATAAATTAGCGTGATATTCTCTTTATACGCCTAATAAATATCTAGATTTACTTCATATTATCTACATGTATGCATTGAATATAGCGTTTAAACATAAGAATCATGAATAATCTATTTATTTTCAATATCTCCTCGATCAATGGACCAAAAGAAAATACACCTTGAAAACTTGGTCGGAGGGAGTCTAATCCTTGCATGAAAATGTGGAGCTCCAGGTTTGGAAACACCCAATCAGTGATGGATCTCGCTAATACTATTGGCAGGCACAGATTTACGCTAGATTGTCGTCCAGATGGCCGAAATACCACACTTGTACCACTACTACTACCAACTTCAACTGGTGGCAAAACGAAGAGTGGAGCATTAGCATAGCATGGTGCTTGGACCAGGCATTAATGGCGGCTGCCTGCCCAACCATATCGGTCCGCGGGGGCACCTCGCCATTTAATTCCGGGTCTTACTTAGGCCCGAGTCAGAAACATGATCCAGCAGGCAGCGGTAGGGCCTCCTCCGTCCAAGGCAGAGGCAGAATGTTGAGGCCCTGACTCGTCTGCTGGACCTGATGCTGTCCCTGCCATGTAATGCACATCCATCAGCAGCTGCCCAGAGCCCCAGCTCCGTTCCGGCGTAACAGCAGCAGAGTGGTAGTGATGAATGGTTGGCAGGGACAATTAGGTGGCAGGCACAACTACATGGCTGCATTGATGATTGATGAATGAACTCCTACTAACTGATGGGTTGATCTCCTGTGTAAATGTACAAGGTTTTTCCTCCGGTTATAAATAGTAGTTATCGTTTTAGATATTTACATTTTATCTAAAATATAGTTTTAACTACTAATTTATATTACAGGATATTTATAAAATCCAATAAAAAATTATAATATTACGAAAGTACTTTCGAGACAAATCTACACATATAATTTCATATATCCAAGTTAAATATTTAAAAAGATATTATCAGTCAAAATTTTGAAAGTTCGCCTGTATCCATATCTAGAACGACAATTATTTATGACCGGAGGAAGTACTACTGTAGAACCATTGTATATGGTCGTGTTTCTGGAGGTTTTAGTTGGACGTCGCTTTGAAATTTACCCCCTCCCAAAAAATGTTTCAGACATCTCAATACTCTAAAACCGATCATTAATTTCTGAAATGTTATATTTATATAATTATAACCTAATAATTGTAATATTATAGAAATACTTTTCGACCTACTGAAAAATCAATACCTCTTATACATGTTGTCGCATGTATTATCTCCACCACATATTTTGCTTCAAGATTCGTGTTCATGGGAGGGGAAAATGCGTTAAAAAATCTTCATGGGTTAAATACATATCTTTCTCCACCTACTCTCTCTCTTCTCTATCACCCCCCTCTCTCTCTCATTGACACATTTTTGGATTAAAAAAATTACACGAACCAATAAGACAGCAAAACATTACGACTGTGTTCATCGTAAATCAATCAGGGGCCATGCTCGTCATCCAAATCGAGAAATAATTTTTATTACAAGAAATTGCAAGAGGAGAAATAAGGAAAAAATCACAAGAGAACAGGATGGCTCGGCCATGGGCGGATGGCGACGGCGGGGATGGTAGGAGAGTAAGACGACATTGGCGGCAGGCTCCAATGACATTGTGCCTAGGATGGCCAGATCCGATGACGTCCCTAGAGGCAGATGGCGGCAATGGCTAGATTCAGTGTGGGGAGGAGGATGGTGACAGTGAGGATGGCCAGCAGAGAGGAGGACGACTATAGTAGTCAGCTTTGATGGTGCTGTGGTTGTGGACGGCTGCATCCGGCATTGCCTGGTGTGGAAGATGGCAGGATCTGGCATAGGGGAGGAGGATGGCGATGGTAGGGACTATTGGAGAGGAGGACGGCAACGACGATCAACTCCCAGTAGTGTTGCGCTTGGGGACAATTGGAGAGGAGGACGACTGTGACGGTTGACTCCAGCGGTATTGCACCTGGGATGATCAGATCTAGCATGCCCAAAGAGAAAGATGAAGGCAGTCGAATCCGACGTGGGGTTGGCTCATTGTAGAGAGAGAGAGAATGATGAGAGAGAAAGGGAGAGATGGGAGTAAAAGGAGAGAGACCAACATGTATAAGACTTGTACACAATATGTACATCCATCCACTTTGCCTGCACCAATCTTGGAGCACTTTAACAGTGTAGATAGTCAGTGGCGGACCCAGAACATAAATTTAGAGATGCTAAACCAGCTTCTAAGTTCCAATCTTCTAACTAGCTTCCATGACGACAGTGTGGTGATGCCCCACGGTGGAAAGAGGGTGCTAGGGGGTACCCATGGTGTGGTCGAGGGCAGGGGTGCCTTAGCCCCCCCTGATCTCCTAGTCGGTACGCCCTTGTAGATAGTGCATGTGGTTGCATGTACAAGTGGTAAAACCACATCCCTAAACCTGTACTTATTTTTTTATGTATCTATTTTAAATATTTTTAAAAATGTAGACAACCAAAGTTTAAAGTTCGACAGCATGCATCTAAAACGTCATTTTTTTAGACTAACAAGAGTATGATCTAGTAGTAAAAGTACTGTTTTGCTGTAAACACAGTTGCACCACTAAAAGTAGCTAAATTCTGAACATGAATTGATTGCCTATGAATTGACCAAGTTTTGAGAGATCCCCCCCCCCAACCCAACAGAAACATGGGAAGAAAATTAGAGTTTACCTATTGATTTTTGGGAAGAACTAACAACATGTGGTTGGAGAGATCGAGTAGAATTTCTTTTATTTAATGAACAAATAGTTAGCAATTTAACATCAAGGGTGTCCGACGAATCCGGATAATCCCTTTTATCTGGTATCCCTATTCGAATGGTAGCAAATGTGTTAAGCACATATGTGTTCGTACTATAAAAAAACAAATGCACCATTTTTTTGCCTGGATTCATATCCAGACGTTGTATACACTGCTACAGAAAAGCTCATCACAAACGGTTCAAAACAGTCATCACAGACGGTTTTTCGAACCGTCTATTACCATGTGTCAGTGATGTCATGGCATATTACAGACGGTTTCCAAACTGTCTGTAATATACGACATTACAAACGGTTTCTAATTAGGACCGTCTGTGATATACGACATCACAGACGGTTTCTAATTAAGACCGTCTGTGAAAATACCTATCACAGGCGGTTCATAGTAAGAACTGTCTGTAATAAAAAACTAGCACAGACGGTTTTTACTAAGAACCGTCTGTGATAACAAACTATTATAGACGGTTTTTACTATAAATCACCTGTGATGTTACTTTTGGAAACAAAAAAATATCATCACGTACAGATGATATTTTTGTGATCCATTTGCTCTATACTAGTTCAGACATAATGGAAGAGCTAATGGATGTGAGATATCCCATGTCCCTACTCTTAAGAACTTGAAAATGCAAAATCGACGAAAAAAACTTCGGAGGCCGTTTTGAGGCCCTAAATGACGTTTTTTCGGAGCCTCACGTAGAACTTCTGATGTAGCCCCCTGACTTGGTGTTATGGATTTTCAAAATGAACTTTTCGTTAGCTTTCCAATGAACGCAAGAACGTAGCGATCGGAGCTCGTATACAAAAGTTATGGCCATTTTACCGAAAGGTGCACGGATCGAAAACGAAAACGCCGCAACATCAAGAGTGCAAAAGAGAAGAGAAGAGGGAAAGGAAGAGGAAGAGGAGAGGATGAGCTATGATATTTTAATTGAACGATTCGAACACCACACTTACCTAACATATGGATGACGATATGCTCTAGTTGTGACCAGAGTAGAGGAAGAGGAGAGGAGTGGAAATGATATGAGAAGAGGAAGTGGAGAAGAAAACATGAATATGAGAGGAGTGGAAGAGAAGTGAGAAGAGAGAAGAGAAGAGAGCAGGAGAAGTGAGAAGAAAGCAACTGGAGAAGAGCAGCGGGCTGGTATTTTAAAAGAAGATGAAAACGAGACGAGCGAAAAGTTCAAATTTGGTGAGAGTGGAAAAGTTGAAATATTATCACAAACGGTTTTATTTATAAACTGCCAGTGATTTACATAGAATCCCAGACGGTTTTAGAATAAAACCGTTAGTGAGATATCACAGACGGTTTTTGTTTAAAACCGTCTGTGAAAGCATCACTGACGGTTTGGTACAAAAACCGTCTGTGATATTGTTGTATATCACTAACGGTTTATGAAGAGTACCGTCTGTGATGATGTCACTGACGGTTGCACTATAGAACTGTCAGTGATGCTTCTCATCACAGACGGTTTTTTAAAACCGTCTGTGATGAGGCGTCTAATATATAACTTTCTGTAGTAGTAATGCCAAATAGGAGTAGAATCGAATATAAATACAAATAATATCTAGATTCACTGCATATAGTACCAGTAGCTAGCAACTACATATCTTTTGGACATATTATATATATATATATATGCATTTTGATCCTCTCAAAGAGGCCATTGTCATGGTAGACTCCAATTTAGCATTTGCTGCTGCTCCCTTTGCACATTCATAATGAAGCTCTTGCAGGCTCTTTTTAGACTAATTTGAACTGTTTTGGCATAGTTCTGCATCACCAACTCATTTGGAAATATCTGTTAGGGTTAGTGCCCAAATGGCACCAATGATCAATGATTACATGATGAACAAAGGAAAACAAGCATGGACATTACTATAAAACTGGTGTCAACGAACTCTCGTTAAAACTTTATTATGCTGTAGGATATTCGAATCCGACCGAATTGAGTAGGTATTCTATTTGTATTCGTATTCATTACAACATTTGATTCGTATTTGGATTCGAGCATATTTAAATTCGTATTTGTATTAATTTTAAAAGACTAACATGAAAGTGAGAAGACTTCCCTACTTAGGATTTTTTCTCATGACGATCGATATTGAACCTGCTAGCTAGTATAGAGTAATACTATTTACTACAGGAGTACTTCGCTGTTAAACCTTAATTTGGAGCTTGCGGGATATTTTCTCGATCGATATCGGACCAAAAATTTAGGATCATATTCCATGTGGCATGTCATGTCACTTGGGGACCATTCCTCTGTTTTTTTGTCAATTAAAGCTCCTTGTTGACATTTTCTGTAGCTGGTCCGGTATAGTATTGTTTCCTTTGATGCATGAATAGTACGAAGGAGGCAACAGTGCCTACAACTTCTCACCCAGAGGTGGCAACTCAGATGGTGACATCTGTCAGATTTCTATCAACTCTCCTGGGTCTAATCAGATGCTAAGCTTATGGCTCAAGGAGTCGCAGGCCCCTTCTAAACAGTTTTTGCTCGGGTTCCGTTTTTTTGAAATCCGATTATTTGCTAAATGGGAGGATTCTTGACAGCTTTTCTTACAATTAGAAGTTATCTTTTACATAGAATTCGAATCCGAATGCCAACTGATTCTCTCTGATTCTCGCTGATTCTCACCGGTCTGGTCCTTCACCTCCACGCGTAGCTAGGCCCGCCTGATTCTACTACAATCAGAAGTAGCTTCTCCTATAATTCAGAATTTTCACAATTAGAAACTGTCCTGAAGGAGGCTGCAGTAGCTCTCGACCGTTTGAGTAATAGAATTACGTGATAGTTTTTCAGAAAACAGAATTACGTGATAGTTCAGCGGTTTTTTTAGGACTGATATTTCAACGGTCCAGGTTATAGGAGATGCTAGGGCTAGCTAGCTCGAACTAGAGTTCAAGAATTTAAAAAAGGGAAGAATATTGCACTAGGGCAAGGACTTTGTGCACATGGTTGCATTTGTAGTTTTGCACCCATTTTGGTTTGCGCGCTTGTGCATTTCAAAACAATCTAAAAAAATTCATAGATTAGAATGTGTGCTTCAGTATGTGCACTTGCAAAAATTGTGCAAAAACAAATGGAACAAGTAAATGCCATTTTCAACTGTCTCAACAATAAAATTGTCTCAAGTCATTTTTGCACTGTGTAAAATAGATAAGGAATAAGTCTATTCTTACGCCCTGAACTTTACAAACAAACCACTTAACCCCTTAAACAATAAAACTAGGTATTTAACCTCCCATCCTTACAAAAATAGGTCAACTTATACCATGAGACGGTTTTACTGAGGAGATCCAACTTAAGGTGATTGTTGTCGTATTGACAACCATGCCTTCATTCTTGCTGAGTGGGATTCAAATTAGAGGAGGGAGGATGACGTGAAGAAGAAAGAGAATGGAGAAAGAGAGAGAGGAGTACGAAAGAGATCTACCATGTGGACGTCATATGGACTAATTCCAAAAGACAAAAGGTAATGGTCTTAATTCTTTGAAGCATGAACTGCCGGCTAATGGGTTTATCATAAGCATATGTTTACTTCTCCATCAATGCAATTAATAAATCATATGGAGCTACTAGACAAGTGGACTCTCGTATCTAGGGGTGGGCATTTTTTAACAGAAACCGAAAAATCGAGCCGAACTGAACCGAATTAACCGAAAAATTCGGATTTTTTGGTTTTCGGTTCAGTTTTAATTTTGATGTATTCGGTTTACGGTTTTATGTTCGAATTTTGTATTTTGGAAACCGAATTGACCATAAAACCGATTAGCTGACCCCATGGACATTACCCGTTCGGGCTTTCGACATTCCCCATTCCCCTATTCCGGCGTTCCCCATTCGCAAATATTCCCCATCCTTCATTCCTCATATCCCTCCACTTCCTCGCCAGTCGGCATGCAAGCGCAGCCTCCCGACGGACCCGACCTTCCGACCACCCGGCCTCCACGGCTCCACCCGACCACCCGCACTCTTGCAGCTCCAAGCAGCGCGTCGCCTCCCTCACGGACTCCTCCCACTCCGGGTCGATGAAAACCAAGCTGCAGTGCACGACGGCGAGGAGGGAGCGAAGCGCAAAGGAGGGGATAGGCTCGATGTCATTGGGGAGGTCGGCGGGGAGGCGGTTGGAGAAGGGGGAGATGGAGGTGAAGAGGGAGTGCGGGAGGCGGGATGGCACCATCACCTACTCCCACCTCCTCTTCTACATTGCCATCTCTGGTGGCCAGATCTTCTTCAATAAGGTATGCCACCTCCTTCACCTCCCCTCTCCCCGTTCCGGCTCGCCGCCCTTCCATGTGATGTGGCTCTCAGTTGCGAAGCAGTTTTCCTTCTCAGGGTGGATCGTCTTCATCACTGAGCCATCGGGGACATGGCGCAGGTCCTTCTTGGTGATCTCGACGAAGTCGAGGATGTAGAACTCTGTGTCGCCAATGCTGTCATCCTTAGTGAAAGTATCCTTGTCAAAGACTTCCTGTAATTGAAGTGCCAAAGCAGATCTTCGTTTTAGAAATAATTCGGTTAACCGAAAAACTGAATTAACCGAATCGATTTGGTTCGGTTTTTAAAGCTGTTCGGTTTTGGTTCGGTTAGCAGAATCCAAAAACCGAAATATTTTAAAACCGAAAAAACTGAATTAACCGAATGCACACCCCTACTCGTATCAAATCACATAAGTACTTGATAAATCTTCCAAGCTATGCTACTTGCTTTTACATCGACTCCAAATCAAGGGTGTAGATGATAGAGATGCCTCCATTGTACACGACCAGAACATGTAGGGGGCGAATTCATGGGGCGCCCGACGGAGCGGTTGGAGGGGGTGAAGGACTAAAATAGCAACAAGAGGAGGGTGAATAGAAGCCAAATAAAAACTTCCCCTCTAAATCAGACCCCAGTATAGTCCGACAAAACTCCCAAATCGTTAGGGTCTAGCTCTGGTGAAATCAATTAGAGATAGGAAAAATGGAACAGCAATAGACTCGAAATAATGAAGAAAAAGCAAGAACACATTTTGTATTAGGTTTCTTTTGTATTCTGCTTCTCCTTTGAAAAAGCTAACAAAAAAGGAACAAGTGAAGTACAGAACAAAAGAGATTTTTACTCACTTTAACTAGAGCACTAACTGAAGTACTCAGCCATCAACTAAAGTGCTCATCTAAGTTAGTTCTGGACAGGAGTCCAATGATTTTGAACAAACAGCAAACATTGCCCGATCAACAATAAGAACTGGATGAACACCCTGGAAACTTGAACAGATCATACTCATGGGGTATAAATGTTCAAAGTGATCTTGGAGCAACTCCCACACTTCCTAGCAAGCTGGATTAAGAACTTAGAGAAGAGAGTTGCAGAGGGCCTAGATGATTGATATGTGTTTCAGATATACACCATCCATCAATCACTCATCCTTGGCTCAAGATCAAACAAGAAAGATAAAAAAGAACCAAGCGAATGCAGAAGGAGGTGATTGCAATCAAAGCACAGCAAGAACTTGAAAGTAAACACAAACATGAACAAGATTCTTGCGCTGAAACTTTTTCTATTTCTTGGAAGGATGTTTTACAAAGCCTTACTACCAGGTGGGCAAAAGCTCAGAGAACATCAGGACACCAAAATCCTTCACAAGACTCACACACGCTCCACACAAGGAGAGGCTCTCCCCCCTTTATTTATAGCACTCTGGGAGTAATCTCCACCCTTAGATGATTTTCTTGACCCTCAAAAAACCTCATCAAGGGTGAAGGTTTACTCCCACTCTCTTACATGGTCTAATCCGAAACCCAACAACGATACGGGTTTTGACCATACCTTTAGCGTGATAGCTTTATCTTATTTGACCATTCTGGACCTAGACTCCTCCCTAAGCCTATTCGTGATCCATGCTGTTGCCTGCCACGCCCGTCACTTTAGTTCCTTGTCTTCCTAGCTCGCAACTACTTCCTAGCCTCAGTCATCTTCCGGCGCCCCTTAACCGTTCTGGACTCCAGCTCTCCTAGCCTACCCGGTCTCCTCTGCCTCACCATGACCTAGCATCAAAGTCCTGCAGCCAACACAGACAAGAAAACCATCACATAGCAATATCCAAAATCATTTTAGAAAATCCCTCCTTGGATTATATAGCCTGTGACCATCATAGACCATAACCATTCATGTCCATGACCTCTTTAGACATGTCTAGACCACTTACGACTAGTCATATAGAAATCTAGACTACTCCGTCAGTACTCAGGACCACTCCTAAGTGGTCCTTAGAGTTCTAGATCACTCCCAAGTGAACCTTAGAGGTCTAGACCACTCATGACCTCTCAAACAGAGGTATAGACTACATACGACCTCCCAAACAGAGGTCTAGACCACCTGATAGTGATATAGATAACTCTAACAGTAGTCATGACCTCTCACATAGAGGTCTAGACCACTCCTACAGTGATCTATACCACTCCTACAGTGGTCATGACTTCTCACATAGAGGTATAGAGATGTCTAGACCATTCCCACAATGATTTAGATCACTCTTACAGTGGTCATGACCTCTCTCATATAGGTCTAGACCACTAAAGACCACTCATTGAGAGATCACAATGGTTCACGACCACTCCTATAGTGATCAAGACCTCTGCTAGGGAGGTCACAAGGGCTCACGACAACTCCTATAGTGATCAAGACCTCTCCTAGAGAGGTCACAAAGGCTCACAACCTCTCCACGAGAGGTCACGACCACTTCTATAGTGGTCATGATCTCTCCTAGAGAGGTCACAAAGGCTCACAACCTCTCCATGAGAAGTCACGACCACTCCCGTAGTGGTCACGACAACTCTCATAGTGGTCACGACCTCTCCTAGGGAGGTCATAATGCCTCACGACCCCTCCTAGGGAGGTCTACAGGCCTCATGACCTCTCTAACTAAATTGCTCAAAGCCAAAGTAAGCTCAAATCAAACTCAATCCTGAGCACCAAAGGCTCAAAACACAGTCAATTACTCATCACAAATATGGATAAACCACCACATGGTCTCTCAATCTCTCCCTTGATGAGTATATTGACAAACTCGAAAAAAACACAAATTTGAGTTTGAAAAAGAAAGAAGAAAGCAATTTGGTTGAAAAACCACACTTAGTCCAGATGGAAGAGAAAGCAAAGAACATGACTAAGTTGGGAGGTAAAGATTTAGAGCAACACTAGGAAAGAACGGGTTATCCATAGATGCTCTAAAAACCAGAAAAAGACTCACAAAGGCGCATGATCCAAAGGAAGAAGCAATTTTTTACTAGGACAGAAGCATAAAACTTTCCTTTTCACATTTCTCCACAACACTTCTCAATAAATGATGCCTTCCTCAATAAATGATGCATTTTTCATATTTCTCCCCCTTTTGTCAATATAGGCATCAAGAAAGCAATTTCCCCCCTTTTAACATGTATGCATGAAATGCATCCTAAAAGAGCTTTGAGGATTATCCAAGTGATCACAATTACAAAGTATGACACTAACCTGCTCAAGTTCAGATTATGTTAGGCTAAGGCATGTTCAAGTGCAAAATGTACTCTTCTTTCTAGCAAACACAATTAAAACGATGCCATTTTTGCATGATTTCAACATGAGCAACACTTAGCATAATCTCCAGATTAAAAGCATAACCATACAATGGATCAAATGCATGACCTAGGGTTCAACCTAGTCAACACTTTGGAAAAGCTAGAAGTATATAAAAGATCCTTCGTGCTCAATCATTTTTAATACAAATTTTTTATTTTAACTGACACAACGGGGTGTGAAGAGGTTATCCTAGTAAAGCGTATCCTTGACTAGGAGTCATCGACAAAGGTCTCCTAGGCTTCACTCTTTCTCATTTTTATTTTTATTTGTATTTTTTAATTTTTGATTGACTCATGCCATAGTTAACCATCTCAAGGACTCTTAAAAGAATGGTATTGGTCATACACGATACATTCCAAGTTCATCCTAAGTGCAATGGGAAGTAGTCTCGTGAATGTAAAGTGTTGAGATAATCTTAGCACACATAAGTCAATATTTGATCATTTTAGCACTTAGATTCATGAGCAAGTGAAGGAACCTATTATGAATCCATCTAGCTTTACCCAAGTTACTCTAGGGACTCTAGTAGAAATCTAAGATTTCATAAATCATGGCATATGCATCTAGTGAGAAAATATAGCAAGTAAAAGCTACAAGTTTCATCAAGTTTTCACTAAAGCTTAATTGATATTTTTAGCAAGCTTAGCATGATTAAGTATGGTGAACTTAAACATAACTAAACTAGCAATGACCTTCAGAAAAGTAGCAAGGTGCATATGCTGAATAACAATTAATTTGCATAATAGACAAAGCTCACTAAAATAGAAGATGAATGTCGGGACCGGATTTCCAAATCCGAACCCTCTGTGTATAACCTGTGCTAGTCCAGGAAAAGCTAGCACACACAGTGAAACAGTGATGACAACACATCCATATCACGAAGCAAATAATATTCATTAAGCAAAAGAGTATTAGCCTTATGGCCAATTATTACAAATAAGAAGCATCATAGCTAGAGTTCAATAAGAAACAGCGGAAACGAATTAACAAAAGCAAAGTAAGTAAGCCCATCCATTTGCCCAACAGGCAATCGACTGGGGTTCGCGTCCTAGCATTCGGATCGCCTTCATCATAACCACAAGCGTAGAAGTCGTAGTCGACCGACACGCACACTCTTACGTGGAAAGTTGGGGATGTTGCAAGGGTGAGCACAAATTGTACTCCATAAGTCTTGGAAACATGATGCATGATAACTATATGCAAGGCTAAACAATTGAAGGCATAATATGGCTCTTTTAGCATAAAGCAAAGTTTATCTGTAAATACCAATAGTAATTTCATAAAGCATCATTTGAACAAAATGTAATAGCATAGTAATTGAATTTGATATAACAATTAAAGCGAGTTCCATCTACTGTGGCTCCATCTGCCAAACCATAACCCAAGAGTTCCATCTGCTCTCGGATTCCCAAACCATCATTTTCCTTTGAAACAAAACCATAAAATCTACAATGTGCAAGCGTGCCTCGCTTTGCCCTTGGCCAGTAAGCACGGCTACTTAAGTAGTTTTAACTCTGTAGAGTGTGTACACTTTACCCACAAGACATGATCGACTCTTGTTGCCATGCAATTAACACACTTCCTTTGGTGTGTCGGCGGAGAGATCATGACAAGGCCTTTACAATGCACAACCCCACTATTAACCTCGCCGCTAAGGTTTCACATTGTTAGGGTTCTAGGCGCCGATCTGAAGCCCCTCTTGCGCTGCCAACATCCGCACTCACCAATGGCGAAGCTAATAATGAGACGCACAAATTATTTAGCTAGGTCGTACCCATATAGACTTGTGGTTGTACGGTAGTGCTCGGTCCATGGTAACACACGCCGGTCCTTAATTGACTAGGCGGAACATTCACATACCAAGGTCTCGTGCTTTCGCACCGCCAAACATCCATCCGCCCGGTCTAAACCATTTCCACTTTAATTCATTTAAATCACAGCAGCAACACCAATTGCCGCAATCTCACAAATAAGTTTAAACACATTTGAAATGATTCCCATATTGGCACAATCTGAAACGCTTAAAATTTGGACTAAGCAATTCTACCGTTCCATGCTAATCTACTGGATATCACCAAATAAAATAGCTAATATATATATCATCTAGGGTGTCAAAGGTTCGACATGATCAATACCAATGAGGGCATAACAAACTGGAATTTAACTATACTCTAAAACTATGTTTAAAGTACATTGCATAAAGTAAGCATGCATAATTTAAAACAATATAGGCATTTTGTAAAATTTGGGATCAATATGTTCAAGGAAGACTTGCCTTCGCTGCCTCTTCTTTGGTTCTACCTCGATCGTTGATTCGATGATCTTCGATTGCGTCGCCTACACGCAAACGAGGCAAATAAATAAAACAAATTCAAATAATATTCAAAATTGAAAAGAATGGTACTGGAAGATAGATCTTGAATTTAGATGAATTTAGAAATTTGAATCACTGGAATCGGAGCTCGAGCGAAGGAGAGCGGGCTCTGGAAGATTTCGGATCGAAAATCGAGAAAAATCGAGAGGTCGACACGTGGCAGCACGTGATTGGCTGGAATTTCGAATTTCTGGAAAGAATAAAAGAAAAGATTTACCGCTGACACGTGGGACCCACGCGTCGAGACACGCTCACGGTGGATGCGTCCACCGAGGAGGCTCGGTGACGCGGCAGATCGGCCGACGTGGCAAGCCACGCGGCGGCAAGGGTCGACGCGGTGGCCGACGAGGCACCAGTGAGGCGGCCGACGCGCGCGCAGCGCTGAATCGAGGCGACGCCGACGCTGGCTGGAGGCGGATCGACGCGACCGATCTGGGCCGCCCACGCGCGCGTCACGGCGGCGGAGGCGGACGGACGAGGCATGACGCAAGCACGGCCGACGCGAGGCCAAGCGGCTTCAGCGGCGGACGACACGCCGGAGGCGGGAAGACAACGCGAATGCGCGGAAGAGAGCTGGATCGGCTCGGGTTTTGGGGAAAAAGGAAGAGGCGGCGCGAAGTCCGTGGGACCAAAACCAACGCGCGAGGCTCACCGGCGAGGAAGAAAAGCGAAGAAGCGCTCGGACGGCGGCGGAACCGGCGAGCGAGATCTCCGCGACGAGGCGACTCGGCGGCGGGGCTTGAGGCGGCGGAGTGCGGCGCGAGGAGGCGAACCTCGGTGGGTGCGTGGCGGCTTAAATAGCCTCGGAGGCGCGCAAAACTTCGGAAACCGAGATGGCGGCGAGCGGGATTGACGCGATTAGGGTTTCGTGGCGGCGGCGCGCAGACGACGTGGCGCAGCGCTAGCCGTCCACGCGGCACCGAGCAGACGGCTCACGGTAGCGCTGGTGGCGTGGCGCAATCTGAGCACCCGAGCACGATCCAACGCCACGGCGCTAGGGTTTCGGAGATGGGTGGCCAGCAGCGACTTGTGGCGAAGCGCGCGCGAAAATGGGCGGCGGAAGAATTCGGCCCGGAAGGATTTCGAATTAGAAATCAATATCCGAATTAAAGAAATTCGAAATTCAAATAAAAGCAAATAAATCCAAATAAATATCAAATAATTTAGAAAAATCTCCAAAAATACAGAAAAATTCCTTGCGACATAGTGAACCCAAAAAAACTGAAAATCTAATGTTTGATGGATAGATTAGCCAAATTAAATCCTTTTATAAAAAGAAAATTCAAATTAAGCTGAAATTAATTCAAAGAAATTGCAAATGGTGAATTTGAAATTCAAACATTCTGAAATCCAAATTTTGGAATGTTACAATAAAGTCTATATGCAAGGTATGAAACAGCTTCTCAAACACCCTCTCAACAGGTGAATCAAATTGAAGCATAAAATTCTAGTTCAAGTTGAGTTATTAACAGAAATAAATTTAAAAAAATTCAAAATGGACTCAACAAAAACCAAAAACACATGATGAGAAGAGGAAGTTAAGAAACTGCAAATTGGGTAGCTATAGAGTATTGAAAAGATGATAGAGAACACTATAGCTCGGACTCGCTCTCATCTTCCCAAATGACTGATATAGGAAAGCTAACTCTAAAACCCAAGTTAGGGAGTACACACATACCCTGTCTGCCCAGAGGGTCCAACACCCGCTAGATCTATAAGACTGTGAGAGAACTCAACATAGAGAGAAGAGAGAATAATTAATTGTGCATGATAAGATGAGAGGTCCATACAAAGTATGCCAGAAGGCTAGGTGAAATGAGCTCAACACTCTAATATCCAAAGCTCCCAAAGATACCCAGAAGATGCACAAGGAAAGGAAAAAGCTGGTAATAAACATATAATACATAATATACAAACCAATTCCCCCTCAATAGATGCCGTACGATCTCACAACTCTAAGCTCTCCTCTCAAGGCAACAAACCTAGAGCTATCCAAAGGCTTAATGAAAATGTCAGCGATCTGGTGGTCACTCTCTACAAACTAGAGCACTATATCACCCTTCTCTACATGGTCTCTAAGGAAGTGATATCTAATGTCAATGTGCTTAGTCATGTAGTGCTGCACTGGGTTCATGGCAATGTGAATGGTTGAAGTGTTATCACAGAAAAGCGAAACACTATCTACGGATAACCTATAGTCCTGCAAAGTCGATCTCATCCAAAATACCTCACTGCAACAACTGGCTGTAGCTACATATTCTACTTTTGCAGTAGACTGTGCAACTCTGGACTATTTCCTAAAAGACCAAGAAAAAAGAGAAGTGCAAATGAATTGGCAAGTGCTAGAGGTGCTCTTCCTATCTATCCTACAGCTAGCAAAGTCTGCATTTGAAAAGTTCTAATGGACAGACAAGAAGAATAAGCGAGAGTCCGAGAGCACACCTAGCAGGAAGCAGTGAATTGCGATGTGGAGATTGGGATGCGCGGGGATGGGGGCCTAGGTGGCTGAGCGTCGGAGTGACAAGCGGGGCTGTCATGGGGTTAGACAGTTAGGCGATGACACCGGGTGCGTGGAGGAGAAGGAGGATCGGAGGCCGAGGGCCCATGAGGCCGGGTGGCAACGCGAGGAGGACCAGAAGCCGAGGGCTAGGTCCACCACCAACTAACTGCTCGAGGAGCCTCTAGGAGGAGGATTGGAGGGAAAGTGGAGGTGCAAGGAGGAAGGCCAGAGGTTGGTGTGGCCTGACGGAGCTGTGGAGGTCCGGATTTGGATATGCTTGTGGCTTCGCTTCTGCCTTATTGAGGGGAGGACTGAGGGGTGAGCCGGTGAGGGAGAATCGAGGGGTGAGCCAGCGAGGACGGTGAGTTGACGATGACCGCATTCGTGACCCTGAGGGAGGACCGAGGGGCTAGCCGACAAGGACACCGAGGAGGACTGGAGGAGTCAGGACAGCAACAGAGGAAGAGTAGAGAAGCTGGAAAGCTGAGGAAGAGGAAGTGTGGTGTAGGCTGGGCTAACAACATCAATGCCTCTACTTGTATATTTTATTTTCTTTTCATTATTTGCTTGCACTGTGTATAGTACACTGCATAGCGAATAGCCAATTAGCCATATTATATATTGATAAAATACTTATTTATATACATACTATGGTGTAAATAATATATTGTCTAATATATTAATTATAGTTGTATGCTTACAGACGTACACAAACCATTATGAATCTTACCTATCCTAGGTGGATAGCAAAAGATCAAATGTTCAGCCCTAATCAGTTAAGAGATGTTGGTAATGGCTCTCTGTTTGTGTGGTTAATCATTAGAACAAGTTTTGAAAAATATTAATCTTGATGTAGCTTGTAAGACCATTTATTAATATCTCAATTAGTTAATTTACCATTAGTTGTTTAGTTACCGTTTCTTTTAGTTGCCTTTTGGTTGGAGTTCATCACTTTTCTAGCCCGTGTGTAACCTTTTTTTGTTGTTGCAAAATTGGCCCCCTTTCGAACGAATTAAAAAATAGCCCTATCCTTTACCACAAAAGCGCCATTTCTTGCTCCCCTACCACTACTCAACCAAAGCTTGGTAGCTTCGATGGCTTGTTGAGTTCTAGGAGACAGTAGCAGCTTCTGTGGTTGGGAAGCGCAAAAGGTGACATGTGTCACCTTTCGGCGCTTCTGCAGTTGGGAATAGGGCTATTTTTACAATTGCACGTGAAAGGGGACCAAATTTGAAAAAAAATTACACACGGGACTAGCAAAGTGATGATTTCATTTGGTTACACTATTGAGTAACATTTGTGTTACACATTTTATCTATAAGTTCATTTTACACCTTTGAATTATGAAAAAAGTCCAAATAACCCCCTAAATTATAAAACCGGTTATTTAACACCCTCAACTATCAATACCAGATCAAATCACACCCTAGGGCGGTTTTCCTAAGGTATTTTGAATCTCCTATATATAATTAAGGCAAAAAATGTTTTAGAATTTTTGAACTTTTTTTATGATCCTAAGGCAATACACTTATACTCCCATAAAAATTTCAGACCATGATCACACTTATACAATTTTATAAAATTCTGACAAAGTCACTGTCTCAATTAAGGGTTTTCTAATTTTGATGTTTATGAGATACCAAAATATGTTCAATTCATTTAGGAATTTTTTGTATGATCATAGGGTTTT